>OY977942.1:13535700-14170700 GCA_963854355.1 Epinotia brunnichana
GATCGAGTGTCTGCGGCGCTCCATCAGCCACAATCCCTTCTACGACATGCTCGCCCAGCGCAAGAAGAAGGCGCAGCACAGCGTGCACGCCGGCTCACACTAGACACGGAGGAGCGCGACGAGTGGATCGAGTGTCTGCGGCGCTCCATCAGCCACAATCCCTTCTACGACATGCTCGCCCAGCGCAAGAAGAAGGCGCAGCACAGCGTGCACGCCGGCTCACACTAGACACGGAGGAGCGCGACGAGTGGATCGAGTGTCTGCGGCGCTCCATCAGCCACAATCCCTTCTACGACATGCTCGCCCAGCGCAAGAAGAAGGCGCAGCACAGCGTGCACGCCGGCTCACACTAGACACGGAGGAGCGCGACGAGTGGATCGAGTGTCTGCGGCGCTCCATCAGCCACAATCCCTTCTACGACATGCTCGCCCAGCGCAAGAAGAAGGCGCAGCACAGCGTGCACGCCGGCTCACACTAGACACGGAGGAGCGCGACGAGTGGATCGAGTGTCTGCGGCGCTCCATCAGCCACAATCCCTTCTACGACATGCTCGCCCAGCGCAAGAAGAAGGCGCAGCACAGCGTGCACGCCGGCTCACACTAGACACGGAGGAGCGCGACGAGTGGATCGAGTGTCTGCGGCGCTCCATCAGCCACAATCCCTTCTACGACATGCTCGCCCAGCGCAAGAAGAAGGCGCAGCACAGCGTGCACGCCGGCTCACACTAGACACGGAGGAGCGCGACGAGTGGATCGAGTGTCTGCGGCGCTCCATCAGCCACAATCCCTTCTACGACATGCTCGCCCAGCGCAAGAAGAAGGCGCAGCACAGCGTGCACGCCGGCTCACACTAGACACGGAGGAGCGCGACGAGTGGATCGAGTGTCTGCGGCGCTCCATCAGCCACAATCCCTTCTACGACATGCTCGCCCAGCGCAAGAAGAAGGCGCAGCACAGCGTGCACGCCGGCTCACACTAGACACGGAGGAGCGCGACGAGTGGATCGAGTGTCTGCGGCGCTCCATCAGCCACAATCCCTTCTACGACATGCTCGCCCAGCGCAAGAAGAAGGCGCAGCACAGCGTGCACGCCGGCTCACACTAGACACGGAGGAGCGCGACGAGTGGATCGAGTGTCTGCGGCGCTCCATCAGCCACAATCCCTTCTACGACATGCTCGCCCAGCGCAAGAAGAAGGCGCAGCACAGCGTGCACGCCGGCTCACACTAGACACGGAGGAGCGCGACGAGTGGATCGAGTGTCTGCGGCGCTCCATCAGCCACAATCCCTTCTACGACATGCTCGCCCAGCGCAAGAAGAAGGCGCAGCACAGCGTGCACGCCGGCTCACACTAGACACGGAGGAGCGCGACGAGTGGATCGAGTGTCTGCGGCGCTCCATCAGCCACAATCCCTTCTACGACATGCTCGCCCAGCGCAAGAAGAAGGCGCAGCACAGCGTGCACGCCGGCTCACACTAGACACGGAGGAGCGCGACGAGTGGATCGAGTGTCTGCGGCGCTCCATCAGCCACAATCCCTTCTACGACATGCTCGCCCAGCGCAAGAAGAAGGCGCAGCACAGCGTGCACGCCGGCTCACACTAGACACGGAGGAGCGCGACGAGTGGATCGAGTGTCTGCGGCGCTCCATCAGCCACAATCCCTTCTACGACATGCTCGCCCAGCGCAAGAAGAAGGCGCAGCACAGCGTGCACGCCGGCTCACACTAGACACGGTATTACATCTCACTTGCGAGACAGGGCTGGATCACGTCAACCTAATTGGAGAGTCGATATAGCCCTGACTATATATCGCACAACTCGTAGCACATTAGACCACGGTACTACCTACATCTCAGTTATGAGACAGCTGGATCACGTTGGGCCGTCAATCGAATTGGACTAACTACATATCGCACAACTGGTAGCATTTAGCTGGCACCTAACAGAACGAAAAAATCAAATAACTAATCCGTTCGTACTGTCAGCCACCAGCTAAATATTACGAGTTGTGGGATGTGCAGCCATGACCATGGGTACTCATAGATTTCCACCGAGACCATGAGTACTAATCGTTTTTCTTCTGAGTGTTAATATTTCTTATGACTTAACAGCAGGGATAATTAGCGTACTCAAAGTGCTTATGCTCAGCAGTAGTCGATTACAGATGAATTAGACTGCTCAGTGCTATCGAAAATTGTGTGACAGATATAGTCAGTGTCAAAGCATCCGAAAGGTTAATCTGCGTCCGCAGCTGGTCCTTCGGAATTCTTGGTCGTTAGTTTGATACTACATATAATTAGTATCTAAAGACAGAACCTCAGTGCGTCTACTGGAAATATAGAACATAGGATTATGGAACAAAAATGGATTGTTTTAGATCAATTTGCTCATCGTTGGACTGTCCCAGTTCAAAAAAATAGACTTTCTCGACTGTTGAATTGCCCAGACGACCCAATGTAATCAAGCATTATGTATTCCATATGTATCGACCCGTGAAAATGTTGAGCTAGTCAGGACCTTGTCAATTTGAACATGAAAAACTTGCCAAAGTTTTTATCATGACAGGCTTGATGGAGTGCTTAGTTGTTGTTAAAACGATTGTTATTTTCTGGGGTTCAACTGCCCTAGGAGATCGTTCCGAGGAAAAACGATTGAATGATTTAGTTACCCACACCTGGCATTCGATTGGGCCTATGATTTCTTTGTCTCTGGATCGGGTCGGGTGATACCGGTTCCTTATTTACACTCATAACACTAAACGTCGTTTTTCCTCTTGGTTCTGAAACAGAATTGTAAGAGTTACCCTCATGTACTGAGTGTTCGAGCATTGAAATGCCGGACGTAAAACTGTAATCGATTACGTGCACGACATATCAATTTTAATTTACTGAAATAACTGATTATATATTTCCGTATGTAACGTGCAGCTTGAATGCAGCTGAGTAATAATCATAAATAATATACGGAAATTCTCAAATGTGTTACCTACATAGACATTTTATACTCGGACACGAAGATCAATATTTACCAAACGGGTACAGTTTAAACGAACTTATCGTTTTAACACTTGATTTGACAATTCAACGGTTTATAGAATAATCTAACATTATCCACCAAATAGTCATGCCAATGTTACATGACAAATGCAATGTTTTACTTTGAAACATATGGCCATAATAAGCCCATGAAGTTATGAATAGATTGACGTCCATCTAAAATGTATGAGACGAGAGGTTTTGGTCTATATGATGTTAGTCAGTAGTCAAGACTTCAGTGATTGTGATATTCGCCGATAAGGCAGCCGACGCACGCGCACATCAGCCCCCGTCGCTGCCCATCTTTGTCCATGTAAATAACGAAGGAAAGACTGAACACATGATAGTGTACATTTTACACGATTTATTTGATTGAAATTATTAAAACATGGTGCATTGTACATGCGTACTGCCAAATTATAATTTAAGATAATTTGCGTCTGTATTAGAATTTCAATTAATCGGAATTATTAGTGTTTATATTTTAATGCAAGTGTTCTTGACAATAATTAAGTTTACCAAGATGGTTGCTACATTGTTGGCAGGTCATGATTCAAGCCAGGTATCACCTTGCGTTTCTGTTATCCACAGAGGAGGCCGTAACGTATTTGATGAAAGTATTACTTTAATGGTAAATCTACCATACGACACAATAGTGTAAATTAATGTTTGTATAAATAGCTTAGTGTTAAAATGTCAGTTTAGTGTAAAAAGTAGTATAGATTGCATTCACTCTGCAAGATGTAAATATTGTAAGTTGAGAGTTGTGGATGCCTTAGGAATATTGCTTGTTAGCAGGATAACCATACATTTTAGTTCACATTCCTCTCTCAATGAATTATTTGAGGCGCCTATTTTCATTAGTGTTAGACATCATGCATTATGTTCATTAGTCACTCAAAAATGTCATTTCCTTAGTGAATTAGTAAATGTAGTAGAAGAAAACCTAACTTGAGTTGTATATTTTATTTAAAACGATCTATAATACAAGGGAGCGCCTATAGCCTACATATTACAATTTCTGTCAGCCAGTGACATCACCAATCAACATGGCAACACTCTGTATATTACTGAAATTCTTCAACCAGCTCATTGTCTCTTAAACGATGATTTTCCATCTTCACTTCATTCTCCGCATAATGGTCTATCTTTGTGTGTCCACAAAGAATATGTAAATTATGGAGCATTGTCCTTCACAGTGCCCGTTTATTGTTATTGTGATATGTTGTATGTACCTATACTTAATGACATCATCCGTACACTGTGCTGCGGTCACGCTCCGTTGTAACTTATTAGAAGGAATCGACCGCTTATAAAATATAACAACGGTAATGTGATGTGTTCAGTTTATGCAATCTAAATACAAACTCCCTTATTCATAAAACTTAAAATGCCTCTGCTCAATAAAATGTGCTTTCTTACAAACACAAATGTCAAAGTGACAAACGATTCTTAACTGACAACTTGTATGGAAAAAATGTCAAATTTGGAAATAATTTATAATAGACGATTTTTTCTTTGCAATGGATATATTATCAATTAAATAGTTACCTAGCGACAAAATCCAACAAAATTTCAGACATAAAAAAAATGATAACCTAGCTTTTGAAAAGTCATAAAAAATATTAATAAATGGTTTTATCTTTATTTTGGTTCATTTACATTTGCTCTATAATATTCAAGATAAATAATATAAAAAAAAACAATTCATGCATTATTTAAATCTATTTAAATACTTCCGGATGGAAAGTTTGTTGGATTCTTGAATAAAGCATCTTAGAATAATGTTTTAAAATCATATAAAGAAAAAAAACGCTATTATAAATTAATGTTTTTCAAAACCGTATTTTGCCTGGAGTATGCGATTGAGACTATGTTGAGAATTGAAATAGTAAGGTTTCTGGCAAACATTTCTGCGTACCCTTGGAAAAATAAGACAAGAGTGCAGTATTTTTTATATTCCTTGTCTGACGTGAGACGGTTTCAAATGCCAGCAGACCTATAATGGTTGCGTTTATCGTGTAGGAATGGCATGATAGAAAAAATAAATGATAGATATTTTATATGGTCATTATCAATCAATCATTTATTTTGCCAAAACATACACAAATATCGTACAATTGACATGTCAGTGGTAATAAAATTACATGTATGTGTGTGTGTTATCACATGATAAACATGACTATAATACGAGTGAATGCTTTTTGTTTTTGAGTGACGTCTTAGGGTGTCGAGGCGTTCGCGAGGGAAGCAATGCCGATACAGATGAATTAGTCCCATACGCATGAGCTCCATGACTGTTGGTTCCCTCGCGCGTGTCTAGCTCCCGAACTAATCGATCTGTTAGCCTAGTAAATAGTGGTAAGTTGTAAAAGCGCCTCGTAAATGTTAATTTATCTCATTTGTATGGTTTATAATGATTATTGAATATTTGCATAATAATGGTGTTGTAAATAATTTTGTAAGAAGATCGAAATACATAAATATCTTTATTTAAATTGTGTTTTTTTGTATTAGAATTAGAACAAGTCATCTGTGTGATATAGATGTAAAGTATTTTAAGGCGACGTTGGCTCGTCTTCTCTCCCTCTCACTGAGCATAAGCGTGAGCGAGATGGAAGTGCGTGTTCGGAAGCGATCATGTTTTTTAATTTGAATTGTTTGTGCGTTGTAATAAATAAAAAAAGTAATCACTGAGTTCCCTCAAACATGAAATTTCCGATTTTTAGAACCAATTTTAATAGGTGCATAATTTGTTACGAAATTTTTAAGTGTATTTTAGACCTATGTTCGTGATTTTTTTCTATCGAGCGATGGTCAAAAACTCAGGATTCGAATAGCTGTTGTCCCTCGAGAAAGGCCTCAAGATTGCTAATTAAATTTAGGGCTGCCGTATTATTAGATTCGAGCTACGAATTTTAAAAAATCCGTATTCCGAGCTCACGTCGCTTTAAGTAGATTAGGTACAGTAGCAAAATCAAAGGCAGATTTAACTCTACAGCTTTTACATATATTTAATTCGTCACATACGCCAACATATTTTCTACACGAGCAAACGTCTACTTAACTTGAAGTATGAAGAATTGAAGATTAGGTACTTTGACAGCGTATGACTACTATTGTTGTTCGAGGTCACGTCACCATGCGTCGACTTCACGCGTCATTGGTGTTAAAGAATTAATAACAGTAGTAAATACAATAACAAAATATATTTATCTCCTTAATAAAATAATCTCCTAAATTAAATATGAAATACAATAACAAAATAAAGTACTATATTGACTGTATGAATCCGCATGTGGTCATGTTTTTCATTAGTTATGTATCAATTTGTATTCAACAAGGAATGGCGCAAGTTATCACGGAAATGAAGCAAAAAAAAAGTAAGTAACGTCAACGTTCAATCAGTAAGTATAATGAAGTGTACAGTCGGCACCCCATGTTAAATGACGTGTAGAAAATTATTAGTACATTACTATAGAGGCCGGGAAATGAAGGGTTGCAGGCCAAGTAGAGATAGGGATACGCGGCCGGCAACCCCGTTTCTCGCCGTGATTTGTATAGTGCTTTTCTCAAACTTGCAATGAAATAAAAAGTAGTCAATTTGTTTTATTCGTACAACTAAATAATACGTTTCTGATAGCTGTCAGTGCTGTCACATCATAACCTGTAATTGTGTCCCACATTTCTTACTAACAAATATTCCGGTTATTCCCTAAATTAAGTATTAGTTTATAGTTACATGAACTTATATCTAACTATATAAACGAGGCACTACAACAAAGAAAACACTTATATTTTTTATAAAATTTTCATACGCCGTCATGTACCTAACTTTTGATTTCGGGGGCAGTAAATTATTCTTGGTTACTTCTGCTCGCAATTCCGGAGGCGTACAGTTCAATTCCATATCATTTTCGTCCGAACTCATTTCGAAATCGATGGCTTTTATTAGAAAGTTTCAAAATAATTACGAACTATTGACAAATCCGGCCAACAAGAAAAGAAAACGTTTTTCAATTTACGCGCCAAACTTTTTTTTAACCTGTTTATGTTAGTTGCATTAGTCCTAAACTTTTTTTTTTTTTGGTAATTGAATGCCAAGACGTTCTGTCACAATTTGACGTTTATAAACAAAAGACGGTTGCTTTGCAGGCCTAGGTGTGTAAGGTTGTATGAAATTCCTTTACATATCATCTTCACTAGTCGCATCGGATACGTAGTACCTATTTCCGGACCTAATTTGAAGTAAGTCATGTCAACATTTCATTGCAAGTTTGAGAAAAGACTTTTTCCGAGCAGAACAACAGGTGGCGCTAATCGTTAACAGAATAGCTCCTTACCTACCACTCATGCGAAGTACATACCTACCATAAATAAGAGTGTATTATATTATAACTGAAAGTAAATACATTTTCACCTCACTAGCTCGGAAAGCCCTTTTTTATTATTTTCAACACACCTTTTACATTACATTATCGCACTAGTGCCTTTTCATTACATATCTTTTTAAATATTAGCAAAATAATGCAGAATATTACGCATGCCGTGACTTTTACATTACATTATCGCACTAGTGCCTTTTCATTACATATCTTTTAACATTTTAATTTTTTATTTATTTATTTTTTTCCTCGCAAATGTGTTGAAAAACGTCGTATGAAACACGTGAGCATTGGTCATTACACTTCTCGTCTCCATTAAGCCTTCGCCTTCGGCTCAGGCTTAAAAACCGACTCGGGTGTAATGACCAACTTAGCACACTTGTATCATAATGTACTATTAAGAAAGTAACTATACCACGTTCGGATTTCATATATTATATTCTTTGCACTATAAAATGCAGTTTTGCTATCTGTTTTTAATAGTACATTATGATACAAGTGTGCTAAGTTGGTCATTACACTCGAGTCGGTTTTTAAGCCTGAGCCGAAGGCGAAGGCTTAATGGAGACGAGAAGTGTAATGACCAATGCTCACGTGTTTCATACGACGTTTTTCAACACATTTGCGAGGAAAAAATAAATAAAAATAAAAAATTAAAATGTTAAAATATATGTAATGAAAAGGCACTAGTGCGATAATGTAATGTAAAAGTCACGGCATGGGTAATATTCTGCATTATTTTGCTAATATTTAAAAAGATATGTAATGAAAAGGCACTAGTGCGATAACGTAATGTAAAATGCACGGCATGGGTAATATTCTGCATTATCAGTGTAAATACGCTGTAATAAGACCTACTTTACGAGCAGGTGTGTTGAAAACATAATAACAAGACAGGGGGCCGATTTTTGACTTTCGAGCGCACGACTCTTTCACTCGAAAACTGTCAAAAATGATGAAATAGCAATGGAAAAACGAGTGGTATTGAACACTCGTTTTCAATTCTATCGGCAGAAAGTAAGTGCCAGCAATTTTGAGATTACTATCGAATTTACTATTATCAAAGATAATTATAAGACTATTATTTAATTTTCGATCGCTCGAAAGTCAAAAATCGGCCCCTAGGACAATTTTTGCCCATCAGTTTTTTTCACGTTTTTAATTATTTTTTTAATGTTTATTTAAGGTTTCTTCAATGCTTTTTGAATTGGTCGCTTTCAAGCAAGTAGGTAACATGTAAGTACCAGAGGAGCCGACCGTGCATCGGAAAGATTTTACTACTTCACACTTCCTTTACTACACTCAAGAGCAAAAGTTTCGGGTCGGTGAAATACCGTCATATTTCCAAAAATAGTGCAAGGTTGTACAGTTTTTTAATCCTGTCATGATCTTTATTAAATTTTACATCTAAACTGCAGAAATAAAAGAAAAAAATAAACTCGTTACCAGGTGTAAATCGGACTCGTAAAAACCCATGAAAAAAACAACGTTAACGGAGCGAGATATCGCAAAAATCGTCATTTTTGGACGTTGATATTTTTATGATAGGATCCCGGAAATTGCTAATACATTTGGGTATTACAAAGAATAGTATATTATGTAAATAAGACTAGTGTAAAATATATTAAAAAACCTATTGCGGTTATTTAATTTAAGGTGACCCGAAACTTTTGCTCCTGAGTGTAATTAGTAAAATCAAGCTAATTCAGAGTTACGAACGCCGGGGTATAGAAGATATGTGGTGATGAAGATATATGTATGGAGACTATATAAAACCTGATACTGATGAAGTAATTTTCGTGTTCAGCTACTTGTCATTAGATGGCGCTACTGTACATTGAATTGTTGATAGACCGCTTGGAGTCATACATTTTCACCACAATTTGACAATCTTGTCATCGTAAAATACCCTAATAATACTGTCTGTCTGGGAGTCATGTGTCTACTGTTGTTAGGGTTCCGTAGCCAAATGGCAAAACATGGAACCCTTATTGGATTCGTCATGTCTCTGTCCGTCCGTAAGTCACAGCCAGTTTTTTCCGAAACTATAATAACTATACTGTTGAAACTTGGTCAGTAGATGTATTCTGTGAACCGCATTAAGATTTTCACACAAAAATAGAAAAAAAATAAAAAGCGGCCATGTGCGAGTCAGACTAGCACATGAAGGGTTCCGTTAAATAAATTGCTTTTTACGATTTATGACGTATTAAAAAAAACTACTTACTAGATCTCGTTCAAACTAATTTTCGTTGAAAGTTTGCATGGTAATGTACATCATATATTTCCTCAATCCTTGTCGCTGACGATATCTCTATACTTACATCCTGTCAAAATACATCACACATAAATAATAAAATAAATACCATCTTAGATAAAATCACAGATTGGATGCACGACCACCACCTGGAAATCAACTACCAAAAGAAAAACAAAATTAATGACATTTCACCCATATCAGAAAGACCCGGTAACAAAATTCTATAACATTAGAGGTACATCGACACATTTACGCTTTTAGGAATCGTTATAGACAAACACCTATCATGGAAACCACACTTAAAAAGTATTAAAACCAAACTTTCCAGATTTGCGTACGCGCTACGGGAAATAAAGAAAACCACCGACTTTGAGACCGCACTGGCAACATATTACGCGTACAGCTATTCCTGGATCAGCTATGGAATTATCCTCTGGGGAAATAGCACCGATGCTTCCACAATATTCACCCTGCAGAAAAAGCTTATAAGAATACTAGTGAACCTAAAACAAATAGACAGTTGTAAGCCGCACTTTATCAAACACAGAATACTCACTCTACCATCCTTGTACATCTTAGAAATATGTAAATTTGTCCGCAAATACTCAGAATTCTATACCAAACGAGAAGACACACCTGTACCATATGCATTAAGAAATAAAACCAGATTAATAGCACCACCCTCCCGATTAAAACTCCACTCGGATGAGCCCTTTAATAATGTCCATAAAATTATATAATAAACTACCAGAAAAAATAAAAAAAGAAAGTAAAGAAAATAAATTTATAAGCCAAGTAAAACAAATTCTTCTAAATAAAGCGTATTATTCTATTAGTGAATACTTAGAAGACAAATTACTTTAACAAAGTAAGTTCTTATATAACTACTAGTAACCTAACACAAACAAACATTAACTACAATTCGGCTCAAAGAGATTTGTTATAGCAAATTTTATATTACTATAAGCTTTGTTAGTTTTTAAGTTAGTATTTAATTTCAATACTATTACTTTTGCGATGCCCTTGCAGGGCTCATGTTTGATACGTCCATATTGTAACACCTACCACCTTTATGTAACAACATGAATGCTAATAAATTACTTGATTACTTGATTATTTTTTTTAGATTTATCATACTCTTATTTTAGAAGTTACAGGGGGCGGGACACACATTTTACCATTTTGGAAGTGTCTCTCGCGCAAACTATTCAGTTTAGAAAAAAAATATGGTAGAAACCTCAATATCATTTTAAAGACCTATCCATAGATACCCCCCCACACGTATGGGTTTGATGAAAAAAAAATTTTTGAGTTTCAGTTCTTAGTATGGGGAACCCCAAAATTTATTGTTTTTTTTTATATTTTCGTGTGAAAATCTTAATGCGGTTTACAGAATACATCTACTTACCAAGTTTCAACAGTATAGCTCTTATAGTTTCGGAAAAAAGTGGCTGTGACATACGGACGGACAGACAGACAGACATGACGAATCTATAAGGGTTCCGTTTTATGCCATTTGGCAACAGAACCCTAAAAACAATAAATTTTGGGTGTTGAAACTAAAAAAATATTTTTCATCAAACCCATACGTTTGGTACGGGGTGGGGTATCTATGGATAGGTCTTCAAAAATGATATAGAAGTTTCTAATATAATTTTTTTCTAAACTGAATAGTTTGCGCGAGAGACACTTCCAAAGTGGTAAAATGTGTGTGTGTCCCTATAACTTCTAAAATAAGAGAATGATAGAACTAAAAAAAATATAGTATGTACATTACCATGCAAACTTCCACCGAAAATTGGTTTGAACGAAATATGGTAAGTAGTTTTTTTTCATACGTCATAAATCGTGAGCTGCAATTTATTTTACGGAACCCTTCGTGCGCGAGTCCGACTCGCACTTGGCCGGCTTTTTCTTATGTTGTGGTGCAATAATAGCTATTTGTGTTGTCCTACTTTGAATTTCGAATGTCGAACTATGAATCGACCTATTTCTGTCGTATTCCTCTTTCGTAATGAAATGTCAGTGCTCAACATAAAAATCAAAAAGCTACTTTGACTCACGGAGTGAGCAAAATCGCATTGTGCTCACTGTTTTCACGCAGCAAAATATGCTTGTTCGAGCTGCTGAGGTGAAAATAATATTTATCCTCCTAGCGTTATTCCCGGTTGTGCCCCTAAAGGAGCCCGGGGTCCGCTTTGTCACCTAATCCAAGATTTGGCATAGGCACATAGGTTTTACGAAAGCGACAAAAAAATATTATACTTACTACTACGAGTACTAATAGGCACCATGTATTTCAGTCAACACGAGACGAGATATTCTCTAGTACTATTTAGGTATAGAAAAAACACATCGACAGGGAATACCTTCACAGACTTTATCTGTATAATTATTTTGTCGATGATATTAATATGTTCGACAGCTGACTGTACCACCTACTGTCAGCTGTACCACGCACCAGTAACACATTTTTCCTAACGGCGCCCGGCCGACCGTGAAGCAAGGCGGCTTCCTTTTCCGACGCGAGTGAAACGCAACTTGTGCAATGCATGCTATTATAATAACTATAACATATCACGTATGAATCGGTCTTGTGATGTGAATGATTGGAACTGGCACAAATGAGTGTCGCTTAGGGTTACGAGTAGATAACCTAGTTATGCTTGCGACCAAAACACAGATAGACAGGCCGATGGACTCTCTCAGACGCTTTTTAGGGTTCCGTACTTAAAGAGTAAAACGGGACCCTATTACTAAGACTCCACTGTCCGTCCGTCCGTCCGTCTGTCTGTCACCAGGCTGTATCTCACTGATACCATGATAGTTCCAGCTGCAATTTTCACAGATGATGTATTTCTGTGGCCGCTATAACAACAAATACTAAAAACACAGAATAAAATAGTTTTTTTTATAGATAATGGTATGGAACCCTTCGTGCGCGAGTCCAACTCGCACTTGGCCGGTTTTTTTTTTAAATTTCCAAGAAGTTTTTATTTCGATTTGTATGCATTTCCAATTCCAACTCGTCTATATCCTCAACGTGTAGGTACAGTCACCGGCGTCAATATATGATTACTTATTCAAAGGCCGCAAAAATATCTGACACGCTCTTACGGCTCTAGGAATAGAGTTGTCATCAGATATTTTTGCGGCCTTTGTTCCATCATATATGCATGCAGATGACTGTACGTAGAGTTGGAGTAGATAGAAGCGGGTGGACTCTCTAATTTTTCTTTTAATTCATAGCCATTTTAAGTCGTCTCCATTCCCAAATTGTGCACATTTCCCACTCTAACTCGTCTATATCCTAAACGTGTCCAAAGAGTTGAAGCTCCTAGGTAGATCTTTCTTCTGTCACTTGGTATAGATTCATAACAAAACACTTGCATATTTAAATAGAAGTAGAGCCTCACATCTCTCAAAAGTTCTGCAATTTCCGTGGACTCTCCAGCAACTTTGCCATTGCAATTGGTCAATATCTAGCAATGGCAGCACTACGGACTACCGTTTTCACTAGTTCGCCTAGCGCGGTGGCATTGAAGCAGTTGCGATATTGCTGTTACCGGCGCCCTCCGTTGCGATAATAGCGGTCACGAAGACTTTGCAATTATTATAAAACTCACTGGACTATGCTATGCAGAGGACCTTTTGGCACTTCCTCTACCTACCCAAATATGACGGAGACGAGTAGCCACCTTCTATTCTATTTCGTTAGGTGATGCATTTTGATTTTGCAGGTACCTATGGAAGATCGTACAAAACCAATCTAGCCAATATATTTAATATACAGAAAACTATAATAAAAATATAAAAATATCTTACAATAATAACTACTCTCACCTTTTCCAATATTGCAAGGTCCTTCCCGTGCAAAACATGCTCAAACTTTCCATTCTCAAGGAAGAATATAAATACATTACCAACTTGAATCAATACCACCGTGACAATAGGCTAATGAGTTTACCTAATGCACACAGATTTTTATTACCAGCAATGAAAAACGTTTACGGCATGAGAACCAATCATTACATGCTTCCAAAAATAATAAATAGCCTCCCAAGACACATACAGGAATTATACCTATCCAACCCTATATCAGCTAAAGATGTAAACAAGTATTATATATGTACTATGATTACGCCTTGTAATCAACCAAGTTATTGTTCATCAGTGATTAAACGGAACGTAAGGACATATATTGATGTAAACTGTCACGATTCACACACATCATTTTTACCAAACCTCAGAGATGTTCTAATAAATAAGTCAATTACATATATGTAATTAAGTCTTGTTTTGTAAAAAAACCGGTCAAGTACGAGTCTGACTCGCGCACCGAGGGTTCCGTACAAACTTTCATACACCATACCCGTCATGTCAGAGTATGTTTGTTTATCAGCGATTAGCTTTTTATCACGCGCACCGATTTAGATTATTTATTTTTTATTTGGAAGAAGAGACTTTAAAGATAATCTGATAGGCATTTGAAATTACTTACATACAAATTTGTAATTTACTTACGAAATTATATTTGAAATATAAAAAAAAATACGCTAGTTAGAGATATTGTTTTATTTGTCCTGTATTATTTATGTTACTCTTAATCATATGTAATTATTTCAGAATTTTATTAAGCGCAACTCAAGCCCTTTCTTTCAGAAAATAAAAAGGTATATTTAAATTTTTCATTTTCCACACGTACGTGTCTTAACCCTCTCAACAGTTGTTCCAAATTTCAAATTGATTTATTATTTTTAACTATAGCACAAGTAGTTCTTGAGATATTTCACGTTGTGACAGACGGACGGACGGAAGGACAGAGTCGCACCATAAGGGTTCCTTTTTTTACCTTTTTGGTACGGATCGCTAAAAATATGTGAATGCAAACTAAATACCTATTAAATAGTTAGTCCGAACTCTAGCTGCGGGTAGCACATTATCATGAAACTTTGCGATAAGTAAGAATTATTTGGAACTTGAAATAAACAAAAAAAAAAGTTTATTTTCATAAGTGATCCATTTTGTTACTTTTGTTTTGGTAGGTACGGTCGTATTTAATTCCCTTGGCGTCTATTTCACTGAACTTTTGTAGGTTTTGTATTTATCGCACACTCTCTTTCTAATCTGGGCGCACGTGGCAGCGAACGAGCGCTACAAATATGAAATCGATGTTAATTCATATACGTCAATTGGAACAGACCCCTTTAACGATGGTATATATTTTTAAGAATAATCATGAAGGCAACTTTCATGACTTTACAGTGAGAGGGTCCTGAAGTGCTCACATTTTCAGTTAAGGGTGCTACGGAGTATCATATGTAGGCAGCATTGTTGCTAAAAGATTCTAATGATAGTTAATTCAATGGTATCATGATACATATCCCTCCGAATCGCTAAACTTAAGTGGCAGTGGGCGGACGTAGAACCGATGGCCGTTGGGGCGGAAAGGTTATCGAGTGGCGATCACGTACCGGAAGGCGCGGCGTGGGTGGACTGATGACCTGGTAATTCATCATCCTCTCCTGGTCATTTTGACACTCTTTTGGGGGAGGCCTATGTGTTACATTGATATTTACACCACGATATAATAAATAACGTGAGTGTTTGTATTAAAATTCGGAGGCATGTATGGTTACTGTCACGGATAAGTCATCAAGAAAAAGGTAAAATGTATATAATTACCGTCCGAGTGAAGCTAATTATTTAGATTTGCTTGTGTTCAGACGTAACTCACCCTAATCGCTTGACTACTAAGCAAACAACAGCGTTTGTTGTTATTCCGTCCTGCTAGCCAGCAGACAATATGACAGGGTTTCTTAGATAAATTGATACAATATGTACTTCTAACATGGTTAGAAGATGGTCCATATAATAATTAACAACTTAAAAAAATTTAAAAACCCCCAATATTTTCATTTCAAAGTTCAATATGTCAAAAACGGCTGAACCGGTTTTGTTGAAACGTACTTAGCTACGAACCATCTCGACCACGTCAGCTTTCTGATAAAAAAAAAACCGCATTCAAATCGGGCCATTCGTTATGATCTACGATGCCACAGAGACACACACATTCAAAATAATAAAATGCGATTTTGCTCACTCCGTGAGACAAAGTGCAGGAATAGTTCGATTCATAGTTCGACATTCAAATTTCAAAGTAGTCCCCCCAAAAACGCAAAACAAACACACAACACGTTCGAAAACGAATAGTTTAACATTTAACCTACTTATAGGTTCCAATTAGTAAGAACTTTTACATACCTACCTATTTAAAATACTAGGTACCGAGAAATCACACTCGTCCTAGTACACTTACTACTTAATGTACATTAAAGTAAATAGACGTTGCTATCAATCATATACAAACATTACATTGATTCGCCAAGTTATTTCCCTGTTTATAGGGGGCGTCAATCGACTTAATGGTTGAATTACTTAGATATAACAAAGTAACAAACATATTTTACTTATTTTATATATTTATTTAAAGTAACAAACATATTATACAGTCAATAATTAGGTACTCACTATGTAGTATAGGTATTTCAATTATTACTTAGTTATCAAGGTAAGTACTTAAAAATCATACATGTTATAAATGTTAGGTAGGAATCTAAAGATTCCGGACACAAAGCAGGTTTAGTGATTTGTTGTCTACCCTTCGTTTCTTAGAATCGTCGGATGAGTAGATAGTAGCGTAGGAAGATAATTGAGCCAAACCCTTCTCTAGAATTTATATTCATTTTCGTACCGAAAATCTGCTGCCTCACGGTTCCAGTGAGTCAACTTTGGGGTTTTTCGAACCCTTCTAAGATGTGGGGAAAACCTTGGCTTTTCCTTACCCCTGCTACTATGTGTCACGTCAGTCTTGATGGGATTATGGTGTGAATAGAAGTAAAACAAACAGGAATCAGGATATTAGAAGGGCCGCTTTTCCATCTGTCTTAATTAACAGACGGGAACGTTCCTAGGATAATTATGACTTTTGTTTCATGTATCTCTGTCATCATGATTTTGAAAGACAGAGGTTTGAAAGTAATGGTCCTTACTTTCAAGCCTCATCATCATCATATCAGCCGAAAGACGTCCACTGCTGGACATAGGCCTCCCCCAAAGAGTGCCAACATTACCGGTCCTGCGCAACCCGCATCCAGCGGACTCCCGCGCCTTTCAAGCCTATGTCATGTCAATACGGTTATCCTAAACCTTAATATATATGACATGTCGGGGACGAGGACGAGCCACGTTCAGAAATTTCTGAATCACGAATAAGGTAATTGACAACATAGAATACTGTTACGCCACTATTCTGCATATCCCTAATACAAACTTCATACATAGGACATTTTCAGAAAATTGTGTACCTACCCAATTAGCGTGAGTAGTCAAACAAAAACCTGACACAGTGTCAGTTTTGTGACGACAATTAAGTAGGTACCTATTCTGTTTGTATAAAAGTTAACTTTTTCTTTTCAATTTATAGATAATTACGCCAAGCTACGCCTGCGCGCTTGGCCAGTTTCGTTCAAGTGTCACTCAACAAATCTTTCTGCTGACAGTTGACTTTGATTGTGAATGTTTATGTTTTTACTTAGTTTTAGATAGTAATCATTGTTTTTTATGACCTTAGGTTTTTTTTCGTTCTTGTGTATCGCGTATATGTTTTGGCATCGTGCCCGTTGCCTACAATGGAGTGCTGTGTGTGTAACAAAAATTTTCCATCTACCAGAGGCCTACACATTCACCAATCGCGAATGCATCGGGTACGTATCCTCCCAATAAGTATATCCACGCCAAGTTCCGTAAACCTCAGCACTCCCACGCCTTCACCCAACGCCACAGCTCCGCTTCAGACTCTCCTCAGCCAGCTCAAACAGTCAACGCCAATAATAAAACGCGTGCCACGCGGTGCAAGATCAGCAGTAGCTGAAGCACTTACCAACACTATCAACAAGTGCGTTCGGCACAATAACGCTGAAGAATGGCACAACCTTTTAACATTTTCTTACAAAATCCTTCACGTACCCGAGCATAAAAACAGTAACATCTCTCTAACTCAACAGATCAAAATTAATACCCAAACGCCGAACATGCCCACTTCCCATATACGCCCTGGATCCTATACCAGAAAATATAACCTGTTTGAGAAGGTCGAGGAGAAAATCCACGATGGTGACCTTAAGGGTGCAACTCGCTTACTCTTCTCCAATGACACCATGGCACCTGATACACCGGAAACCGCGGCTGCTTTACAATCAAAACACCCACCAGGCCCTTCCAGCCCTATTTTCGTGGACCCTCCATCTGATCCTTCGGCTTGTCTCCAAGCCACCGGCAAAGATATTTTAGCAGCTCTGTTATCATTCCCAAAAGGGTCTGCGTCTGGCTTAGACGGCATTTCCCCTCAGCATCTGGTTGACCTCACCAGTCATGGCAGCGGTATAACTGGTGAGCACCTTGTCTCCAGCATAACAAAGCTGGTCAATCTTATGCTGATGGGAGATGTGTGTCAAGAAGTAACACCGGTAATCTATGGGGCGAACCTCATTGCCCTCTCAAAAAAAGACGGTGGCGTGCGGCCTATCGCCGTAGGTTCGACTTTACGGCGATTAGCGGCCAAAGTCTGCGTCAGACTAACACGTAAAAAATTAGAAAACCTTTTTGAACCCGTTCAGGTTGGTTTCGGCACACGCGGCGGCTGCGAGGCGGCGGTTCATGCCGTACGCACCTTTTTAAAGAGCGACGCATGTGAGGTACTTTTAAAATTAGATGTACAGAATGCCTTTAATTCGGTTAATAGGGACACCCTGCTGAACGAAATAAAAATAACTATTCCGGAAATTTATAACTTTTTACTACAGTGTTATCACTGTCCATCTAAACTAATGCACAAAAACAATGAGATTCTTTCGGCAGTGGGTTGTCAGCAGGGTGATCCCCTCGGTCCAGCCATATTTAGTTTGGCAATAAATTCAATAATTCACAGTCTAAATTCTAAATTAAACGTGTGGTACCTTGATGATGGCACTCTGGGTGGCGATTCGCAGACTGTCTTAGCGGATTTATTTCAAATTAAAAATAAATTTAGAGATATTGGGCTGGAACTAAATTTCAATAAATGCGAATTATATATTTCTGATAATATAGATTCTTCTTCGGCATCCGAAATTATTCAGCAATTTAATAACATCGCGCCAACCATCAAAACGATATCCAAAGACTGTCTACATCTTCTCGGAGCACCCATCTTCAATGAAGCCATCCCTCCCCTTCTCAGTAAATCTATTTCGAAATTTAATGATCATTCTGATCGCCTTCTCAAAATTAGCAGTCATTCTGCTCTGTTTATTTTAAAATTTTGTTTACTCGTTCCAAAATTCACTTACCTGCTCCGCTGTTGTCCTATTTGGAAATACCCCCACCTACTCCGACCTATTGACCTACTTTTAAAATCCCAAATTGAATCCATTTTGAATATACAATTGAGCGAGCAGGCATGGACCCAAGCCACCTTACCGATAAGGTATGGTGGCTTGGGTACCCGTAAAATTTCAAGTGTTGCTTTGCCGGCATTCTTGGCCTCAATTCATAGCACCTCCGATCTCGCAGGTAAAATTCTTCAAGCCTCTCCGGCTACAAACTGCGAGATTGCGTGCCTTGTTGAGGCCTCGAATGCCTGGCTAGCTGGACCGAATCAAAGTTTTCCATCCCGACCTAAGATTCAAAGGGCCTGGGATACCATAGCATCACTTTCAACCCTAAACTCACTCCTCGACACCGCAACAGGCAGGGACCGAGCGAGGCTTCTGGCATCATCTAGGCCAGAGTCAGGTCACTGGCTCCACGCCTATCCTTCACCCAACACCGGCACCTTTATCGATCCAGAGACGCTTCGCATAGCCGCCGGTCTCCGGCTCGGAGTCGCTCTCTGTGCCGACCACAGCTGTGCTTCTTGTGGATCGTCTGTAGATAGCCTCGGCCACCACGGGCTCGCCTGCTCTTCGGGTGCCGGCCGCCTGTCTCGTCATGCCGCCCTTAACGACATTCTGAGAAGGGCGCTCGTCAGTGCCGGAGTTCCCGCCGCTCTGGAGCCCCAAATAGTGCGGAACGATGGCAAGCGCCCCGACGGGATGTCGTTAATTCCCTGGAGGATGGGCCGTGCGTTGGTGTGGGACGCCACTTGCGCCGACACACTAGCGGCGTCCTACTTTCCATCGACCAGCAGGCGTGCTGGCGCGGCGGCTGACGCTCGGGAGCGTCTAAAGGTTGCCAAATACAGCTGTCTCGGCGCCCAATACGAATTCGTCGCATTTGGCGTCGAGACACTTGGTTCGTGGGGCAGGGGCGCACAGCTGCTCCACAGGGCGCTTGGCAAGCGGCTGAGGGAGGCAACGGGCGACCCTCGCGCGGGCAGCTTTCTCGCGCAGAGAATTGCAATCGCAATCCAGCGCGGGAACGCTGCCTGCGTGATGGGTACCCTACCAAGGGCACCAAATTTTGATAGGTATTTTTAATTTTTAGCTTAAGTAATTTTATTTTAGGTAGTTTTAGTTTTATATTCGAGTTATGTATCTTTCATAAGTAGTTTAGTTTCTAGAATATTGTTATTACCAAATAAGTAATTTTATTGATGACTAGCTGTTGCCCGCGACTTCGTCCGCGTAGAACTTTTTATCGTCTTAGAAAATGATTTCTCTCAATACAAAATTTGAACCCTCTTTTAGGGGATAATTAAAAAAAAAGTTGATGTTCATTTTCTAGTTTGTGAACAAACAGTCTAAAACCAAAGTTAAAAATCTCATACTTTAAAAATGCCTTGAAATACTCAAACTTTGAACCAATTTTAACACTCTTAGGGGATGAATTTGGAAAAACTCTGAAATCAGTTTTGTATTCTTTTAACGTACAGAATAAGACCGAAGTTAAAAATCTCTTACTCACATTTTAAAATTTTATTGCTCGCCATTTAAAATTTGAACCCCCTTTTAAACCCCCTTAGAGGTTGAATTTTTCTAATCGCTGAAAGAACTTTTTTCGTAAACTTTTAAGTCTCTAGCTCAAAAAAAGTGTTGCCCATACAAAGCTTTCTTAACCCCCTTAGGGGTGGAATTTTCTAAAACTCTGAAAGTACTTTATTATTAATTTTAATAAGTAACATTTCGAATAGTTTTAAGTCTAGTAAAAAAAAAAGTTTTTCCCACAGAACACTGGCTACCCTTCTTAAGGATCTTAAGGATCCCCTTAGGGATGGAGTTTTCTAAAACGCTGAAAGTTGTTTTTTAGTAAAAAAAAAAAAATTTTAAAAAATTAAAAAGTATTCTAATAAGTAATCTTTTTGCAAAGTTTTAAGTCTAACTCAAAAAAAGTGTTGCCCATGCAAAGCTTGCTCTCCTTTTTAACCCTATTAGGGGTGGAATTTTCTAAAACCATTTGTGTTCTTTTTTTGTATTTTAATAAGTAATCTTTCTCAAACACAAAAACATAAACTTTCCCTGATAAAAACTTTGCACCCCTTTTTATCCCCCTTAGGGATAGATTTTTTCAAAACGCTGAAAGTCTTTTTTTTTGTATTTTTATAAGTAATCTTTCTACAAAGTTTTAAGTGTCTAGCTCAGAAAAAGTGTTCCCCATACAAACCTTGCACCCTTTTTTAACCCCCTTAGGGAATGATTTTTGTAAAACGCCGAATGTAGTATTTTTCATGTTCTAATAAGTAATTTTTCGTCAAAATTTTAAGTCTCTATTAAAAAAAAATATGTTTTTCCCATACAAACTTTGCACCCTATTTTACCCCCTTAGGGGTGAAATTTTCCAAAACGCTGAAAGTACTTTCTTTGTATTTAAATAATCTTTCTACAAAGTTTTAGGACTCTAGCTAAAAAAAATAGTTTCCCACATACAAACTTTGCACCCCTATTTTAGCCCCCTATTTTTAGGGGTAGCATTTTCTAAAACGCTGAAAGTACTTAATTTGTATTCTGATGACTAATCTTTCTACAAAGTTTTAAGTCTCTATTTAAAAAAAATATAGTTTCCCCCATACAAAATTTGCACCCCTATTTTACCCCCTTAGGGGTAGATTTTTTTAAAACACTGAATCTAGGTACTTTATTTGTATTCTAATGAATAATTTCTCTACAAAGTTTTAAGTCTCTATTTAAAAAAAAGTAGTTTTTCCCATACAAACTTTGCACTCTATTTTACCGCTTTAGGGGTAGAATTTTCTAAAACCCTGAAAGTTCTTTATTTGTATTCTAATGACTGATCTTTCTACAAAGTTTTAAGTCTCTATTTAAAAAAAAAAAGTTTCCCCCATACAAACCTTGCACCCCTATTTTACCCCCGTAGGGGTGGAATTTTCCAAAACGCTGAAAGTGTTTAATTTTTATTCTAATAACTAATTTTTCTACAAAGTTTAAGTCTATAGCTCAAAAAAAAAAGGTTCTCCCATACAAACTTTGCACCCCTATTTTACCCCCTTAGGGGTAGAATTTTCAAAAATCCCTTTTTATCCCTAGCCCACGTTATAAAAACAACATACTGTGCAAAAATCAACTCTCTAAGATTAGTAGTTTCGGCTGTGCGTTGATGAGTGAGTGAGTGAGTGAGTGAGTGAGTGAGTGAATAAATCAGTCAGGACATAGGCATTTATTATGTATAAATAGATAGAAGATAATGAAACTCCCATTCAAATATCTCAAAAAATTATGAAGCTACATCCGTTTTAATGTCGCTTGTTAGAGTGAGAAAACGATGAGGGACTGTGACGTCAATATACTCGAGCGTCATAGTAAAAAACAATCGTTTCATATGAAGGTGCGTTTTGCGGAAAAGGGACAGAACATACCCCCTCTTAAAACTTTGGACTCTTATAACTTAATCATTACCTATATAACCTCTTGCTTTGTTTGTTTCTCTATTTGACTATATTTATTTTAAATTCTTTTTCGAGAAAATACATTATGATTATTTACCATATTTTCGATTCCTGAGCTATAACCACGAACTTCGGAATTCGAAAATATTCGGGTATCTCTATCTCTATCGCACTAATCATACTCGAGTGACAGGGATGCAAATATATGAACATTGAGTCTCGGTTTTCGTGGTAGCGCCGCAGGTACTTTGGCTGAATGCGCCGAGCGCGTGCCATTGTCATTCAAAAAAAACAAATTCGTGTTAATTATATTGTTCAAATTTGTTGATTTCATTTATTGAAATTACGACATAAAACGACATTTGCGCATATAAGTTCTCATATCAGAATCGAATATTTTTTTATGGTTTATATTTTAGCATTTGTCTCGTAAAGGTCTATCGTAGACGGGATTTAAATTATTAATAAGTGAAAGGCAAAGCAATTCCGCCATTTTGACGAAAATTTGACGGTTCTTATAGCTGACAGTTGGAGCAGCGTTTGTTTTCAATAAAAATAAATGAAAAATTAGATGAAGTCGTATATTTCGGAAAATTAATTAACTGTCGCAGTCGGATAAAAACTATCCTTAGTTGCAGCTAGAATAATAATGTACCTATGTAAAATGTTTCATATTTTTCCGTTCATGGGATGCTGAGAACATTCGTACCGCGCAAAGCTTAGTTTCAAACTGGCTGATTCTTTTTTTAATTTAGAGATTTATTATAAGTGGAGATGAATAAACAACTTATTCCTGCCAGAGCTAACTTGTATTTATAACAAACGATACAGTCTTTACAATTTCACAGACTTTTCCTCTTTATTATATTACTACCTACAGATAAGCAACCACAAGCCACAAATTTGGCATTATTGTTTATTACAGATATTTTAATACATACATGATTGTGTGTAGTACTATATTATTATATTATAACCATGGCGGCATATTATAAAACATAGTCTACTAAACTTATGGATCGCTTGCCAGATGCTGTCCTCTGGGCTGTTATTCGCTACGTCTACATTAATAATGCGTCTCACCCCGCCGGTCACCCGTTACGAAACTAGACCTCTACCTTCGCTTATTTACTACGCATCGCGGTGTCAAGGTATAATTGTGGGTGAGCGTTGAGGTGAGTATAAAACAATTTACAGAATAGGGGGGCAGATTGTCCGCAAATATTTATTTATTTATTTACTTTGGGCGGTAAAACAAAGAATGTCTCAGATCGCAAGTATTTGACGCCCGAACCGAAAGCAAGGGCGATAAATATGCGATCTAAGGCTTTCTTTATTACCGCCCATGGTGAGTACAAAATGTTACGTCTCTTCCTGGCCCGAAATTGGGATGGTAACTGGTAATTCCTACTTTATATCCAGGTATGACGTAAACATATAAATTAAACCGCGCTGTTCAAAGCTATAATAAGGAAGACGTTGCCTACCACTTGCCTACAAGTTTACGGATTGATAAACGTGTTACGTTAATTATCGAACATTCTCGGGCTTGTGGTCGTGGGATCCGTTGCATTAATTTTGATGATACCGGCAACCGGCACAGCCTCAGCATTCAATTGGTAAGTAGGTATTTCAATTTCTGAAGCACCTGGTGCGTTTTGTCGTTTGATCTCGAAATTTGATTCATATTGCGTTTTTGTTTTTAAGGGGTTCCATAGTCTTCGATGACTGCTGAAGGTTAGGCAGTGAATGTATATTTTAAGGTAGGTATGTATGATGTTACTCAATGCTGCCGTGTTATCTTCTAATCCTAGGACATGCTGGCTTTAGTGTCGCTTATTTTTTATTTAGAAACTGTAGGCCTGAGAAAGGGCGACTAAACATCGTCGTTGCTATAGGGCCTTATAACCTTTTCGAAGGGCTTGGAATACACTCGCGAGGATGAAACACGTAATCAGAATAGTTTAAAACAACTTATGCCTAGTGACTAATTCCAAGTGTGCAATGCTACTTTTAAACTATTATACAATACTAGCTGTTGCCCGCGACTTCGTCCGCGTAGAACTTTTTATCGTCTTAGAAAATGATTTCTCTCAATACAAAATTTGAACCCTCTTTTAGGGGATAATTAAAAAAAAAGTTGATGTTCATTTTCTAGTTTGTGAACAAACAGTCTAAAACCAAAGTTAAAAATCTCATACTTTAAAAATGCCTTGAAATACTCAAACTTTGAACCAATTTTAACACTCTTAGGGGATGAATTTGGAAAAACTCTGAAATCAGTTTTGTAGTCTTTTAACGTACAGAAAAAGACCGAAGTTAAAAATCTCTTACTCACACTTTAAAAATTTATTGCTCGCCATTTAAAATTTGAACCCCCTTTTAAACCCCCTTAGAGGTTGAATTTTTCTAATCGCTGAAAGAACTTTTTTCGTAAACTTTTAAGTCTCTAGCTCAAAAAAAGTGTTGCCCATACAAAGCTTTCTTAACCCCCTTAGGGGTGGAATTTTCTAAAACTCTGAAAGTACTTTATTATTCATTTTAATAAGTAACATTTTGAATAGTTTTAAGTCTAATAAAAAAAAAAGTTTTTCCCACACAACACTGGCTACCCTTCTTAAGGATCTTAAGGATCCCCTTAGGGATGGAGTTTTCTAAAACGCTGAAAGTTCTTTTTTAGTATTCTAATAAGTAATCTTTTTGCAAAGTTTTAAGTCTAACTCAAAAAAAAGTGTTGCCCATGCAAAGCTTGCTCTCCTTTTTAACCCTATTAGGGGTGGAATTTTCTAAAACGATTTGTGTTCTTTTTTTGTATTTTAATAAGTAATCTTTCTACAAAGTTTCAAGTCTCTAACTCAAAAACATAAACTTTCCCTGATAAAAACTTTGCACCCCTTTTTATCCCCCTTAGGGATAGTTTTTTCAAAACGCTGAAAGTCTTTTTTTTTGTATTTTTATAAGTAATCTTTCTACAAAGTTTTAAGTGTCTAGCTCAGAAAAAGTGTTCCCCATACAAACCTTGCACCCTTTTTTAACCCCCTTAGGGACGGATTTTTGTAAAACGCCGAATGTAGTATTTTTCATGTTCCAATAAGTAATTTTTCGTCAAAATTTTAAGTCTCTATTAAAAAAAATATGTTGTTCCCATACAAACTTTGCACCCTATTTTACTCCCTTAGGGGTGAAATTTTCCAAAACGCTGAAAGTACTTTCTTTGTATTTAAATAATCTTTCTACAAAGTTTTAGGACTCTAGCTAAAAAAAATTGTTTCCCACATACAAACTTTGCACCCCTATTTTAGCCCCCTATTTTTAGGGGTAGAATTTTCTAAAACGCTGAAAGTACTTAATTTGTATTCTGATGACTAATCTTTCTACAAAGTTTTAAGTCTCTATTTAAAAAAAAATATTGTTTCCCCCATACAAAATTTGCACCCCTATTTTACCCCCTTAGGGGTAGATTTTTTTAAAACACTGAATCTAGGTACTTTATTTGTATTCTAATGAATAATTTCTCTACAAAGTTTTAAGTCTCTATTTAAAAAAAAGTAGTTTTTCCCATACAAACTTTGCACTCTATTTTACCGCTTTAGGGGTAGAATTTTCTAAAACCCTGAAAGTTCTTTATTTGTATTCTAATGACTGATCTTTCTACAAAGTTTTAAGTCTCTATTTAAAAAAAAAAAGTTTCCCCCATACAAACCTTGCACCCCTATTTTACCCCCGTAGGGGTGGAATTTTCCAAAACGCTGAAAGTGTTTAATTTTTATTCTAATAACTAATTTTTCTACAAAGTTTAAGTCTATAGCTCAAAAAAAAAAGGTTCTCCCATACAAACTTTGCACCCCTATTTTACCCCCTTAGGGGTAGAATTTTCAAAAATCCCTTTTTATCCCTAGCCCACGTTATAAAAACAACATACTGTGCAAAAATCAACTCTCTAAGATTAGTAGTTTCGGCTGTGCGTTGATGAGTGAGTGAGTGAGTGAGTGAGTGAGTGAGTGAATAAATCAGTCAGGACATAGGCATTTATTATGTATAAATAGATAGAAGATAATGAAACTCCCATTCAAATATCTCAAAAAATTATGAAGCTACATCCGTTTTAATGTCGCTTGTTAGAGTGAGAAAACGATGAGGGACTGTGACGTCAATATACTCGAGCGTCATAGTAAAAAACAATCGTTTCATATGAAGGTGCGTTTTGCGGAAAAGGGACAGAACATACCCCCTCTTAAAACTTTGGACTCTTATAACTTAATCATTACCTATATAACATCTTGCTTTGTTTTTTTCTCCATTTGACTATATTTATTTTAAATTCTTTTTCGAGAAAATACATTATGATTATTTACCATATTTTCGATTCCTGAGCTATAACCACGAACTTCGGAATTCGAAAATATTCGGGTATCTCTATCTCTATCGCACTAACCATACTCGAGTGACAGGGATGCAAATATATGAACTTTGGCTGAATGCGCCGAGCGCGTGCCATTGTCATTCAAAAAAAAAACAAATTCGTGTTAATTATATTGTTCAAATTTGTTGATTTCATTTATTGAAATTACGACATAAAACGACATTTGCGCATATAAGTTCTCATATCAGAATCGAATATTTTTTTATGGTTTATATTTTAGCATTTGTCTCGTAAAGGTCTATCGTAGACGGGATTTAAATTATTAATAAGTGAAAGGCAAAGCAATTCCGCCATTTTGACGAAAATTTGACGGTTCTTATAGCTGACAGTTGGAGCAGCGTTTGATTTCAATAAAAATAAATGAAAAATTAAATGAAGTCGTATATTTCGGAAAATTAATTAACTGTCGCAGTCGGATAAAAACTATCCTAAGTTGCAGCTAGAATAATAATGTACCTATATAAAATGTTTCATATTTTTCCGTTCATGGGATGCTGAGAACATTCGAACCGCGCAAAGCTTAGTTTCAAACTGGCTGATTCTTTTTTTAATTTAGAGATTTATTATAAGTGGAGATAATTACATGATAATCTCGTGATCATGATAGTCTCGAACACCGACGGCGAGTAGCTTGCCTATCGGTGTTTTTTAAAATCCATTTTGGAGAGTGTGTTCAGGAATTAATTCCACCTGCCCCGTTCCACCACCGAACGACCAGGCGTGGGGAGCGAATGCATCCTTATGTTGTCAACTTACCATAATTCGCACGAAGCGATTTGCCTCGTCTTTCTTAATGCGAACTGTTAAGGAGTAGAATTCTCTCCCTTCATCTGTATTTCCTGAGAACTAAGATCTAGGTGCCTTCAAAACAAGAGTGAATAGGCTATTACTGAACCAGTGAGCTTCATCTTAGGCTCTGTGGTCGCTTACCATCAGATGAGACTAGGGTAAATCACTTCTAGGATCTTCTATAGAAAAAATGCATAAAAACGTTATTTAAATGTGAAACAAGTTCATTTTGACATAATTTGTATGCTTGATTTTCGTCACAAAACTGACACTGAGTTAATTTTTGTTTAACAACTCACGCTAATTGGGTACACATTTTTTTCAAATTGCCCTCTAACGAAGCGTTTATTTGACGTTTTATACAAATGTGTTGATTTGATTATCAGGTATTGTATTGGTAGGTTTTACTTGCTTTATTCGGGATTACCTCGATCACCAAAAATAACATTCTGTAAAGTAGGTAGATTGGATGTCATCAACACAAATATTAGTGTAAGCCGAAACCTCTACTAATTCAACAATAATGTCTTAATTGGAACCATTGAAATTGTAAGGAAAATTACCGATACTGTATTGTGTCCAACATCTGTTTTATTGAAATGCGTCATTCACTAAATCCAACATAACATCACGAGAGTGTTGAATTAAGAGCGTAGCGAGGGGTCAAAAGCATTACCTATATGCAAACGGAATGTAGGCATTGTCAGATGCAGAAAAAAGCAAGCATTGATATCATACGTGAATCATCTCTCTTCATTTTAAACTTCGCTGTGCGTAAGGCATGTTTATTCAGGCGATATTCAATTCAATTCAATTCAATAGTTTTATTTCAGACCATGTGATCCATATACTGTTAGTAACAAAATAAACTTAAAACTATGTTAGCAATTATTATAATACATCAAAAAAAACTACTTCTTGACATAAGTCTAAGTAGTTCTGACCCGCTCGATCCAGTGCCACATTATGTTGCAATTAAATCTACCAGCCAATACCTTCAGAATGCCGTTTTGACTTTCCCTGACGCGACCCATCAGCGACGTGGTTTTCTTTCGCATTATGGCGTGAAAATCGTCCGTGCGCGTCTCAGAAAACCTCAAACATTTCCGACGTACTGCACCACTTCGGGAGTCTCAACAGCATTCTGAAGGCATTGTTGTATTGTATGCGTAGGGCGTTGTAGGCTCGTTTGGTATACCGAACCCACAGACCGCTAGAGTAAAAAGATTGGCTATACGCTTTGAATAGCGTTATTTTAACATTAACTGATATGTTTGACGACCCGACGATGCGCCTTTTCAGCCAACTATGACGTTTCGTGTACATAACAGAGCCTGAGTGCATGGAAATCTACAGATAGATATTTAAAATATTTTTTTTGTAATATGAGACGGATCAAGGAAGTTGTCTCATTCGCCGTCCTAAACCCAAAACGTAAGTGAGGAAAGTGTTTAAATTATTCAAAAATAATTGACGCGCAGCTGAAAAGTCTGCAACTTTTTTCTGGCGGTTGCATGGATGGTTATTCCTATCACCAAAAAAATTATCAGGCACTTCTAAAATTTTCATCCATTCCCCATTGGCAAGTTTTTGACGTGATAACGTCTTATAAATCGATGAACACCGGCAGCACGCACGAAAGAGTATGACTAATTGTCCCGTTCCGCCTGAGCCGAGCTTTCGGCTTTATGATGTTACAATTAATAATTAAAATTACTAACAATAATTGAAATTAAAATGTCAATGATATATATGATATATATCTAACTAAACTTAGCTAATATAATAATCTTTAAAATTTAAGATTGGGTTAAGTTGTACCTGAATTTTTTTTTGTCTACTATTGAAATCTCAGAGCATAGAATAATAGAGAGAGGACAAGCCGCCGGCGGCCGTGTCGCTGCTCAATGGGCATACACTGCCATACTGTGCATGCGTGCTGATCGCAGAGAATATTACGTTTTTTCCCAAAATGCCTGATATGATGCGCGTTTATTGTCAAATAAGCGTGTAGGTATACAAGAGTGTGTGTTTTAGATGTGTGCGTGCTTTGTCTTGTCAATTACTTGGGCTTTGTGTGGGTTAATGTACTTGCGACAGGCTCACTCTATACAAATCGGCCGCCATGTCCGATCTCCTTATATTCATACATCTGTGATTGAAATAAACAGTTCAAATTATTATTTTTTTTAAATTATCGTCCGGAAACCGACTTTATAGGCAACCAGTTTTTTTTAATACTACGACGCGGGTGACAAACTAGCTTACGAGTTACGCTCTACCTGATGATAAGCAGACTCCGCAGCCTATGGACGCTCGTGATGCCAGAAGACTCACAAGCGCGTTGCCGGCCCTTTATTGATTTGAGGATTCGTTGTGTTGATATGTAGAGACGAACCCGGTGTTTGGTAATTCAATTCAATTATTTATTTCGGACATTAATATCCATAAGTTGTTAGTAATGTTAGTATAAATACAATCATTATTTAATCCTAATAGAGTTAGATGTTCCATCCCCTGGCATAGGTTCCGGCACAATGTAGAGTGTTCCAGTGCGTAGGTAATGGAGCATCCAGCCCGCAGCCCCGTATTACCTATAAAATTAAATATCGTAGTTGGATCAGCGGGATAAAATACAGTCTATACCCACCCCGAAGGTAGATAAGTACCTACATTCTACATATAAGGTAAACGTCCGAGTGCTCGACGCTGTACTAGTATATGGCATGGGCACTTTATGACGAAGCAATATGGGTTAAATTCGAACTAAGAGGATTTTTCTCCATTCGAATTTAAGCCATGTCACTTTGACATAAAGTCCCCATGTCATATACTAGTACAGTGTCGAGCACTCGGACGTTTACCTTACGTCCTAGCGCGAAACGAAAACGAAGTATTTCTTGTATCTGCCTCTCTGTCGCACTTGCTTATTCGAGCGATAGAGAGGGAGATACACGAACGAGTTTCGTTTTCGTTTCCCGGTAGCGCCAGGGGTCAAAGAATTTTTGAAATCGGATCACTCGCTCCGCTGCCTCTGCTCTGCCGAAGTCATAGCCAATAAGCAGTCTTCAAATTCAATAAACCTGAATGTTTGACGTCACTGAAACGATTGTAAAGTTATCAAACGGAACCATTCATCTGTTCAGCAGCCATATTGCCATAGGCACAGACAAACGCATCGACAACATTATTCAAACTGAAACAACTCTCTTTGCTGCGCATCAGATGCGTGTTTTAACTTTTAAATCCCAGGCCTGAAGAGTATATCCTCTAAACGGATTTCATTAGAATCAGTTCTAGTAGAAGAATAAATCCATATGTAGAATGTAAACATACCTATAAAGATCTATTCTAAATATTAGCGAAAGAAGTTGGAAAGTCGATTTAAATGTTTCGGTGATTACCGCCGACATCCAAAGATCCAAACTCACATACTTACAAACTTTAACAATTCATAATGTCATCAATTCATCATCTTCAAAACTTATATGTAGAAGAGTAATTTCTATAGATTTTTTAAAGGATCAGCCAGGGATATGTGGCAACCCTGGATGTGCAAAAATCCTTAGGCTATGGTAACCACTTGCCACCAGGCCCGTTTGATACACCTGACATGCTGTACGCCGATTGCTATAGACGTGACAAAAAAAAACTTTATTGCCCGACAAACAATGAAGTCCTTTATATAGGTAATTGTTTGCTACAATATATAAATCGATATCTAGCGTTCACGCTAATACTCATGTTAAACAGTTATTGTTTTCTAAACGCAAAATATTTCATTCAAATATATTGTTTAGTATGCTGTTCATTCAATCTACTTAGGTAAACGTCTACGTACGTCAATATGATGTAGGTAACGTACGTCCATCCATACTAATTGTCGTTTTAGCACCTGGTATTACTGGTTTAATGCATCGTATGTGCAGTTAATAAGTGGTTGTATGTTTTGCACCAGTCCTTGCCTGTCTAATTATAATGAAACGAGATCGACGACTATTTGTATTGAGGTGTATTCGGTAGGTACATTACAACTATCATAAAATGACTGGTTTACAGCTAAGGCCTGTATGTCATCGTTGGAAAAGGGTCATTGTATTGACTCAATTGAATTCTGAATACTTTACCAACCTTGACCTGAATTGAAGTTATGACTACAAATTTTCCTTGATTTTTCACTGAGTACTGAATCAACGAAGACAGTTCAAATAAAAAGTAATCTAATTAGGTGTAAGATTGAATCCTATGATCGGATTTTATTTGAAATTGCATACGTACCATAATTCCGAATGATCTACAAACGTGAGTTGTATATAAATATATATTTAATTAGTTAAAGAGCGAATACAGCGGCAGCTAAACCTTTACGGCTTTGTCCAAATGTTTTCTTTTGTATTGTTTTTTGTAGTAAATAAATGAAAAAAAAAAATATAGTTCTGAGTACATATTCCTTTTTAGGGTTCCGTAGCCAAATGGCAAAAAACGGAACCCTTATAGATTCGTCATGTCCGTCCGTCTGTCTGTCCGTCCGTATGTCACAGCCATTTTTTTCCGAAACCATAAAAGCTATACTGTTGAAACTTGGTATTTAGATGTATTTTGTGAACCGCATTAAGATTTTTACACAAAAATCGAAAAAAAACATTAAGTTTTAGGGGTCCCCAATGTCCCCATACACAAAACTGAAACTCAAAAATTTTTTTTTCATCAAACCCATACGTGTGGGATATCATTGGATAGGTCTTCAAAAATGATATTAAAGTTTCTAAGATAATTTTTTCTAAACTGGATAGTTTGCGCGAGATACACTTCCAAAGTGGTAAAATGTGTATCCCCCCCCCCCCCCCTGTAACTTCTAAAATAAGAGAATGATAAAACTCAAAAAAATATATGATGTACATTACCATGCAAACTTCCACCGAAAATTGGTTTGAACGAGATCTGGTAAGTAGTTTTTTTTTAATACGTCATAAATAGTAAATTGCAATTTATTTAACGGAATCCTTCATGTGCGAGTCCGACTCGCACTTGGCCGCTTTTTTTTATTTGGAGTTACCCTCCTAAAAAAATATTATTGGATATCGCTTGGTTTGTTAGAAATTATCGGAATAACCCGATTTTCGGAGTTAGCCGAACGCACCTTAGTTGTTTTGTTCATAAGCATGAAATTTCTCGCTCCCTCTCGCCTCGTTTCGTTTCGTTTTCTTCAATGGAAAACATTATTTGATCATTGGTACAGTCACCGGCATCAATATATGATTATTCAAAGGCCGCAAAAATATCTGACACGCTCTTACGGCTATAGGAATAGAGTCGTCATCAGATATTTTTGCGGCCTTTGTTCCATCATATATTTATGCCGGTGACTGTACATATGCAAATAAGCGATTGATTTATTTCTTCCATTTTCTTCGTCTCTTAGATATTCTCCTATCATCGACGTTTCATGGTTAATTTCATTATTGTATTCTAATGAGTGTTTACAAATTCATTATGTACAGACTTATGTATAGCAAGTTGATACGTTAGGGGTGTTAATCAATCCTTTAAAACTACTGTTAATTATTCATCTTCAAATCACTGATTAACAACTTGACAATCAAACTTGGGAATCGTAGCGCATATTTGGTGCACAAGGTCCCCTATGTTTGGCTACACAGGTAGATACCTACATAATTTATAGACACACAGTGAGTCTGAATTGAATGCAACGTAGTTAGGTATACCTTACTCATGCAATGCCTGCTGAACAATTGTGGTTTAAAAACGTATTGAACTCCGTTTAGTTTCTCTCGTTATGAACAGAAGATACACATTTCAATGTTGGATGCACTAACGTTGAGTTTAATTGTTTAGCTATTCTAGGTCGGTTAGCGGTTAAATAAATATGGATTGAACAAAGATTTACCATTCATGCCTCATTATCATTAATTGTTACATTTAAGCAACGACTGTCAGTAAAATACACTATACATTCCAACTTTGTAAAAGATAGACTGATTGTTAAGGTGATATTGTTTTTTTATGGTCATTTGCAGCTTAAGGTACTAAACTACGCATGCTAAACTAAACGTACGTTTTTAATTGGAATCAAAGTATTATTTGACGTGCGCTCTCGTGATTATTAAGGCTGTTATCACACAGTCTGAATTCATGTACTGAAACTGTAATCTGAATCACTCACAAGCAAGTAAAGCGGTACATTTCGTGCAGAATTGCTACCAGAGAGTGTACCTTTTACGTATTTGCTCTTGAGTGATTCAGATTATGATTCAGTGCATGCATTCAGACTGTGTGATCCTTTTTTTTTTTTTTTACGTTGGGGTAATGCGTTGATGCACCGTCCGCCCGGTCGGAGGGGGGCCGGACGGGTGTGTGGGACTCCAGGGCAGAAGGCCCAGACTACCCACTAAACCCCCAACGATTGTCCAGCCATTTCGCTTACAAGGTGGGTCAAAGGTTCGCTTACGCATGCAACTTTGACCCTCGCGACTAGCCCGCTTTACAGGCCTGGCGAGGGAGAGCGCCCCGGGACAATTTCGAGGCGCATCAGACCCGTGGACTTTTGGTTAGCTAGGGTCCCCTAACCCTGCAACCTGGTCCACTACGGCTGGGGGAGCAAGTGCGCATAACGCCGACGTGCGCGCCCCGCTCTAATACGTCTGCGGATATGGGGAGCGGAAGGGTCGTCCTCCCGCGCTCTTTCCGCAGCCTCCTTCTGCGCCATTACGGACTTGCAGATGGAGGCCATTGCTTCCCATGACCTCTCGCTGTCAAGCGTCTTAGATACAATGGTTGGCAGCGAGAGGTCCCCACCCAATACATCGGACAAATTATGCCGCTGCGGCCCCCACGCCGAGCATACCTCCACTGTGTGGCGCACATCGTCTACTGCTGCGCCACACCCGTGGCAGCGGGGGAGACTGTGTGAGCCTAGTCTAAGGTACACTCAAGAGCAAAAGTTTCGGGTCGATGAAATACCGTCATATTTCCAAAAATAGTACAAGGTTGTATAGTTTTTTAACCCTGTCATGATCTTAATTAAATTTTACATCTTATCTGCAGAAATAACAGTAAAAAAAAACACGTTACCAGGTTTAAATCGGACTCGTAAAAACCCATGAAAAAAACAACGTTAACGGAGCGAGATATCGCAAAAATCGTCATTTTTGGATGTTGATATTTTTATGATAGGATCCCGGAAATTGCTAATACATTAGGGTATTACGAAGAATAGTTTATTTTGTCAATAAGACTAGTGTTAAATATTAAAAAAACCCTATTGCGGTTATTTAATTTAGAGTGACCCGAAACTTTTGCTCTTGAGTGTATTATGAACTTTGTATGGAACGTGGACCAAAAACCAACAGAGCTTTTAGTCGTTTTATTTCATATTTACAGCAAGTTGTTATCACATTATGTTTTTTTTTATTTGTAGTAAAAATATCTTTTTGTTTTTTTTCCACTAAGAATAACAATAATTAAGTCGCTTAAATGACCTGCTGAATTATTCAATACAGAATTAGGTGTATTCTCCAAATGAAACCCGTTTTCTCACTCATGCGTTCACTCTGAATATCTCAGTTCTGCAATGGAATTCAACTTTATGCCCTAGAACGAAATAAAGTAGATAAGCAGACCGTTTATATATAATGACCTAACTCTTAGCCCTGTTGGTTTTTGGTCCATTTTGCCCATACATGTCCATTTAAGACACTTACCGGAAGGCGCGGCGTTGTTAGGCCTCCCACAAGGTGGACTGATGACCTGGGAAAGGTCGCGGGAGTCCGCTGGATGCGGGTGGCGCAGGACCGGTCACTTTGGAACTCTTTGGGGGAGGCCTATGTCCAGCAGTGGACGTCTTTCGGCTGATATGATGATGTCCATTTTGTCGAGATTGAATGCGAGCACGAGCGAAAAATACAAAATTGGTTCCGATTTCAAGACTTTCAGTTTAACCCATTCAGTGCCCATGAAGACACACATGCGTCAGAGCGCTACGAGTGCTTTTCGCTACATACGGAGTTTAAGCTGCTACGGACTACGGCGTAGCTCTACGAGTGTAGCGTGGCCGTGAATGGGTTAATAGAGCCTCAGGTTTGCGCTCCGGTACGTGGAAATTTCTGTCGAAGTACTGATTCGTAATACATATTTTCATAAATAATGAGTTGTCAGTGGCAAAACGAGAAGTATTTTGTTTATAAGTTATTGCATAGGTGGTCTCCCCTGCCCCGCGCAGCATTCGCGTTCACGGGCAACTGCGGGGGACCTGAATACATCCGAAAGTCCGTGAAAACCGGAAAATGTTCAACAACTGTGCTAATAAACTTTTAACGCGACTAATTTATGCAAGTCGCTGATGACTCACTGGTGACGACTTCTGGTATTTGGAAGGCTATGTGAATCTTAAAAATCATAATATATATTCATTTACTTTATGAGCTCCAGGCTCCAGGTAATTGTTTTTATCAACAATCAGGCATGGTACAGGGGGCCGATTTTTGACTTTCGACCGCTCGAAAATTAAATAAAAGTAAATACGATTTTAGTGTCAAAATTGCAGGCACTAATTTTCTACCTATAGAATTGAATACGAGTGGTCAATAACACTCGCTTTTCAATTTTCTATCGCTATTTCAAAAGAGCATTTCGTAATTTTCGTCCATTTTCGAGTGAAAGATTCGAGCGCTCGAAAGTCAAAAATCGGTCCCCATGTAGGGTACGGTGCCTACAATGTGAACTCGCTCGTATTTATACTATTATTATTAATTCGGGCAGCGACCGCAGTCATATTAACATTAAGATTACCACTAACCCTGTAGGTGTGGGGTGTTTTGTTTCTGATCGGGAGTGAGGTGGTCGCCATAGCTCCCGAGAGTGGGTTGTGTAGCGCGCTTGAGAGGGAGATATCCAGATATCTGTCTCCAGTTGACGTGGTGGTGTTGTGTGTGACTCCTCTGAAGTCGCATGCTTCCATATGATACGGTATCAGCTTATAATAAGAAGGTTTGTTTCCGCCCTCGTCGTATAAAAAGGCATTGAAACTAAGCAGCCCTTCAGCAGGTAAATGTTGGTAGCATTATATACATACCTATTATCGCTGGTTATGTACAGTTTTTATTTAGCGAAGATACTCGTACCTAAAACATTCGATGGGGATGTTTGTTGTTGGATTGCGCTGCACATACAGGTATTTGCACGAACTACGCGGCCAAAATTAATTTTATGCTTAATAGGTATCAAAACAATGTGAATAAATAATAAAATAAAAAATATTCTTACAAAAAAATATTATTAAAAAAAAAAATGTTTTAAAAATATACCTACTGTATTTTTACAAAAAAGCAAACATACTATTTATAGGTCAGTACAAAGAGAGAAAAACATAAACTAAGCAGAAGGCGATTAAGAATATACAGGTTACAACTTTCCCTGGAAAATTTCCTCGCGAAATCTTGGCGATAACAATGTTTGTTGCGACCCTCAGCTGCTTCCTCAGAAAGTTGTCCGATTAGCAATAATGCGTTTTTGATGATGACTGTGCCATGGACTAAAATTTTGTGCATTTTTGGCGTCATAGGATGCCAATCATAAAGGTTCTTATAAACACGAGCAGTTTCTGAAGCTTATATTTTCCAATTACATCATCCCCTACGCCCCCGTAGGGGATGATGTAATTGGGGGAGAAAATTTGTTTGTGACCCATTTTGATGAAATTTGGTTGAAAGATAGTTTGAGTCCCTGAGTATGACAACGGATAGTTTTTCAACGGATGAAATAGGGGGTGAAAATCTAGATAAAACCCATTTAGATGAAATTTGGTAAAGAGATAGAAGGAGTCCTAGGGAAGAACAATGCATATTTTTTATCCCGAAAAATCATTTCCTGAGGTGGTTATTTATTTATCGTATGGCGGTTACACACTGGTACATATATGTATTCGTATTGATGTCGCTGATAGAGTTCCAGTGTGCGCTGCGAGGTTCAGAAGGAACAGTGCAGATGCCGAGTTTGTTGTTCTTTTAGCACCACCCGGAGGTAACGTGTAGGGTTTTTAGGGTTATTCCTACGGACAAAGAACAACAACGACCTCCTGAGGTGGTGAAATGAGGGTTGAAGATTTGGATAGAACCCATTTAGATGAAATTTGGTATAGAGAGAGGTAGAGTCCTAGGAAAGAACATAGCATAATTTTTATTCCGGAACACATCAAAGGAGGAAATCAACCCCTAAGGGGGTGAGAAATGGTGGATGAAAATTCGGATTAAACCCGTTTACGGTATAGCGATAGTTAAGGAAGGACATAGGATAGTTTTATCCCGAAAATCATCCCCTAAGGGGGTGTAATTGGGGGTGGAAATTTGCTTGTGACACATTTTGATAAAATTTGGTAGAAAGATAGTTGAGTCCTGGAAAAGGACATTATGATAGTTTCTATTCCGGAAATCAGTCCCTAAGGGGGTGAAATGGGGGTGAAAATTTGGATGTAGCCCATTTAGATGAAATTTGGAATAGAGATAGTTTGAGTCCTGGAGAATGACAACGGATAGTATTTATCCCGAAAATCATCCTCTAAGGAGGTTAAATAGGGGGTGAAAAATTGGATGGAACCCATTTACGGTATAGCGGTAGTAGGGAGTCCTGAGGAATAGGTACATTACATAAGTAAATATATGTATGTGACGTTCCAAGGGTAAAGGTACCTTATGGCGGTAGTTTCGAAGATGTTTTCTAAAACGGCGTAAAAAAGACGTTTTATTATGGCTATTTTGAAAACTATTTATTAGATGTAACATTTTGTTGACGTATCCTTATTTTTTATATAAAATATTTAAATTACAAGTCAGTTAGTTTAGTCCTACGGTTTAGTAGAAAAGGTCCTTACGGCCGTGTGATATGAAAATATGCAAAATAATACTGAAAAAAGCCTATATGCAATTATGGTGAGGCGGGGGTCATAGAAACCAAGTTTGCGGCGGAGTCTATTTTGTAAAAAAGGCGTTCGGAGTAAGCTAATCTATAAAATCATGCAACTCAACCAATAATGACCCTTTCCTTCATACAATCCATACTAATATATCAAATGCGAAAGTTACTCTGTCTGTATGTTACCTTTTCATGCTTAAACCGCTGAACCGATTGAGATGAAATTTGGTATAGAGATACTTTGAATTCCGGGGCCTTCCCAAAGAGTCATTACTAAAGATAGTTTATATCTGGAAATTCATCACCTAAGGGGGTAAAAAGGGGGGAGAAAGTTACGATATAAACGAGTTCCGCGCGGACGAAGTCGCGGGCAAAAGCTAGTTAACATATAAAAAAACTTTTATAAGTTTCTTACCTTGTCCTTCAGAATCCATCACTTTTAATTTGTAAGAAGAACTTGATAACATAAAAAATCACTTCGGACGTTTAACGTTTAGAAAAGCGCGCCGAGGACAAAAACGTACCTACACTAGTTAGGTGAAACGGTTAAATTCCGACAGCTTATTCATTATTCTCTATGATTCCGACTGACGCTCGGGGTGCACGCTAGCAGGTAGAAAGGGTATTGTGTTGTGCCCGGGCACAATTTTTGCCCGGGTTCGTGCTTTGTTTGAGGAACTCATTATATTATTCTTACTTTGATATTGGGACTTTTGGCCGCGTAGATCGTGTCAATACCTGTATGTGCGCTGCTAAAGTAGGACTACATACCTTTAACAGGAAAAAAAGTATTGTATTTGTACCTTGTTGGTACAATCAGTAGCAGAAATAGCTAAGCAGGATAACACGCTCAAAATGATCTACACATTCCTTATTTTCTTGATAAATACTAACTAGAGTCGTGTTGAATAGTTACTTCTGCTGCTGACTGTATCTAAATATTTTACCTGACTGCTGCAGGAGGATAATCTTTTGACGAATGTATGCATTGTAGTTATATGTAGGTACGTGTGTTGGATACGAGTACAGGTACTTAAGGTATTACATTTGTCTCAATACAGTAGGTATTTGACAAAAGTCAAATCAGCTTCTTTTTATGAAACGTCAAAAACGCTACCTATGGAATTTGTAGAGGGATTACTTGCTTGTCTGTGACGACACAATCAAACAACGTCCTTATTTGTTCGTTTTTATGTATTTAAAAATCTTAAAATAGTAAATATAAGTGAAAAATTGATACTTTCCGAGTATTTTCGTAATGTTTATCTGTTGCCGATGGAAGACAATTTATTTTCAATGTTGTCAAATACCCGTACCCAATTGAGAGAGTGTGGTAATCGGAAGATTATAGCGGTAGGTATAACGCGAGCATTATTCTGAGATGGAACCGTTTAGTGACGATACTGCCTCTCTAATACTTTATTTGTTTATACTGTTTAGGTGTTTTTGGGTCAATCAACTATTTCTTGTTGCTCGTTGCCATGGTAACGTCTCCTGGGTCACTCTTTAAAACTATTATTTTATGGGGTTTAAATCCACTAAACACGTGTTTTTATCACATTGGTAAACCCATTCCATGGTGGCGCATCTCCTTAGCATGATAGGAGTCCAGTTTATAGTATATTTTCTAAGAAAGTCTGTTACTGTTGTCTCTTGGCTTACCGGGACAGAATAACAACAAGAAAAAGTTGATTGACCCTTTTATTCAGCGAATGAACGAGTATTCTATTCTGGATAGTATTTCTTGGCATTGCGTTTGTTAAATATGTATTGTGTTACAAGTTACAACACAAAGCTACATCGTCGTTATATACGCCTACATCAAAATTGATTGTTGACGCAATATCGATTGTTACTTTTTTCACCAACTGATATTTGGCGGTTACTAAACCCTATCCAATGTTTATTATGTCTATTGAAGTAACAACTTTGTAAGTGCCTATTTCGGGCTATTTCTCTACTGTCGAAATACTCGTTTACTAGTTTGTAGTAGAGGTTGTGGCAATACAACCGTTTTGTTTACAGTACACAGACAGTGATCTATGATCCAACCCCCATATCATCGGTATAAAATATTATAATTACTACATTAGTATTATTTAATACATGTTTGGTCCTTCGAGCCGGACTTTACAATTGTCACCTTACAATGACAATTTCCTTTAGATTGCAGGATTCAGATTCAGATGTCTGGGTTGATAAGTAAGTACCTAACCATATTGGTAGCGACTATGTTTACTTGTAGACCTAGCACTGTACGACGAATTGTAATTGTCACGCGACAATTGTCAAATTGCTGAAATAGTGGTCGATTGCGTAGGTATAAATAAAGATTCTAAAGTGGCGATGGCGTTACTCTGCCATTGACTTTCTGCTATGATGATTGATTGTCGACAGTTGTACCTGTCTAGAAACAAATGTTTTTGTACATCTATTTCGTATGAAATAAAACACTATAAAATAAACAAGTGTAAGTAAGCGTACTTACTGCTGTACTATTCTTAATTGCAGCTTTGGTTTGAGGAAGGTAAACGGAATCTATTTGATACCCTAATTCCCATTAAGGTGGTTCGATTGCCATACAAAGCGTTATTTGACTTTCATTAATTGGCTTCCCATTTGCGCCAAATTCCCCCTTTCGTAGAATAAACTTGTATAAACTAGATTAATTTGAGAAAAATAGTTTTCCCAGAATATCACGTCCCACACCAATTTCTCAAATTAATCAAGTTTATTCAAGGAAAGGGGGAATTTGGCGCAAATAGCAAGCCAATTTATGAAAGTTTGTTACATAAGTTTCTTAAAATATCACGCCGTTAGCCTGCGAATGTCAAATAACGTTTAGTATGGCAATCAAACCACCTATTTGAACCTCAGCTATGAATTTAAGATAGAAGGTTCCACCAGCTACTGGGCAGTGGTGAGCACTAGGACATTTATCATATATGAAGTATTTAGCGACTTCATAAATATCGAGAAAAACAAACCAAACAAATGCACGACGTATTGGGCGCGAGGTTGCGATTATATAATTCCTGGCCATGCACATATTTACGCGCTGCGAACTTTCGCGAGCTCATTTAATTCTAATTCATTCACAAATAATTCAAACTTTAAATACACGGGAAAAGGTCGTGTTTACAAATATGTTGTTCATCGAGTTACGACAATGCGATAGCTATTCCTCGATATAAGATGTTGTTGACTCTCGTGGAATCGTACAAGGCACGGCTGATGTTTTCTGGTACCGGCTTACCTTGCGGCCCTATGGCATCGCTGCTGACCTAAACAATGTTTGTTTTGTATCATGGTTTTTTCTTTCAAATTGCGAATTTGTTTTTCCATATAAAATTCGCATGCGGCCAGTTGGACCGTACCTAATCTACATCCGATCGCGCCTTCGAGTTTGATAGTCGGCTCTTAATTGAACTTACCCTCGGATATTCGTTATCCAAACATCCAAACTTTGGCATGTATAAGTAATATTAAGTAGTAACTGTAGTAAGATAGATATAATTTTTTGCTAATTTAATATGTATACCTACATTAAATTCAAATTCAAGTATTTATTCGTGACAAAAAAAATAATACATACTAAAGGAATTATATAAAAAAAACACACTTTGTCACGAAATGGACCCTGCTCAGCATGTTGCTGATAGCTTTACAGCCAGCGCTGGGCTTCCGCAGGGTCCATTCGGTGAGAGCACGGTGGGCAACATCGACAGATGCACAATGACGAAAAACAAAGACATTAAAAAGCATAAAAAGGAACTATTATATAACTAAAATACACAAAAAGGAAATAATTAACAATAACATAGATTTAGATTTTTTATTTCATAATAATATACAGTACAATATAAATTAAAGCGAGCTTAACCTATATGAATTTATATGATGAATTGTAATAAAATGTCAAGTTACATATGGTTCAACACATACGTAAATAGGTTAATAAAAAGTAGTATTAATGAAAGTAGTTTTATATTAATAATATAGCACGCAACAATCTACGCATAAAGTGAACTAATTACGTCTTTGTACGGTACTTACTTATAGTTTATTATAATCTTATCTGTTACGGAACTCTTGAAGGTGGTTGTCTACGAGTTTCATTACAAAGTCGCGCCGGACAAATGGCGTCAGATCGTTGTCTGAATTGCATTCGTCGCTAAATTCAGCCACCGTGAAGCTTGAAATGTCCAATCCCTGACAACCATTCAACATCACATTTCTAAAGTGGATAATTGTTTGAAAAAGCGTGCCAACGTTTTACACTTTTGGAATAATTTGCAGAGAATTAATATCAAATATTGTTTCTTCTGCGCTCTTTCCCAATTTGTTGAAAAATTGTACTTTATTAGGTAATCAATCACTAATCAGTTAGTTAATAACAAGCTAAACATAAACCAGTGATTGATAACAACTTCTCATATTATTAACTTTATTAGGAAAAGTGGGCTTAATTTTAATGAAAATCATAAAAAATCTAAAAATATTGCAGTTTCCGTCACAATTCTGAGAAATACAAACTGCATAAGTAAGTTTGTAATCCTATACAAATACATGCGATTACAAAGTTACTTTTGCAGTTGCTTCCCGCAAAACTATACAAACGTTATTTGCGGTTGGTAAATAACATTTCCATACAAAGTTGATAACACAATAACCTACAAAAAGAAATGAGATCCCATAAAAACATTCCATGTAAAAAATAGGCCAAGTCTCGGAACTCTTCCACAGTAAAAAGTGGTGAGATATTTCGTAGAGCCACACTTACATATGCAAAAAATAGTAAATGCAGTAAAGTTGTGTGATTCCCAAGTTGCAGAATTTTATTTAGCAAGCAAATAAAGATTAATAAGAATGCCTGGCCTGACTTGGCTCTACGAAATATCTCACCACTTTTTACTGTGGAAGAGTTCCGAGACTTGGCCTATCTTTTACATGGAATGTTTTTATGGGATTAACTTTATTAGGAAAAGTGGGCTGAATCTTAATGAAAACTAAGCAAGAGCTCTTCATTATTCGATTGTTTATTTTTGAATGGGAGAGCGAAGTGAACGAATTTCTCTGCTTCAACTTGGGCCAAAATTCTATCATGTCCATGTGTCCGATATCCGAATGTCCAGTTGTTCTCATCAACAGGTCGCATTTCTCAATTCTCGTGAAATTTAGTGAACAGGATCGTTGAAAAAAACACGGATTCGCTATTTCTACAGCTCACAGAGCCACTAGTATAAATAAATATGTTCATACAGGAAAGAGTCGAAATCCGGAGCACGAAACCGAAAATATGAATCGATGCAAACCCGAGATTATCTACTCATGAAAAGGAAATTCAAATTTTCTAAACCTTCCACGCACGAAAGAGACAATCAAGTATAAATAAATAAGTCATTTCAGGCATGAATCCGTGAATCCGTGAAGTATTCATAATGTACTTACTAAATAATACGCGAAAAATATAACTGTTTTTTTTATGTTTGGTTTTGGTAACTTTTAATTTGGTCGCCCAACAAGTTTTTCGTGGGAAACTGCACGTTGTCTGCTAAGTAATTTCTATTGGTACATCGTTTGAATCGTTGCAGACAGAGACATTGATTTTCCAACAAAGCCTTGGCATAATATGTCTACCGGCAAGCGTGCCATAAGGCGGTTTAAAACTATATTTCGTTTCCCCAAACAATTGCAAAAAATCTGTAACAACTCCATAATTGACGTCAAAAATGCACTCCGTGTGTTATTTAACTATTTCGCTTCCTTCAGTGCTTATTTAAAGAAAATGTATATTATGCAATGCAATGGTATGTGGACATTTTATGCTTCAGGGTTTGCTGGTAATCCGACCTTTAATATTACCACGTAAAACAAACAAATAACACTGAAACAACTATAACGTGATATAAATAATGAAGTACGTAGGTATCTGAAAAAGAGAACAATTTAAAATGCTTTCTCTTTCAAATACGCAGGTAATTCATTAATTAAGTCACATTACGACTCCATTAATGTAAGTATCTACATATTCTGTATAATAACACTTCACAAGTGCGAATAGTAATATCGTTCCACTCCGATTCGATGCCTATACGCCCAATACGTTTGCATTATGTTTTTCGACAGCTATACGAGTATTATACTTTCCATACACCGAGTTGCATTTGCACGAAAAGGGTCTTAATGGAACATAGTCATGCTCTAAAAATAAGCGGCTAGTAAAAGTGTAACGTAGTGAATTATTTGAATCTAAAGTGTGGGGTGGACGTGGTCACGCGATGGTGTACTCGTAGGTATATACCTACCAAGCTTGAGTGCTTGATGTGGCGTCACACTAGTTAAGAATGTTAAGATGGTTATAATTTATAATGCAACAGTGAATGACTTTCAATATGTTAACGGTTTATATGTATTGGAGGAGACGCAATTAGCTACTTATAAGGTCTTTTGTAACCATATAAATCAATATATATGTAATTATTTATTTATTTTTATTTATTTGTAGACCAATATAATGCAATAAATCATGCCCATTATTATTAGGTAGAATTAAATTAATTCCATTCAACAAAAACTAGACAGCCGCCATTGGCATTGGCATGTCCATTATTGTCGATACATGAACGTGAGGGGTGTCTTTTTTTTCTTTCCCCGTGTCTGCATTGCGGCCAGCTACGGATTCGTTTCGGTATGTCCTCTCTGGGGGCCTCAAGGGCCTCAAGGTCTTATCCACAGCGATAAGTGATAAAATGGCAACCATGCTACGCCCGCAGTACCTACAAATTTTATGAAACGCATCAGTAAAGTACTTAGTTGTGTTCCATAATTTTGCACAAACCAGCTGTAATTAGAAGGTCTTTACTCTACGCAGGTTAGATGTATTTACCTATTTGCAGATGTTTTTGTAGGCACCTCGCAAACCAATAAAATAACTAGCATAGATGAAGATCTATCGACCTAATATGGGAAACTCGTCTGAAGGATAGGCTATTATGCTGACCTTATTTCAAAGGAAGGTTAATGAATAATCATCTAGTTCCAAGTGCTAAAATATGTGTCCTTAATGAATGTAACGCCACGCATTTGTTAGTCTCTTTAGACATACTTATTAGGGATAAATGAACAGGTACAGCAAGCTGCATATTAATTTTATAAGTATACCTACTTACTTACTAAAGTAGACAAATCCCTATTGAGGGGGGTCATGTAATGTCTCTCTACCAATGAGTGATGACTGTCCTCGTACATGAACGTACTTACAGCAAGTAACGTAGTACAGTCAAAGAATTTAATTTCCTACCCATTTAGGACTATTTCAAAGTGACACTGTAAATAAAATCATAAGAAGTCTCTTACGTTTTGATTGATTATGTCACTTTGACAAAGTCCAAAGTGGGTAGGAAATTAAATTCTTTGACCGTACTATTACTTATTTATTCTGTGGTATGGTACAATGAGCTAGACAGAGCCAAGCACATTAGGACGTAAGTTATTGTAACTACCATGTCGATGGTAAAAGTAATATTTGGCGACCATTTTGCACAAATCGACCTAGTCTCAAACTAACTCAGGCGACGACGATATAGATTCTAGTAGATACAACCAAATACTTAAAATATTTCGTACTCGTGTCTTTATCGGATCGAACCCGGGACTGCCAGTTTCGTAGGCGCGTCGTCTCCAGCTGGCAACTTTTCTAACAAGGGCTAGAACTAGAACATACCAACTTTACAGTACAGTTAATAAATATTCTAAGTATTCTAACACGTGTTCGTAAAGTTACGCAATTATGCTGCGGCTTATATCTATGCAGCTATGAAACAATTGGCAAGAAGGTACTTATGACAGTGTGCTTGGCCTGGTCCTGTCTAGCTAGTTCTAGGATATTTATTTATTTTGGTTCACCAACAATTGTTTACACTGAAGTTTACAGTACTCGTAATCCAATTATTATAACTACTTGCTAAGTGTAACAATCACTTAAAGGTAAACACCGCATGCATTATAAACAAAAAGCCTTAACATTAACTAATCAAAATTATACACAGTTTTACTTAACTTATTATTACGAGTAACTTAATAATTTAAAACAATTTTCTGCTCGTCACTCTTGTAGAAAATGGATGTACCCAACTTTATTATTATTGCAAAGCCAAGCAATTACCAGACCGTATTTTAAATTTTAATGACCGAGTCAAAGAAAACATCAGACATGTGACTGCAGCTGTTAATTGCTTTACACATCCTTGGGATCGGCGAGCTACTGCCGAGGACAGTCCTTCTGAGCGGTGGGCAGAGTGGCGTGATAGGTTTGCGTGGTTTGCGAGAAGGAGCTCGAAAAGAGATAGAATTCAAGATGCTCGTGCCTTTATCGGATCGAACCCAGGACCGCCAGCTTCGTAGGTAGGGTCGCCGACTCACCACCAGCTAGGCTAGCCGTCACAGGCCGGTAACATTAAAAAAAAACAGGTAATGAATGCGCGTTCGTAAATAAAGTTACGCCGTTATCCAGCGTGTAGGTATCCATACTTAATATTACAAATGTGAAAGTGTGTCTGTCTGTTACCTCTTTACGCTTAAACTGCTGAACCGATTGAGATGAAATTTGGTATGGAGATAATTAGAAATCCCGAGGCAGGACATCATCCCCTAAGGAGGTGAAATGAAGAGTGAAAGTTTGTACCTACGATATGAACGAGTTCCACGCGGACGGATTCGCGGGCAGGTGCTAGTAGTATTATATATGTCACCGTTAGATTGTGAACACCGTCAGTTTATAATCTTACCCGTTATATTGTAAACTGACGGAATATTGTGAACTGCCAAAACCGTTCACAATTTAACGCAATATTTTTCGTTAGTTTATAAACTTTCAATGTTGAATCGTCAAATTGTGAACTGAGATAAATCGGCTTGCTACGGAACGTACACAAAGACTAGGTAGGTTAGGTTAGTTAGGTATCTTCAGTTGCCCGAAGGGCAAAGCGCCCAGAAATAGGAGCCCCGCGCAGCGGGGCTCCGTCGACACTGGTGGGTGCCGAAATAAATGGAAGAAAATGTCTGAATAACAAAAAAAAACAATCATGTTCTGACGTAAGTGGAAACTGATACAAGTGGAATAATTCGCTCAACCAAACAGCGCACATGTTGCGTTCCAAATCAGGCAAATTTGATTCAGTTTACAATTTGACGATATGACATTGTTAGTTTATAAACTAACGAAAATGAATGCGTAAAATTATGAATTATTTTAGCAATTTACAATATTCCGTCAGTTTACAATATAACGGGTTAGATTATAAACTGACGGTTTTCACAATCTAACGGTGACATATACAGTAAACACGAAAGAATAATCAAGTCGGTACTTTATGACGGTGTGCTTGGATTGGCCCTGTCAAGCCCGTTGTAGGATAGAATATAAAATGCAAGACCGACGTAGAGACGAACCGGCCGGAATGCAGTCAGCCTGCCAATGCGATGGCATTTCTGTGAGGTCGCAACCTTCGAGGCGAACTATAATTCCGACCTATATACAAATAGTTATAGGTAATTTAGAAGGATCCTGATAACTCATGACCTTGTCGGTAAAGTTATTGTTTAGTTGTGCGGAAGTAGGCACGCGGAACGTCCCCAAAATGATTCACACCTTAAAACGCTTATATATACGAGTATATATCTCTACCGACTTAGAAAAAACTCTCAAGAACATTCAATATAATTATTTGAAAATGGGTCAGTCACGTACTAACGAATATCACCCGACATATAAAGGCCATGCCAAAATAAGCTAATTGAATCTGCCGCAGCGAGTTTTGGCTTGTATTTTTTTTCAATGATGTGGCTTTGTATTGGTAACAAGTACGCAAAATTTGAGCCCCCATAAATTAAAATTTAAAAATAAAAAATAAAAAACGAAATATGATCTTTTTTCAAAAAAAAAATTTCTAGTCAGTTGATTTTGACGTGCGTCACGTATAATGTGCATATAGTAAAGACAATTATATGACATTAATTATAAGATGTATTGCCATACAAAAAAGAAAAAAAATACAAATACAGAAAAAAGACCGAGTAGGTATGTATTGTAAATATTCCGGAAGCAACCTGGACGTCATCTAAAGAGATTAAGTACCTTGGATCCATAGTAGCGCCTATGGCGTGTGTAGAGAAAGACATACAAAACCGAATCCAGACAGCTTGGTTGAAATGGAGATCTCTGACTGGCGTTCTATGTGATTCTCGCATGCCGGTCAAAATCAAAGGCGATGTGTATAAAAGAGCAGTAAGACCAGGCCCCGTAGCATGGATAAGTATCACGCGATAAGTGACAAGATAGAGAATCCGTCCCTGGCTGGCACCGTTCGATAGAACGAGACGACGCTCTTATCTTGTCATCCATGCTACGGGGCCTGCTCTACTTTACGGCTCAGAGTGCTGGCCCATGACAAAAGCAAATACACAGAAGATGCACGTCACATAGATGAAGATACGGTGGTCAGGCGGAGTAACTAGAATCGATAAAATAAGAAATGAATATATCCGTGGCACTCTTAAAGTTGCCCCGATACACGAAAAACTGGTAAATACACGTAATGAGACGGGACGATGACCATATGACCAAAAGAGTTCTAAATATAGAAGAAACGTAGAGGGGCCGCGGACGACCACAAATGACCCGGCCCACAATCGCACGATTTGGCGGAAGAATACTAGGAGGGCTGACACCAGATAAAGAAAGAAGGAGAAAGAAGACTTTTATTTTCTTATAAAATTTACTAGGTATTATGATAAATGAGAATCTGTCCTCTGGAATAAAAGCTAGTTCATATTCATGATAGTATTATAATTGTACTTTCAAAACAAAGTTTTAACCGACTTCAAATCAGTAGCCAAATTGCTTCAAGTTTGCCTATAAAATTTGAAGAGTTTCCTCGATTTGTCCAGGATTCCATCTTCAGAACTGGATTTTGGTGACAACGGGACCAATCTGGAATAATATGCTTTCAAACAAAGAATTTTTTTCAAATCGGTTCATAAATTACCTAGATATCGCGTAACATACACACATAAAAAAAATACAGACGAATTGAGAACCTCCTCCTTTTTTGAAGTCGGTTAAAAATACCAAAATATCTCCACGAATTTCATAATATTTCCTTGTATAATAGGTACAGTCAGCATTTAATCTTATTCCCTTTTAATAAAGACTTTTGACGTCTTCATTTGCGTAGCTACTTTTGATGCTGATTGTACCCAATGTGGTGCCAATATAACCAGACCAGAAGAGGAGCTGACGCGCGAGCACGAGCACCACGTACCTAACACTGGCCGTGTGAGAAACAGTGTTCTCTTAAATCTACGCCTGCATATTTTAATGTTTTGCCTTGAGATTTATTTATAGCCATGGCGAAGCATACTTTTAGGGGAAATTGTAGTCTTTTGAAGGGAATGAATTTTGATGAAAACGCTATGTCAATTATCTGGTTTATAAAAAATAAAGTAGACGGACTTTAAAATTTCAAAGTTTTTAAATGAATGTCTTCTCGGCACAACTCGTATTTCACATCTTAAGAGGATTGTGAACCTGTAAATTTTCATACAAAAAGCGATAACGTTTTTCACCCATCGTTCGATTTTTATAATTTTTGGACATGTTGTAGATATAGTGAATTACTAGGTCTGTACGTTTTGATTTTTAAGAAAAATTGCTTACTTTAAAATAATTTGAATCTAAAAATCTATATTTTTGACTTAAAAACTTTGACTACATTTTCATTTTTTTTTAATTAATCTAAACTGATTTACTAAAAAAGGAAAACGTACAGACATAGATTAAAGTGTACTTAATCCGATTATACCAAAATTATTCAATTTCATTAAGGTTTAGGGGGGTAAAAACGTTATCACCCGAAACCATATTTCAACAAGAAAATGTAAGCAATTACCTCCAGGACTTGCAATTCTCTCTATCACACGATACGGGTCCGGAGGCAGAGCGGCGTGAGACAGATAGATTTTTTTAAATACCTACTCGCGCCGCGTATCGACACTTCACAATCCTCTTAAGGGAGCAAGTTTAAAAAAAGATATTATAAAAGGAACCTGCTGTCCTGCTTTCATGTTTCTAGCCACAGTTTATTATTCAAAATCACATATTCTTATGTGAACTTTCAACCCCCATCTTGACCCCTTCAAGGGATGAATTTTTCGAAATGCCCTTATCAATGTTTTTGACTGTACATTAGGAGCTTGTGACCATACAAACTTACAAGTCTTTTTTAACCCCCTTAGGGGATGATTTTGTACAACAACGCTTAATCATTTGATTAAATTTTTAGTAAGAAACCTTCATACAAAGATTCAAGTCTATGACTTTCCAAATTAACGATTTCTATACAACGGTTCAACCCCTATTTCACCCTCTTAAGGGTTGAATTTCGAAAAATCCTTTCTTAGTACACGTCCACGTACTATAAAGAATATATGTTCCATATTTCATGTTTAAATCTTTAGCGGTGTAGGCTGTGCGCTGTCTGTCAATCGGTCAGTAATGCGTAACGCAAGACTTTTATAATTAGTATAGACTAGCTGTTGCCCGCGACTTCGTCCGCGTATAACATGTTATCGTCTAAATGTTTGTTAAAGGAGTGAATTAAAAAAAACATTGAAATTAATTTTGTACCTAGTCTTTTAGAAAACAATCTAAAACCGAAGTTACAAATCTCTTACTTTCAAAATCTCTTGCTCTCTATACAAACTAAGAACCCTCTCAGAACCCTCATAGTAAACCGTCTGAAACCGTAGTTACAAATTTCTTACTTTAAAAATGTCTTGCTCTCTATACAAAGTTCGAACCCCCTTTTAACCTTCTTAGGCGATGAATTAAAAAAAACGCTGAAATAAGTTTTGAAGTATTTTAGCAAACAGTCTAAAACCGAAGTTACAAATCCCTTACTTTAAAAATATCTTGCTCTCCATACAAACTTTGAACACCCTTATAATCCCCTTTAGGGGATATATTTCAAAAAATGCTAAAAAAAGTTTTGTAGTCTAAACAGGCTAAGATCGAAGTTACAAATATCATACTTTAAAATGTTCTTGCTATCAATTTCTCCATACAAACTTTGAACGCTTTTCAGAGAAAAATTAAAAATAAAACACTCGGTTTTTTTATTGTAATAGGTAAGTATTTTTTCTACAAACTATCTAGTCTCTAGCTAAAAAAAGTGTTTCTCATACGAACCTTGCACCCCTTTTTAACCCTTAAGGGGTGAAATTTTCCAAAACGCTGGCAGTAGGTATTTTTTTGTATTTTAATAAGTAGGTACTTAATCTTTCTACAGAGTTTTAAGTTTCCACCTAAAAATAGTTTTCCTATACAAACATTGCACCTCTATATCCCCCTCTTAGCGGGTGGAAATTTTCAAACCACTGAAAGTAATTAACCTATATATCTGTATTCTAATAAATTATCTTTCTACACAATTTCAAGTCTCTAGCTCAAAAAATACGTTTCCTCCATACAAATTTTCACCGGTTTTAATCACCCTTAGAGGTGGAATTTTCCAAAACGCTGAAAGTTCTTTATTTGTATTGTAATAAGTAATCTTTCAACAAAGGTTTGTCGCTTGCTAAAAAATATATTTACAAACGTTGCACCCCCTTATACACCCCTAAGGGGTGGAATTTTCTAAAACGCTGAAAGTATTTTATTTTATTTTATTATGTAATCTTTTTAAAAAGGTTTGAGATTCTAGCTCAAAAAAATCCCCTTTACGAACATTGTACCCCTTTTTCATACCCTTAGGGGTGGAATTTTCCAAAACGCTGTTTTTTTATTTGTATTGTAATAAGTAATCTTTCTACAAACTTTTAAGCTTCTATCTCAAAAAGAAGTTTCGCTCATACAAACTTTGCAACCCTTTTTAACCCCCTAAGAGGCTGAATTTTCCAAAACGCTGACAGTTCTTTATTTGTATTCTGATAAGTAAGCTTTCTAGAACGTATTGAGTCTCTTGCTATAATAATAAAGTTTCCCATATACAAAATTTGCACCCCTTTTTTACCCCCTCAGGGGCAGAATTTTCCTAAACGTTGAAAGTATTTTATTTGTATTCTATTAAGTAATATTTATACAACATTTTAAGTCTCTACTCTAGCTCAAAAAATAAAGTTTCCCCCATACAAACTTTGCACAGGGGTGCAAATAGTGATTTGACCCCTTTAGGGGTAGAAATTCCAAAAATCCCTTCTTATCCGTTGCCTACGTTGTAAAAGGTAGTTTTGGTGTAAATTTCAACTCTCTAGCCCCAGTAGTTTCGGCTGTGCGTTGATGAGTGAGTGGGTGAGTCAGTCAGGACATAGGCATTTATATGTAGGTATAGATAGATAGAAGATGACGAAAATCCCATTCAAATATCTCAAAACCGTTTTAATGTCGCTTGTTAGAGTGAGAAAACGATCGGGGACTGTGACGTCAAGATCCTCGAGCGTCATAGTAAAAAACAATCGTTACATATGAAGGTGCGTTTTGTGGAAAAGGGACAGAACATAAATCTTTGGAACTTAGTGATTACCTATACATATAACCTCTTGCATTGATGTTTTCTCTATTATCCTTTTTTCGAGAAAATACATTATGATTATTTTATTTAGTGCCTACCTACAGCCGGGTCCGCTGCACCAATGTTTTCCATGTTTTTAAACATCTAACATGTTTTCCGCAGGTTCGGCAAACAAATTGGGTTTTGTTTTGATTGGCAAAACATGTTTGACGTTTAAAAACCACGAAAACATGGCGCAGCGGACGCGGCTTACAGGGTGTAGTTTCGATTCCTGAGCTATAAGTAAAAAAATATTCGGGTATCTCTATCTCTATCACTATCAATACTCGAGTGACAGGGATGCAGTTATACGAACTTCGAGTTTCGGTTCACGTGGTAGCGCCGCAGGCACTTTGGCAGAATGTGCAAAGAGCGCGTGCCATTGCCATTCAAAAAAAAACAAATTCGTGTTAATTATATTGTTCAAATTTGTTGATACATTTATTGAAATTAATCCATAATGCGACATTTGCGCATATAAGTTCTCATATCACAATCAAATATTTTTTTATGGTTTAACTTTTGGCATGTGTATCGTAAAGGTCTATCGTAGACTGGATTTAAATTATTAATAAGTGAAAGGCAAAGAAATTCCGCCATTTTGACGAAAATTTGACGTTTCTTATAGCTGACAGTTGGAGCAGCGTTTGATTTCAATAAAAATAAATGAAAAATTAAATGAAGTCGTATATTTCGGAAAATTAATTATTGTCGCAGTCGGATAAAAACTATCCTAAGTTGCAGCTAGAATAATAATGTACCTATATAAAATGTTTCATATTTTTCCGTTCATGGGATGCTGAGAACATTCGTACCACACAAAGCTTAGTTTCAAACTGGCTGATTCTTTTTTTAATATAGAGATTTATTATAAGTGGAGATTATAAGTGGAGATGGAGATTACCATACATACATGCGATATTTGGTCGGATCACATAGAGACACTCTCGCATGCATAATGCATGTGGCATTGTCTCTATGCGATACGGCTAAGGGGCTGTCCATATATTAGGTCATTACAAAATGGGGGGGGGGGGTTGACCATTTTATTAGGCGGGGAGGGTCCATCAAGGAATTATGATGATAAGCCACATTGGTGGAGTTAGGCCGTGTGGAGTAAGAGCCTTGGCGCCACTTCCGATTCGGATATATTTTTAAATTGAAAGTAAATAGCTATATAGAGTCTTAGCAATACAAGGCAATACTTTACAAGAAATGTTTTTAGTGTGATCAATATTTTCGACTACCTACCAAAATTGTAGGGTAACTTGCTCCAATGACTTTAAGCATTAACTAGTTACCTATAGATACTTCTGTAGCAAATTGCTACCATGAATCTTCCAGCAGATAGGTTTCAGTATCATCGTCATCTTGCAAAAGGTAATTTTCTATAATTAATGAGTTCGTGATCTCGTGATTGCTTTAGATGGAGGTTGTGACACTAACCCAATGCCAATTCTTAGGAAGTTTATTGTGGAAAGTTTCGTTATTATAACAATAATTAATTTGGTTACATCATTGGTTAGACGGTCTTTGTACATTTTGTTGCAAAGACATCTCAAACATGAACGAAAATATTGTCCATTTCCGTGCATTTATTTGAGAGAAGCATCTTCATTTTCATTTCATTACATACCTCGGCGGTAACATGGATCTCCTGACTCGTATTACTATTTAGTGTACTTCATCATATCAGCCGAAAGCCGTCCACTGCTGGACATAGGCCTCCCCCAAAGAGTGCCACAATGATCGGTTCTGCGCCACCCGCATCCAGCGGGCTCCCGCGACCTTTACCAGGTCATCATTCGACCTTGTCATCGGTCTACCCACACTGCGTCTTCCGGCAGTGTACTTGATGAACCAAAACTCACGAAACAAAAGCATTGGTTATATGTGACAAACTAAAACAATGTGCCATATCAATAAATCGTTTGTATCTATCGATATGTACCAACATTAAACGTAGAGATTATATCCTCATAGATGTACGTGGGTAATCTATAGAACTTGTTTCTGAGAAAATATCGCTTACCACAGATGCCAGTCTAGGATGGAATTTCTACACCATGGTCATTAAGTACCTATCACCATCCTGCTCTACAATAACAAGGCTATCGATTATAATTATTTGTTGGCACAAAAACAACAATAGTTCTCATAATAATCCGTCATTGGAGCGAGACAATGGCGTAGGGCGACAGCCCGTGTTTTTGTATAAATCTCTCGTCTCGGTGCCTTCGATCTCCGTGACAATCGGCGTGAAATTATTTATCTTTAGACCTTTTATGATTTGATACGGTACTACTACAAAAAACTATGAATCGAATCGCTTACTAATGTGGTAAGCTATTTAATCTCCACTTATAATAAATCTCTAAATTAAAAAAAGAATCAGCCAGTTTGAAACTAAGCTTTGCGCGGTTCGAATGTTCTCAGCATCCCATGAACGGAAAAATATGAAACATTTTATATAGGTACATTATTATTCTAGCTGCAACTTAGGATAGTTTTTATCCGACTGCGACAGTTAATTAATTTTCCGAAATATACGACTTCATTTAATTTTTCATTTATTTTTATTGAAATCAAACGCTGCTCCAACTGTCAGCTATAAGAACCGTCAAATTATCGTCAAAATGGCGGAATTGCTTTGCCTTTCACTTATTAATAATTTAAATCCCGTCTACGATAGACCTTTACGAGACAAATGCTAAAATATAAACCATAAAAAAATACTCGATTCTGATATGAGAACTTATATGCGCAAATGTCGTTTTATTTCGTAATTTCAATAAATGAAATCAACAAATTTGAACAATATAATTAACACGAATTTGTTTTTTTTGAATGACAATGGCACGCGCTCGGCGCATTCAGCCAAAGTACCTGCGGCGCTACCACGAAAACCGATACTCAATGTTCATATATTTGCATCCCTGTCACTCGAGTATGGTTAGTGCGATAGAGATAGAGATACCCGAATATTTTCGAATTCCGAAGTTCGTGGTTATAGCTCAGGAATCGAAAATATGGTAAATAATCATAATGTATTTTCTCGAAAAAGAATTTAAAATAAATATAGTCAAATGGAGAAAAAAACAAAGCAAGAGGTTATATAGGTAATGATTAAGTTATAAGAGTCCAAAGTTTTAAGATGGGGTATGTTCTGTCCCTTTTCTGCAAAACGCACCTTCATATGAAACGATTGTTTTTTACTATGACGCTCGAGTATATTGACGTCACAGTCCCTCATCGTTTTCTCACTCTAACAAGCGACATTAAAACGGATGTAGCTTCATAATTTTTTGAGATATTTGAATGGGAGTTTCATTATCTTCTATCTATTTATACATAATAAATGCCTATGTCCTGACTGACTTATTCACTCAATCACTCACTCACTCATCAACGCACAGCCGAAACTACTAATCTTAGAGAGTTGATTTTTGCACAGTATGTTGCTTTTATAACGTGGGCTAGGGATAAAAAGGCATTTTTGAAAATTCTACCCCTAAGGGGGTAAAATGGGGGTGCAAAGTTTGTATGGGAGAACCTTTTTTTTTTGAGCTCTAGACTTAAACTTTGTAGAAAAATTAGTTATTAGAATACAAATGAAACACTTTCAGCGTTTTGGAAAATTCCACCCCTACGGGGGTAAAATAGGGGTGCAAGGTTTGTATGGGGAAAACATTTTTTTTTTAAATTGAGACTTAAAACTTTGTAGAAAGATCAGTCATTAGAATACAAATAAAGAACTTTCAGGGTTTTAGAAAATTCTACCCCTAAAGGGGTAAAATAGAGTGCAAAGTTTGTATGGGAAAAACTACTTTTTTTTAAATAGAGACTTAAAACTTTGTAGAGAAATTATTCATTAGAATACAAATAAAGTACCTAGATTCAGTGTTTTAAAAAAATCTACCCCTAAGGGGGTAAAATAGGGGTGCAAATTTGTATGGGGGAAACAATATTTTTTTTAAATAGAGACTTAAAACTTTGTAGAAAGATTAGTCATCAGAATACAAATTAAGTACTTTCAGCGTTTTAGAAAATTCTACCCCTAAAAATAGGGGGCTAAAATAGGGGTGCAAAGTTTGTATGTGGGAAACTATTTTTTTTAGCTAGAGTCCTAAAACTTTGTAGAAAGATTATTTAAATACAAAGAAAGTACTTTCAGCGTTTTGGAAAATTTCACCCCTAAGGGGGTAAAATAGGGTGCAAAGTTTGTATGGGAAAAACATTTTTTTTTTAATAGAGACTTAAAATTACTTATTAGAACATGAAAAATACTACATTCGGCGTTTTACAAAAATCATTCCCTAAGGGGGTTAAAAAAGGGTGCAAGGTTTGTATGGGGAACACTTTTTCTGAGCTAGACACTTAAAACTTTGTAGAAAGATTACTTATAAAAATACAAAAAAAAAGAGTTTCAGCGTTTTGAAAAAATCTATCCCTAAGGGGGATAAAAAGGGGTGCAAAGTTTTTATCAGGGAAAGTTTATGTTTTTGAGTTAGAGACTTGAAACTTTGTAGAAAGATTACTTATTAAAATACAAAAAAAGAACACAAATCGTTTTAGAAAATTCTACCCCTAATAGGGTTAAAAAGGAGAGCAAGCTTTGCATGGGCAACACTTTTTTTTGAGTTAGACTTAAAACTTTGCAAAAAGATTACTTATTAGAATACTAAAAAAGAACTTTCAGCGTTTTAGAAAACTCCATCCCTAAGGGGATCCTTAAGATCCTTAAGAAGGGTAGCCAGTGTTGTGTGGGAAAAACTTTTTTTTTTACTAGACTTAAAACTATTCAAAATGTTACTTATTAAAATTAATAATAAAGTACTTTCAGAGTTTTAGAAAATTCCACCCGTAAGGGGGTTAAGAAAGCTTTGTATGGGCAACACTTTTTTTGAGCTAGAGACTTAAAAGTTTACGAAAAAAGTTCTTTCAGCGATTAGAAAAATTCAACCTCTAAGGGGGGTTCAAATTTTAAATGGCGAGCAATAAAATTTTAAAGTGTGAGTAAGAGATTTTTAACTTCGGTCTTATTCTGTACGTTAAAAGACTACAAAACTGATTTCAGAGTTTTTCCAAATTCATCCCCTAAGAGTGTTAAAATTGGTTCAAAGTTTGAGTATTTCAAAGCATTTTTAAAGTATGAGATTTTTAACTTTGGTTTTAGACTGTTTGTTCACAAACTAGAAAATGAACATCAACTTTTTTTATAATTATCCCCTAAAAGAGGGTTCAAATTTTGTATTGAGAGAAATCATTTTCTAAGATGATAAAAAGTTCTACGCGGATGAAGTCGCGGGCAACAGCTAGTTTATAGATAGTTTAGCATTTGTCTGTGACTTCGTCCACGTGAACTCCCGTATGAACTTGCATCCGAATTTCATCTTTGCGGGATGATTTTCGGAATAGTATTTTATTTATTTTTTATTTTAAACCTTATTGCACAGTAACAAGTTACAAATACAAAAGGTGAACTTAATGCCATAAGGCATTCTCTACCAGTCAACCTTTAGGCCAAACAGAAAATAATCATAGCTAGTGCGGGATATGAGAACAACACAGAAATAAAGTAAGCGGGCAATTAGTGCTGAATAGATTGGGGCAAACCAGGCAGTTAGTGAGGAACTTAGAAAATGGAAGAGAGAAGACATGACAACTTCATACTTAACATGATTGAAGAAAAGATAGAGGGGAGGCGAGGAAGAGGAAGACCTAGAATAGATAGACTACATGGAGCAACTCAAAAAGAGAGATGATGTTGGGTCGTATCGAGATGACAAAGAGATTGCGTGGGATCGGAGTAGATGGAGGGCCTACTTTGAGCTACACCGACAAGAGCCTAAAAGTAAGAGAAGAAAATAAAATAATGTGTCATTGCATATTCTCTGGGAAAAGGGACCTTAGCGCGTTTAGCCATTATTACGACATCGACGTACCTATTGTATAGAGCATCGTTAATAAATTAATAATGGAGTAAACGCCAACCTTCCCGATCCCTTCGCACTCAGGACGACATTATCTTGGAAATGGCAGTTTATTCTTATAGTCTTTTACAGACGACTAGGTACGCCCCCCCATTTTATTGCTATCAAAGCAAAGACAACAGGAAACATATCATACACCCCCTATATTGATTGCAAGTATGTATATACTTTAAGTTGAGTTGAGTATAACATGTTTATAACATAGATAACTATTTTTTTTACTACCACTGTGGAAACAAGCATACGGCCGACACGAGAAGAATCACAAGCGTGCTGCCCACCCTTTATTGATTAGAGGATTCGTTGTATAACACAACGAATCCTCTAACAACTTGTGTTACAGTTAGAAACATATGCAGGCCCCACGCTCTCAAACTCTCAACACAGCTCTCTAGCGACCTTACTCATCACCAGGGACACAAAACCAAATACCCACAAAGCAAGTCATCATCACCATATCATTATATCAGCCGAAAGACGTCCACTGCTGGACATAGGCCTCCCTCAAAGAGTGCCAAAGTGACCGGTCCTGTGCCACCAGCGGACTCCTGCGACCTTTACCAGGTCATCAGTCCAACTTGTGGGGAGCCTACCCACGCCGCGCCTTCCGGTACGTGGTCGCCACTCAAGAACCTTTGTGCCCCAACGGCCATCGGTTCTACGTGCAATGTGCCCCGCCCACTGCCACTTAAGTTTAGCGATTCAGAGGGCTATATCGGTTACCTTGATGGTTCTGCTGCGGATAACCTCATTTCTGATGCGATCACGCAGAGAAACTCCCAACATAGCCCTCTCCATTGCCCTTTGGGTGACTTTGAGCCTTCTTATGAGTGCCATATGTCATCACTGGCAACACACACTGGTCAAAGACTCTCGTCTTGAGACACTGCGCATTATTGGACGAAAAGATGGGACCCGGGTACGTCCTTAAACTACGGCCAAGACCACCGGGGCAGCAGCATCGCTGGAGGGCGGAAATACTGCGATCGCCAACGTACCGCATGACAAACGTGGCGATTATGGCATATACCCGCCATGGAAAGTAAAAAGCAAGTACAACCTTTTTTAACATTGAAAATGTTTTTTCGATCGCTTCAGTAAGACCTCCAATTTCAGCGAGAGTGAGACATTGCCCTGCATGGTCTCGTGAGGTTACGTGGCTACGTGAATGATTGCGGTGTCAAAAGATGCCCCTTGGCAAGGGTTACAAAATGGTAAAAAATAAAAAACAATTTTTTTTAAATCTAATTTTAAAAGTTGCTAAAATGTCGAAAAATTTATATTTTTTTGGTGTCTTGTCGTACTAAATCGGCAATTTCTTAAAAACGAAAAGCGATAACGAAAAAATAAAAAAAAAACCCTAGGGGTATTCAGTTGGCCTACATTTTGTAAAAAACAGAACCTCTCTATCTCTTACGGTCTAGGCAGCGGGGCTAGCACAACTGACACAACAAGCGCGACGCGAGTCGAGTGAATCCACCCGCCTCTTTCTAATTTGCACAATACGAGTGAGACAGGAGTCTCTGAGTCGCGCGCGACACGACTTAGCAGCAAGTTGTGCTAGACGTACAGGAAGGTGCCCTTTATGTGGCGCAATTTCAGGGTGCGGCTCGTTATGTTCTGCAATACGAGTGTGTCGTGTCGTTGAGTTGTTATTGTAGTGTTTATTTGAGGTATCAGTATTTATTTGTGATTATAATATACACGGACTTTAAGACAGCCCTTACGGCGTTTTACGCATATGCATACTCCCAACTTTCATATGGACTTGTTTTATGGGGAAATGGTAGCGACATAGATAAAAAAAGTATTCACCAAAAGAAATGCATCAAGTATTGACCAAATGGAATCATGTAGACCTCATTTTATTAAACACCGTATTCTTACCCTTACCTCCATGTACATCTTTGATTTGAAGTATGTAAGTATGTCAGAAAACATAGGGACCTATATACATCATTAATAGATAACAGACGAAATATTCGCAATCTAAATAAGCTCAAATTACCTTTTACTAAATTAAAATATATAATCACCTACCGAATTCCTTAAAAAACCTTGAGAGAACATACTTAGTAACTATACATTTAAAAACATATTTAATACAAAAGTGTTACTACTTATAGTTTAGCGGATTATTTTAAAGACGTATTAATATAATAGTTTTTTAATTCGTTTATTAAGTAGTATCTTATTGTTTCATTAATGTAGGTACAAATTAGTTGTAATAATTAATAGTATTAATTTAGGTTCACTAATGTATAACCAAAACATTACTAGCAAATTATCGTTTGACAAAAAACGCTTCACCAAATAATTACTTGGCAAACGTGTTATTTCGCAAAAGTTTAATTTTACAAACTTTTACTTGACAAACACTCAATTAGCAATAAGTACATAACGTCAAATGTATTCAATAATAAGCCCACTCATCTTCTTGAGATCGCGAATAAGTGCCGGATTATAGAAACGTGTAGTGTGTTACGTGAATACTACGAGGGTTCAGTCCATCTAGGTATTAGGCGCGTAAAATCAGTGCGTGTGCCTCTAACGGGTAGCGGTTATGCGCAGCAACGAGGCAGAATCAACATCAACGGCAATCACAGCCATCACAGGCCCGGGTGAGAGCATTCCATATTACTTTTTAGGTAGAAGGTATACTTCTTTAATGAAGCAGTTCGGGTTATATGGTCGCAATTAGAGTCCAAACTACTGGCTAGGCTAGACGCACGCATAGGACTTACTGGCCCATATCCGTAATACGTAGGGGTAATATTGTATATACGTACTCAATATTTCATTTTTATATTGTATTCAATGTTGCCTTCAGTGCCTTTGTTAACTTAATAAGATTTTACGTTAGATTACAGTGTGTCAATTACCAAACACTTAATTTATCTTACGCACTTTAATGAACCCCGTAATAAGCTCCTGTCTAGGACGCTTCGGCAGTGTCATACATATATGTGGTGGATCATAATATGTGTTAGTAATATTAGGCACTTATAACTTATAAGTAATAGTAATATTTAACAACTGAGACCTACAAAACTGATTCATTGATAAATGAAATCTAGATCAGTTATACAAGTAATTCGCTAGGCGTCCCTACTAACACAATGAGTAGTGGATAGGGGCTACGGGTCTAGACGAGACTGAAACTGGGCTGAACTGTGGTAGTGAGTGAAACACCGCGAACCTATATCTATTAAAACTACGAAAATTAGCCCATAATGTAATAAGCAAAGTTCGACAGTAGGTACTCCTGCGGGAGCAATGGTATTTAACAGCTCCCGAGGGAGAGAGATGAGCTTGTGTGGGATCTGATTGGTTTAAGCAAATCTAGATGGCCGCGCTACAAGAATTCTCTCTGTGATTGGTTGAAAATCATAACCAGCCAAATGCGAGTCGGGCTCACGCACGAAATATTAATTTTATTCTGTTTTTAGTATTTGTTGTTATAGCGGCAACAGAAATACATCATCTGTGAAAATTTCAACCGGAACTATTACGGTATCAGTGAGATACAGCCTGGTGACAGACAGACGGACGGACGGACTGCGGAGTCTTAGTAATAGGGTCCCGTTTTACTCTTTGAGTACGGAACCCTAAAAAATCTAGTAGGCCACGCGCTGCAAGAATACTGCCCTGTGATTGGTTGATATATTGAAGCTCCGCGCTCCAGCACACGCACTGATGAAGTGAAGTAGTCGCTTTCGTAAATTTTTCGGCGTCGCGCGTCAGGCTTCTGATAGACTCTTGTTTGCAGTATTCCACTTACGCCCCTCTATTTCTTCATTAAACAGGTGTTGTTGTTGTGTTGGCGACTTTGTTATACTATGAAATTTGCACTTCGAACGTTTTAAGTTTGCGTCATGGTGTGATATCATCCTAAGCACTTCTCGATGCTCTACGATTTAGGATATGCATAAATAATTAGTGTTTGTGTCATACTACAGATGAGAACGTGGGCGAGTTGTTCAATAATAATAATAAATATGTTCTTTATTCAGGTATTAAGAGTCCCCGGCAAGCTCGGCCGAATTTCACCTTCCCATACAAACGGAGTTTCGTTCTCATTTTAAAACTGTGTTGGGTTGTAACGAAACTTTTCATATCAATGACATGAGGTGTATCTAGGTCTGTAATTAGTTTATATGGCTCCACTTTATAAAACAAACGAAATACAGCAAAAACCAGTTTAGTATGAAAAACTTAAATAAGCTGTTTTTTTTTACTATGGTATCTGTATATTTGTATATTTAATAATTGTATCTGAAGCTACTTAAACTAATTACAGACCTGGATGGATATAATACCTACCTAAACTTATTCTAAGCACAAAGTTGCAGAGCAAACTAGCTAGTCGTTTTAAAATGAGAGCCGAGCTTGCCGATGAACCTTAACCCATTACATAAAAAAAAAATGAAATATTGTAAAATTAAATAAATTAAATTAAGAATATGAATAAGAATCCCGAACTTCGTAAGCGTCGTTCAATAAACCTAATTAGATAATCCCATGTATCCATCTACAACGAATATGCGCAAGGAACGAAGGCTCATTTATTTCTATACCGTGTGTTTTTATCTACGCTTCAGGCTTTTTTAAAGGAGGTTAAAATAACCGGAGTATATTTATAATGTAATCATGATATTAATTTAATTTGTAGGTAAACTAAATTTCAGACTTTGTTAATTTTGTAACAAAATTTTTATTGCTAGCAATGTACAGTGAAGTAAATTGACAAGTTAGTGTAAATGACAGCTCTTGTTAGTTACCACTACATTACATACCCAACCTTCCAACGTCCAACCTTGATATTTTGCGTCAAAAACTAAACAAAGTATACCAGCTGATGAAAAGGCGCAGATAAAGGGTTAAAGAGGTATTTCCCATTGGATATATGGATACTACCAAAGAAAATTAATTCTTGAGGGGACGTAGGTTCGTGGTCTTCTGTCCCTCTCACTGAGCATAAGCGTGAGCGAGATGGAAGTGCGTGTTTGGAAGCGCGGATATCATGTTTTTTAACTTTACTTCTTTGTGCGTTTTAATAAATAAAAAAATAATAGCTGATTTCCCTCAAACATGACATTGCCAATTTTTAGAAGCAATTGTAATATGTTTAGCTGTTGTGCATAATTTGTTACGATTTTTTTAAATGTATATTAGACCTATGTTCGTGATTTTTTTCTATCGAGCGAAAGTCAAAAACTCAGGACTCGAATAGCTGATTTCCCTCGAAAAAGGCCTCAAGATTGCTAATTAAATTTAAAGCAGCCGTATTATAATCCAAACAAAAGCTACGATTTTTTAAAAATCCGTTTTTGGAGCTCACGTCGCCTTAATAATCTTTGATACTACGTATCATTTTATGATTAATATGTACGGTATCTGTTCTACATTTCCATTAGTCACGTCAAATAGGTTTTGAAATAGAACTGTGTCACTTTGTAATATTAAAAAATATAAATAAAATACTTAATGAAGTTATTTTCAAAATTGCTTTTTTGAGGTTAGAAATGAGGACATTACGTATTATTTGTGGTATATTGTATTAAAAACAAATCAGCCATATCGTGTCTGGAGGAGCCCAAACTTGGTATGTTTCGAAAATTGATTATGTGTTAATTAAAAAAAAAATTATAAAATGTGATGTGATACACCGTGAAATTTTAGTGGTTGTTTTCCCGTGGCAGGGCGATTTGCTATCGGTAGTACTTTCGAATTATGATAGACAAACTTAAAAATAAACTGTTTTCCAAAAAAAAATTACAAAAAAATAACCTAAACTCGAATAAGTGAAAAACAATAGTAACGCACTAAAACTTCAAGGTAGGTACTACTGCAGTGCTACTACTGGTGTTAGGTCACTTTCGACTTTCGTTCGACACATTTATAAATCGGGCATTTCTTAACATTATTAAAAAAAAAGATTACACATCGACTGTAAGTATATCGATAGCAAAATCATTTCGTTGCGGGAAAACAACCACTAAAATTTCACAGTGTATTTTTAGAATCGCCTCAAAATGCCCTTTCATTAGATACCACACACGATTTTTTTTCCATACAAAAAATTAAATGTTATGGCACTCCCCTCCTAAGGGAACTTTAGGAACTGCGGGTCAAAAATTTTGTTTTGACCTCTAGTATGCGTGTGCCAAATGGCTAAACTGTAGATCGATTTGCGGTTTTTTTAATCGTACAAGCTACACTATGTCGGTAATTGAATGGACCCCTTCACCCAATAAAATGTCGTCATGTCCACAAAAATACGATTAGGTTTAATTTTACAATTAAAACACAGGCTCACCAATTGGCTTGTGTTGCGATTAAAGTCAAGACTCAATATTATTGTTCCTAGTACCTACGTTTAATATTTTTTTATGACAGTAATTGCTAAAACAACATAAAGTCAATAATTTTTACGCGCTGACGATGCGAGAGATTATATATTATATAATTCGACGGTGGAAAGGCAAAACCACTGAAGCGACATTTTTTAAATTTTACAGGAGAGCATTTTAACGTTTTTTTTTGATAAAAAAAATCGTAACTTTATTTCTTGTTAACTTAGAGCGTTATTTCAAATTATAATAGCTATTTAATAAAAATAATGTTATTCTCCTAAACAAAACGGATTCGAAAATAAATGTCGCTTAAGTGAAAAAGCCCCCAAAAATATCCCAGAAATTGAAGCGACACCATCATGCGACAACAGTTATTTTCAACATGTCCGAAGAAACACTTAAGTATAGTTGTTATTTTCTAAGCCGTCCGTTCTGCAGTGCGGCGTTCTTTAGTGCGGAACGGACGGCTTAGAAAATAACAACCATACCTTATCTTATGAAATATGTATGTACCTGGAAGAAACACTTTAAGTGACATGACATCGTAAATGAACGATTTTAAAAATACTGTATGCGACCATGGTTATGATTGAGTGTACGGTTAAGTGACACAGGTTAGATTTTACTCAAAAAGTGTGTCGCATAAAGTAACATTTTATAAATTTGGCGCTTATTTCTGTATTACCTTAAGCGACATGAAAGTCATCAGATCGCCATGAAACCCGGCTCAATCGACGCAGAAAAAAACGCTGATTTCAACGATAACTCTATTTTGACCAAAATGTCGCTTCAGTGGTTTTGCCTTTCCATCGTCGATATTATCTTCGACAAGACCTCCCCCCCACCTCCCGATTTTGAAACGACGTAGGTAATATATAGACAAGCCCCTAGCGGGGTTCCTGGCACTGAAACATTTCAAGTGATATTCATGAATGAAGTAAAAACATATGAAAAAATATTAATTGTCTGAGCAGTTTTAAATTAAAATTAAAACGACACCTCCTCTAGATACAAAAAACTCTACCCTTGGGCGGTCGAGTCTTGGCCTCGTATCTTTGATGCTTACTATATACTATATACGTGTCATTTCAAATTGTTTATTATTTTATTTCATATTTTTTATATACTTGCTTACTTAACATACATATTTATACAAGTACAACCAAACCACAGTCATTACATAATTTAAAATATACACAACATTACTCACATTCCAATAAGATATTCATTCCCTTCCGACAATATTAATTAGAATTAAAACTTATTATATGTAAGGGTCTGACTGAAAATCAGCGTTGCAGTGTAGGTACTCAGTAGGTACTCACTGCAACAGTATGCTGAGTCTAGCCCCTTTTTGGCATCACAAAATGTAAATGCCTCGTACCGTACGATATTGTTTGAGTGTGTTTGTTTATTCCTAAGTCTAATTTGTACACTGTTCCTTTTGTATAAAATGTGATGTTGAATAAAGTTTTTCTATGTCTATGTTTATGTCTATGTCTAAGTATTTCAGGCAAACTGAAAGCATAATGAGTGTAAGCGATTAGTGTTCGCTGGGTATCCATAATTATGAGCGCGGGTAAAAGCTATTGCAACTGTAGATAATCTCATTGCCAAGCCTAGTGCACCGTATTTCCTCAAATACCATTATGGAGGTCGTGATTCACAACCATGACTGCTAACAATTATCACAAAAAATTAAGAAGGATTTTGAACGTGAGAATGATGATATTATTCATCTGTTTATTTGTGTTTGTCCAATGAGTCAATATATTTCAATATTGAGAGCACGTTCTAGGAATGGACATTAGTATTCATTTATTACGTGTAATAAACATACGTCGTTATCGCGGGGGCAAAAACGATTTGACAGTACAGAAAGAGAAGACAGTACAAACAAACAAGCAATACTTAACAGACGTGAAACTCATTTTGAGGAACATTTATGCCTACGAGTTTAAAATTTATCAACATTAATTAAAACTTATTAACATTATTTCTGATATCCAACCTCCATACTTGACTTGAGTACCAATACATACTTTAAATACATTAACTATGCAGTTGCAATGCAAACTCTATAGTCACTTTTCCTGTTTGACATTGTCATTTATTAGTAAGGAGATTATCAATTATCCGTAGATAACCGTGTTCACAATTTAAGTATTAAGGAAAAAAACATGCGATGAATTTGTGGAGTTGTGGATAAGGGATTATTCTGAGTTACAGGCTTGCGATACAAAATTATAGTGCTCTAAGTGCAACCTAGTTTCTGCCAAAAAAAAGCTTCTATGGAACGACATTTCAACTCGGAAAAGCATACATCCTCAAAAAAGATTTTAGGATGGAATTGACCAAATTTATGGTAAGCTGCAATATACCATGGTCTCAGTTGGAAAATCCCATATTCAAAAATGTTGATAAAATCTTTATAATCTATTAGGGAAACCAAATAATATACAAGTGAAAAATACACGTTAATAAAAATTTGCTGTCTTATTAGTTAAGTAGACGTTTTGTCTTCTAACTCTTCTAAGTAGGTAGGTAAGCGTTTAATTAGTAGAAGATAATTTGTATATACCTTTTCTGGCGAAAGCTCTCCAGATGCGAAGAACTTCTTAGATGCTTAGTATTTGTAGGCAGAATATGTCAGTTTCTACCAAAAAGACATTCTTTTATATGTGTTCTTTATCTGATTTGTTATTGCCCCCGCGATAACGACGTACTTATGGTAATAAACCTAAACAGCTGACTGTGAAGAAACCTAAACAAACAAACAAGATAAATAAAACAAACGAAAACATATGACTATGTATTGTGTTCATTTGAAAAAGTAAAAATTACACGCTTGCATGGTGTGTATGTTTTATGTTTTGTATGTACCTACATATAAGGTGAGAAAATACTTACGGCTCTCAAATGGCTCTCAATAGTCTCAATAACTCGGCATCAAAGCCCGATGTTGCGTATGTTCGTTTGATGATAACCACATATATCCTATGAGCCTATACCTCATTAATGGACAAATTCATCTACGATTCTTCGTTTATCTAGGAATTCTAGGATGTCAAAGGGAAAAATTGTACTAGTTTTACCTATTTCGATCATTAAGTGCTTTTCAAGTATAACAATAGTTACTACTGTTTATGCGTTTCAAAATGGTTTTGCTGGAAATCGCATGACGATTAACGCGTAATTTTTCTAATGATATATGGAATAGGGTATAGCTGCACTTACATCCTCTAGTAAGCGAACAATGCTTTATGTTCAACATAAATGCGATCATGCTAGAGGCAGGCTATCTGCTTGTGCCAAGCCATCCATACAAACCAAACGTCTCGCAACTGCGACAACAACAGGACAGAACAGGACTTGCAAGATTACAAGGACAATCCTATGTTTTTGTTTTAATAGTTTAGCTTTTTGATCTAAGTAGCAAGTAAGAAACTAATGATAAGAACTTAATTTGATTTAGCTTACTCTTAACAACAGCTTGTAATGGAGGAGCGGGACTTCCTGACACAGGTTTTTACCTACTAGGAAGCCCCAACCTTGTTATCATTTTGTGACTTGTTTTTTCTTAAATAAATTTTCAATTTTCAATTTTTTTTCAATTTTCAATAGTCTGTACCTATTTTAATATAATAATAACAATATTTGGTTACAATGGTACACAAAAAGGACCCGCGAAAGATGCGGTGGCAGTAAATCATGACGTATGTACCTACCTACCTAAGTACTACATAAATATTTCGTCAAGAAAACTTGTCGTCTATTGATAAACGTCAAACACTTAACAAACCTTTCAATACCACCAAATTGCTGCTATTTGCCTCATTGGAGTGAGCTAACAAAAACAAATGTCGATCATGAGACCGACCTTCACGCCCGATGGGACTCCGGTCCGATGACCGTAACCACCGATGGCTAAAGAACCATAATGAATTACAAATAATTAAACACCTTAAAGGGAACAATGTTAGCATTAACGTCCTAACTAGGATTTGAATTAAAATGTAATCGCTTGACAATCGAGCGATGTCGTTAAAACCAGAAATATTTTTTTCACTTCTCATGCTCGCAAAGTTCGCCTTTGTGCTGCACAAAATGCCACTTTTATGCTCTAGTGCACAAAGAATTGTTTTAAATACTAAGATAATCGGGCCTAACAGCCACACACACAATAAAATTTGCTTTAATAAATTTCACATCCGTGTTTTCCATTACTAAATTAATAAAACCAGATAAAATAGAAGTCAATTATTATTTTAAAATGTATTGAACCATTAAATGGCTTGGCAGTATGATGTACCTAAGTCTATATTATCACGTGTCGAAAATTAAACATAAAACTTTAAAAAGTTAAGTGACAGGAATGAACTATTATTTCATTTTACTTTGCAATTATTTGTTACTAGCTGTTCCCCGCGACTTCGTCCGCGTAGAACATGTTATCGTCTAAATGTTTGTTTAAGGAATGCATTTTTAAAAACATTGAAATTAGCTTTGTAATCTTTTAGTAAACAGTCTAAAACCGAAGTTACAAATCCCTTACTTTAAACATGTCTTGCTCTCCATACAAACTTTGAACACCCTTATTATCCCTTTTAGGGGATGAATTTCAAAAAACGCTGAAATTAGTTTTGTAGTCTTTTAACAAACAGACTAAGATTAAAGTTACAAATCTCATACTTTAAAATTTTCTTGCTCAGCAAGTCTGCATACAAACTTTGAACCCCCTATTAACGCTTTTTGGGGAAAATTGAAAAGAAAACACTAAGTTTTTTTATCGTAATAAGTATTTTTTCTACAAACTATCAAGTCTCTAGCTCAAAAAATGGGTTTCCCATACGAACCTTGCACTACACAGTTTTAAGTTTCTACCTTAAAAAAAAAACCCCCCCACACAAACATTGCAGCTCTTTTTCTCCCTCTTAGGGATGGAATTTTCCAAATTACTGAATGCGATTTACGTATATTTGTATTCTAATAAATAATCTTTCTACACTATTTCAAGTCTCTAGCTCAAAAAAAAAGTTTCCGCTATATAAACTCACCCCTTGTTATTCCCCTTAGGGGTCGAATTTTCCAAAACACTGAAAGTACTTGATTTGTATTGTAATAAGTAATCTTTCAACAAAGTTTTAAATCCCTCGCTAAAACAATATTTTCTCCATACAAACGTTGCACCCCCTTATAAACCCCTAAAGGTCGAAGTTTTTAAAATGCTGAAAGTATTTAATTTTATTTTTAATTAGTAAGCATTCTACAAAATTGTAAATCGGCTAAAAAAATGTTTCCTCCATACAAATGTTGCACCCACTTTTAACCCCCTTAGGGGTGGAATTTACTAAAACGCTAAATATACTATTTTTTGTATTTTAATAACTAATAGTTCTACAAACTTTTAAGCTCCTATCTCAAAAAAGAGTTTCTCCCATATAAGCTTTGCAACCCTTTTTAACCCTCTTAGGGGTGGAACTTTCCAAAACGCTAAAAGTACTTTGTTTGTACTCAAATCCATCCATACTATCCATCCATCCATACTTCCATACTATATACTATACTATTATACTATTATACTATACTATACTATACTATATACTATTTACTATATTACTATATTACTATTTTACTATATTACTATATACTATATACTATACACTATATACTATATATACTATATATTTTCGGGATAAAAACTATGCATTGTCCTTCCCTGGGACTCCTACTATCTCCATACCAAATTTCATCTAAATGGGTTTTATCCAAATTTTTACCCCCTATCTCATTACCTTGGGAATTATTTTAATAAATATTGGGATAAAAAATAAAAACTATCCGCTTTAATTCTCCGCGACTTAAACTAACTCTATACCAAATTTCATCTAAACGGGTTTCATCCTCCATTTCACTCCCTTAGGGGATGATTTCCTGAATTAAAACTATCCTATGTCCTTTCTCAGGACTTAAACTATCGCTAAACTAAATTTCATTTAAATGAGTTCATCCAAATTTTCACCTCCATTTCACCCGCTTAGGGGATGCTTTCCGGAATAAAAAATATCCTATGTCGTTCCCCAGGACTCTAACTATCTCTATACCAAATTTCATCTGAATGGGTTCCATCAACATTTTCACCCCTAATGTCACACCCTCAGGAGCTGATTTTCGGGATAAAAACTATGCATTGTGCTTCCTTGGGACTCCTACTATACCAAATTTCATCTCCATGGGATTTATCCACAATTTCACCCCCTATTTCATCCCCTAAGGGAATGATTTTCGGGATAAAAACTATCTATTGTCATTCTCCGGGAATCAAACTATCTCTATACCATATTTCATCTAAATGGGATCCTTCCAAAGTTTAACCCCCATTTCACCCCCTTAGGGGTGATTTCCGGAATGAAAACTGTCCTATGTTTCATCCAAATCGGTGCAGCCGTTGAGTAGCTCCATACAAATTTTTAACCCCATTTTCATCCCCTTAGGGGTGGATTTCCGGGATAAAAACTACCCTATATGTCCTTTCCTAGGACTCAAACTATCTCTAAACCAAATTTCATCAAAATTGGTTACATCTAAATTTTTACCCCCTCATTTAACCCCTTTAAGGGATGATTTCCGGGATCAAACTTATCCTTTGTCCTTACCCGAGACTCAAACTATTTATATACCAAATTACATCCAAATCGGTGCAGCGGTGTAAGAAACTCGATATAAATTTTCACCCCAAATTTCATCCCCTTAGGGGTGGAATTTCGGTGAAACTCAAACTATCTCTATATCAAATTGTATTCAAATGGGTTCCATCCGAATTTTCATCCCTCATTTCACCCCCTTAAGGGATGATTTCCGGGATAAAAACTATCCTATGTCCTTTCCTAGAATTTAAACTATCTCTTAACCAAATTTCATCAAAATTGGTTACCTCCAAATTTTCACCCCCTCATTTCACACCCTTAGGGGATGATTTCCGGGATCAAATCTATTCTATGTCCTTCCCCGGGACTTAAAGTATTTATATACCAAATTTCATTCAAATCGGTGCAGCGGTTTAAGTAGCTCCATACAAATTTTCACCCTCAATTTCATCCCTTTAGGGGTAGATTTCCGGGATAAAAACTACCCTATGTCCTTCCTCGGGACTCAAACTGTTTCTATACCAAATTTCATCTAAATCGGTTCAGCGGTTTAGGCGTGAAGACGTAACAGACAGACAGACAGACAGACAGACAGACAGACAGACAGACAGACAGACAGACAGACAGACAGACAGACACACTTTCGCATTTTTATAATATTATAGTATATATAGTATAGTATAGTATAGTATAGTATATAGTATAGTATGGAAGTATGGATTTTCTCGCAATCGAAGTGAAAAACAGTGTATATAACTCGGGCATAAATTAACCATTTAACCCCTCGACTAAGTATCCACCCTCGCCGGTGGCTCGGGTGGATATAAACGTCTCAGGTTAAATGGCTCGTTTTATGCGCTTGTTGTACAATCTACTATTTTGACCATGGATTTGAATACAATATTTTTAGCATTCTAGAAAAAGAAATACATCCATCCAATAGGGAACTTGCATCTTTTTATTTTATTACGAAAATCAAAAGTATAATCCAGCATTAAAACAACTGTAGAACTAAAACTTTCTTATGATTTATTTTTCTGATGTTATATGCATTTGAAATCTGCACGCGCTGGCACCCCCCGAAAACGCTTTTGACAGCTAAAGAGTAAAGACGGCTGTGGGCGCGGACGAAAACTCGTGCCACTGAAGCCACGGACGGCCACAGGCGCCACAGCACAGGCGCGCTTAACGTTTGCGTTAATTTTATGTACCTAATAAAAACTTGACCCATTTTTTTTTATAGTTCATGATACGTACGTTTTTTTTACATGACAATATTTATAAATATATATCAGAAGTTTCATTTTATTCATATTTTCTTGACTGAAGTACTCGTATATTGCAGTGCTCTTTGAGCTAAGAGAGCGGCTCTCCACGCGTCATAGGGTTGTGCCCATGAGCCATTTTATTATTTAGTTTACTGTATTTTGTTTTTTTTTGTGTTGATTTTTATATATATAGCTGTTGTCTAAATTTTATGTAAATCTAAATTAAAAAAAACGGTCAAATTAAATAAATTCGTTTCAACTTAATTAAACCACGTAAGTATTTGGAACAAATTCGTTACCGTATTTTATTTATTTTGATAGTGTCTGAGATTATTACCGTAAGGTAAGTTTTTAATATATTACTTACAGTGCCAGACACTTCCCTCTAGAGACTTCTACTTCGAGACTGTCGCACGAGAACCATAAACCATAAGTGCGATAGAGACAGATATATACGAAGTTCGAGATTCGAAGTTGGAGGCGAAATATGGAGTTATTTAATGTGGTATTGAGCGCTCGGTAGTTAGCAAAATTTCTACGCTACCATGTATTATTAAAACTTCGAAAACTAATCTGAATAAGTAACGAAAACGAATATGAATCAAAATCAGCAAAATTTCTTCACCGACGTATAGGTATACTAATAATTGATTCCAATTTGTGTATAAGTAAACTTTTATTAAACATTATATCTCTAATTCAATATTCTGTGTAACTGTTAAATGTTATTTTATCGAAAAAATATTTTTTTTTTCGTCATTTTAACGTGAGATCAAACTAATACAATCGTTTTTTTTTCTTCTGTATGATATTTCTACGTATATCCGCATCACAGATGGGCATTATTCGAATGATTCTTTATTCGAATAAGCGTTATTCGTCACTAATTTATTCGCGAATAATTTATTCGTCTACACTTTCGACTGACGAATGATTTATTCTCATTTCATACGAATAATATATAATTTACCTCTTCACGCCAAAATTGCTGAACCGATTTAGATTAAATTTGGTATAGAGATAGTCTGAGTCTCTGGGAAGAACAAAGGGTAGTTTTTATCCCAGAAATGGGAGGTCGTTGTTGTTCTACGTCCGTAGAAATAACCCTAGAAACCCTACACGTGACCTCCGGGTGGTGCTAAAAGAACAACAAACTCGGCAGCTGCAATGTTCCTTCTGAACCTCGCAGCGCACACTGGAACTCTATCAGCGACATCGATACGAATACATATATGTACCAGTGTGTAACCGCCTTCAAATCTTCAAAAAAAAATCAGCCCCTAATGGGTTGAAATTGGGGGTGGAAATTTGTATGGAGCTACTTAAACCGCTGCCTAGATTTGGATAAAATTTTTTGAATCCCGGGGCAGGACATAAGATAGGTTTCAACCCAGAAATCATCCCCTGAATGAAATTGGGGGTGGAAACTTGGTATAGAGATAGTTTGAGCTCTGGGAAAGGACATTAAATAGTTTTTATTCCGGTAATTGCAGATGCAATTATGTATAGATATAGTTTGAGCCGCGGAGAAGGACAACGGATGGCTTTTATCCCTAAAATAATCCCCTAAGGGGATGAAATAGGGGTGAAAATGTGGAGATAGTTTGAGTCCCGGAGAATGACAACGGATGGTTTTTATCCCTAAAATCATTCCCTAAGGGGGTGAAAAACGGGGTGCAAATTTGGATAAAACCCATGTAGATTAAATTTAGTATAAAGATAGTAGGAGTCCCAGGGAAGGACAATGCATAGTTTTTATCCCGAAAACTGAAAACCCATTTAGATGAAATTTGGTAAATAAATAATTTGAGTTCCTAAATGGGTTTTAGATGATCAAACCTATCCTATGTCCTTCCTCGGAACTCAAACTATTTATTCACCAAATTTCATCTAAAAGGGTTTCATCCTAATTTTCACCCCCTTTGGGGATGATTTCCGGAATTAAAACTATTCTATGTACTTTCATAGGATTCTAACTTTTACCCCTAATTTCACCCCCTTAGGAGATGATTTCCACGATATAAACTATCCTATGTCCTTTCCCAGGACTCAAACGATCTCGAAACCAAATTTCATCAAAATGGGTTACAACTAAATTTTCACCCCCATTTCACCCCCTTAGGGGATGATTTACGGGTTGAAACCTATCTTATATCCTGCCCCGGGACTCAAAATATTTATATACCAAATTTAATCCAAATCTGGGCAGCGGTTTAAGTAGCTCCATACAAATTGCCACCCCCAATTTCAACCCCTTAGGGGCTGATTTCCGGAATAAAACTACCCTTTGTTCTTCCCCGAGACTCAAGGCCTCCGCACACCGGTCGCGGGCGCGGGTCGGGCGCGGGCCCGCGCAAGTTGTAAAACATTGAAACTACACTTCAAACACACATGGAACGCGGGCCCGCAACCGGTGTGTGGAGGCCTTAAAACTATCTCTTTACTAAATTTCATCTGAATCGGTTTAGGTTCGGCGTGAAGAGGTAAATTATATATTATTCGTGGGTTATTCGTGGATTTATTCGTCGATTATTCGCGAATAATTCAATTTATTCTTATTCGTCATTCGTATTCGAATAAATTTTGCCCATCTCTGATCCGCATCAATTGAGTGCAATTTATTCCAAATTCAAGTCCCATGCAAGTTCCCCATTGGTATAGTTATCATAATATGAATCATGAATGGAATAAGTTTATATTTCTGTTTGGGAATGCATCAGCAACAGGCACACTTCAATTCTATACCTAATTCTAATTAAACTTGAAAAAAAAACTAAAAATGTTTATTTATACGTAATACCTACTCATTATGCCAGTTACAAATTACTTACAATCAGTTGAAAAAACCTAAGGCCATAAACACACATGTTTTGTTTCGTTACATTTTGGTTACATGAACCGACAAGAAACACTTTCATACTTTTACTTTCTACGTGATCTTAGATCAGTGGACAAAAAATTGTTTGTCAAAATTCGACCAGTCAATGCCGGATTTGATGAGCTTTCATTCCCGTCTCAAACTAGTTTGGCTTCGTTACTGTCACATTGAGAGCAATTATCAGCAACCTAATTGATCGCGGAGAAATTTAAGATGCCTGCTATCTTTTGGTGGCGCCAGTTCTAGCCAGACTGATCTGATTACGTATAGACAAATAGGTATCTAATAAATAAATAAATAAAAATGGTTTATTTTCAGATTTCTTTGATCCATAGCACCTAAGCATTTGATCACAATCTAACCTGGTGGTAAGTGATGATATGGTCGAGGATGTACACATGTTTGGTACTAGTAGGCAATTAGGTATGTATGGTATAAGCACCTAGACAAAACCTATTTACTTGCATACATACCTACTTACAGTAACAAACATTGTCAATGAATTTCCGGCGTATTCTTTTTATAAAGTACCAACTATTTATGGAAGTGCATTTACGCCTTGGCCACGACTTTGGTTTTAAGCGACCTGCGACCAGCGTTTTATCTGTTCATTGCGCGTGATCCCAACTAACCACAGGGCGTTGCGCGTCTCGACCGCGCAATGAACAGATAAAACGCTGGTCGAAGGTCGCTTAAAACCAAAGTCGTGGCCAGGGCGTTAATACCAAAGTCGTGGCCAGGGGGTAACATGTAACCATTGTAAGGTATAATATAGTTTGCGATCAATTGTACCTAATACGAAGGACCAATATTGACTAGCAAACATTTATGGCCTTGCACAAATCGAAGGTGCATCTTCAACACCTGACGCAATATGTCATGCTATTTGCGAGAATACCTATTCTCGCAAATGCAACTGGAGTTGGAAAAGACAGCACGATGTTGGGTACCTACCCAACATCGTGCTGTCTTTTCCAACTCCAGTTCAAAGAAAAAAACAAAAAGAGTATGCCATCTACAAACTGTTAGGCCCTTATCGAAATGAAAAGGAACTTTAGTAGGTATTGACAAATTATTACAGTTTATACAGTGACAATAACTAGGTACTAGGTACCGCAGACGAGTAATAAAACAGCAAACACAATAATAAGATAAACACGTTTATTATATTAAAATGAAACATGCAGTCACGTTCACTCGCCATCCGTACAATTTAAGTTATACGATAAATCTAGAAAAATGTTTCTATTGTTATTTTATACAATCGGGTATTATATACCATGTAGTTAATTATACACTCCGAGAACTTTGAATTGAGCTTTACATCATTTGAAATGGTAATATTTTATGTGTTAAGGATGTGTTAACTAATGAATAAATATTACGCATGCGAAGCGCCTAAACTAAATACAAAGAGCTGGAATGTTAATTGTGCGCCTGCGCGGGCGCAGCTTTGGCAACGCGTCCCCGACCTATCGTCGGGGAGCCTCTTCACGACTCTTATCCGCACAAAGGTCGCGAATGATGTACACTTAAATCTAATAAATAACATTAATTCGTCAAGATATGCACAGCTTTCATTCACATTATCACTGGGTGACCGTGCGGTCAAGGTAACCTTAATATTTGGTAATGATACGCATCAGTCAGAGCGCCGCACAAAACATTCGAGGGTCAGGGCCGGGGGCCGGCCGCGACCGAGAAAGCGCACTAGGCCAGCAGGTGCGCCAGCGCCGCCAACATCAGCGCGGCGCCCAGCGCACGTAGCGCCGGCGCGCCGCCCGCCTGGCCCGGTAGCGTCACCTCCTCCCCGAACACGTAGCTCTTCGACCCCGTGTGCGACTTCAGGATCCTGTAGTTCACGTCGCCCACTGACACTTCGTTCTTCATGAAGTTAAATAGTCTATTGACCACCACGTAAACGTTGCCGTGTTCGTCGAAGGTGAATCTGTCCACCCATTGGATGTAGTTGGCGTCGCGGGCGATCGTCCTTTGCCCGAACTGGAAAGGCAGGCTCGTGTTCCATTCCGCAATAGTTGAGTTGCCCACCAAGCCGAAGTAGAGAACACCGTTTGCATCCATTTTCATTCCATCGGTCTGTGAAGCTTTGATTCCGAGATCAACTACGAAGGGGCGTAGAGCGCCGTCCTGTGATCCGACAGTTTCATTACGCAAAACTGATGCATTGATGGCATACAAGTGGAAACTTGACAACGGGCAGTAGTAAATGGTCCGGTCGACCATGTCTCCAGCGAGGAACTGGGGTCCGAGAGCGATACCGTCCACGTTGACGGGCAGGTCCACCGTGGTGCCGTTGATGCGGAAGGTGGACGACTCGGGAACGGCTGTCATGGAATGAGAATCACGTACTTTCCACGATTTCTTGTCGCTACGGCGGAAAACTATAATACCTGGATCAGTGGCACTGTTATCCGTAATGTAGGCATAATCTCCATCGCGACGGTTATCGACCACGAGATCATTTAGGTAGGTGTTATTGTTATCCACTGATGTTAACGGGAAACGCTGCATTTCATTTTTGCCGTTTTTCAGGTCGATAAGTACGATGGAAGGCGGGCACTTGGCGTCGGGTTTCTCGGTGAGCGTGCCGACGCGGCCGTTGTCCAGGACCCACAAGACGCCGTTGCGGTCCACCTGGATATTCTGCACGAACTGCAATGCCTCGCAATCGCCGACCTTGTTGGCGCTCCAGCTAGGGAACGGGCGCAGCCTGGGCGCCGTGTCGCTCTGCACCACCGGAATGGTCGCGAGCGTCGCCGGCACTCCTCGCATCATCCTCGGCAGCGTCACGTACAGGTTTTCGCCGTAGAAGCTTATTCCAGATATTAGGACGTTCTGGGGAATATATCTGCTTGTATTGAGGTAGGCCTCCCGATCGGCCGGGGAGGCCCAGTCGAAATCGAGTGCGTTCCATTCGTAGATGACACGGAACTGTTCGCGTCGTGGGGGCGGGGGTCGCGTTTCGTTCTGGGCGGCCACGGCGGCGACGGCGAGTGCGAGCACGGTGAGCAGCATGGTCGGTGGGCGCAGTACGTGTCGCGAGCGGCGCGGTCGGCGCGAGCGATGCGACTGAGCCGGCACCATCCACCTGCCGTCGAGGCTGCGCCGAGCGTGACAACACCGCTACGTCACTGCAACCGACTCGCAAATCGCAAACAAAACAATCGGACCCCAAGCAACAGTCTCACTTCATTTCTGTCTCGGTTGACAAACTTTTGTTTTGCACGAAGAATAATAATAACACAAACTTAGTTTTGCTTCTATTTCACCGCGCAAATCACCTTTTTTGCAAAATCTAACAAGAAATGCGAGACTAATATTCCTTGCGATCCCAATATCAACGCTTGAATGTTAAAATATTGAAAAGCAAATGTATCCCAGACATATTAAAATGCCGTTTCCGGGTAGGGGTTTAGCAATAAGGTCGCGAATCTCACCCCTGCCAGACGAAGGGTCGGCGGTCTGCCCGCGGAGAGGGTCTGACAATCGATTCAATTGGATTTACTCGCTTAGGGTACTTTAGAATTAGTTCCTGTATGAGTTCACTACAATACAATATACAGTAACATGTAGGTACATTTCAAATTCAAATGACGACGTCGTAATGGATATATAATTTAACATGATTTGCATTTTAACTAATTAAACTAATCAATAAGTGGTGTTTCCCATAATAACATTACCGTGATCTCATAAATACTTTCTTACAAATAAATAAATAATAATAATATTTCATAAAAATATTTCATAACGATGGTAGTTTGTTTATACCCTACTTAAGACACGCAAGTTGGACCAAAGTTATATTTAGTTGTGTAAATTTCGACCCTAAAACCTGAACTTACGATAAGTATGATACCTATTGTAATATTTGTTCAACGCTGACACAATCAAATATTTAACTTATGAGTCAATTAAAATAAACATTGGTTTATTATCTATTCAATATAAACTCGATCAGTGTTTATCTTCTTTAGAACAACAGGTTTGTTTTTATTATTCTTCAAAGATCTTACAAACAAATGATAGCACCGAGTCTACTAATATGTGAAAGTAGGTGATGTACAACTCTGTATTATACTTATTTTCGATATATTTATCATCTCTCACTTTCATCTCTGCTTTAATTTCCTTGACAACCTGTAGAACCGTTTACCAAACGCGCGCGGTAAGTAGGTACTTAAATCCAAAAATTATAGGTTTTTTTTAACGTACTTTTTTTTTTCAATGTTTTAATTTGTCGCATACATCCTTTCATTTTCCGGAAGGCGCGGCGTTGGTAGGCCTCCCACAAGGTAGACTGATGACCTGGTAATGGTCGCGGGAGTCCGCTGGATGCGGGTGGCGCAGGACCGGTCACTTTGGAACTCTTTGGGGGAGGCCTATGTCCAGCAGTGGACGTCTTTCGGCTGATATGATGATGATGATGATGATCCATTTCCAATGTACACCAATCAAAGTTTCTATACCTATACGTTTAATGAGCATACTTAGAAACTTGTCATTTTCAATGTAGAGAATGTGCGTATAGCATATAATTGAATGCTTGAAGTTTGAATACGACAAACCAACGCTCAACTTTATTTCAAGAAGTAAGTATTCTAAGAACTTAAAACTATCTACCAGCACAGATGAAATAAAAAGTTACTACCTGCGCAATAAATGGTTGGTATTTGTGATAAATACTTAGGTACCCAGTTTTATTGTAAACGGTATTTTCCTAGGGTTAGCAAGCACTAGATAATTCTAATGCCTAGCTCGTGTGCAAGAAACAATGTGAATAGCATTAAGTAGCTGTTATGTGATTCACAACCTGCTTCGCATCACCTCACCACTTTCCCTAGTATAACTTAACCCCGAGATTCGTAACAACTGTGCATAAATGGAGGTCAGATTTATACTGGATAGTTTGAGGAAGCTCGTTGCTTTGTGAGTGCCAACTCTAAGTGATGAGTCAGGGGTCCCTACTCAAGGTTCAAATTTCAAATCCTGTTTCCCGGCATGAGTCGCCAATGATAAATGATACAAAATTAGTCATTTGTGTACATGATCTAATGAAAACGTATAAAAATAAACACATATAAATAGGTTACGGATGACGAATCTTGTTATGCAAAGCTATTTTATTCTTATTAAGTACAGTAGTATATTTTATGTGATCTTGGTACTGAATTTCAATTATTTTAACACGAATGAATATTAAGTCTGTGCAGACAGAGATTATACCTAAATTATACTAAACGAATAAAATTTCAACTAACTAACTTCCGTCGCTCTCAACGAAAAGTACCTACTTAGGGGAAGGTTGCTATGATCAGGGATTGTAACCGGTTTTTTTCAAAAACCTCGAAATAACCACATATCTAGAACTATTTTATACTTCATATGTAGGACTCAGTTGTGTTTTGAGGTAACGAGTGCGTATTATTAGATTGCCCCATTAGAAAATGAAATAATTAACAAAGAACAAAAAAAACCGATTACAGTTCCCATACATAAACGGCCTCCGTAGCCCAGTGGGTAGTGACTCTGCCTACGAAGCTGGAGGTCCCGGGTTCGAATCCCGGTCAGGGCATTTATTTGTGTGTTTATCACGAATATTTGTTCCTGAGTTATGGATGTTATACATGTATACAACGTGTCCCAAAACTCAACGATAAGCCGGCACCAGAGGATGGAGCTACTTATGATTAGTCGAGAAAAAATAAGGAAAAAAATATATCTCAATTATTTTAGAAATTACAGAAAAAAAATGAAATTCATCGAAAATCGACATCCCTAATGGTATTTTTAACGACCATGTCTACAAATATTCAAATACTAGCTGTTGCCCGCGACTTCGTCCGCGTAGAACTTTTTATCGTCTTAGAAAATGATTTCTCTCAATACAAAATTTGAACCCTCTTTTAGGGGATAATTAAAAAAAAAGTTGATGTTCATTTTCTAGTTTGTGAACAAACAGTCTAAAACCAAAGTTAAAAATCTCATACTTTAAAAATGCCTTGAAATACTCAAACTTTGAACCAATTTTAACACTCTTAGGGGATGAATTTGGAAAAACTCTGAAATCAGTTTTGTAGTCTTTTAACGTACAGAATAAGACCGAAGTTAAAAATCTCTTACTCACACTTTAAAATTTTATTGCTCGCCATTTAAAATTTGAACCCCCTTTTAAACCCCCTTAGAGGTTGAATTTTTCTAATCGCTGAAAGAACTTTTTTCGTAAACTTTTAAGTCTCTAGCTCAAAAAAAGTGTTGCCCATACAAAGCTTTCTTAACCCCCTTAGGGGTGGAATTTTCTAAAACTCTGAAAGTACTTTATTATTAATTTTAATAAGTAACATTTTGAATAGTTTTAAGTCTAGTAAAAAAAAAAGTTTTTCCCACACAACACTGGCTACCCTTCTTAAGGATCTTAAGGATCCCCTTAGGGATGGAGTTTTCTAAAACGCTGAAAGTTCTTTTTTAGTATTCTAATAAGTAATCTTTTTGCAAAGTTTTAAGTCTAACTCAAAGAAAAGTGTTGCCCATGCAAAGCTTGCTCTCCTTTTTAACCCTATTAGGGGTGGAATTTTCTAAAACGATTTGTGTTCTTTTTTTGTATTTTAATAAGTAATCTTTCTACAAAGTTTCAAGTCTCTAACTCAAAAACATAAACTTTCCCTGATAAAAACTTTGCACCCCTTTTTATCCCCCTTAGGGATAGATTTTTTCAAAACGCTGAAAGTTTTTTTTTTTTGTATTTTTATAAGTAATCTTTCTACAAAGTTTTAAGTGTCTAGCTCAGAAAAAGTGTTCCCCATACAAACCTTGCACCCTTTTTTAACCCCCTTAGGGAATGATTTTTGTAAAACGCCGAATGTAGTATTTTTCATGTTCTAATAAGTAATTTTTCGTCAAAATTTTAAGTCTCTATTAAAAAAAAATATGTTTTTCCCATACAAACTTTGCACCCTATTTTACCCCCTTAGGGGTGAAATTTTCCAAAACGCTGAAAGTACTTTCTTTGTATTTAAATAATCTTTCTGCAAAGTTTTAGGACTCTAGCTAAAAAAAATAGTTTCCCACATACAAACTTTGCACCCCTAATTTTAGGGTTAGAATTTTCTAAAACGCTGAAAGTACTTAATTTGTATTCTGATGACTAATTTTTCTACAAAGTTTTAAGTCTCTATTTAAAAAAAATATTGTTTCCCCCATACAAAATTTGCACCCCTATTTTACCCCCTTAGGGGTAGATTTTTTTAAAACACTGAATCTAGGTACTTTATTTGTATTCTAATGAATAATTTCTCTACAAAGTTTTAAGTCTCTATTTAAAAAAAAGTAGTTTTTCCCATACAAACTTTGCACTCTATTTTACCCATTTAGGGGTAGAATTTTCTAAAACCCTGAAAGTTCTTTATTTGTATTCTAATGACTGATATTTCTACAAAGTTTTAAGTCTCTATTTAAAAAAAAAATGTTTCCCCCATACAAACCTTGCACCCCTATTTTACCCCCGTAGGGGTGGAATTTTCCAAAACGCTGAAAGTGTTTCATTTGTATTCTAATAACTAATTTTTCTACAAAGTTTAAGTCTATAGCTCAAAAAAAAAAGGTTCTCCCATACAAACTTTGCACCCCCATTTAACCCCCTTAGGGGTAGAATTTTCAAAAATCCCTTTTTATCCCTAGCCCACGTTATAAAAGCAACATACTGTGCAAAAATCAACTCTCTAAGATTAGTAGTTTCGGCTGTGCGTTGATGAGTGAGTGAGTGAGTGATTGAGTGAATAAGTCAGTCAGGACATAGGCATTTATTATGTATAAATAGATAGAAGATAATGAAACTCCCATTCAAATATCTCAAAAAATTATGAAGCTACATCCGTTTTAATGTCGCTTGTTAGAGTGAGAAAACGATGAGGGACTGTGACGTCAATATACTCGAGCGTCATAGTAAAAAACAATCGTTTCATATGAAGGTGCGTTTTGCGGAAAAGGGACAGAACATACCCCCTCTTAAAACTTTGGACTCTTATAACTTAATCATTATCTATATAACCTCTTGCTTTGTTTTTTTCTCCATTTGACTATATTTATTTTAAATTCTTTTTCGAGAAAATACATTATGATTATTTACCATATTTTCGATTCCTGAGCTATAACCTAAGTCTAAGCCTAAGTCTTCTAATAATTCAGGCAAGTCGTAGTTACAAGGAAACCTTAATGGTGATGGCTATTTGAACTTTTTACAAAACGACTTGCCTGAATTATTAGAAGACGTGCCTTTACGTGATTTACAAAACATGTGGTTTCAAAATGATAGTTGCCCAGCTCACTATGCCCGTGCAGTGCGAGAATACTTAAACCAAGAGTATCCAGGGCGTTGGATCGGGCGACTTGGTCCTATCTTGTGGCCACCCCGTTCGCCCGACCTGAACCCCCTGGACTTCTTCTACTGGGGCTGTCTTAAAGACAAAGTCTACTCAAAACCCATAGCAACATTGGACGAGCTTCGCCAAAAAATCACACAAGCTGCGGATCATATCAATGGTAGAAGATATGCACGACGGATAAAACGATCATTTCTAAGGCGATGTCATGTCTGTATTAATGCCGGTGGCAGGCAATTTGAACATTTACTGTAGTATTAATAATGTAGTAAATTAATTTAAAAAATTAAAAAAAATTGTACCATTTCTTTGCATTTATTCAACATTTTTCAACAACAAAAATCCTTTTTTGGGTACAGTAAAAGTGATTACCGCCAACATTAAATAATGTCGATTCTTGTTTAAAAATTCGTTGTTTTTTTTTGTGACTAGGTTTCCTAAAGTATTATACCATTTTGGAATCTTGGTTAGTTGCGTCAACTTTTGAAAATAATTGCCATTGTGGTGTCAATACAATTTTTTTACACCATGATGATTGAAAGTGGACTGTAAGAAAAAATCTTTCAAAATTGTAGGGACAAAATCGATTTTGATTATTTTTTGTGTAAAAACTACATGTATTATGGTATTTTTAAGAACTGTGTTAGATAGCAGGGCTACTTAAGTTTCCAAAAACAAAAAAAAAACAGTAATATTTGAATATTTGTAGACATGGTCGTTAAAATACCATTAGGGATGTCGATTTTCGATGAATTTCATTTTTTTTCTGTAATTTCTAAAATAATTGAGATATATTTTTTTCCTTATTTTTTCTCGACTAATCATAAGTAGCTCCATCCTCTGGTGCCGGCTTATCGTTGAGTTTTGGGACACGTTGTATAAGTATCTATATGTATTTATCTATTATATATATCATCGCCTAGTACCCACAACGCAAGCCTTATTGAGCTTACCGTGGGCCTAGGTTGATTTGTGTAAGATTGTCCCGTAATATTTATTTATTTATTATTATTTATTATATATACAAAAAATAACCGGTTACAACCCCTGGCTATGATTGCACCACTAAACTTCGCTGCCTTATAATCTACTCAATTTATGTAAGTATATGAAACTAGTTTGATATTTTTTAACTCCTGAAATATATTTTTTCGATACCTTAAACTCAACTAAATAAAGCATAATAATCTTGGAGAAAAAACGTGAAAGAGGTTTCCCGCGCTGTTGCCTTCTTTGGACCAGGGGGTCACCTTGATTGAACCACTGAGTCGCCATCAATGGACTTAGGAAATTTATACTTATTCCAATCAAGGAGTTTTATGGAAATCATTTTTTTTTTATTAAAGCCTTTATTATGTTTTTAATAAAAAAAACAACACATTTAAACCAACCAGTTTTATTCTCACTGCCTCAATATCCTCAATATTCATACTAGGCTCATTCCACGCGTGATATTTTCTTCAGACATCCTGCAATACAAGTGAAAGTATTGTTAATTATTGGCATTGGATGATTTAATTAAAAAAAGGATTTCTCAGCAAACACGGAAGATAGGTATATATAAACATGAAGAATGAAATCCTTCATCACTTCTTTATCGTATAAGTACGTATTAAACATATATACCAAGCTCCTTACTTTAAGTAAGTACCTATGTATTCAGGTCGAGATTCTTACCATGTAAGTACAAATATACGAATGGGTAAAGTTATTAAAATCTGAAAAAAGACCGGTCCGATGAAAGGACATACATACACGTGATCCATTGATAGCAACTAAGGTATCAAATCACAAAAAAATTAAATCAAAAATAATGAATATAAATAAATAAATATTTAAATATTTGCGGACAATCTTACACAAATCAACCTTTTAAAACCAACAAGTTTAAAAAAAAGTTAAAAAAAAAGAAAAAAAAAGTTTTAAAAAAGTAAAAAAAAATGTAAAAAAGTAAAAAAAAAGCCAATGATTACTAAAGTACTGGTTCAAAAGCTGCAAAGAGCGGCACATTAGAGAAGAATCTGCTCAGTTTAGGAGCAGATAGCCAACATATTTATTTATCTTTTTACAAGCTTTTATTTAGTTACAGTTTCCGGTGTCTGTAATGAATTCTTGCAAGTTAAATTTCACCCACTTCTCTGTGACTGATTGGGCTGAAATTTTGGGTATAAGTAGGTATAGTTTGGATGACAATTCAATGTCGAGCTGTTGTGATCGAGCTGGTCAGATGATGGAGACAGAAGGTGGTCATGGCAATTCAGTACTTAACCGACGTAACCCTGTTGAGTTTGGGCTCGTTAGAATCGTCTCTTTCTCAATGAGTAGTTGATGACGGCCTACATAAAAGTACAGTCGGCGTTAAAAGCTTGTACACAGAAATGATTTTTTTGGCAGAAACTTATTATATAATTACTTATCACCCAATTTTTAGACACATATTTCCTCTCTATACAATGTCCTTGGTAATCGATATAAACGCCGCTTGATCTCCGAAGTACGAGTATACCTAATGTATGGAGTAAATATCGAAAACGAATATTGACTTCACATGTAATGTCAATACGATAGTAGAGGTCACCGTACGAGAACACTAACTATATACACACGATTCTTGGAGTCATATGATATTTTTGACCGTGGCGTGAGTAAATGAAGGCCCAAATTCAAGTAGCTACGTGACAAAGTAATATTCTTTAACTATGATGATTATGACTTGTGGATTCGCTGTGTGAAAAGCAAGAGACTAATGCATGCTCACTTTAAACAGTGCATCTTCGAGAAATCTGGCGACTTAGTTACTCACTACAGCCCAGCTAGTACGATAGGTTTTGGCGTCACGTTTTACGGCAAAAAATTACTGAAACGTCACGTAAAACGTGACGATAAAACCTGTTCAGATAACTATTATATGCACTTATTTATTCTGCGTATATATACGTGTGCTGTTGTATAGTTGTTATTTTCTAAGCCGTCCGTTCTGCAGTGCGGCGTTCTTTAGTGCGGAACGGACGGCTTAGAAAATAACAACTATACTCAATACTCACATTTAATTGATATGATAAGTAGGCTGATATTATTATATAATTAAGTAGTTACTTAACATAATCTTCTCACAAAATAATTAGCCCATTCGATAAGGTCTTAATTTTAATGTTTTTATTGAATACGTGGATTGCCCGACTTGATATAGTTAATTTACCACCAATTTACGACCGGTTAGCCTAGTGGGTAGTGACGCTGCCTGCGAAGCTGAAGGTCCCGGGTTCGAATCCCGGTAAGGGCAAATATTTGTGTGATGAGCACGAATATTTGTTTCTGAGTCTTGGATGTTTTCTATGTATTTAAGTATTTATTTCTCTACATAAGTATGTATATCGTCGTCTAGTACCCATAATACAAGCTTTCCTTAGTTTGGGACTAGGTTGATTTGTGTAAGATTGTCCGAAAATATTTATTTATTTATTTATTTATTAATAAGACATTTTAAATTAAATGAAGCTAACACATGACGTCAGGTACTTATCTCCAGGAGAAAAAAAACCGGTCAAGTACCAGTCTGACAGTTCCGTACAAACTTTCATACACCATACCCGTCATGTCAGGACCCCATTCATTCTTGAACAATCTTTAACAGGTCATAGTAGGTAGAGTAGAAGTTACCGTTGCACAGCGCCGTCTGCATTTTGGTACTAACAACTTACAACCTAGTATTGTTTATTGTATCAAAAAGTACATTGTATGTTTGTTTATCAGCGATAGCTTTTTATCACGCGTACTGATTTCGATTGTTTTTTTTTTTTTGAAAGAAGGGACTATTCAGAGAATCTCATAGGAATTTGAAATCGTTAGAGCCGTTTCCGAGAACGTGATTGCAATTATTATATATATATATGTCACCGTTAGATTGTGAAAACCGTCAGTTTATAATCTAACCCGTTATATTGTAAACTGACGGAATATTGTGAACTGCTAAAATAATTCATAATTTTACGCATTCATTTTCGTTAGTTTATAAACTAACAATGTCATATCGTCAAATTGTAAACTGAATCAAATTTGCCTGATTTGGAACGCAACATGTGCGCTGTTTGGTTGAGCGAATTATTCCACTTGCATCAGTTTCCACTTACGTCAGAACATGATTGTTTTTTTTTTGTTATTTCCTTACATTTATTTCGGCACCCAGCAGTGTCGACGGAGCCCCGCTGCGCGGGGCTCCTATTTCTGGGCGCTTTGCCCTTCGGGAAACTGAAGATACCTAACTAACCTAACCTGCCTAGTCTTTGTGTACATTCCGTAGCAAGCCGATTTGATCTCAGTTCACAATTTGACGATTCGACATTGAAAGTTTATAAACTAACGAAAAATATTGCGTTAAATTGTGAACGGTTTTCGCAGTTCACAATATTCCGTCAGTTTACAATATAACGGGTAAGATTATAAACTGACGTTGTTCACAATCTAACTTTGACATATATATAGGATATAGGATTATACAATTAAGAAATTATTTTTGATAAAAAAAAAATACGCTAGAGAGAGATATCGTTTTATTTTTCCCGTATTATTTATATTCCTCTTAATCATATGTAATTATTTCAGAATTTTCGCTTGGTAAACTTCAGATATAGGGGGGGGGGGTGGTATTTTTTTCTACATTTTCCTTAACAAATCAAAATTTAACCACTGCAGAAAAAAAATAAAAACGGTTTTCGGAAACTGCAACTCAAGTCCTTTATATGATACCCCATTCGATCTATTTACTGGACATTGCATTTTTAACCCCCTTTATATTCGTCATTTACACAGAAAATAAAAATGTATATTTAATTTTTTCATTTTCCATACACGTGTCTTAACCTTCTTAACAGTTGTTTCAAATTTCAAATTGATAGCTGAATTAGTTCCTGAGATATTTAACGTTGTAACAGACGGACAGACAGGATTTTTCTTCATTCGAATTTAAGCCATGTCACTTTGATATAGAGTGCCCATGCCATATACTAGTACATCGTCGAGCACTCGGATGTTTACCTTATGGTTGACGAAATATAATTTGCGCCGATTCCTAGAACAACTTGTAGGTATGGCGAACGGTTTACGTCAAAGTGTCATAGTTTTTCAAATGTTTATAATGTTGAACTCAATTTTCATTATTCATTTGCAGTAATTTGTAATTTAAACAACAATGTTTTTGATTAGCTGTATTGTATTGCGGCATTGATTATTCAAAATGCTACTCGTACGGAACTAGAACGCATGCGCATATTTATAAGATTAGCGCGGCAAACCTCCAACCCAACCTCTTCCGCGCGCGTGCGAAGTATACAATTATAAATTTATAATCCTATACTATTAAACGAGCAATATTTGTATATATGTCACCGTTAGATTGTGAAAACCGTCAGTTTATAATCTTACCCGCGTTATATTGTAAACTGACGGGATATTGTGAGTTGCCAAAATAATTCATAATTTTACGCATTCATTTTCGTAAGTTTATAAACTAATAATGTCATTTCGTTAAATTGTGAACTGAATCAAATTTGCCTGATTCGGAACGCAACCTGTGCGCTGTTTGGTTGAGCGAATTATTCCACTTGCATCAGCGGCGCTACCACGAACTTCGAATCTCGAACTTCGTATATCTCCGTTTCGGTCGCACGAGTACCATACACCATAAGTGCGATAGAGACGGAGATATACGAAGTTCGAGATTCGAAGTTCGTGGTTATAGCTCAGTTTCCACATTCGTCAGAACATGATTGGTTTTTTTTGTTATTCAGACATTTTATTCCATTTATTTCGGCATCCAGCAATGTCGACGGAGCCCCGCTGCGCGGGGCTCCTATTTGTGGGCGCTTTGCCCTTCGGGCAACTGAAGATAACTAACTAACCTAACATAAGTACCTCGTCTTTGTGTACGTTCCGTAGCAAGCCGATTTGATCTCAGTTCACAATTTGACGATTCGACATTGAAAGTTTATAAACTAACGAAAAATATTGCGTTAAATTGTGAACGGTTTTGACAGTTCACAATTTTTCGACAATTTATAATATCGCGAGTAAGATTATAAACAGTGCAGGTGTTGACAATCTAACGGTGACATATATATATGTATATATATTTGCAATCACGTTCTCGGAAACGGCTCTAATGATTTCGATGAAATTTGGAGTGTAGTTGGTTACGGGTGCGAAAAATCGATCTAAATAGGTCACATGTCCGGGAAAATTCGTTTTCTCCGTATTTTCTCAATTTTCATGCGAGCAGAGCTCGGTCGCCCAGGGACTCAATTTAATGTGTGGTTACGAACGAACACGGTGTCTCTCCATAAAAGTAGTTTGGTTCTTATTTTAAAACAGCATACCTACTGTTATAACAAGAAACTTTTTATACATAATGGGACCCGCGATATCTAGGTCAAAACTAGTTTTTGTTGCTAGACATTAAAGTAGAAAAAAAATTGCTAGTACTTAGGAACTACGTTTTTCATAAAAAGTCTCTGATCTCTCCATTTTTTTTCTATTATATTTTTATTAATATAAGTAATTTATAGCATCTGACAGCCGCGTAGGGTCGTACCTGGTGCAAAGGTTGTCCATCGCCATTCAACGTGGCAACGCGGCTAGTGTTATGGGAACCTTTGCGCCAGGGACGACTCGAGGGGGACTGTTTGGCTAGGTTTTTAGGGTAGTCTTAAGTTTATTGTTATTATTTTAGTGTATTTTATTATGTTGACATGAATATTTTTTTAATAAGGATCATTTATAACAACAGAAACTCGTTTCTGGCCTAGATATGGCGGATCCTATTGTGTATACAAAGTTTCATGGCATTCTAGCATGTCGTTTTAAAATGAGAACCAAACTAAGTTTGTATGGAGAGTCGAGCGTCGTGGCGACCCTTAATAGCACATTACTCCTCTAGGGCGATAATACAAAGAATGTCTCCGATCGAAGGTATTTGACGTCCGAACCAAACGTAAAGACGATAAATGTGCGATCTAACGCTTCTTTATTACCGCCCGTGGTAAGATAAGTTCAACATTTTACGTCCCCCCTGGCCAGAAAGGGGGCTTCTCCGCACGCGCAGTGGACGGTGTGTGACGTTAAAAAACTGTAACACATTTATGAACTCTACTTGCCAGCCCCGCTATTCTGTAACTTGTTTTAAGCTCACCTCAACGCTCACCCACACATATATCTTGACACCGCGATGCGTTGTAACTAAGAGTACCTAAGTAGATGTCTAGTTTCGTTAGGGGTGACGCGTGGGGTGACGCGCATGAGCGCGTAGCGAATAATAGTCCTGAGGTCGTATTTCTATTGCGTCTAGTTCAGTAGGTATCCGTCAATGTACTGAGTTACGAATGCCTTGAAAATAACAGATAATATAAAAAATAAATGCAAAAAGAAAAATATACTCCTATAAATATTTCTTTAATCGCTTTCCCACGTATACCTTAAAATTCCACTAAATAGATTAAGCAATGAATATCGACTTCCGCTGACCCGACCCACTTTCTACAAATATAGAACAAAGAGCCCCTGAGAGTGCACGAGCTTTAAATATTCAGCGAGGAGCGATTTGTTTACATTTTCATTCATTTCCAAACCTAACAAATGTGTAGCTTATTAACTAATTCTATGTGTTTCCAAGGTAGAGTCCAGACACGTCAACAAAAAGATACTATAGGGTTACATGGAGCGTTTCAATTTAATGACGGAAAGTCGGGTAGTAGGTAACATTGATATCGTTTTGCTAATTACATCGAAAGTCCCACATTTTAGTCAACTACACAATTTATTAATGTTTTTGAGTTTGAGGTTTTTATTACCTACATGTAGTCGTTAAGCCGAGTTAGAGGCCTTCGGGCGACTTAAGAACCTCTAACAGTCGAGTTGCCCACTCACTTGACAAAGGGGGGTCAACTGTCACTTGCGTGCTTGCGTTTTTTTACGTTGGGGGAATGCGTTGATCGCGACTAGCCCGCTTTACAGGCCTGGCCAGGGAGAGCGCCCCGGGACAATTTCGAGGCGCTTCAGACCCGTGGACTTTTGGTTAGCTAGGGTCCCCTAACCCTGCAACCTGGTCCACTACGGCGGGGGGAGCAAGTGCGCATAACACCGACGTGCGTGCCCCGCTCTAATACGTCTGCGGATATGGGGAGCGGAAGGGTCGTCCTCCCGCGCTCTTTCCGCAGCCTCCTTCTGCGCCGTTACGGACTTGCAGAAGGAGGCTATTGCTTCCCATGACCTCTCGCTGTCAAGCGTCTTAGATACAATGGTTGGCAGCGAGAGGTCCCCACCCAATACATCGGACAAATTATGGCGCTGCGGCCCCCACGCGCCACGCCGAGCATACCTCCACTGTGTGGCGCACATCGTCTACTGCTGCGCCACACCCGTGGCAGCGGGGCTTTCTTCTCGTCCGGAAACTCGGTGCAGGTAACTCCCCAAAGCAACCGTGGCCTGTGAGGACCTGCACCAGGTGAAAACTTAATTCGCCGCGTTTGCGGGTCGACCCACCTCTGGAACTGGGGCAAAATTGCCCCTATGGTTATTCTGCCGGCCGTGGACACCTCCAGGTCCGCCCTCCACCTCGGGAGAAGGGCGGTCATAGCTGCATCCCGTAGCCCTTCTACCTCCCGTTGATTGGGATGTTCTCCCCTGGCCCTCAGTTCCGCACGGTATCGAAATATCTCGTACAAGGCCCAAACGAGGTTTGAACACAAGTTTGTTTTTTATTTGCCAGGGAAAGGGTTAAGCCTAAAGGCCCATCCTGACTCGCACTAGGGCGATTTTTATGATTTTAACTACCACTTGATATCGAACGTTCGTGATTATGAATATTTTACGATGTTTAGTAACGTAATGACTATACGAATCGTAATGGTTATAGGAAGCGATTTCTTTCGAGTTTCCGTAGCGTGGGTACGTATGTTTTACACACGCAACGTTCATTTGTTATAGGAGGATCAAAAGCAGCACCTTGACTTTATAGAAGTCTTAAAGTATAGTATAGAGCCGCTGCCCGAGTGCCACGGACGGAAGGGCTCATATGCAGCTAAGTTGAGAACTTGTTTTAAGATGGCTGATGGCTTACCGGCAAAGAAAAAAGGTGGGACTATGAATAAATGTGTTATCACGTCTTATATCAAAACAACAGATTTCCTTTATAATGTTTTTAATTTTAATTTAGTAGTTCAGTCAACTCTAAAACCTACTACCTATGTACTATGTAGTCATACTAGTCATCTTAGGTGTTTAGGTCCTATTTCTACAAAATAATTTGCACAGCAACAAACGTACCTATTTATACGTTTTCAAGAAAGCGCATTAAGGATATCGAAATAAAGAAAGAAAAAAACATTTATTCTAGACGAAGCAGCGTTTTCTATCGCAGCATCGCACCGTTGTTCTACTTTAAAAAACGTAACAAGATAATATATATCTACTTATTTATAGGCATGACATATCATGGGCTCTAGATACTGTCATGGGATTCAATACACAAGTGGGCGACATAAAAATTAATTAACAACTTAGCTAAGTTGAAAATTCCCCCCGATATTTTCATTTCAAAGTTCAATATCTCAGAACCAGCTGAACCGATTTTGTTTAAACGTAGCTAAGAACCATCTCGATCACGTTAGTTTTCGGATTAAAAAAACCACATTCAAATCGGTCCATTCGTTTAGGAGCTACGATGCCACAGACAGACACACGACAGATAGACAGATACGTCAAACTTATAACACCCCTCTTTTTGAGTCGGAGGTTAAAAATTGGATTCAGAATTGATATTAATATATTTCAATGGCTTTTTAATTGGGCTGTTATATAAGTACCTTGTACTTGTTGTGGTTTGTATTAGAGTCAGAGTTTTGATTATTATTGCCTCTGTGAATATAACAGCTGGTCAGTCACCCATAATATGTACCTTGTATATTATAGGTATATCAAACAGGAGGCCATTGATGATAACAAAGAAATACAACGCGTGTTATTTAACGTGAGTGTATCGAATCTTATTAGGTATCTGTCTTCAACCGTGTCAAATGGTCCGCGATGGATGTCGTGTAATAGTTAACAACGATGTACAGTCGACTAAAAATATATGTTAACACTTTTGCCTTATTCGATTGTGATAAGGCGGAAAAAGTGATCATTTTTAGGGTCCCGTACTCAAAGAGTAAAACGGGACCCTATTACTAAGACTTCGCTGTCCGTCCGTCCGTCCGTCCGTCCGTCCGTCTGTCTGTCACCAGGCTGTATCTCAAGAACCGTGATAGCTAGAGAGTTGAAATTTTCACAGATTATGTATTTCTGTTGCCGCTATAACAACAAATACTAAAAACAGAATAAAATTTTTTTTTTTGATAATGGTACGGAACCCTTCGTGCGCGAGTCCAACTCGCACTTGGCCGGTTTTTTTTTTTCTTAGTCTACCGACAGTACCGACGGATATTTAATCGTGAAACGTGGTGAAAGGCATTCATTTATTTAATTTGCCATAATGATCACGGGCGATCAGTTCCCATAATATTATTACACACACACGTATAAATATATTAAATATATATATATATGACCGGTCATTTTGGCACTCTTTGGGGGAGGCCTATGTCCATCAGTGGACGTCTTTCGGTGATATGATGATGATGATGATATATTTATATAAATATTGATGAAACATACTAATCAGGGTAGGCAATCTTGAGGTACCCTACACTACCTACTTTTAAATGGAAATAATTTTACAAAAGCGATAAAAGATTAGGTACCTATACCTAAAGTACAACTAGCGCAATTTATTTTATTGTTAAAAAATCATATGTACTTAATTGAATCCTAGGTACTTCTGTGTTAAATTTATTTTTTCCTTCAAATTCGTATGAAAGTATTCTGAAAGTACCTTCTAGCAAATAAAAAAAGAATTATCGAAATTGGTTCAACTCGCGGAGACTATAATTACTTATTCTGTGCCTCAACTCAAATATCGACCTGCGGCGGCTGCGGCTGTTCGTGTTTCGGATGATCACTCCTGCGTCTGTGTGCGAGTCGGCATACCGGACTCGGACAGTATAATATTGCTAAGATTGTACGGAACCCTTGGTGCGCGAGACAGACTCGCACTTGACCGGTTTTTTAGGTTAAGTACCCGAAACAACGCTGTCCCACGCCGTGTAACATGTTTTTCAAGAGGATAATGATGTATATTTTTGCCGGCTCTTTGCTTGAGATTTGTAGACGAATCGTGAGCTATGCCAATAAAAAAAAATACGACAGAAAAATAAATTTTATTTTATTTGGACCAATTTGGGTACGAAAAAATCTATATTATATGCAAAACTCTAAAATAGCCTCACTCGGTTTTGATGTCATATTTTTGAGTGTAATAATTGTTATAGGTAATATAATATGCCAGAAACCCGTTTTTTTTTAGTAAAAACACCTTTGCAGCTGACTGTGTCTACAACTACACTGGACGGTGGCATTTTAACCTTATGACAAAATATAATAACATTAATAACGCAGGTAACTTTTTTTTCTGTTTCATTGAACTTCAGAAATAAACGAATTTGATTAACTACCTACTAAGTTTTTAAATGTACCTACGTATTATATCAGGGGATGTGAGGTTAAAACCCAACAAATTATATAATTTTTTGAAATAAAAAATCGACATCCGTTTGTTTTTACGCGATTTATTAGCTTTGAGCGCGGGGACCGGTTTTTGACTTTCGAGCGCTCGACTCTTTCACTCGAAAACTGTCAAAAAATATGAAATGCTATTTTTAAACAGCGATAGAAAATTTAAAAACGAGTGGTATTGACCACTCGTTTTTAAGTGCCTGCAATTTCGACATTACAATCATATGTCGTTTTATTTAATTTTCGAGCGCTCGAAAGTCAAAAATCGCCCCCAAGCCATCGATATAGGTATTTCATAATAATAACGTTTAGGTACGGTAAAAAATCGTTTTCAAATAATATTGTATTTGTACCTTAGGTATACCCTAGGTCGCTCTCATAATAATTCAAAAATATGGAAGAATTAAAATATTTTAAAAAGTTATTTTACCTCGTATATACCTAAATCCGTTAAACCGGATAGGCTGCAGGGCGGGCTAAAGAAATATAATTATAAATATTATAACACTGGTTAAAAATTACTCTCTCTTTTGCGACAGTCTGGTAAAAATACGCACACATTACCGATACAATACAATTAATCTTATCTATATGTGCGCCATCTGTCGTTGAGTAGATAAACTACGATAACTGGTACTTTATAAACTGACCGTCGTCGTTTGTTCCATTGGTATTACAAGATTCCGCTAGATGGCTCTTGGTAACAACAAAACGAATGCGTATTTTTAATGTTACCATAAGATAATAGTGTTAAGTTTGAGGTTCAGTTATGTTAAATTACTAGAAAATTATGTTTCAGATAATGATTACCATCACATTTAATTAAGACTATCATTCACAGTTTTATACCTTAAATTCAACCATCACATCATCTCCCGTATGGTCTAGTGGCTAGGATACCTGGCTTTCACCCAGGAGGCTCGGGTTCGATTCCCGGTACGGGAATAACTTTTTGCTTTATATCGAGTTGGCGTTTGAACTTTGAATCTATTTTTGCAACTATCTTTTGGAACCACTCGACTGCCAGTTGGGAACGTTTTTAGCTACAATGATATGTTGAAAATATAAATCTAGGAATCTAGCGCATTCATTAGTGGCAATCTAGCGCATTCATAAGTACCTACGTGAAAACTGCCCGGAGACGGAGACTTACATTACACTCATCTAATGTTTAGATTGACCTTCTAATGAACACAAGGATCACTCAAGCTGTAAGAGTAGAGTAGAGAAGAGTTATAAAATAGCTCTCTTAAGAGTCCCCAGTAGTCAGCTTAAGAGCTCCATACAAACGTAGTTTGGTTCTCATTTTAAAACGGCAAACTGGAATAACATGAAACTCTTAAAACAGAAAAAAAATTGAAAAAAATACGGCCTAAGTAGATGGTTTTTCAAACAGTCTCTAATTACAAAATTTTGTTCTATTAAGTATATTTCTATTATAATAAAATTTTTTGACCTAGAAATTGCGGATCTTATATGTTATACAAGGTTTGATGTTATTCTGGCATGTCGTGTTAAAATGAGAACCAAACTACGTGTGTATCAAGTGTGTATGGAGAGTTGAGCGTCTTGGCGACCCTTAAGGCGCCGTAGGTTCAGCGAGGTTAAGCGAACAGAGTTTTTGAAACAATATAATGCGTCTGTTTATAAAAATATGGTTTCAAAAAAATACTAATAGTGATCTTGAGGTATTTCTGCAGCGAGATCAGTGATTCGAAACATGATTAAGCAATTTCCGCTCGATAGAAAAAATCATGAACATTGGTCTCAAGGCCTCCACACACCGGTCGCGGGTCGGGCGCGGGACCGCGTTCGATGTGTGTTTGAAGTGTAGTTTCAATGTTTTACAACTTGCGCGGGCCCGCGCCCGACCCGCGCACGACCCGCGCCCGCGACCGGTGTGTGGAGGCCTTAAAATACACTTACTTAAAACATTCATAACAAATTATGGAGAAAAGATAAACATATTAAAATTGGTTCTAAAATCGGCAATATTATCATGTTTGAGGGAACTTAGTGATTACTTTTTTTTATTTATTTAAACGTACAAAAAATTAAAATTAAAAAACATGATATCCGCGCTTCCGAACACGCACTTCCATCTCGTTCACGCTTATTCTCAGTGAGAGGGAAAGAAGACCATGAAGCTATTACGGCGCCTTAAGCTTTTATACATGGGTGGCGCAGAAGGAACAGTTTTTAAATGTGAATTAATAATTTTTATTAATCATTATATATCTTGCACAATTTCTATTTCTTTATTATTTATAATTTTATTTATAATTTTAGATTGATTATTATTATTGTTATTTTTTTGACTTGTAATTACCATTAATTGTGTTATTTATATTTTCAATTGGATGAGGCCTTAAGTAATTTTGTATTCCTGCCTACCGAATGTTTTGTACGCCCATTGGCAAGACATAGTATGATCACCAAATGTATTTTAACAACTCTGTATCTTACAGCCTACCTATGTTCTACAATAAACATTATTTCTGATTCTGATTCTGTTCTTATTTTCCATAGCTACTTACTGAACTCATAATATTTACATTGGCTGGTTGCTCGGGCTGTTTTACAATTCCTGACGTTTCACTATAGCAATACGAGAATATAATATATGCTCTTGCTGCCGGTGTAAAATATAAGGTGTAAAAAGTCGTTAAAGTCGAAATTGATGGTTTTACAATACAATACAATACAATTCTTTATTGATAACACCATAGTTACAAGTCAAATTTGAAAATAATAAGTAATTAAGTATGTCATTTGCACACATTTTGTAGGCGTTTATTGAATATTTTCCGTTTACTATGTGCTCTATAATCCTGTGTAAGAGATCTAATGTTCTACGGGTTATTCAATTCTTCCAACCTATATATCCAACCCAGGAGGGTGCATATTGAACCTGGGTTGGATAGGTTGGAAGATGGGAATCAGGTTCTACTGTAACACAACGCAGTTTGGCTGGGAGAGTGTCGCGACGTCCTAGCTAGATGGCACGACGTACCGTCAAAACATAAGATTGAATTTCGCCTGGCATGAGTGGAAGAATGCTATAAATATATAAAAAAATTCAGTACCGTTTTGATTTCGTTTTTTTTTTGCATATTGTGATACTGAACTTACGTCAGAAAGAAAGGCCAGGTCAAAAGTACCCTAAACCGACGAGCATGTATGAGAAATGTTATGAAAGTGAGTGAAGCGAAAGTGGTTTGTCAGGATCGTAGCAAATGGAGATCCGTGATCTCTGCCTACCCCTCTGGGAAAGAGGCGTGATTATATGTATGTATGTATGTATGAACTTACGTGTCTCGGGTTTAGCCAGAATATCAGTGCTTCTCTCGAAAGAGGGAAGCGTATAACTTGTACAGCCACATGCTAAGGCCGAGTACTTGGATTCTTAATGGACTGAATAATATGGAATGGAATAGTACTCAAGCGTTGCGTGTGCCTGTACAGCCGTTGTAAGCTAGGGTGGGCAATGACAGCAAGGGATCCTACCAGCCTAAGTCCCTACTTCCCTAGCCCTAACTTATCCTAGTACAAGGATATCTGTCACCGGGAGACCTATCAGTGACAGATGGATTCCTACGGGTGAGGGATGAGGTAAGTGGATGGATACTTGTTGCCGATCACTCAGACTCAAGTGACCGATTAAGGCGAAGGGTGTCTGATGCCACAACAAGGGTACCTGTAAAATGAGGTGGATGGGATCCTCTACTCTCAGAGTGTTGCCCTGAGCAAGCAGAGGTGTTGGGTGTGGAGGTAGTGAAACACCAACGGACAATTGGTATCTGATTTATTTACAAATGCTCCTACTTTATATACAGTTATTCACCTATGGCACACATACGTAAAACCTAGTAAATTATCTTTGTATTCTATACATGTAAAGTGCAAGTAAGTAAAATATATTTGTGCAGGCTAATGAACTAGTTAAATTTGGAGTGGTCAGCAGCGTCAGCGCGGTCGCGTCTGCGGTGACGAAATCTGTTGACTAAACATAACTGAGCTATGAACCCTTTTGTTTACCTGCAATGCGCCCAGGGAATCGCAAGATTCCCCAGGTGCGGCTTGAGGGAGAGGCCATTGCCGTTTGCCTCTATAATAAATAAATGACCCGGAACCCTGACAAATCCTCTGCTATCAGAGGATTCATGTTAGGCGCGGGTGCTGCGACCGTCAGGCCGGGGCCGAGTCGTGGCTGCGAGGGAGAAAACCTCTATAAAAAGTTACAAGGGGACCTGTGAGGGTAAATCCGCGGTCTATCACCCTCTCCCGGCGTAGAGGTCCTTTGGTCGGGTCGGGAAGCGTGTGGTGTCGCCCTGCACGCTTACGACGCTTGCCTCAGTAGTGAGGGCAGCTGCAGCTGTTGCCGAGGGGCGTCGTGGTGAAATGTTCGCGATCCCATGACGCCCCTACTTCACGGCAGAGAGGGCATACCTTGGTGGTTTTAGACGGTAGTCCGGGGGGTTCCCGGGAGCCCGTCATACCCATCCTAGTTCCTCGGCTAGGTGGGATGCGTAAAGGCATTTCCCCAAGTAAAAAAAAAAAAAAAAGGGTGCGCTGTGTTGGGAGTGAGGGACCTGCACGTCTCTGTCTGCCAACACAGCGAGTCCTCAAGTACCAGCTTAACATCAGGCAGGCCGTAAGCTTGTTTGTCACCGTCTTTGTGTAAAAAAAAAGTCATAGAAGACCACTGAAGGGGTGACCTTTGAGTGTTCTTCGTGACGGAGTGAACTAAGGGCTCCAGTGCCTTCCTTATGGGATCCTGGAGTACCTATACTCTGTCAGAACGCAGATGTCTGCCTTAGGGTTTTTAGTCGATAGAAATAACACTTAGTCATCCCTGATGGTGAGTAACTGGGTACCTGGCTCGAAGGTTTTCTCCATGAGAGGGTAGAGTAAGAGTTGGGATTTTATGTTATGGTCTTTTCCAACAAATTTAAAAAATGTTATTCAATCTTATCTGTCTTCAATAACATGCAATAACATATTTATTCGTCATGTTTTTGTTTGTGTAGATACATAATCTTGATAAATGCACCTTATAATATTATTATCAAGTTAATTGAAGTGTGACGTCATAAATAGCTCAGTACCTACCTAAATCTAGTGTTATTCCATTTTATTCAGCACTAGCTGTTGCCCGCGACTTCGTCCGCGTAGAACTTTTTATCGTCTTAGAAAATGATTTCTCTCAATACAAAATTTGAACCCTCTTTTAGGGGATAATTAAAAAAAAAGTTGATGTTCATTTTCTAGTTTGTGAACAAACAGTCTAAAACCAAAGTTAAAAATCTCATACTTTAAAAATGCCTTGAAATACTCAAACTTTGAACCAATTTTAACACTCTTAGGGGATGAATTTGGAAAAACTCTGAAATCAGTTTTGTAGTCTTTTAACGTACAGAATAAGACCGAAGTTAAAAATCTCTTACTCACACTTTAAAATTTTATTGCTCGCCATTTAAAATTTGAACCCCCTTTTAAACCCCCTTAGAGGTTGAATTTTTCTAATCGCTGAAAGAACTTTTTTCGTAAACTTTTAAGTCTCTAGCTCAAAAAAAGTGTTGCCCATACAAAGCTTTCTTAACCCCCTTAGGGGTGGAATTTTCTAAAACTCTGATAGTACTTTATTATTAATTTTAATAAGTAACATTTTGAATAGTTTTAAGTCTAGTAAAAAAAAAAGTTTTTCCCACACAACACTGGCTACCCTTCTTAAGGATCTTAAGGATCCCCTTAGGGATGGAGTTTTCTAAAACGCTGAAAGTTCTTTTTTAGTATTCTAATAAGTAATCTTTTTGCAAAGTTTTAAGTCTAACTCAAAAAAAAGTGATGCCCATGCAAAGCTTGCTCTCCTTTTTAACCCTATTAGGGGTGGAATTTTCTAAAACGATTTGTGTTCTTTTTTTGTATTTTAATAAGTAATCTTTCTACAAAGTTTCAAGTCTCTAACTCAAAAACATAAACTTTCCCTGATAAAAACTTTGCACCCCTTTTTATCCCCCTTAGGGATAGATTTTTTCAAAACGCTGAAAGTCTTTTTTTTGTATTTTTATAAGTAATCTTTCTACAAAGTATTCCCCATACAAACCTTGCACCCTTTTTTAACCCCCTTAGGGAATGATTTTTGTAAAACGCCGAATGTAGTATTTTTCATGTTCTAATAAGTAATTTTTCGTCAAAATTTTAAGTCTCTATTAAAAAAAAATATGTTTTTCCCATACAAACTTTGCACCCTATTTTACCCCCTTAGGGGTGAAAGTTTCCAAAACGCTGAAAGTACTTTCATTGTATTTAAATAATCTTTCTACAAAGTTTTAGGACTCTAGCTAAAAAAAATAGTTTCCCACATACAAACTTTGCACCCCTATTTTAGCCCCCTATTTTTAGGAGTAGAATTTTCTAAAACGCTGAAAGTACTTAATTTGTATTCTGATGACTAATCTTTCTACAAAGTTTTAAGTCTCTATTTAAAAAAAATATTGTTTCCCCCATACAAAATTTGCACCCCTATTTTACCCCCTTAGGGGTAGATTTTTTTAAAACACTGAATCTAGGTACTTTATTTGTATTCTAATGAATAATTTCTCTACAAAGTTTTAAGTCTCTATTTAAAAAAAAGTAGTTTTTCCCATACAAACTTTGCACTCTATTTTACCCCTTTAGGGGTAGAATTTTCTAAAACCCTGAAAGTTCTTTATTTGTATTCTAATGACTGATCTTTCTACAAAGTTTTAAGTCTCTATTTTAAAAAAAAATGTTTCCCCCATACAAACCAATAGGGGTCTATTTTACCCCCGTAGGGGTGGAATTTTCCAAAACGCTGAAAGTGTTTCATTTGTATTCTAATAACTAATTTTTCTACAAAGTTTAAGTCTATAGCTCAAAAAAAAAAAGGTTCTCCCATACAAAGTTTGCACCCCCATTTTACCCCCTTAGGGGTAGAATTTTCAAAAATCCCTTTTTATCCCTAGCCCACGTTATAAAAGCAACATACTGTGCAAAAATCAACTCTCTAAGATTAGTAGTTTCGGCTGTGCGTTGATGAGTGAGTGATTGAGTGAATAAGTCAGTCAGGACATAGGCATTTATTATGTATAAATAGATAGAAGATAATGAAACTCCCATTCAAATATCTCAAAAAATTATGAAGCTACATCCGTTTTAATGTCGCTTGTTAGAGTGAGAAAACGATGAGAGACTGTGACGTCAATATACTCGAGCGTCATAGTAAAAAACAATCGTTTCATATGAAGGTGCGTTTTGCGGAAAAGGGCCAGAACATACCCCCTCTTAAAACTTTGGACTCTTATAACTTAATCATTACCTATATAACCTCTTGCTTTGTTTTTTTCTCCATTTGACTATATTTATTTTAAATTCTTTTTCGAGAAAATACATTATGATTATTTACCATATTTTCGATTCCTGAGCTATAACCACGAACTTCGGAATTCGAAAATATTCGGGTATCTCTATCTCTATCGCACTAACCATACTCGAGTGACAGGGATGCAAATATATGAACATTGAGTATCGGTTTTCGTGGTAGCGCCGCAGGTACTTTGGCTGAATGCGCCGAGCGCGTGCCATTGTCATTCAAAAAAAACAAATTCGTGTTAATTATATTGTTCAAATTTGTTGATTTCATTTATTGAAATTACGACATAAAACGACATTTGCGCATATAAGTTCTCATATCAGAATCGAATATTTTTTTATGGTTTATATTTTAGCATTTGTCTCGTAAAGGTCTATCGTAGACGGGATTTAAATTATTAATAAGTGAAAGGCAAAGCAATTCCGCCATTTTGACGAAAATTTGACGGTTCTTATAGCTGACAGTTGGAGCAGCGTTTGATTTCAATAAAAATAAATGAAAAATTAAATGAAGTCGTATATTTCGGAAAATTAATTAACTGTCGCAGTCGGATAAAAACTATCCTAAGTTGCAGCTAGAATAATAATGTACCTATATAAAATGTTTCATATTTTTCCGTTCATGGGATGCTGAGAACATTCGAACCGCGCAAAGCTTAGTTTCAAACTGGCTGATTCTTTTTTTAATTTAGAGATTTATTATAAGTGGAGATAATGCATACGAGTAATATCTCTTGAGCAAGCGGTTCATAATCTATGTGAGTAACTACAAACATAAACATTGAACTATTTTAGTGTTTCTACATACATACATACAATCACGCCTTTATCCTTAAAAGGGGTAGGCAGAGCACATGAAACTTGTGTTCCAGTGCCACTTTTAGCATAAATGTGGGTATAAAAGATCGACAAAATGTGATGTCGCAGTGATAGGTTGCTAGCCCATCGCCCACAACACACTTCAACCCTGTTCCCATAGTCGACTCTTACGACACCCACGGGAAGAAAGGGGGTGGTGCTATTCTAACCCGACACCACACGTTTAGTGTTTCTGATTAGAATTAATCAATGCAGTATTTGTTAGTTCGAGATATGGTTATTCATAACTGCTCTATTTTCTTTCTTTTGACCTAGAATGCTATATGGACTTCTTCTTGATTGCATAGGACCCATGACAATCAACCATCAGGATGTCAAAAAAACTGAATTGTATCTATGTAGAAATTTCGCAGGACTACAAAAACGTATTCTGTCAATTTATTTATACAACGCCCAGAGCGTAAGAAGCAATTCAATGCCGTTTAGACTCAACTCAGCATTCGAGGATTATTAAATAGGCTGTGGAGTACTTTGAGGCTAACAATTAAAATTATTTGGAACTTCGACAAAAGGCGCTTAAAAGTGGTCTTAGTTGAAAATTACGTTACCGTCGTCGTACCTACCCTAACGTGAGTTACATTCGTAACCTAACGATATGTAACTACATACGAGATCGAATAAACGCGCTTCGAATAGATTTCGAAATCGCTTCGGTATTCTTCGATTCGACCCGTCAAACTTGTAACTCACACTGCCGCCTACCTACTACGAAACCAACTGCAAAACGTTAGACTCTAGCGTTTCGTTTTCGATGCGTAATTTAACGTTCGATTCGTACTACCAATCGGTAGTGTGAGACATTCCGAATCGAAGAATACCGTCGCGACTGTAGTTTACTATTTCACTTGCAAAATGGCCCGTGATACCGTATTATTCCGTCAAGAGTTACCGTAGATCCGATCGAAATTTATCTCAAATTAAAGAGCTTATAAAAATAAGTGTTTTGAATTGACAACATATATCCGCAAAATTCGGATTGTCGCGTATTTGGTATTTAAAAATGCAAATAAATGGCCCCCGCGTCGCCATATTGTATCGACACTGTCGACGTCGTGATGCGCGTATTCTGTAATGTCATAACCGACAAACTTAAATTAAAACGATACATGCTTGTAATACATACAATCACGCCTTTATCCCTAAAAGGGGCAGGCAGAGCACATGAAACTTGTGTTCCAGTGCCACTTTTAGCATAAATGTGGGTATAAAAGATCGACAAAATGTGATGTCGCAGTGATAGGTTGCTAGCCCATCGCCCACAACACACTTCAACCCTGTTCCCTTAGTCGACTCTTACGACACCCACGGGATGAAAGGGGGTGGTGCTATTCTAACCCACCACACGGGATTTGCTTGTAATATAAGGTTGAAAATTGGAAAATCGATTAAACTATACGAACAATCGTGGAGTCGATCGCGGGTGAAGTAATGCATAAGTGACTCACGTTACTGTTTGGATTTTTAGTTCTATGAGTGACCGCCAGGGGCGGTGTATACTTTTCATACTAAATCTTAACGATAGACGCTAGAGCCAGTAAACGCGACTCACTTCAATCCCACGCTAAGGGTACTTTCAATTTGGCGGGAGTACTATTGTGCTCGTAAACCCGGCACGGTGACGGAGATATACGTCAACACCGTACATTAATGCAGCGTTACCCAACCTGTGTCAATATCGCCGTCATTCGCAATTCAGAATCGAGTCATTTGGTGACTTCTTGGAAATTCGATTTCAAATATCAATTTCATTAAACAGCAGCACTGGGGACTAGAAATATTTCTTCCGACTAAACTAACGACAGTTATATACAGGGTGGAAAGTTAAAACGGGGCAGTAAGGGCAGCTACTAGATCCCTTGCCGCCACGCAAAAATGGCATAAGGATTTCATTCCTAACTTTTTAAGTGATGACAATCTACATTCACAGATTTTTGAAAAAAAGTACAGTCAGCGAGAAAATCATCACTTTTGACGAAATTTTTTTTAATGCCATTTGATCCCATTCCTATTAAGGATCAAAATACTCTTTGGGACCGACTAAGGTTTGACTACTAGAACGCCCAGAAATCAAAGAAAACTTTTTCCATACAGTCAGTATGGGAATCCCAAAGTGCTAGTAGTACTTTAGTTATACGATCATCAAATTGTATAAGCTATCTCCGTCTCCATACAATTTGATGATCGTCTAAATAAAGGACTACTTGCACTTTGGTATTCCCATACTAATTGTATGGAAAAAGTTTTCTTTGATTTCTGGGCGTTCTAATTGTCAAACCTTAGTCGGTCCCAAAGAGTATTTTGATCCTTAATAGGAATGGGATCAAATGGCATTAAAAAAATTGCACTTTGGTATTCCCATACTAATTGTATGGAAAAAGTTTTCTTTGATTTCTGGGCGTTCTAATTGTCAAACCTTAGTCGGTACCAAATAGTATTTTGATCCTTAATAGGAATGGGATCAAATGGCATTAAAAAAAAATTGCACTTTGGGATTCCCATACTAACTGTATGGAAAAAGTTTTCTTTGATTTCTGGGCGTTCTAGTAGTCAAACCTTAGTTGGTCCCGAAGAGTATTTTAGGAATGGGATCGAATGGCATTAAAAAAAAATTCGTCAAAAGTGATGATTTTCTCGCTGACTGTACTTTTTTTCAAAAATCTGTGAATGTAGATTGTCATCACTTAAAAAGTTAGGAATGAAATCCTCATGCCATTTTTGCGTGGCGGCAAGGGATCTAGTAGCTGCCCTTACTGCCCCGTTTTAACTTTCCACCCTGTATATATATTTATTTTTATAATATTTATGTAATATTTATTTATCACAGAGCGTTCCATGAAAAGACATAGGTAGAACAGATCCCATAAAAAACATTACATGTAAAAAAATAGGCCAAATCTCGAAACTCTTCCACAGTAAAAAGTGGTGAGATATTTCGTAGAGCCAAGTTAGGCAGTCTTATTAATCTTTATTTGCTTGCTTACGGAATCCTTCATGGGCGAGTCCCACTCGCACTTGGCCGCTTTTTTATAAAATTATACAAATACAAAATTTAACATTAAACCAATAGGTTTAATAGGTCATTTTGTATTGTAGTTTAAAAAACGTATCTGATCTAATAAGATCAGATACGTTTTTTAAACTTTTCTAAAGTTGGCAGTATGTGTATTTTAACTGATTACTCTTAATATGCCTGTTTTATAAAATAAACGTGTAGTATTTTACTTTCCTCACAGTCGAAATGAAAAGTAGAGTGTTTAACTCGGGTGAAATTACCCATTCCACCCTCGAGCTCTCACTTCGTTCGAGCGCCAGAAATATCTCGGGTGTAATTGTAATGGGTCACTTTCAACCCTTGGTTAACAATCTACTAATGTATACAATTATGTAATGCTATAGAATCCTAATTAAGTTAAATAAATATATGTTATATATCTGAATCTTGACTAATATTGCAACATTTTTAAGTTTTTTTATGAATGGATAGGCTAAAAACGAATTATCTTCCAAATTTGGAGCTTGTGGGTCTGCTAGAAGTAACTTAGAATTATGATGATCATTATGAGTATGTCAGTGACAAAACTAAGGAACTTTGACGGACAATACTTAGTTCTTAAACTAATAGTTCAAATTGAACGCTATTGAGAATACCTATATCTAAACCATATTATGCCCTACATGTTACTGAAAATTCAGGGTTCTAGCTTTAGCCAGCACAAAATTACAGGATGTTGAAAATGGCCTGAATGGCTTCGAGAAAAGGATGGTACGTACGTACGGCCTCTTTGTTTTGCTCGACTTAATTAAATACCATAGTTAAATTCTGTTGGCTGACCGGACCGACATTCAATAAAACTGTTACTGAATTTTGAATCATCTAGCTTGTGGGTAAAGTCGCTGTTTGAACGAGTGTCCTGAGAGACGGATCTTTGTATAAATTCGAAGCAATTGGGTAAGGATATCCTCATATATATGTGTAATACCCCTCAGGGCATAATATACCTCTGAAATGGTGTTTCCCAAAGTCTGGCATGGCGCGCGTGGCAGCGACCACGCGCAACAAATACAAAAACAATCCCAATTCAATAAGTATTCCGAATAGATCCATGTTAAGTCAATTTATCTAAGTTATCTGTAGGTCTACCTTCTTGTTGGTTTTGACGAAGTGGCATCTAAAATTACATCGGGTTTGTAGGTTATCGCGCGCTGCAGGATTTATCTTGCGAGGTTGTCATAACGTATTTGTAAACAAAGCTCTTGTCTGGCTAAACGTATTGGATTAAAATCATATTCATATTGTTTAACTGCGATGAGTTGGGGAATGGAGTAGCTGTCAGTTCATATCAAGGACCGGAAAACCCCTTTTCAGGCTCAAGCCTATCGATTTGGTAGCCCTATCAATTTGGTAACCTTATGATAAGGTAACCTTACTGATAGGGTAACCCTATTGTTATGGTAAGCATATCGGATTTGGTAACCATAAGGTAACCGTAACAAAACCCTATCAAGATAGGGTTTTGTTAGGGTTTTAATAAGGTTACCTTTATAGATGGGCCAATCAACTTTTGGACCCACAGTATTTTGTCCGGTAACGCAAGATACAGAACTGTCATGTTTTAATTGGATTAATAGACACAGGTTTGAAATAGATTGATTTGAAAGTTTGTAAAAAGTAACACAGGAGACAGAAAAAGTGTGGGTGAAAAAGTTGATTGACCCAACTTCTAAACTAACCCTATGGAAAACCCCAATAAGGGTAACCGGTTCCGATCGCTGGTTCATATAAACTTTGACGTGTTCATATGGCAAAACTGTCTCCTCTAACTAATCCTAATCGAATCGCGGTTTGATAATATCTGTGGAGCGCATTCGTTCTGGTTTGGCGAACGAGAAAGCGCGAGCGCCTGCAACAAATATAAATTTGATTTCAATTCAGTTTATGTAGTGGAATGGACTCCCAGATAAATTATGACTTGTTTATAATTAGTGCCCTATTCACTTTGATGACTATCTATTTTACTTACACATTAGGTATGTATTATTCCATTCCAATACGTACTTAGCAAACAAAACGGTTTAAATATATGTAAATCATATTACAATCCCACGCTAGTTGATGATGATGATACTCTGATCCATCAAGGATCTTAAAATACGTCGTTTTGCCGAAACGTCATGTGAATAAGTAGATGCTCTTCCAACTGAAATCTAATCGAGCACGCTCGCTACCACGTGCGCCAAGCCTAGTAACGACTCGTTACATAAATATATTTTGGCTAGATACCTGGGTAGCAGATGCTCCTAAACTGAGCAGATTCTTCTCTATTGGGCCGATTTTTGCAGCTTTTGAACAGTAGCGAGCTAACGAGTCAGGGAGGCTAGCACAACTAACGCCGCGACGCGACGCGACTCGAGAAATCTACACTCCTTTCTCACTTTTACATGCATTTTCATGCACGCATTCATTAAGACGAGAGCTGAGCTTGATGTACGGTATTATGTTTGATTAGTTAATGTTAATTAAGGCTTTTTTATTATAATATTTATATTATAATGCATGCGGTGTTTACCTTTAAGTGATAGTTATAATAATTGGATTACTGTAAACTTCAGTGTAAACAATTGTTGGTGAACCAAAAATAAATAAAAAAACCGGCCAAGTGCGAGTCGGACTCGCGCACGAAGGGTTCCGTACCATTATCTATAAACAAGTATTTTATTCTGTGTTTTTAGTATTTGTTGTTATAGCGGCAACAGTACAGTACAACAATACATCATCTGTGAAAATTTCAGCCGGAACTATCACGGTATCAGTGAGATGCAGCCTGGTGACAGACAGACGGACGGACGGACGGACAGCGGAGTCTTAGTAATAGGGTCCCGTTTGACTCTTTGAGTACGGAACCCTAAAAAGAAAAAAATATATAGCACGGATTCTTTTTTTAGATAGGATCTTATCTGAAGACCCATCGGTCCAACAAAGTAATTATTTAGCCACGTGCCAAACAAGCTTCAAAATAAAAAAGCCATGTTTAATAAATACTTTACTCGAATAGTGACTCTACTCGTATTGTTTTACTTATAAATTGGTCAACATTGCCAAAGATAATTAAGACAAGACAATTGTCTTATAATTATCTTTGACATTGCCAAGTAGGATTTTTAATGTGGACCTCTTGTTTGAAAAAGTCTTGATGTTTCGGTACTATTTACGTTTATTCAACAGTTTCAGTTAGCGGTTACACTTAACAATGAAAGACAATTGCTTTGTTTACCACTAAATAATGAAAGACAATCGCTTTGTTTACCACTAAATCATGAAAGGCAATCGTTTTGTTTACCACTAAATCATGAAAGGCAGTCGCTTTGTTTACCACTAAATAATGAAAGATAATCGCTTTGTTTACCACTAAATCATGACAGATAATCGCTTTGTTTACTAGACACAAAGAGAAGTGAATTCGGTGTAGAAAAAGAATCCGTACTAACTATACAATCAAATTGAAATTCAGTTATCTACTCGAGTCTTTACTGATCTTGATCTGCATCAATAAATAAACAATAGAGTTAGATTTGTTATACCATGTTCTTTACCTAAACTAGATACTTATGGGTAGGTACATTCATTACGAAACGAATACGACACAATAACAATCGCTTCTCTGCCTCTACGATAACCAGCTAGAGCTAAATGTTACCCATCCAGTTGAAATAAACTTTAGGCACAGATATGAGTTTACAAAAAATATACATATATGAAAGGTCTCGAGTGAGTTAAGAGTAAGAAAAGTAGACGTTTATCAGATAATCTTTCGGCAACGACAACGATTAATAGTAGCAGCCGTAGAAGAACATAATGTTTCCGTGATATATTAGTTTAAGTATTTATTGTTTGTTTAATAGCCTAAGCATCGCTAAAATTTATTGGCCTAATGTCCAGCAGTGGATGTCTTTCGGCTGATATTTTCATATTATTCAGTTCGAGTTTCATATTATTTGATTCTTTCTTCTTTATAAAATGTCTTTATTAATAACAATAAATACAACAGTATCTTACTTATCTAGTGTACATTTAGATCCTAGACAGCAAAAACATAATACACGAACAGTTTAGTGAGCTAATGCGCTCATTTTAAACTTTTTGATACGCTCAACCAGGCGTTTAGCTATTTTATTTTATTTTTTTTTTTTTTTATTAAAAAGTGTTATTATACCATTAAAGATTACTTAAACGATACAACATAACATGGTTCCATTACAGGCATTCCTTAGTTATAGTATTATTTGAAAGTTTTTGACATGTGTCCAAGTTAATACCAATCACTGTACTGACATTTGTTTTTTAGTTTTTATAAATATTAGCTGGCTGAAGGAATATTTTGTACACCTACATTGAGGGTAAAGCATAGAGGTCTTATATTTTGTATATCAACAATACTTGTAAAAGTTGTAACCTATGTTTAACAAAATAAATTGAATTGAGGCCCCTGATGGTAATGACGCATAAAAATCAGTCACCATGGTTTACCCATGTATTCCCCAATTCGTTTACTAATCTCTAAATTCGTAGATTTCTTCTCTTTCTCGTAGATTCCATGAGTAAGTGGGTTAACCTAGAAAACTTTTCCGGTAGAACAAGCAGCCTTTGTATTAAACTATTGTAGAAAATATAGAAAGTAAACCTACAAAAACTAAAAATATAATTAAGAAAATGTTCATTATGGCCCCCAGTAGTAACATAGATAAATATAACTAGTTATTAAGATAAAAAAGTTTAGTAAATAATCTTAAATATTAAAGATTGTACTAAATGTAACTGATATATATAATTTAATCACAGATCTGAAAATAAACAGTTCAAATTTTTTTTTTTTTTTTTTTTTTTTATTCAATTAAGTTCAACTGATGTCATTTGTGGTTCATGGTCTTGGCTTGGCCTCTGTCGAACAGTTGCTGGTAGTGCTGCGAAAACCCAATTCATATCCCTGAACGAGCTAGATCTTTGCGATGATAGTCCAGTTTCCATCGATGGGCAGTAAGTCACCACGTGCGATAGTAGCGTGAAGTAACATGTGACAAGAGAATACAAAAGTTTGATTTATATGACCATTGTAAGGCCGGTTCTTACATATCGCAACGAGGCATGGGATGCTACTCAGGAGCATGTCATATACCTACAAACCATCCAAGTGCTGAGATGAAGATGCTGAGGTGGATTTGCGGCATCACCCAGGCTTGATAAAATCCATGACGAGTACGTGCAAGGTAGCCTGGGTGTACGCGAAATCGCCGATAAAATGCAGGAGGTTTGGCTGCCATGGTATAGCCTTGTAAAGACGAGGCCACAGTCCCAATCCCAACTACGAAGGATATTTGGTCTTACCACTTTCCATCCCCGGTCCAAGATCCAGGGTCAGTCAAGATGGATAGATGTACGTCCATAAAGTATTTTGTCAGTAAAAACAGTAACATGGATATGAACCTCACTGATGGCAATCTTCCGCATATCGATTCGCGTCATCAGAACGCGTGATTGGGTTTCTGAGTGACGGGTTCACTCATGAGCATTAATCCTGGGTAGGGCTCCAATACTCAGAAATTTCCATAACCCACATATACACGTTTCCGAAGTCGTGAAAGGAAGCAATTCGCGACGGCGCCGGTTAGCCCCGGGGGCATTGGAAACGCACGTTAGATAACAGTTCCTCTGAAACGTTTCGCATGCCTTCGATCATCACCTCTCGTCGTTTATTTTTTAACGGCCGCGAATATACAAGTGTAGGAGATCGCGGCCTACAGCCAGTCGCCGCTGAGCCGACACACGATTCGCGTCGCGCGCAAGCCAATTTTCCCGCGCGAATTTAAAAAGCGCGTGTTCTAAATTCGTATTGCAAGTTCCATTTTTTTCGTTTCGCGGCACACAATATGCCTAAAAAGAAATAGTTGGAATATAAATTCGTCGCGTTTCAAATTACTTAGTTAGTTATTCCAAAACATGTGCTAAATGGTGATTTCGTGCTAATGACTTTGCGGATTGGATGCCTTTTTAAGTGGCGTTTTCGCTTGTAAAAATCTGTGATAGTATTTTGCTGTGAAACTTTTGTACCCAGTGCATAACTTTATTAACCTTTCGGTTGTATTCCAGTTTCGTGAAATTAAATTTCGCGAAGCGTTCGATAATATTTCTTTATGATAGGTCCATATATGAAGGTGAGTTCAACTTGATTTTAAATATTTCTAGTAAGGTACCTATAATCTATGTTTAAGCTTAAGTATGTCATATACCTATTCAGATTACGTACGCACCAGAATTGTAACATACTATGCCATAATATTGACCAAATCAAATCATACTTCTAATCTAAATTGAGCCCATTTATTATCTCTTTCTTTATATATGAATTCAATTGAACCAGTCCAAAATTTACACATAATTATAGCAATAGGTACTTATATGCAGCAAATAGTACAACACCAGAATTGGAACCAAATAGGTAAAATGTATACCTAAACTATTTATTATTTGCACACATCACACATTAGTGCAGCAGTTGAATTGAAAACAAATAAATGAGTTTGGGTTTCTGACACAGGATAATCGAATGACCTTGTTTGTAAAACATCGATCGACGTTTCGTATTGAAGTTTTCCTCCAGGTTTGGTAAGTTTGATATATCGCGGTAAGAATTGTTTTAAATTAGGTTACTAACACGTAAGGCAAAATACACTCACTCAACATGTTCAGTTTTAAATATTTTGTATTGATACAAAAACGCTTTATTTTGGAGACCAAGGTAAGTACTTAACTATGTTCTGGTACCTATACCTATCCAATATGACACATAATGTGTTAAATATTACCTATTGTAAAGAGTGCTCATAAAAATATCGGTTTAACAGGCCACGTTTAATGCATTTAAAAAGTAACCTATAGGTAAATAATACTTATTAATGTATGACGTATTCCGTAATCAGTTCATGTCCATTAATAATACGTTAACACTTAACAGTTAAAATGAACCCGTTTATTGTATATTGGTCACGATTTGGCATCACGTCGAAGGAATAAAAAACGGTCCAACATATTTAGGTAGGTAGGTGTTTCTTGAAATTTCGGACCTTTGACTCATCGTCTGGCGGGCCACCTATACATTTACATGTAGTATGTGTGTGTGTGTCCAATAGTATTGTATGTGTGTGTCCAATAGTTAATATATCACTATCATCACTACATAGTATAAAACAAAGTCGCTTCCCGCTGTCTGTCTGTCTGTCCCTATGTATGCTTAGATCTTTAAAACTACACAACATATTTTAATGCGGTTTTTTTAAATAGATAGAGTGATTCAAGGGTAAGGTTTATATGTATGATATATAGGTATGTATTATACATATAAACTTATATGAACCCGTGCGAAGCCGGGGCAGGTCGCTAGTTATAAATACAATGATTCGCCTATTCCTCGACCTACCTTTTTGTGATTCACAAAATTATCCAATCCCGACCCGTATTAAGCAATCGTTCCAAAAACGTGACTGGTTCGATGAAATTGGTTAGAAGAATCTCGTGTCTTACCATGTTTTTAAAATAGCCGTGTAAATCGAATGCTTAACCTCAATAAGGTCAAATTGATTTAATCAGTTCAGTTACTATTCGGACGCTCTACCAAAACAAATAAACAACTTATAGGTGCCTACATTGCTCGTACCAGTCAACCAATTTGATTCCTAGGCCACCGTAGAACCCTGTCATTTTAACTGCTACATAGCGACGCAATAATTCTAGTAACCCGTATTGACATAGCATTTACAACGGCAAGGTTCTATGATGGCCTAGGAATCAAATTGGCTGACCGTACGTACGGTCAGCCTCACAAGGGGCTTAACACCTTTGTACTGTGTCGCATTAAACGTCATGTTAAACTTCTGTCATATGAAGTTGTCAAACGAGTTAAGAGGATTGTGAAGTGTCGATACGCGGCGCGAGTAGGTATTTAAAAAAAATCTATCTGTCTCACACCGCTCTGCCTCCCAACCCGTATCGTGCGATAGAGAGAGTTTCAAGTCCTGGAGGTAATTGCCTAAATTTTGCTTGTTGAAATATGGTTTCGGGTGATAACGTTTTTACCCCCCTAAACCTTAATGAAATTAAATAATTTTGGTATAATTGGATTTAGTACACTTTAATCTATGTCTGTACGTTTTTCTTTTTTAGTAAATCAGTTTAGATAAATTAAAAAAAATAAAAAGATAGACAAAGTTTTTAAGTCAAAAATATAGATTTTTAGATGCTAATAACTTTTAACGTAAGCAATATTTCTTACAAATCTAAACGTATAGACCTAGTATTTCACTATATCTACAACATGTCCAAAAATTATAAAAATTGAACGATGTTTACGGGGTGAAAAACGTTATCGCTTTTTGTATGAAAATTTACAGGTTCACAATCCTCTTAAAACGACAAGGTCAGTCAGCAACTTATAAGGCCAACTGTATATTATTTTATTTATTACTTTGTGACTTGTAAATGAGATGTACATTTGTGAATAAAATCTGAAATCTGTACAGTACGAAACCATTATGTAAACTTTTATAAAATTACTGCCTTAGGGAAGATGTAGGGAGGGCACTTTTCCAAAGATAATAATGTATTAGTCACTCTCCGTAGCCAAATAGCTTGATTGTTACAACATGAACGCAATAAAAGCACAAGAGCGCTTAATTTATTATATAGATATGCTTAGTTGGAAGAATGATGCTACGCCTAGCATTTGACCCCGAGTTGAAATAGTCACATCACATCACATGTCTGTTTGTTGTCATTGTCACCAATTCAGTCAGTTGTTCAGTCAGCAGACTCGCACTTGGCCGGTTTTTTTCATATATGCTGCTCTGCTATTAAAACTAAGCAATTATAGTATCTAGAGGAGTAGAGATTTAAACCCTTTAAACCCTCGCGCTTTGTACACATATTTAAATTACTGTTTTACACGGCTCTAACGCGATATACTTATATTTCAATCGGCTTAATATTTTAATGTATTAGTCATCGAACCATGTAGTTCCATACTGTAAACAACCTACCTACTTAAACCATTAGTGTCAAAAGGACGCTGAATAATTTACAGTTCCGTTCAAATTAAATTTGGCCACATAGTGTACCTACTCTACCTACGATAGAAGTCGGAATACATCCCGCAACAAATACCTACTCTTATGTTATTGAAATTAATAATTTCATCATTCTAGTAGTTGTTATTTAAAATCAACACAAATGTCTTAGACGAACAAACATATCTACCTACCTACCATCCTATATACAAAAATATTTCTACAGATACGAGCCTCCTTAAGGTTAATTAGAAGAGTGAAGGGATTGAAAGATTAGTTGCCACTGGCGGGACCCACGGTAGCTCAGTTGGATAAGAGCAATGGACGGATTCCAGAGGTCGCGGGTTCAAATCCTGCTCGTGGCGAATAATTTTTCAATTTTCCTCTTTGAAACTTAGAATTTCGTTAGCGGACGTTTCTGCTTAGTATAAATTTACTATTTCTACAGATGTTAAGAAAATTTCAGTTAGATACAAGTTCAATTTCAACGTATGAAAATAAACGGCATTTTACTTTTGCAAGGGGGTTAAAATATGGTTCTAATAAATGATTTTCGGAGCACATGCAGAACTCGAAACAATGTGGAAGTCAACTTCCTAATTTGCCCGATGAAGAGCCACAATAGTGACTGTCGGCGGCATATTTAAATGTGTAATTATGGTAATTTGGAATCAAATATACGCCACTGTACCTCCGTGTGTAGATCCGCTGTATTTGTAGGTTATAATTTCGTGCATATAACACCAAAATCGTTATCTACTATTTGTGGCAATAAAATCGCAACAAATCAACTTCCTGAATGCAATGAAATGCATGCTGATGAATGTGCATGAGGCGCTGAGTAAAAGAAAGGCACCACCTAATCAAACTAGGATTTTCTGTCCTTGACTTTGACCCCATGATCAAATGAAACAATTACCTAATGATATACCATCTGCTTCTGGCGAAGATCCAACCTGCACGATTGCTACTTTGCTACCTCAAACATCGTAGTCAAACAGTGTAACCTCTGCTCACCAAGGCTTCAAATATTTATTAAGATTCCCACTGCCTTACTACCTTCTGTGTCCACGCCACTCCATAAGATGATGGCTGAATGCGATAGATTTGGAGGGACAATAAATGCTAAGGCGGGCACACTTTGATCGTTCCCTCATCGGTAGACATCCTGGCGATCATGGTCATAACAAAGGGATCTAAACTGTGACATGTGTTAAATTGGAAAGGAAATGTAGAAAATTTCATGTACCTATATGGCTTGGCGAAGTACAGAATTGAAGTCGGTTTAAACTATGTCTTTAAAGTAAATTATATACAGCTACGAGTTACTTTGTTATGTGATTTAGTCAAGCGCCTCAGCGTTGTCACTATTGCTAGTTTAGACTGGCTTATTTGGTAGCAATTTAAGTAGTGCTATCCCCTAGCCTAGTGAAACGGTATAATAAGTCTGGCCGATCAAGCCTCGTTAATACAAGTCTCGGGACATTTCTAGTATAAATAAATTATACTAAAAATGAATGGCGCGGGAGTCGCAACAGGATGTGAATCGGACAGATGGATGTTCATCCATTTACTTTTGCTTATGTGATAATATTTCATGGTGATATTAATTTCGATTGTAAAATAATATAGGTACAAACAAATTATAAAGGTAGGTAAGCATAACATTTGATTTGTTATTTACCGAAGTCGTATCTCAGTGCTCAACTCACTGGATTCAACGTATACAGGGCTGTTATTCGCTACGCGTTAATGCGGCTCACTCCGCCGGTCACCCGTTACGAAACAAGACCTCTACCTACGATTAATTACTACGCATCGCGGTGTCAAGATATAATTGTTGTTGAGCGTTGAGGTGAGCTTAAAACAAGTTACAGAATAGGGGGGCTGTAGTCTTAAATATACCTACTATAGGTACTTATCCTCGTCCTCTGTACGAGTTGGGGATTTAACCTTATTTATCCATTGTGATGCATCTTTGACGTCACATGTGGTATATAACCTTAAAACGACGCTATTGACATTAAATGATTGACAGAGGAAACTAGCTTAGGCAATACGTTAGTATCTCTTAGTAGTCTGTGCTTAGGCACACAAGGAAACTTTGAGGGAATGGGTGCATATGTAGAATAAATAATATTATCACATCAAGGTAATTGCGTAACTAGTAACTACAGATGTAAATAATACGAGTTAAGTGCGTTTCAGTGAGTTCATGCAATTATTTCCTCCGTGAAAATTAATACAGTTTGTTTGGGAAGATGGACTTCGAAAACTTTAATTGTACTAAAAACAAAAAAAGCGGCCAAAAGCGAGTCGAACTCGCACATGAAGGTATCCGTAAAATAAATTGCGGTTTACGATTTATGACGTATTAAAAAAAAACTACTTACTAAATCTCGTTCAAACCAATTTTCGGTGGAAGTTTGCATGGTAATGTACATCATATATTTTTTTTTAGTTTTATCGTTCTCTTATTTTAGAAGTTACAGGGGGGGGACACATTTTACCACTTTGGAAGTGTCTCTCGCGCAAACTATTCAGTTAAGAAAAAAATAATATTAGAAACCATTTTTTGAAGACCTATCCATAGATACCCCCCCACACGTATGGGTTTAATGAAAAATTTTTTTTTGAGTTTCAGTTCTGTGTGAAAAAAGTGGCTGTGACATACGGACGGACAGACAGACATACAGACATGACGAATCTATAAGGGTTCCGCTTTTTGCAATTTGCCTACGGAACCCTAAAAAGGGACAGAAAGGATCTGTGTACCTATAAATCAGAAATACGCACAGTTGCATATGACATATCTCTTTTGTGACAGAATGCTACCACACAGCAAAGATAATTTTTTTAATAATCTTTGCACACAATCCTTTTCTTAATAATCTCTGCACACAGTGATATATTCCTTTCATTCATTCTATTGACGCCCTAAATTAAATCTAGCTTTCTTGAAATTGCCTATACTAACACTGATTACGTGTTTACCATACCATTATATCTACTTACCTGCATATCAAGGGGGCAAGTCTAAGGTATTGATAAAATAGGTATAAGTATATATATAAGTATTATGTGCATGTGATTCACTATATACCTAATAGTAAATACGAGCAATAAATAGGAATCATGAAAATATATAAATGATTTAGTTACCGTAGTTTATCCTCGTAACAACAACTCGGTTCAACGGGACTTCCTGTATTGCGGTTCATTAGAACTATTTCAAATTGGATGTGTTCTATAGTTTCAATAGTTTTAATGACTTTTATGTGTGTTTTATTAAAACTTGGACCAATTAACTGTAGTCGACCAGTAGGTCCGACTAAATTACTTAATTGAATTAGCGATAGCAACCTAATAACGTGTAATAAATACAAGTTTCTAAATAGAGCTGATACAGTGGAACATATAACCTCCTCCTTTTTTGAAGTCGGTTAAAAATGTCTCACATCTTCGTTTTTGTCGACAATATGCTGTCAGATGCAGATGAGATGAATGGTGCAATTGTAATATTATTACATCATTAAGCATTACTCAATGGATCGTTAAAAAAACTTGTGGTGTAGCGGTTAAAATGTATAAAGAAGGTATAAAGTTTATCGTTAATGTATTTCGTGATTAGCAGTGAATGACTATGGGTGGGGCGTCCGCGATTTGACGTAATCAACTGATATGAATAGGTACATACTTATAGAACTGATAGTATACTTGTACCAGTTGTACCTTTTGAAAAGTTACATACTTTTACGCATTCACCATTTTCATTAATTCATTCATGATGAATAGAGTAGGTAGTAACATTTTTTTTTACTGACGCATTTCAATTCAACCGTAAAAGTTCTTAGTTACACAGTTGATGTTATAAGAATGAATATCGGATGACTGGAACTCGAGACCAGTGACTTGCAAACCAGTCGAATCAAGACAAATAGACAAAAACTGTTGTTTTTCATGTAATTCTAGACGTCGTTGTGTCGAATTGCGCATTGATTCATGGATTTTCCATCAAGTTATTGAGACGTCCGCTACCTCGAACAAAGTACATTACCGTCAGCATAAAAACTGCACAATAAATGAAGATTACTAAGATAATCGAACAAGTACCTATATTACTGGACTATTCTGAGATCATTTGAAAGGACCTAATTGAAAATTAATGCCAATTAGTCACACTGAGTAATCAAGTAATCACAAAATCACACCTACCTAATACTCAACGTGCAGAATATTTAAGTAAGTAAATATACCTACCGCTGAGCTTTACCCAAACATAACAAGGTTGAGTTTGTTTTGAATAAGTAAATCCAACCAGTTGCAAGCATTCAGGATAATGCCCTCATCTACCACGTATTTTATTTACTACACATTATACCTACTTGTATGAATGATAATGATTTTGTTGTTTGTAAGAATGAAAACACCACTCGTTCTTAGTATTGGCTTGAATGTATTTTTTTTCGTTCAAGGAAACTTTAACGTTACTGGCAGAATATCAATTCTGCTCATACCTGCACAATTGTATTGTTTTCAAATTTCAAACAAAAAACAAAGATATAACTTGAAAATGTGATTATTAGGTAGGTACTTAATAGAAGTTACAGGTAAAATAAACGGCCGAAAACAGTTCACAGTTAATTACGACTTCAAAATAATCGTCTTCGGTTGTGCTTACTCATATAATTGGAATCAAACTTCACTAGGTAAGTACGTTTGATTTTTAATTATCTTTACCCAGGGTGACAAAGAATACCTGTACAGCAAAGTAAATATTGGAACCCCCGATACACTTCTTTGTGAAACAAGACACATACATACGTCTTGTGAAATAAGTAAATAAATCTTCAAATTAACTAAATGTTTGGCATAGGTACTGTTAATCATATATTAATGGAATTGGCAATCATAAGGAAACAGTAGTGTTTACTTGATCTAAATTTAATATAGATCATCTAACAAATGTTGCGGTTTGGATGCTCAATGTACGTCAGAACCAAGGTCGGTAGTTGCCATCATGTCCTATTGTTTCATCCAGATGGACCAACGATGAAATTTGTTTTCGTAAATCTGTCTGTGCACTCGTTGTGTATGGAATTAGGTTCTCTTTCGCCGCCTGGCTTGCTCTTCATTCAAATGTTTACATTGAGACCCGACAAAGATATCTGTGCCAAAATCTAAATATTTTCCCCAAGCATTGACGTCCTTTTAACTTTTTCAGTTCCTGATTGTTTTGGCTGACGGTACATGTCATGCTACTGTGTGTTTTCATACAAAGACAGCTTTATCACGAAACGCATATACCTACACTAAATAAATAATTACACCGAGATAACAGTATACCTACCTAAAAATTAATTAAGACGCCAAGCGTTATATTATAAATCGTATACCTTGTATTACCTTGGTAAACAGTGAAGTAACCGGTTTACTAAATAAATTGTTCAAAGTTCACTAATTGTTTCGCAAAATGTAACAAGCGAAACTAGGCTGAGACAGGTGACACCTTGGCAACACGAAATGTGCAACCAAATTTTATTGCAGACCGTAGACTTTTGAAATAATGATCGTTTTACACAACGTTTACACTAGGTTACCAACCCATGTATTCGACTTTTTACCAGTCTAGTAAGTTTTATTACTATATAGGTACCTCAGTCGCGGGATTAGAGTTCTTTACTTTTATTCCTCAAATTTGAAAAATCATAATGTGGCAAATTTTTTCATTCCTCCACTATACCCAGGTACCTCATGAAAATATTGGCAACAAAAACTGTTTAATTTCAGAAAAGTGCACTGATCTAAGTAATTTTGAATTACGCATAATTTCTGAACTGAATTTCAACTTTGAAAGCAAACGAAGGTAATCTTCAGCTTTATTATATGTACAGTCAGCCAAGAAAGTGGTCTACCACTTTTCGACTTTATTGCATACAAAATAAGGTCCAAAAGTGGTAGACCGCTTTTTTGGCTGATGGTACCTATAGATAAAAGTTTGTTTGTTGTTTTTTCCTTCATCCATGTTTTTATTTCATCAGTTAGTTACCTCCTCGCTATAAACACAAAACACACTCACGTTTGTGGCGTCAATATTCTGGGGTAAGTACCCTACTTGAGTTTAACCCCATTGCACCTATCTTATATATCTATATATTTAGCATGTAATTGGGTAACCGCTTACAGCAATTACGTTAATTGTGCCCCATTTATTAAATTGCTAGTTTGTCATTTTTGATAACCGATATATTAAGCTACAGGCATATTGAGATCGTATATTTTTGGCAACATCAAGCACAATGGAGCGACAGGGTCACTTAAAAGTCCGTTTTATCTCCCCCGGTGAATGAACGCCGGGCCAGTGTTCCGCTTCTCTTGAAATAATTTCACAAATGTACGGAAATACTCTCAATCGGAGTACCTATATACAAATACGAGGTGCACACTTTATCTTCCGCGTTGGTTCTATTTTTGAATACGCCAGACTATGCATATTTAGGTAAGATAAACGTCCCGGTACTAGACAGTAACGGAATATTTACTTGGCACTTCAATCTTAATCATAGACACCCTATTACCCTAATTATTGGAATTAAAAAGTCTTCTTTAATTCCTGTGATAGTGATAAATCGTTTATTATGCCAAGTCAACCTATGGTCTCAGCTTGCACCTTTAGGGTTCATTTTCGTCAGTCTTTATAGCCCGACCCCGGCATGCAGCGTGATATCCTTGTTTTTCTTGAAGGGGAAAACAAGATAAGTAATACGAGCTCTCCTAATGCGGCAGTTGGGCACTAACGACAAGTGAAAATTAACCCTTAAATTAGGACGCCCATCATAACTACACTACCGCCTATTTTGTAAAGACTTTTGTTTGCGAAAAACATAAGTATCTCAAACGTTATATATAAGTTAGATATCAAATAAAAATGTACGTTCGCTTTACTACAAAATAAATTATTTAAATTTGGACACTGAATACAATTTCCCTAAATAAATGTGCCACAGGAGTTTAAAAGAGCGATGGGTGTCAAGAAATGGCTATAAAATTTTATTCGCTAGTAAAATAATCGCTCACGGCTTTGAGTCAAAATCACGTCTGGCGTACTTCCCGCTACGATAGGTACGTGTTAACATTTCTTTTATGGCTAATAAAAGTTAAAGTGTTATTCTAGTGAAACTAATAAAGCGTATGATTGTCTTTTACAAAATCTACGGTGTTTATAGATTTTTTCTTAGATCATTCATTATGTTATTGGTAGTCCATCTATATCTGCACGAATTGTACCAATTTGTAGACGTTATCTTTGGCTTTAGGCCGTTTAACTTGTTAACATCAGCTTCTCTTTTGAGATGTTTTTAGGCTTTAACGCTCGGTGAAAGCTTAAGGGGCTCCCAGCTGGGTCATTGTCAGATTTAGGTTCGCGTCTTTTCGGTGGACATTGCCAAAGTTAAGGGCTATAAAGCCTAATTTTTGGTTGAACTCTGAACCCGCATAAACGGCGTTGCCCCTTCTATAATTATCTATACATATAATAAAGCTGAAGAGGGTCGAAAGTCTGTACATGGAAGATATTCGAAAAAAAATTGGCTAGGGATACTTAGAATCGACAACAGAACACGTTCCAACAGTTTTTAGAATTTTTGTCTGTTTGTCTGTTTATCTGTTTATCTGTTTATCTGTTTGTCTGTTTATCTGTTTGTCTGTTTATGTGACCGCGCATCACGTGAAAACGGCTGAACCGATTAAGATGAAATTTGGTATAGAGATAGTTTGAATCCTGGGGAAGGACTTAGGGTAGTTTTTATCCTGGAAATCAACCCCTAAGGGGATGAAATGGGGGGTGGAAATTTGTATAGAGCTACTTAAACCGCTGCACCGATTTAGATGAAATTTGGTATATGATTAGTTTGAGTCCCGGAAAAGGTTAAAGAATAGGTTTCATCCCGAAAATATTTCCTTTAGGGGGTAAAATGGGGGGGGGTGAAAAATTGGATGTAACCCATTTTGATGAAATTTGGTTAGGAGGTAGTTTAAGTTCTAGGGAAGGACATTGGATAGTTTTTATTCCTGAAATCTTTCCCTGAGGGGGTGAAATGGGGGGTGAAATTTTGGATGGACTCCGTTTAGATCAAATTTGGTAAAAATATAGTTTGAGTCCCGGAGGATGACAATGGATAGTTTGAATCCCGAAAATCATCCCCCAAGGGGATGAAATAGGGATGAAAATGTGGATAAATCCCATTTAGTTAAAATTTGGTATAGAGACAGAAGGAGTCCCAGGGAAGGACAATGCATAGATTTTATCCTGGAAAATCATCTCCTGAGGGGGTGAAATGAGGGGTGAAAATTTGGATAGAACCGATTTAGATGAAATTTGGTATGGAGATAGTTCAGAGTCCTGGGGAAGGACTTAACATAATTTAAGTCCAGAAATCATCTCCTAAGGGGGTGAAATGGGGTATGAAAATTTGGATGGAACCCATTTACGGTATAGCGAGTTGGAGTCTTGGGGAAGGACATAGGATAGTTTACTCCTGAAAATAATCCCATAAGGGGGTGTAATTGGGGGTAAAAGATTGTTTGTGACCCATTTTGATGAAATTTGGTTGAAAGATAGTTTGAGTCCCGGAATATGACAACGGATAGTTTTAATCCCAAAAATCATCCTCTCAGGGATAAAATAGGGGGTGAAAATTTGGATAAAACCCATTTAGATGAAATTTGGTAAATAGATAGAAGGAGTCCTAGGGAAGGACAATGCATAGTTTTTATCCCGAAAAATCATTTCCTGAGGTGGTGAAATGAGGGTTGAAGATTTGGATAGAACCCATTTAGATGAAATTTGGTATAGAGAGAGGTAGAGTCCTAGGAAAGAACATAGAATTTTTTTTATTCCGGAACATATAAAAGGAGGAAATCATCCCCTAAGGGGGTGAGAAATGGTGGATGAACATTTGGATTGAACCCATTTACAGTATAGCGATAGATAAGGAAGGACATAGGATAGTTTTATCCCGAAAATCATCCCCTAAGGGGGTGTTATTGGAGGTGGAAATTTGTTTGTGACACATTTTGATAAAATTTGGTTGAACGATAGTTTGAGTCCCGGAAAAGGACATATAATAGTTTCTATTCCAGAAATCATCCCCTAAGGGGGTCAATTAGGGGTGAAAATTTGGATGGAACCCATTTACGGTATAGCGGTAGTTGGGAGTCCTGGGGAATAGGAACATTAACATTACATAAGTAAATTGACGTTCCAAGGGTAAAGGTACCTTATGGCAGCCTTAGTTTTGAAGATGTTTTCTAAAACATACATTGCTGTTTCAAAAATATAGAGTGATGGGAATGTCAAGATATTTAATTTAATAAAATAGGGTTTACATGATTCGCGGGGGTGTAGGCTGCAAACGGATCTGATACATTTCTTCTGACCTTTGAAGACTAGGTCTCTATCTGTGGAGTTGCCCCAAAATATTATTCCGTACCTTAGTTTAGATGTAACATAGGCATGATAAGATGTTAAGACTGCAGATTGGCTAACTTTTTTACTAAGATGAGCATATGAATATTTATTTAGTTTCTTACATAGAGAGTCAATTTGGTTTTTCCAGGTCAATTTATTATCTAAGCTTAAACCTAAAATTTTTGATATGTCCGTTTCATTAATCCTATGGTCCTTATAAGTTACATTTAAATAAGTGATTCTGTCAATTCTTTGTTTGAAATTCATAATGTTAGTTTTTTCTAAATTAATGTGGAGGTTGTTCCTGTTTAGCCAGTCAATGAGTGATTGCAGAGATCTATTGACGTTTTCCTCGTAGTAGTGTAGGTCTTCTCCTGTGAATATCACAGTGCTATCGTCAACAAATAGAACCATAGATTCTTGGATAGCCAGCGGAAAATCGTTGATGTAAATTAGAAAAAGTAGTGGGCCTAAGACACTACCCTGTGGGACGCCAGTACGGCCGTGTGATATGAAAATATGCAAAATAATACTGAAAAAAGCCTACACGCATCGATACCCTTTCCTTCATACAATCCATACTAATATAATGCGAAAGTAACTCTGTCTGTCTGTTACCTTTTCATGCTTAAACCGCTGAACCGATTGAGATGAAATTTGGTATAGAGATACTTTGAATTCCGGGGCCTTCCCAAAGAGTCCTTACTAAAGATAGTTTTTATCTGGAAATTCATCACCTAAGGGGGTGAAAAGGGGGGAGAAAGTTACGATATAAACGAGTTCCGCGCGGACGAAGTCGCGGGCAAAAGCTAGTATGTGATAAAAGCATATTATATGTGAGCGTAAGCCCTTAACTATTGACCACCGGAAAGATGATTTTTGTTTTTGTGACTGACAATGACCCAGCTCCCAATGACCTTCGATCTGTAACTGCCCGTTTATTCGTGTTTTTTATGGCTTATCGTATCAACAACAACGAGGTTTACCTAAATTATATCCCATGTTTACTACAAAACTTACAGTTTTCGAGATATATGGCACCGAACTTTGGCAATTTTAGGCCAAAAAACCAGTTTTTGGGACGTAACTTTTGTGAAAATGAGTTAAAAATAAAAAACGCTAATCAAAATTATAGGTAAGTTCACTATGTATGAGTAGGTACGAGTTTCGGTAGTATAAAAGTTTTAATGAGGATGAAGTGTCGCGTTTTGTATTTTTACAGACCTTTCTTTAAAAATGGATAATTAATTCTGTATTAACATTTTTCAAGTTATTCTAAATCAATAATGTTAAACAAGAATCAAACTTTCCCATATCTGCACCTGGAAAGCTAGCTTCAATAAACCGAGGACGAGTGTCGAAATGAAAACTACTGAATTTCGTTGATTTTTGACGGGAAGGGCTGAAAGAATAATATTAGAATAAAAATATAATTTACTTTCAAAACAAAGTTTTTACCGACTTCAATTCAGTACTCCGCCAAGCCACATTAACATTTCCACATTTTTTTTCCAATTTACCACATGAACTGATTTTCGAGAACAAAAGCGTTGATTTTTAGACCAATAAACCAAATCGCTGTATGTGGGCCGATAATATTTGAGGACTTCCGTCGGTTCCTCAAGGATCTCAGAATTACCTTTGACACTTCATTGTTTGCTATTTCAACGGAATAATATCAGAATCTGTGACGTATATAGTTTGAAGTAGTTTGAACTACATCATTGAGAAGTTTCACAAGCCATCTGTGGTCTTCATCATCACTTCCACTTTACCAAATTTATGATTTCCGGGTGTAAATACACGAGTTATAATAGAAAGTACCGAAATTACTACACGCGTGCCTAATATATTTGAGGAGTTCCCTCAATTCCTCATGGTTCCCATCATCCAACTGGGGTTTTGGAAACAATGGGACCAATCTGGAAGCATATACTTTCAGTTAAAAAAAGAATTGTACGAATCGGTTCATAAATGACGGAGTTCTGAGGTAACAAACATAAAAAAAAAAAAAAAAAAAAAAAAAAACATCCGAATTGAGGACCTCCTTCTTTTTTGAAGTCGGTTAAAAACCGACATAAGCTCATTTTATGCCTGTTAAAATTATTTATTTAAGTTTGTAAAATCCAAAGATATATAAACTTGAATTAATCCAAAGATGTGCCCCACTCTTTTTAAGTCTTCATCGATAAATAATGATAATAAATAGGTGAGGCTGAGATCGAAACGTGAATCCTTTCTGTCCATTAAGATGGCGTTCATATGTGCACACAAGCGCCAATGGTAAATAATTGTGAATATTTAAATTTAACGATAGCTATTAAAAAAGGAGGCCGTTATACACTTCATTTCGTATTTAAGTAACTTGTGATTACATCAAACTAGTTTTTATGTTGCTGGATTCGTCGATCTATGAACTCAAAAGAAAAACGGCTGTTTTAACTTTGGATGCATAGATTGACGAATCCAGCAACTTAAAAACTACTATGATGTATTCAAAAGATACTTAAATACAAAATAGCACTGTATTTTGTATAATAGCACTGTATAACGGCCTCCTTTTTTAAATTTTAATAATCACAATTATTTACCAGTGGCGCTTGTGTGCACATGAATGCCCTCTTAATGGACAGAAAGGATTCACGTTTCGAGATTTGGATGTTTTTTATTTTTTATATATTTTTTTTATTAATGAAAAGGGGCTCGTCGCCAGGCGAACATACCGCCGTCGCCCCGTAAGGGCAACAAAATATCTACAAAAAAGAGAAACTTATGCTCTTGATTTAAACGCTACTTCCATTAAAACGTACAAAATCTTGGCTTCAACCGATATAGGAAGAGACAAAATACTGTTAATATATCCAGTGTCGAACCAAGCTGCTCTCACAGCCTCGCTCCGGACTCACTCCAGCAGTATATATGTACAACGTCTTCAACAGTTCCACACTCATTACAATTTGGAGAGGGGACTTTTCTCATCAAATACGCAAACTTATTTGATGGAATGTGGCCGGAACGTAACCTAAGCGCAGTTTTTAATCGATTTCTATTATATGGGGCCTGTTCAATCCATGGATAGTAAGATACCTGAGGCTGGATAGTTCTAAACCAAATACCTCTCTCTCTAGAACGTAAATCAAAATACTCTTGCCATTCTACTAAACATTGTTTTTGTTATATTTTGACATAATCCGAGTGCAACGGTAAAACAGTCAATGGAACCCCGTCCACCGTCCACGGCAGCCTGTCGTGCGAGGGCATCTACATCTTCATTCTATTTTATCTGGACATGACCGGGAATTCATTGAAGTTTAATTGGTTTATCAAAAGCTTGAAGTTTGAAGATTAACTCCAAAATGTGATATGCTACCGGTGAATCTCTCACATGTGAGGTGAGGTAGATCGAGCAAGGTGTTGTAAAGCACTTTTGGAGTCAGTCAGAATAACAATATTATCAATACTCAAGGCTTTGAAGCTTTATCCTACAGGATAAAGCTTCTTCTATGGCAATTAATTATATATGCATAATAGATATATCAGATTCAATCTTAAGCATAGTATAATAATTAACATATGTATCTAAGAACAATGCACCTCCCTGTAAATTGTACTTCGAGCCATCAGTAAAGATTTTGTACCAAGATTTGTATTCCTGTTCAATAAAGTTAAGATTTGGATGTAAACTTGAATAAATAATTTTAACAAGCATAAAATGTGCTTTAGTCGGTTTTTAGCTCTCTATTAACTTGAACGCCCATTGTGTGACACCTCACGTTTTCCTAGACGTGTGTTTCAGCTCCACGAGCCGGGCTCCATCTGATAGCTATGATAATCTGTATAATTGCATCCTTTATGACTGACTGGTAATTCTTCGGTAAACAAACGATTTATCAATGCTCGATCTATCCCGATAATTCATAATGATGGACGTGAATCTTCCTGTGCATGTATAAACATGACAATCTTGTTATGATCTAGTTTATGACTGATCATTAGTGGCGATGATTTTAATTTAATGATTAAAACACAGTCTTAAATGATACAATCTTCCGCTACACGGAGAACTTGTTGCATAGTCAACAGCAGAGATTTGTATTATTTTTTTCAATTGAATAAGGTGCAATATAGTTCAACTGATCAATATTCATAATCATCATCATATTAGCCAGAAAACGTCCACAGTTGGACCTAGGCCTCTATTATATTTATATTATTCTCTTAAATATACTTAGCTTTCTTATTTATCTAATTATTGTTATAAGAATAATTGATTGGCCTCCATTGAATTACCTCAACTTAGGAACACACTAAAAAAGGGTTCAAAGTTTAATATTAATAGATGAATAGTATACTTGAACGTCTGACCTAGAATTTTCACACAAACGTGACTTGAAACATCATTATGTAAAGAACAATGAATAAATAAATAATAAGTCAAATAAGTGATTCATCAAAGGCTTCGGGTTATGAGTTTCCCAGAACCTAGTTATCATAGGTAACTATGCCAAGATTTTCCTCTTAAATAATATTACCGATAAATTACCGTTTTGCAAGGTGCCAATTTTCTATAGTATTGCGTTCACGTTTGTGGTTTATATGGATCTATTACATAATAACGATAGAGCTGCAGATATTATAAGCGTTCATAAAAAATGGATAATTGCACAGATTTATGGTCAAAGTGAGCATTGTTCAGAGACTCCCACAGTTTACAAGAAATATCGTATCTATCTTGGAGAGCTTTTTGCACTAGCTAGCCTAGGAATTTCTGTAGATATTTATCGGCGCCATTAAAGTGCGGATTGCGATAATTGTGGCTACTCGTAGGTTATTAACTGCTTATAGTATGTCAATCGGTACTTAATTATGTAAATTAATTTAATAATTCATTTCACAATAATCCCTCATAGCTTGTCCGGGCAAAACAATATTACATACTTAGTACATACATATAAAGATCATATTTCAATGACGTCTACATTTTAAAGACAATCGTTTTTTTATTACGATCTTTGTTTAACGGGGCTTTTTTGGTCTTAACATGCTAATCTATTATCGTGAACGTAATTATAGGTGTGTAGCATAGAACCACAAATACCACAAATACCACAATACCTGCCGTTGTACGGTTGTACGCTCTTTGAAGCTTGATAAATGAGCGTTTTTCAAATAAAGTGTTTTTCAAGTAAATAAGTTAAGGTAAAATTAAGAAACGTTAAGAGAATTGTGAACCTGTAAATTTTCATACAAAAAGCGATAACGTTTTTCACCCCGTAAACATCGTTCGATTTTTATAATTTTTGGACATGTTGTAGATATAGTGAAATACTAGGTCTGTACGTTTAGATTTGTAAGAAATATTGCTTACGTTAAAAGTTATTAGCATCTAAAAATCTATATTTTTGACTTAAAAACTTTATCTATCTTTTTATTTTTTTTAATTTATCTAAATTGATTTACTAAAAAAGAAAAACGTACAGACATAGATTAAAGTGTACTAAATCCAATTATACCAAAATTATTTAATTTCATTAAGGTTTAGGGGGGTAAAAACGTTATCACCCGAAACCATATTTCAACAAGAAAATGTAGGCAATTACCTCAAGGACTTGAAACTCTCTCTATCGCACGATACGGGTTGGGAGGCAGAGCGGTGTGAGACAGATAGATTTTTTTTAAATACCTACTCGCGCCGCGTATCGACACTTCACAATCCTCTTAACTTTGTCAGTTTTGTCACGTAAATTAGCCGTATAAATAAATGTATGGCAAATTGTGACAAAACTGACATTAACTAGGGTACAATTTATTTAAAAAACGCTCAAATAACTAGCCTTAAATCACCATTTCGGCAGACTTTGCTCACGGGTCATTGGGAGTAGTCACGATAATTGGTGAAACCACAATGTCCACAATAGCCTTCCGGTTATACTTTTTGCGGGTAATAAATCACGTAAGAGTTAGATTATTAGACACCTTTTTGCAAGTCCACGACCACGAGTCAGCGGTCTCTGGAGCATTGACCCAGATTTACCGCGCGGTACATTTGGCAGGCGAACGACGATCTAAAATACGACGAGCTCGTGGGTCGCCGAAGAGATATGCCAGTATAACGTTACTCTAATTTGATGTTTTCCGGTCCACGTTCATATTCCTTCATGCATGCCGAAATACGCTATTCATTTGTGATGTTGTTCGTTTTATTAATCCTGTCTATTCATCTATGAAAATGACATCATCATCATCATCATCATCATCATATCAGCCGAAAGATGTCCACTGCTGGACATAGACCTCCACCAAAGAGTGCCACAATGACCGGTCCTGAGCCACCCGCATCCAGCTGACTCCCGCGACCTTTATCAGGTCATCAGTCCACCTTGTGGGGGGCCTACCCACGCCGCGCCTTCCGGTACGTGGTCGCCACTCTAGAACCTTTCCGCCCAGGCGGCCATCGGTTCTACGTGCAATGTGCCCCGCCCACTGCCACTTAAGTTTAGCGATGAAAATGACATATCGCATGAATACTTTTGAAGCCTGCGCTGGCCGGTATTTGCCAACTGAATAATCTGTAATATGTTCCATCTCTTTATTTATATGTATAAAACAAAAGGGATGCATATATTGCATATTGAGCAAATATAGAGCCAAGAGAAGAGCCGATCTAACTGAGAACAAAATGCAAATTTCGATGCGAGCACGAGAAGGTCACTTTTGTCTCGATGAATGGTTTGTATTAGTCATAAACGAGTGAAATAGTTATTCCTACAATAAACCGTTTCGAAATATTTCGTTCCGCATATTGAGTCATGTGGAAATTTCTTGGAACGTAAATTTTTTCCCAACTGCTATAACTATAATAGACAGGTGCATATTATTATTTAGCTGAAACAGTGTAATAAAATTTCCTTTACGCAAGAATTGAGCACACCAGTGGCGGTAGTTGTGATGTCTGTTTATTTAGCCCGAATCAAAATTAAATACGCTCCGCCTCTCGTTGATGATGAATGTGTGCATGCTTTCACTTTTCCCGAGCCATTTCCCTAAATGAGCGCTTGCGCAGGTCTCGTCATCAGGAACACGCCGCACTTACGCAAATATGGCGATGGCTATCAAACCAGCAATTAAACTGTAGTTAAGCCTTACCCAATAAGGGCCCCATACATGTGCAGTGAAAATAGAAAATACTTTATTATGAAACGAGAAATAATACCCTTTCAATGACTTCGCATAAACTCACTCTTGTGAAACAGCCGTTGCGAAATGGACGTTCACGGTATTCTTTAATATAATTTCGAGTTTATATTCTGAACGCTACTCCTGACGAACGTTAAAATGTAATTAACTAGAAATTTGATTACTAGCCTCGTCTACACAATGTGCGTTACGAAACGAATCTCTTTGTATAATCCTGTTTCGCAATTTCGGCTACATTTTGATATCTAAATATTTACTGCTATAGTTATGTAGGTACTTAGTGACGAAACCTAGCTGGAAACCTGGAAAGCTTGCTTATTAAGCGAAGCTGCCTCTTGTCTTGCCTTTTTCTTTAAACAATATAATTTGCGGGTTACACACGCAGAAATGATTAGAAAGCCTCATTATATTTACGAAACACATTTCTTCAGCGAACGATTCCTTTCAGAAATGTGACACAAATAAGTAGGCCGCGTCTTTTTCAACAGTATTGGCTGCTTGCATGTATGTACAAGTAAAACTTCAGTAAAAGTAAAAGTGGGCGTTTCACTCACCAAAGTAAATGCAATTTTAACTTTCGAGCGGAACCGTTTCTTATTACGTTTTAATGCGTCATTCGCAAAAAAACAATTGTTATTTATTTACTAACGGTTAGAAAACTAAAATGGTATCGCATGCTGTCATAATGACGACACCTCATCATCATCGTAGTCGATTACCTACTTCGAGGAGTAATATTTTATCATGATCTCTTGTTTATCCAAACCTTTTCTTTTGTTACAGTGTCAACATTTCTACCCCAAGCATTATGATTTACAAATGGATATTATGATACGAGTGAAGTGTTGCCAAGAAACTAAAAACCCAAAGTGACGAAGTGCCATTTGGTGTCTGTAGTGCTACGTTCCGCTGCTATCCTTATTCCTGTTTAATAGTAACCATGTCGGACAAGACTACGTCGTCAGTCGGTCCGAGGAGTTTCGAGACTATTTCCGAGGAAGAGATCGCGTCTCCGTGGGACAAGTTGTTGGGGGATGAAACGAGTGCTGTTCCTATTATAATTAAAACTGAAGCGTCGAGTACGACTTCTCGCAGCCGGGAGGAGGTGTCCCTGCACCCTCAAGCCATGGACTTGGAATCGAGCAAGCTCACCCGCTCGAAGAGCCTGGTGCAGCAGCGAAGGAACAGCAGCGGCCTCCTCGCCGCCATTCCTCGGCAACTGCGGAATTCCTTCCGAGGAGTCCACAGCGAACCATCCAGCGTCAAAGACGTGCCCACCACACGGAATGACAGCTCCCTTAATCTACTACTTAGGTGAGTCATTTGGGTCACTGTATAATAGTAGCGATAGCGGTTTAATTATATGGTCGTGTAAACAATGAGAGCTAGGTACAAGTATAGGTCGCGCGTGTCTGGAAATTTCTGTGAGGAATTCTCATTGGAAGACGTAGGTCAAGAGCAAAGAGCGCCGGCGCCCATGCGGCAGGCTTCGCTGGAGGCCGCGGTTTATTGCTTCGATCGACCTACTACAACTAATTAAAGTGCAGTTATACTCGTATATATCCTTCAGATTTATTAGCTACTCCATCGTGATAGATATGACTGGTAAACTGTAGATGGCTTAGATTTTTTCAAAATGTTAACGATTTTAATTAAGCGATACGCAGACTAAATCACTAAAAGTTTAAGCGAGTTTTGGCCTTAATTAAAATTACCGATATTCAATTCATACAGAGCGTTTTAAAAAGAGCCACTTAACAACACAAGGAATTCTAGCGACATAAATAATCTAGCCTAAAAAGTAAAAAAGCTAGATTTCCAATGGCTCCTAACACCTGATATGTATTTATATTGACGCTTCTTAGATATTAAATAAAACGAAAGGCCGCCAGGAAAGGTGAACAAATTGCTTTCACGCACCGTATTTGCATGCAGATTTTTGCAAAGGAAACGGACATCCTTGTAGAAATAGCCGCCCGATGCAGGAAACGTCGTCACTTAGTCTCACCGAAAACAATGCTTCATTGGCAATATTGTAATTGGCATAGACCTCATGGCCAGACTGACCACTTGTCCTCTTTAACTTTGTACTGGACTTCAATCTTTAATGCGTTCTTCAGTTATACTTGAGTATACTCGTATGAGTTGGCCGAGTTGCATCAAAGTAGTCCAATGTAGTTAGTCCATTCGAAAAAAAAAGAACATTTATTGCAAACCATACAGATCCATATTTTTGTTAGTAAAATCTTACGTAATTATATACGTAATTGTATACTAACAAGTATTGGGAACAAAAAAATAAATAAAGTAAGAAAGTAAAAGATTCAAAAAATAAATAAAATTCTGAAGTTTTACAATGCTATTGCAGGCTATTGAGAGAGTGAAGAGAACACCAAGGCTACTTAGCCCTCCCTATAGCCACCTCAACCCAAAACTTCATCATCGGGCAGTCGAGTCTTTCGGCAAACGCCCCGAGAAGACCGTTGCTGCTGCTGCGCACTCGCCTTAGCATGGAGGCGACTCTTTTTCGCCTAATGCCAAAAAAGTCATCGAGTCGCGCTCCCGCGAACATGCCAGATGCACTGCAGTATTTCGGCAGCCGCAACAGCATCCTCAAGATGTTATTATATTGAATGCGTAACGCATTACAGGCCCGTTGTGTAAACCTCACCTACAGGCTGCATGTGTAGAACGTCTGACAGTAAGCTCTAAAGAGCGTCAATTTAACTGATTCGTTACACCGTGCAAACCTGCAGGCGAGCATATTACCTCGCACTGCCATTGCCCTTCTTTCCCTTTCTAAGTCAAGGTCATCATTCAAGTCTTCTGAGAGCATGTGTCCCAGATACTTAAAACGATCGACTACTTTTAGTGATACCCCGCACAGCAAATGGAGCTCCAGCCAATTTACATCTCCTAACTTTATCTGTGTTAAATACTGTGACGTGCATTTTGCATCTTTGCTATTTGCGTCATTGGATTTTGCATTTACTTATAATTTTACATCTGAACTTTATGACGTTCAAAGATTGTCCGAATAGATTCATAATATATCAAGCCGACTCCGTGATGTCAGCGATATGATAATGAGACACGATTCTGCAATGATCTCATGACGTCAAGATATGTTTTAATTCTGCTTTGTGCACTCAGAAGGCTTGAAGAAGCATTATGTGACTGCGTTTGAGTGTTAAAAGGCAAACTTTCAATGAGTCTTATGATTATATCGTTTGTGTTTAGAAGACTCAAGTGGAAATTGCTATCCAACTGGATGGGATCCGTTGACAAAAATGTTTACAACCAATATAACTCAGGTAAACGTCCTCGCTTAAACGTTTTAGACCTTAATACCTAATAGTTCACACCTATTGTTCACCTTTGTTGTTCAAATATGATTAAAAGTCTCAAGTGGCCCACTAGTGTCGAATTAAGGAGGTTTACGTTTACTATTGACACTATTACTTACCAGTGGTCTGATGTAAAATTCTCCCATCGGTGTGTTGATAAATAAAATTCTAAAATAGGTAATGTAAAAGATCAACAAAGTCAATGCTATCGACCTACTTGCATTTTTATTAATATTTATTAAACAACGTCAACCACGAACAACGATTTCATAGCAACACCTTAATAACGATTCGAGATGTGCCTAACTACAAATACATAATACAGATTACAGGTAAGGTTAGGTTAGGTTATAATCTACAATAAACTACATAGAACGAAATGAACGTCGCCCCGCTCTATTTAAAATACCGAGTAATTTACACAATTGTGTGGAGTGCACATGCCATGTTCTTTTTAGACTGAACGTGCATCATTGATATTCGAGTAGTGTCACAACGTCTAAGAAGGCTCTTTCGATGGTACTCTAGTCTTGGCCGCCGACTGACCTAAAGGACGCCCGTCCCCACATGTTACATCTTCGAATTCCTACACTTATTCCATCAGAGAGCCGCACACTCTTTTCTATTTCAATTAAACAATCAATTTACACCTTATCGTCCATTCAGAGTCCGGGCACGGACTCGTGGAGAACGAGTCGAGGCCATTCACAGTATTCACACCCTTCGGCGAGCCCAGTGATAACCCATGCTTGAGTAAGATTAAATCATATAGATAGGCAACTTGGTTGCAACACTTGCAACCTTTAGGAGGTATATTCGACAACGTATATATTGCTTTTCGCACATGTTATGTTATGACGCAATAGGCTTGGCAGTTGGCGCGTGTCAGGATCAACATAACAACATGACATAAACTCACACCAACCAAAAGGAGTCATCGTCCTAGCGTTTCTCCCGGTTCCCGGCAAATAGCAATTGTCGGTTTGAAGACGGAGAAAATATGATATGGCCGCGACAGTTTGCTAATCCATCGCCTACAACTCATATTTCAACCTAATTCTTCATTGGGTATTAGGTTGAAATACCCCTTTCGTCCCTCGTATTCGTGGGAAGAAAGGAGTTGGTGGTATTCTACAACGACATAATAATACGTCCAGTCAGATAGACCTACAAGACGAGTAACTCCCCTGTGCTTACTTCTAGGCTGTAGTTCATTGCCGATTTACTATGGTCCATTAATTGCTTCAATCAAGAGACCTCGATAGCTAGCAAGGGCAAGGTCGAGCACTGAATTTAGCTCAAGTACGGAATAATTTTTAACGATTTATCTAATTTGACGTTTGATCCAAAACATACGGACGAGCAGAATTTTATTTATTTCCACTATATTAAACAAGCTTCGGGTTATTCGTGTTTCCTGATGCCTCCTTAGCAAGGGCTCGCTGTCAAATTTCTTCTAAAAATAAAGAATCCTAACAAATCGCGAATTTTTATATTACGAAAGAACGGTGACGGTGACATTTCCCCGTAAAGGATGACTCACGCTAGAACGGGCCGTGTCCGGCCCGGGCCGTTTTCTAAGAAAAACGTCGGCGTTTTTGCGCGGCCGAGCCATAACCCAAGCCCGGCTGAGCCACGGCCGAGGCTCGGAAGCGGCTCGGTGTCGGCACGGCTTGGCCGGGCTTGGGTATGGCTCGGCCGCTCAAAAACGCCGTCGTCTTTCTTAAAAAACGCCCCGGGCCGGGCACGGCCCGTTCTAGCGTGAGTCATCCTTAACTTGTACGTTTATAAACGAAACCGTTATTATTATTACTCATCATTTTTCTTATGAGTAAGAGACTTGAAGCAATATTTAATATTTACCTTTACTCAATGTTACTATTTAAGGCCGTGAGTAATATTGTCATTGTCATTATGAAGCGATTGTGTAAGAACGAATCAGCTTCAAGATCTTGCTAAAATAGCTTAGTGCCACTGAACATTATGACATTTATGACTACTTAGTTCTTGATATTGAAATTACACCTTAATATGCACCTTGATATTCATAAATATGGTGATGCTCATCTGTTTGATTTTCTTCTGACTATTCGTGCAAATGTGTGAAGGTATCGCATTTATGTGTGTGGGTTGCGTCCACGCACCGCGCACGGCAGTATTTGCCAATGCCACTATGTTTCAAGGAAGTTGTATGGGGTATTGCTACTCTAATACAAATATGCTGTTATTCAATTGTGAGTCGTACGTTCCCTGGCCCTGTGCGTTATCACCACATGGCGACCCGAATTGGCTTACCGTTTTCATGCTCCCGCAGTGTGGGTTTTAATCAGTAAATTGTGGTTACCATGCTCCATTTGCGTTAGACTTTAGTATATTGCGAGATTTGCGAGCGTCAAATTAAATTATATTGGTATACTTATTATAACACGTATTTGGTATCCGTATAAAAGTTAAATTGAATGCACGTTTAAATATACATATATCACATGGTTCACATTAATATTATTAATGTCGCAATTACACATAGTTTTTTTTTTCTTACTTGTGGTGTGACTTAAAGACAAGAAAAAGCATTTAAATAAATTGTTTGTTAAACCATTTCCAGATGCCACATCGATCTTTTTTTAAAGCGTAAATTCTATAGAAATCGATATTACCTAAGTAAATTAATTTAACCCCTTTTCTTTTCTTGTTACGCACAAATAAAGCGCAAAGGGAGCTCTGACGTAATAACACGGCACAGCTACGTAATGTCATCTGAATAAATAAGGAATGTCTTAGCAACATCGTCGGTATCATTAAAATACGTTACAATACTCATGAAACCAAGTATAATGACGTAAAATAAAACTGCTAAAGTATTGTACGCTAGTTTCTCGGGAAATCAGGAACGGAAAAGGAGTCGTCATAATTTTGCATAAATGGTCCTTCTAAGTAAGCGACGCTTGCGTAATTGACACTGTAGTGATAGGTATACATTGTATTATCATCATAAGTTGCGTAAGGAAACCACATACAACTGCAGTGATAGGTAAAAATTACACGCTGGTTGAGTCAGGAACCAATATCCTACAATAGTTAGTGTGATATTTGAATCAAACTTAGTACAGTCACTATTTAACATAGTTAGTGCACACTGGAACTCTATCAGCGACATCGATACGAATACATATATGTACCAGTGTGTAAGGGCCATACGATAAATAAATAGTTAAATAACGCAGGTTAATCACACGTGCATGTTACTTATCTAAACATAGTTAGTCACATCTACGCACACATCCAAAATGTTCTTGGTTAAATTGCATGATCCGCTATATTCAGCTGAAAAAGGAATGGTACAATGACCCTAAGATTTCAGACCTGCAGGAAATCAGATACGCGGTAGCAACCATCAGCAAAATGTTACTCGAAATAAAAACGAATAATCCCTCCGAAATAATCCATCATGAAGATCTAAAGACGGCCTCCGTAGCCCAGTGGGTCTCCTGACACAAGTATCTTTATTACTTAAAAGGAGACTCCAACCTTGTTTTTGTCAACCTTTTTGATTACCAATAAATCATCCTCTGCCTCCATAGCCCAGTGGGTAGTGACTCTGCCTACGAAGCTGGAGGTCCCGGGTTCGAATCCCGGTCAGGGCATTTATTTCTGGTTTTATCACGAATATTTGTTCCCGAGTTATGGATGTTATATATCTATATGTATGTATCTATTATATATATCATCGCCTAGTACCCACAAACACAAGCCTTACTGAGCTGACCGTGGGTCTAGGTTGATTTGTGTAAGATTGTCCCGTAATATTTATTTATTTATAAATAAATTTGTGTTATATACTGCGTCATGTAGATTAAAATACATGAATCACGTTGGAAATTGATCATTATTAAGAAATGATCGCTGTATATGAGCACAGTGACGTCAGCGACAATATCGCTGATCAGAACAAAACCCAGGCGCCACATGGCTTAACCCGCAGGTATATAGGTTATAGGTTATAGGTTGTACGCGGGCTGGGTTTCCGCAACTCGACGTCATAAATGCGCCTATTTTGCGTAGGGGTTTTGGCACTACTGTTATTCGTGCCAACCCAGTTCCACCAGGAAGCCTAGCAGACCCTTTACGTTGCCGACGGCCTCCGGTAGTGACCCCGGTGTTCCGAGGTACTTTGCCCTGTAGTCCGCCACTCCAGGACATGTCAGGATGACGTGGGCGGCTGTCTCGTCCTCTTCCATGCAGGCTCTGCAGAGAGGACTGTCTGTAACACCTAAAGTAAAAAGGTGTTTGTTTAGTAGTGCATGACCAGTTATAGCTCCTGTCAGAAGACGGAGTGCCGGCCTCTTTAGCTGCTTTAGCTTCCTTGACAATCCGGGGTTGATTGTCGGGAGGGCCTCCCTGGTTTGCCTGCAGGTTCCTAGGGTGTTCCAATGTTTTTGGTGTTCTACCTTGGTGTTTAGTCGCAGTGTGCTCCGCAGCCATGCAGAGGGTAGAGGAATTGTGGGTTCCGGTCCTACAGCTCTTGACTCTGAACCCTCTCTAGCCAGTGCATCCGCTGCATCGTTACCGCGTGAATTACTGTGCCCTTTGATCCATTGCAGGGTTATGTCGCTGTTATTACATACCTCTGATAGGATTTTGTGGCACTCGTGTATCAGCCCAGAAGTTGTTGCGTGACCTTGCAGGGCTTGCAGTACGGATCGACTATCGGAAAGTATGCGGATGGGATATCCCCTTACCTCCCTGGAGGCGATTGCGTGAGCAGCCATTATTATGCCCATACACTCTGCCTGGAAGACGGTGTTGTGGGTCCCTAATGGTGTCGAAATGCGTATGTTTAGGTCCTCCGAGAATACTCCTGATCCGGTGCCTGACCTTGTCTTGGACCCGTCCGTGAAGATTCTTAGCTCTCTGGGGTTAAGTCCTTCCTGGGGGGTTTCGTATAGTTCAACTTTGTACTTTTTGTCAAAGACGAACTGTCTGGGAATGATGTCTGAAGTTGCCTCTATAAGGGGCTCCCTACCTACAGCCTCGTAGAGTATTTCGGTGTGTGGAACCCTGGGCGGTCTCCAGAGATGTTGTCTTTTGAGCCTTATGGCTGCTGCCAGAGCCTCTTGCCTGATGAAAATGTGAAGCGGCGGAATGTCCATGATGGCTTCCAGGGCTGCAGTCGGTGTAGTCCTCATGCAGCCACTAGCCGCCATGCAGGCCAGTCTCTGGAGGCGTTGTAGTTTAGCTTCGATCGTGGTTAGCGTGGTACGAGGCCACCACACTATGGCACCGTAGCTTACTATTGGTCGGATTACTGTCTGGTACAGCCATAGAGTGATCTTGGGGTTTAGTCCCCAGGTCCTACCTATCATTCTACGGCACTGCCAGAAGACGACTGTAGCTTTTTGGATTATATTGTCTAGATGACTGCTCCAATTAAGTTTGGCATCGAGTATTACACCTAAGTACTTTACCTCTGTTGACAATTGGAGTTCTGTATTGAACAGTCTGGGCAGGCGGTAGGTCCCCAGATTCCGTTTGTTGGTGAACATTACCAGCTCGGTCTTCCTTGGGTTGACTGTTAGTTCATTGTCATTGCACCAGCGTTCCACTATGGCGAGTGCGGAGCGGGTGACATCGCACACTGTACCTGCATGGATGCCGCTGGTGAGTATCGTTATGTCGTCAGCATACCCGATGGTGTAGTGATGACTGTTGTTTAGCTTGGTGATTAGGTCGTTAACCACCATGTTCCAGAGTAGTGGTGAGAGGACGCCTCCCTGGGGGCATCCCTTCGCTACTTGTGCTTGTTTTGTTTGGTCTTCCCCGAGCCTAATGACCCTTTGACTTAACATGTTGTGTATCCATTTAATCATAACCGCATTCGCAGGTATATTCAAGTCCTCACTTCCTTCATAACAACCGTTGTGCACTGTTAAGAACCGTATACATTACTAGGTATATTCAAGTCCTCACTTCCTTCATAACAACCGTTGTGCACTGTTAGGAACCGTATACATTACTAGGTATATTCAAGTCCTCACTTCCTTCATAACAACCGTTGTGCACTGTTAATAACCGTATACATTACTAGGTATATTCAAGTCCTCACTTCCTTCATAACAACCGTTGTGCACTGTTAGGAACCGTATACATTACTAGGTATATTCAAGTCCTCACTTCCTTCATAACAACCGTTGTGCACTGTTAGGAACCGTATACATTACTAGGTATATTCAAGTCCTCACTTCCTTCATAACAACCGTTGTGCACTGTTAATAACCGTATACATTACTAGGTATATTCAAGTCCTCACTTCCTTCATAACAACCGTTGTGCACTGTTAAGAACCGTATACATTACTAGGTATATTCAAGTCCTCACTTCCTTCATAACAACCGTTGTGCACTGTTAGGAACCGTATACATTACTAGGTATATTCAAGTCCTCACTTCCTTCATAACAACCGTTGTGCACTGTTAATAACCGTATACATTACTAGGTATATTCAAGTCCTCACTTCCTTCATAACAACCGTTGTGCACTGTTAAGAACCGTATACATTACTAGGTATATTCAAGTCCTCACTTCCTTCATAACAACCGTGCGTTGTGCACTGTTAAGAACCGTATACATTACTAGGTATATTCAAGTCCTCACTTCCTTCATATCAACAGTTGTGCACTGTTAAGAACTGTATACATTACTAGGTATATTTAAGTCCTCATTTCCTTCATAACAACCGTTGTGCACTGTTAAGAACTGTATACATTACTAGGTATATTTAAGTCCTCATTTCCTTCATATCAACAGTTGTGCACTGTTAAGAACTGTATACATTACTAGGTATATTTAAGTCCTCATTTCCTTCATAACAACCGTTGTGCACTGTTAAGAACTGTATACATTACTAGGTATATTTAAGTCCTCATTTCCTTCATATCAACAGTTGTGCACTGTTAAGAACTGTATACATTACTAGGTATATTTAAGTCCTCATTTCCTTCATAACAACCGTTGTGCACTGTTAAGAACCGTATACATCGTAACTATGTATATGCCTCAGACTAATAAATATTAGGGTGATTGCAGCATTTGCAGCCCCAAAAATTTTGTCCCCTCGCTCGCATTGTTAGCTCGATCTCGATAGTCGATATGCTGTTCTTCGACCGCGCACGGACCAACTCGAGAAATTTTAATAAAAAATCATACTGTCCAAACAAATGATTATTTTGGAGTATCGTACCATGAGCTTTTAGATGTGTGAAACGGGATCTCATGTTTTTTAAGGACAATTGGTTGCCTATTTGGACTGAAACTGATTATGAAATAGGCAAAAATAAATGACGCAAAAACAGTAATACGAAGTAAATATAAAAACGGCCTCCGTAGCCCAGTGGGTAGTGACTCTGCCTACGAAGCTGGAGGTCCCGGGTTCGAATCCCGGTCAGGGCATTTATTTGTGTGTTTATCACGAATATTTGTTCCTGAGTTATGGATGTCATATATGTATATAAGTATCTATATGTATTTATCTATTATATATATCATCGCCTAGTACCCACAACACAAGCCTTACTGAGCTTACCGTGGGCCTAGGTTGATTTGTGTAAGATTGTCCCGTAATATTTATTTATTTATTATTATTAAATATGCAAATTAATTTATTTTCTAACGTATATACCAGATTATAATTTACATTAACCGAACCGGTTTAAATGAAAGTCCCTGGGCGACCGAGCTCTGCTCGGGTGAAAATAGAGGAAATAAGGAGAAAACGAATTCTCCCGGACTTGAGACCTAGCTAGATCGATTACTCGCTGCCGTAAACCCCTGTATTTAAAATTTCATCGAAATCGTTAGAGACGTTTCCGAGAACGTGATTGAAAATATAATATGTCGAGGTGTGTACAAGAAAAACTTAAAAAAAATGAGTGTATACCTAACAGTAAGTCACTCAGACGCACGCTCAGAACCATCTTTACGGTAGTAAGTATAACTGTCAAGTAATTAACTCTGCGGGTACATGTACTGGCTGTAGTTTTCAACATCCACCCAGACGGGGCTACCATACTAATTTCTATCATGTGTTGCTCTAATTGTAATTTGAGCCCAATAAGACTTTGTATCCTCGCGACACTCCGCAATAGCTCGCATTTCAACCACCTCACGGCTTGTGATCTAGTGCGCCTGGTGGTTCCTGCCTCGGCATTAAGTGTAGCTTTATTCCAATAATCCCCAGAGGACAGGCAGCACACAATATATTTACAGTTGTTCTTTCAAATCTTTTCTGACATCTGTCAATGTTTCCATAAGTCAGATTCTAGTTTCTTTAAAGATCTTCTATTTTCACTTACAAGTTTCTTCCTTAGCCCGATTTGGCACCACTTCTGATTTCGAGATGTGGGCGTATCTTGGGATCTCGGGCATTGATAAAAGACGATGGCAATAGTACAAACTTTACTCCGGACTTCATTACAGCATTGTTACAAAAGTCATGTGAAATACAGGGAACTGGCAATTTCAGTAACTCGTTTTCCTTCAGACCATTCTCTACACGATAAATTCTCCATCCAGGAGAGCTTCCACCTCCTATGAGGCATTTTCTTCAATGACAGCCAAATCAACTGTCTACTTTTCTGTCTCCAATTCAAATAATACCCGTTATAGTCCTCTGTTGACGTACGGCGGAACTAATGAGCTACCGAATTCTGCCCAGACAAGTGTCTGCGTTCGCTGATATTTCAATGATGACATTTGTAGAATGATTGCAAAGCAAGATACGACCGAAGTCCCGATGAATGTAATAGAGGACGCTCAATGCAACTTTCTCCTTTCCGACATATACAAATATTGCTCGTTTGATATTATAGGATTATTGCGTCAATGAAGTAAGTATTTGTTTTCAATTTGGAGGCAGGCCTGTGGTCTCCTAGGAGAGTCGAAAAAGCCAAGGGATATTAACGACCGTTCATTCCTTATGAGATGGGTGCGATATTAACAGACAACAATGAGACACTAAGATATGAATAAGTAGTGACTACTATGACTAGTTCTAATTGTTATGTAAGGCTTGAGTCACGGTCACGAGTTCTGAACTATTACATTTGAACGGTATAGTACAACACATGTAATTAGTGCAATTATTATACAGGGTGTCCGGTAAATAATGGACAACCTTCTAACCACGAATAGGGCACCTTAGACTGGTCCAGAAAATCGACTTTGAGGTTTAGTAAAAGTCACCTGGTTTTCGAGATATTCGCACTTTTCGAAGAGCGAATTGTACCAAAACAAGGTGTTTAAAAGTGAACATTTATAGCAACATCTTTATTTGTTAAGATGTAAATGGCATGTGTTTTACCATTTTAGAATCAGTATTAGATAAACTATTTTTCAGGAAGTTGGCCACTCTGGTCCTCATACACAACTTATGGAAAGTTCCAAGTGGTGCAAGTAGTGCACCTTATTTCGCTTTAATGACCTAGACGTTAACAATTCTCGGGAATATTCTCTAACAGTGATGCTAATGAACATGTATTAGAGTTTTATGGTGGCCAGACCGATTTCTGTTTAATTAGGTCTTAATTATTAAAATCACATTTTTCTTTAAAATGTTCTACTAGTTTGATCGCTTGTGGTGAAAAAAAACTGTTTATCTAATACTGATTCTAAAATGGTATAACACATGCCATTTACATCTTTACAAATAAAGATGTTGCTATAAATGTTTACTTTTAAACACCTTGTTTTGGTACAATTCGCTCTTCGAAAAGTGCGAATATCTCGAAAACCAGGGGACTTTTACAAAACCTCAAAGTCGATTTTCTGGACCAGTCTAAGGTGCCCTATTCGTGGTTAGAAGGTTGTCCATTATTTACCGGACACCCTGTATATACGTATTACACATGCTGTAAAAAGTTAGTAGACAATCTGATGCACTAAGATTATAAAGGGTCTTAGATTTATTTACCAAAAATAAACCAATTTTTGTACATAGATATTGAAGATACTTCAACGGTGTAAATGGTTAACGACACCACAATAAACATTTACTCTTTACCTTGATCCTCTAGCATATAAGATGTCTGTAGATAAGCCAGTGTAAATGTAATGAACAGGGGGGGGAGGGAATCCGGGGGTCCATGGCAAAATAGTAGATACTAAAATTGAAACGAATGTGTCATTTACATTCAGTACCTAGGTATAATAACAGAATTTTTCGGTAAAGGAAAGCATCGACTACAAGGTCTAGTTTTCCCTCTGAATTGGAAGGTCAGATGGCTGTCACTTTCATAAAACTAGTGCTTACGCCAAATATTGAGATTGGATGTCAAAGCGGACTCGGGTTTCTTTAGGCTACAACCTTATTTATTTATTTATTATTTATAAAACGCTAAGAGGATGATATTGAGAACCCTCTCAAGAAGTGGCTGTCATATTGATTACCATTCACTCGTATGACACTCACTGGTCATGTAGGATCACCTAAATTGTGCAAGTTATGAAGTATCCATAATCAATAAAAGATCGTTTAACAAATACAAAAGCAATTCCAAGTCAGTACGTTTCTCGAATAGACTCCCTGGTATGAAGGTTCACTGATGTGCTAATTAACAATCACAATGAGTTATATTAAATCATACCTATATTAGTTATATCACATTAACGTGGACATTAAGGATGAAATACGTGGTGCCAACCACAACCGGACGAAACTGTAGGTAATATTTATAATAAATATATTTAATTGATAAGTAAAGTACAAATCCATATATTTTTGTTGTAGAACTATAGTTTATTTATCGCTATCGATCTGCTGCGGTTATAATATTGAGTGAATTAAATTATAAATGTTAATTAAATTTAAACTGATTAATTAAGGATTAGCTTATCTTGACCAAAGAGTTGTGTGTAGATTATTTTGAATATTTTTTTCCGTACACTGCCGCTGCTGCTGACTGTACAGAGTTGTAATTTATAAATACAGATTTCGTCTTGCTTCAATTGACATACATAAACTAACGCATGCATTCCGAAAAGGAGTAGGCAAGCGATGGAGATAACGTGATATTGCAGTGATAGGTGGCTAGCCCATCCCCCCAACACCTTCAACCCTATTCCCTCGGCATAGAAGCTCCGGTCCACACGACACAATAGAGTTGTGGCCTCTAATTTTATTAATACCTACTCCAAAAGAAAGGAGGCAAAAAATATGCCTAATGATGAAAATCCTATTCAAATATCTCAAAAAAATACGAAGATACAACCGTTTTAATATTGCTTGATAGAAAGAGAAAACGCTTGAGACTCGTGACGTCACTGGTCTCAACTGTCTCAAGCGTCATAGCAAATGACAATCGTTTCATGTGAAGGTGCGTTTTGCGGAAAAGGGACAGAGTAATATCCCGTCTTAAAACTTTTGACACTTATAACTTTGTGATAATGTATTGTCTTGTGTTACTTTTTTCTCCATTAGACTATATATTTAATCCCTTTTCGAAAACAATATTATTTTATTTGGAGTCATCAGTCACCATCCCTATTGAATACTATTACTTATTCTGTGATAACGTGCAAAACAGTGATATCCAGTTTGTCTACACTGTACCTATAAAACTGGTTGCCAAATTGATTAATATAGACTCTAGTCTCGAGTCTCGCCTTTAGCGTCGTGACTATTTTTTTGCCAATCTTCTCAATACCTGCCTCGTTTTAGATTGGCGATAACCGTGAGTCATCTAACCCCCTTCGGATACGTTGAACCGCGAACGAACTAACGAACCAGATCCTAAATCGAGTTTTTTTTTCTAATTCTTGCATCGTTTACCTCGTGTATATTTTTAGAACTTCACTCATCAATTGACTAATGACTTTCGTAACCGGTCAAACGTATACAAATACAAACACCTACGTAGATATAATAATACAAAACTTTGTAGAACCAAACTAAATTAGTCAGACTATCCTAGATTAGTTATAAATGTAGAACCAGTTTACAATTGAAATAATTGTTACCAAGTGCAATTTCTACAAGAATAAATAATACCGCTGACTATGCCATCTAACGGGGAGTAGCTGTAACCATATAGTCTTCAACGCTAATAACCAACTTCACGTGTAAGAAACTTCAGACTGCACGCGTTCGAAAGACGATCCCAAGATTACGAACGGCTATTTCAAACCCACGTGTGACTAGACCGAGTTGGCAACAGCACTAGGTATCTATTTCATTATCTGCGAAGTTAGTTTAATAATAACCGGAAAAATTATAACTACCAATATTCCAATTTCAGAATGTCTGCAAATCTAATTGCGTCATCAGCAGCTCGCAAGTCTTAATATAGGCACTTCCTCGTATACAAAATACGGACGGTTTAATCTTTCCCACCGTGTTTTATCTTTAAGATCTACATTGCAAATTATGTTCTTACGTATTTAGCGGAAGCTAAAACAACTAGAAAATTATGAAAATCAGCTACGGATGTAACGAGACTAATTAGAAGAAATTGAAAGTAGTTTCGTGGACTTAGTACTGATGACAGTACATTTTGGCAACACCATTCGGGAGATGACGCTGTATACCTACTTATCAATTTATCTAGACAGTTGGCTAATAACCCACTCAATGTTTTATTATAACCGGACCATCTGGATTTAGCCAACTTGCGTAAATGCTGAAATTAAATTCCTAGAAGGACGAATTCGTGGGCTATTGGCGATACAATACCCCGGAATTTCCTGCATCACATTTGACACGTTTTGTAGAAAGTAAGACTAGAGGTACTCATCTACTAAATATGTTAGAAACCTATCGTCTATGTATATTATATTTATGAAAGTCCTCAAAAATGTCACTAGATAACAGTAAACATTTCGAAACGCCAAGACAGTTTTCTGTTTAGTGCCAACCACGCTGAAGTTAGATGCTCCAAAACCGCACCTGCTTCATGTCAATGTCCAATTCTGGGGGTGACTGTCTGCGGAATAACGCTCCAAGCCAAGGTCGCACAAATGAGCGTTGCTGCGATTCCATTAAAATGGCGCCATATTTACACTATTGGAATGACCATCGACAATTAGCCTGTTTTTCCGAAGTTCAACGCTCGAGGAGCGTCACATTTTGTGTAACAATTTTGTTTTTCAATCGTATAATAAATAGTACATTTCGATGCTAGTGCGGAAAGTATGTCATCACTTCACGAGTGCCGAGATATCTTGCCACGAGCCGTAGGCGAGTGGTAAGACTCGGGCCGAGTGAAGAATGACATTTCCGCTCGTGTATCGAACGACGTTTTTAATACAGTTGCGAAAAAATAAAAAAAACAACAAATAACAACTTCTCTATTTTTCAACTGTATTACAATGATGTTAAAGAATTAATAATATAAAAGTTTTAAATTCCTTACTTGTTGTTTTTCTTATTTTTTCGCAACTGTATTAAAAAACGTCGTTCAATACACGTGGAAAAGTAAAAAACACTAGTGCGCAAAATACAACTTTGCGCACGATTTGCAGCTACAAAAAGTACCACTTTTTGAGCAACTGTATTAAAAAAATCATTTCATACTGTTTTCTACATATCTTGGCGTTAGTTTCTGATTATAGGACACGTGTCTTTTATTTCCACCCGCACCGCAGGCTGCACTGGTAGCAAAAACACGCAAACCACTAGGCCAACTGACACGTTTTTACTTCACGTGCATACTACCTACTTAGCTCTTATATCAAATTTATACGCATGCTTGGCTTACACATGCGACTACGTCATCGAAGCAGAATGCAAATTATTATCCTCTTCCTGAAATAATGTAAGAGTAGGTAAAAGGATCTGAACAATTTGAAACCCCTATTAAACTGCCGAAAACTTGTTGTAGTAAAATCATCATGCCATGCCGGCAGCAAATTCTTTACAGAAATACTTAAAATTACCTTATCTATTTTGAAAATCACGTAGTTTACTACGCGTAGAAAATGGCCCACGCTAAGCCGGTATTATTGAGACATTCCATCTTAATGCCGAAATCAATTCTCGACTTTATTCGTCTGCACTCGTAAACTCGTTGCAGATAAATATTTTGTTCCACTTCAGAACGTAAAGATTCAAATATTTACACTATAACGAATAGTAAATCTCAAGAAGATACAAAATGGAATAATCAAGATTAGTGAAAGAGTAGAGACTATATCTAACTTCTCAAGAAATAGATTGGGCGACGTCGCGACGCGCCGAGCCGACGCGTCGCCGGTTGGCACGGGTCGCCCTCCGTGTTTGTTTGTGGACGTCTTCGCATCTGTTTCATTAAACATCCGTTCAGTATTGGACTAATTCCCTCACATTCAGTGCGAGTGGATAGTTCACCGCACGGTTTCGTGAGACGAATTTTCTACGTCGCCATTTCTTGATGATAGTGTCTCAAGGCATTATTCCCCGAGGGACAATGGTGCGAAAATTCGTGGCACTGTTGTTCGATATCAAGGAAGTGTTCAGTGAATCTTTAATAAATGTTCTTCTGAAAGACAGAGTGGAGACGATTCTTTGTTAGTGCAATCATTGAAGGCATATTTGCCGCTGATATTTACCTGTGTGATAAAACGTTGAATTAGGTTAATACGACATTACAAAGCGCTGGTTTCGCTACCGAATGTGATAAAATAGTTTAATAGGATACAGTATTCACAAAGACTACTTTAAGGAGTGTTTGAAACTTTCTGAGGATTAGTTACTTACGTCTCTCGAAAGAGGGAAAGTGAATATTTGGATGCAAGAAAGAATGTCGGGACTAAAAAGATGTATAAGTCAAGTGTCTATGTTCATGACCGGAAAGCCAGTGAACTCATCAGAATCAGCTTGGAGGGAAGAATTAAATAAGTGAGTTTCCTCAACATTACATAAATATATGATCATTATTGACATTCATAGGTGCGTGGTACATGTAACATGTCAAAGTCAAGGAAATAACCTTGACTTTGACATATTCACCTGTATCCAGTGCCTGTATATATGCAAGGCCTTCTAGGTTAGCACCATGCTGAGTCGGGGCCTTTTCGTGGACCATGTATTTTTAACGTTCTGTGTTTTGTTTTTTACACCCATTGTTTTGTCCACGAATAAATGTTTTCTTTCTTTCTTTCTTTCTTTCAAATGTCCAAATCTCAGCAAAAGTATCTGACAAAAAATTAAGGATTGCCAAACACTGAGTAACTGAGTAGGTAATGGGAAACAAACGCAACGAGTAGAAACGTTTTTCGGCTTCTCAAGTGTTTGGCAACCGAATAGAACCTAAAAGGTTTCTCATGTTACTTATAAGAATCGAATGACAAGTCATAACTAAAGGAAATTCAAAAATCTTTATAAAAAGTTCTCGAATAAGCAGAACGGTCTATCTAACTTGTATAAGTTGTATACTATTTAAGTATTAGGTACTCGTATAATTACTGCTGTTTTAGTTGTCATATTATGTACTGGCCGTAAACAAGAGTTACCTACTGACGTTTTCAAAATAAAGACTTTTAATGTTCTGCCAGTCCGATCTTCATTCGTTTGTTTGTGACCAGTACGTGTGATAATTAATGCAACAGCATTTTTTGCATATCCCCAAATGTACCCATTGGCACATTTTAAATATGCTCACCAAGTGTCAAGTAAGAGCACGAAATAAAACAACTAGTTATAAGTACTACACTACCGGTCAAAAGTTTAAGTTCACTCTTTGTTTTAGGTACAAAAATGAGTACTTTTACTTTTGGACAATATTTTTTTGCAGTTCGGAAGCCGAAATATGTTTCCAACTGATCCGTTATTGTTTCCAGAGATTTGTTTAATTAGTCAGACACAATTCACGTACATTTCTAAACAACGCATTCCCTAAAATCTTATAGGAATGACGGCAAAGGCTGGACCATATATGGGCTTGCCACTTAAAACGTACAATGATCAGATACAGTGTTGGTTTTTAGGGCATCAGTTGTTTAGAAATCTACGTCAATTGTGTCTGACTAATCAAACACATCTCCGTAAACAATAACGAATCAGTTGGAAACAATTTTCGACATCTGAACTGCAAAACATTATCGCACAAAAGTACAAATATGTACCAAAAACAAAGGGTGAACTCAAACTTTTGACCGGTACTGTATATAACTATTTATTTATACACTAAGCAGAAAGGTACTTTTGTGTCCATTGCGAGGTTATCAACAATCATCTGTAATCTGTAGAACTACATTCACCAGTTAAATTAACACCGTAAATGCGAGCTAATACATAATTAAGTACGTACTTCATAATCGTTTGACACGCAATGTTCATGTCCTGCGGCTTTCCTTCACTTTATAGGACTTTGATTGCAAAATAAACCCATTCAAGCGGCTTTACCTACTTACGAGCAAAATTTTAGAGGAAATGTTCTTTTAGCTCTTTACAGTTTTTTCTGCCCGTCTAGTTTTTTCGCAATACTTTGGTGTTTGTATAAAGAGTAGAAACTGTATAAGTATTTAGGATATGTATTTACGGAAAAGGGGATACATACATCCATTTAAAAGTACAAAACAAAAATTAACTGGTCCGAAGACTCCATGCTCAATATTATACAAATACAAAGTGATACAAATCTAGCCAGGGTTGGGCAGTATTTCAATTACTTGTATTTAAATTAAAATACGTATTGGAAATACAAATACCTACGTATTTTGTATTTGCATTTTGACTACAAGTTGGAGAAGTATTTTGTATTTGGTTTCAAATACCGCGTTTTAAAATACATTTACACTGAAAAACATATAATTACATTTATAATCGGTATAATGGAATTCTTTCTAGCAAATTATGTTTGTTTGACAGTGACACAATCAGTATTTTGTAATTTGTATTTTGTATTTTAAATAAAAATGCTTAATATACTGTATTACCTACGTATTTTATATTTCAAATACACAACATAAAATTATTTTGTATTTTAATTACAGGTGGGATAGTATTTTGTAATTTGTATTTTAATTAAAGCAAAACATATATTTTGCCCAGCACTGCATCTAGCTCAAGAATGCAAATCAGATAGTGCTCAGAGGAATTGGCGGCGACGAATTCCAACCAGGCCAGATTTATTGAATGTAACTGTGGAATGTAAACGAAAGTAACTAAAACGGTGACCACTCGTTCGTACCGAGTAACGACGCTGGTTGTCTTTGCAACTCGGGTACATATTCAAGCAAATATACTTAGCATTATATCAAGGTACCTTAGCACCGCCTTTAGCTTCTAGAAAACGAGAGACGGAGTTAATTAACATCAATTTGAAATTATTTGATCTGTCGTGAACACAGATGTATGAATGTCGTGAATGATAAGAGTCTTTCATAGACCAAGAAGCCCATAGGAGTGGTCTCCTATGGGCTTCTTGGTCTATGAAAGAAAGCCCATAGGAGTCCATGGATGACCGCATAACAGTTTTCAGTTTGTGTGACATATTTTTGAAAGACCAGGGATGAACGTAACTATTTTCAGTTTGTGTGACATATTTTTGAAAGACCAGGGATGAACGTAACTATTTTCAGTTTGTGTGACATATTTTTGAATTGCTTTTATACTTTTAATTTTATTACTGTAAACATCCTTCACGCACGTTTTAGTATAGAAAAACATGTGATATACTTCAAATCAGTAGCCAAATCGCTTCAAGTTTGCCTATAAAATTCGAAGAGTTCCCTCGAATTCTCCAGGACCCCATCATCAGAAATATTTTTTTTAAAAGTTTATTAAAAATCAATCATCCCCTATTTTCCTACGTTGGATTTTTTTCAAAATGTATATGGGATCAACTTAGGGTATACCTTCCCTTTTCAATAAAAAAAATATTATCAAAATCGAACTACTCTGTAAAAAGCTATGCGTGGTCATAAAAAAAATATTTAAATACGCGTCGACTTGAGAACCTCCTCCATTTTTTCGCCGGTTAAAAATAGCCTTCAATGAGATATGGAATTTGCTACAATCATCCCCAGGGGTAAGGTTGATTGTAACAGTGCACAATTAAAATATTTTTCTATTTCGAATTCTGATTTTTAGTTAGTAAACAACATAATTTAATTAGTATGTCAGTCTCTAAACCAAATCCATCATATAGGGGCTGCGATCCTCGTTCCGGGTCGTTCCTGGCTCAACAGATTTCGTTGGCCATCCAGCGTGGCAACGCTGCCAGTGTCATGGGAACTTTTGGGCCACCAACGACCCGGGGCGGTCCTTTTTGTTAGTTGATAGTTTGATACTTTAATTCTAATGTAAGTTAATTGTAAATATTTTTAGATATTAAAATTATTCTAGACGTTGGGTGTCTAATCCATCTTTACATTGTTGGCCAGTTAACATTTATGATGAACCCGTTTTTAGGGTTCCGTACTCAAAGAGTAAAACGGGACCCTATTACTAAGACTTCGCTGTCCGTCCGTCCGTCCGTCCGTCCGTCCGTCCGTTTGTCTGTCTGTCACCAGGCTGTATCTCAAGAACCATGATAGCTAGAGAGTTGAAATTATCACAGATTATGTATTTTTGTTGCCGCTATAAGAACAAATACTAAAAATAAAATAAAATATTTTTTTAAGGGGGGCTCCCATACAACAAACGTGATTTTTTTGCCGTTTTTATAGATAATGGTACGGAACCCTTCGTGCGCGAGTCCAACTCGCACTTGGCCGGTTTTTTAAATATATTTGGGAGTTCATAGTATGTATAAGCTCCCCCCAATACACATAACTGGCCGGCACATCTCACCAAGCTTTACTGAGGTTTGGGGGGAATAAAAATGGCGTCTGTCACTCTGGAGTAGATTCGTACAGCTGTCATAGTTTGTCTTTACAATTATTTGTTACGTTCATCCCGCGTTACTTTTATACGGTCTCCCCTACTGGACAATTTTTGTTGGTGGATAAAATACCAAACTATAACCAACAAATCTTTTAACATACCTAACATAGTTAAATGACATAATCGAGTACATCACACTCGCACAACATTGCCTCACAAATATAAAACCAATTTCGGAAAAGGAACGATTCTTGCTTTGTTAGCTGGACCACATTCCTTTGTTAGCTGGACATACTCCGAAACCTAGATAAATTAAATTGTACCTATAGTAGGTACTAACACTTTGCACATCCTATAAAAACATGATTCATACTCATGCCTCTACGATCTTGACATAGTCACCATCTCTAGGTGGAACAGGAAAAGTCTAGGACTTAATATCCTATATCAATGTTTCGGTCGACAATGAAGATCATGTACCTACCTGCCTTGCTGCTTGAGTTGCTTACTGTTTTATGTAAAAATGTAACACTCGGCGCTGGCTAGCCAGTTCCTTTGCTTGAACTTGGCTTGACACGCTGCCGCGTGTCTAGATGAATTCAATGTGACGACTTTATTATCGATCCATTCTTGCACAGTTCGCGTGCTAAAGCTAACTATAAAGCTTTTACTGTTGTCATGTTTGCAGATAGCCTTTATATCTAGAAAGCTTTTGTACCCGATAAAATTGAAATATAGGCACTCAGCGACTCAGCCCATATTGGTTAGGCCTGGGTCTAATTGAATGCGATAAGGTAATCTCAAGTACCTCAATAAAGCACATTTCGTGCTCTCAACTCAAAGTATTGAGCCTGTAAAAAGTGCGACATATCGCTGTATGAAACTGATTTACGTACGTAGGCACATTTTGTTTCACAGCACTTTATCCATTCAGTATGGAAATAAGAACCAGTAATTTAGATGTAAAAGGTATTTTTTTTTCATTACTCGCTCCATAATCAAATAATTGACCATACTATTTTATAGTGGTTAGGTAGTTGGTTATGGTTACGGTTGCAAGCATTATCAGTTTTGTGGAGGAGGAGGAGGGTAAATACATTTCGGTGTATGCATTGCTACTGCAAACAAAAACTCGCAAGTTTAGTGAACGGAACTATGTACGTACTACCGCCTCATACTTCTTTAAAAATATTTATTTAATTTCACAGTTTACGATAGCTAAACCACATGAAACTTGATGAGACTAGAATTATGTGCTATACATACTTAAGTTACATTACATTATTTGACACAATTCATGCTGTATAATTGTACATCCACATTGTGGCCTCATGATTAACCAACTCGCATCACATCCGTGCTGATTACAGTTGGATCACTCTACTCGTCCAATCAAAGCGAATTCCGTTGTTTCGATAATGATTAATGGATTGTACGCAACTGTTTACTCATCAATGGCTAATGCGAAGGCTGAAACACGATTCCTTGTATGCTGAAATGATTTAATGGGATTTATAGACATTGAACTGGGGGCGATGACTGGTATAATTAGTGGGTTTCTAAAATTGAGTCCCTTTGTTCTATACGTATACTGTATGTTATGACGTTCGTATAAACACTTCTTCCTACCGTTTGAGATGACGTGTGACGGTTAATTGCGATTTGCGGTAAACACACAAGACGTTTACGGGTTACGGTGCTAATGCTGTGACGTAATCTCATCTCTCTAATTAGAGACCCGTCTGAGCTAAACAAATAATATAAATTTTGTGTGTTTTACAGATACCGTCAAGCCCGTTATGCAGCGAGGCGCGTGAGAAAGCGCGTCATCTTCAAACACGGCGACTGCAACGTCGTCCAATGGAACGTGGCCAAGCGCAGGCGCCGGTACCTTCAGGACATCTTCACGACACTCGTGGACGCACAGTGGCGCTGGACGCTGCTCGTGTTCGCTCTGTCCTTCATCCTCTCCTGGCTCCTCTTCGCGCTCATCTGGTGGCTCATCATCTTCACTCACGGGGACTTAAACCCGCCCCTCAACAACACCATCCCCGTCGTGCCCTGCCTCACCAACGTCAACACCTTTACTGGCTGCTTCCTGTTCTCCGTGGAAACCCAACACACAATCGGCTATGGCTCTAGGACTACGAACGAAGAGTGTCCGGAGGCCATCTTTGTTATGTGCCTCCAGAGTATTGTTGGAGTCTTCATTCAAGCATTTATGGTAAATTTATTTGCTTTTTCACTCTTTTGTCTATTCTTATCTTTACAATGTTTGCGTCTGCCAAGACGTCTGGAGCAAAGAAACTATATTTCAGATTTTATGACATTTCTGCTAAACATCAATTTTCTTTGATGATCATTTCATTGCATATACCTAATTGAACTAGCTCAAAATTGAGCATTATATTATCTAGGTATTCCTAGAGAAAATGTAGTATCAGCCAGCTTACTTTAGTTACGTAGTGTGTATTTAAATTAGAATAATTTAAAATAAACTTGGCACAATGCCAGTTTTAGTAGCGTATCAAGTGATGCAGACGCTCTTTTAAAAATGATTACGGATTTATAGATCCCATACCACGTGAAAAAAACGTAATTAATAAAATTAACGATTTTCCAATTAGCATAAGTACCTAGTAGATATTTCAATGTAGGTAGGATAGAAATATTTATTAGTAAAGGCCGTCAAGACTAATTTCAGTGCAAATGCCATTGGAAGACGCAAAATGATGAACCATGGCCCTCGCCGCTTAGCGACGTGGCAGTGACAACAAGGTCGTTCTAATTCTAGGTGGGAATCGTGTTCGCAAAGATGTCTAGACCCAAAAAGCGAACCCAGACCCTCCTTTACTCACGAAACGCTGTCATTTGCTTGCGGGACGGGCAATTGTGCCTGATGTTCCGCGTGGGCGACATGAGGAGATCACATATTGTCGAAGCCCATATAAGAGCCCAGATGATCCGCCGCAAGGTATATTATTTCAACAAAAACGGAAACTGGTTAGTGATTGGGGATTTCAGTTCACACGCTTAGAAGCATCTCCGCACTGTCTCCACTCTTTAACATCAGGTCGTTATTTGAGTATTCAAATTTCGATTCCTACAGTTTTCGATTGCCAAATCTCATTTAACGTGTTTCTTGTCTTTAGGTGGGTCTAATATTCGCTAAGCTGGCTCGAGCCAAAAAGCGTAACACCACGCTCCTGTTCTCAAGGAACGCGGTCATTTGTTTGAGAGACGGGGAATTCTATCTTCTATTCCGAGTCGGTGACATTCGCAAGTCGCATATTCTCGAAGCTCACGTCCGTGCTCAGATTATATGGAAAAAGGTACATATAACTGCAAATTTATGTTAACGCAATTGTAAATGTGCATTCTAAGTCTAACTTGCGCGTGTAACTTTACTTTCTTTATTTAAGTACTTGTGTTATGTTAGACCCATCTACAGATGAATTGTTTTTCGCATGCTGCATGATCGCTTTTTATTATTTTGCTTTTTAATCGGTTAACAGCACATTGATACTGCTATACGTCTCTTTCTAAGTTTTCTAATAAGAGAGAGATAGATAGTACGAGAAAAATCGAGAGATCTCGCGCGCCGTCTTGTGATAGCCGTGCTGGAGTTATTAGCAACATGATCATCAAATGAAAGCAAAAAGCCACATTTGGAGCCCGAAACTAATGACATTTTAATACGTACAGTCGCCATCACATACATCGGAGCAAACAAGCACGTCACAAACATCGGAACACACCTCTATTTTCAAGGCATTAGGGTGCGTGTGCCGATATTTTTGAACACCTATGGTGTACCTATGTATGTGATGGCGACTGTACGAGTATATCAACAATTTGCGTTGTTTACGTGTCGGTAAACGCATCGGGTTTTGGAACTATTCAAACTATTTTGATATTATGACTCGCAACAATTCAAATAATTCATTAAGTGTTAGCTAACAAGCTCTCGTAAAGTCTAAATGTAAACCGCGAGTATTGTCTACTGTTTGTTGTAAATAAGTCATCTCAAATAGGTACCAACTCGTAATCCTTAGCAATTTAATTTCCATATTAACTTAAATAAAAATATATTGTGTTTCACTGATTTAAAGGAGAAGTAAATGGAACTTACACATTTGATTTTGGTGATTCACAATATATAATCGTGGCTGCTTTCCTTCAAAAAATTTGGAGCCTTGAGTGAGACATTAAGTATTTTGAAATAATTACTTAAGTTCATAGTTATGATGTGACTCGGTAAATAGCTTCCGATTATATTACATCGTACGATTTCGTACAACGTTTTCGATTTTCTTCTGACGTGTGTAAATGGTGGGCAGACTTAAATACAAATAACAATAGCAGATGTGGGCAAACAAGAACGATAATTGACGTAAATCGTGTTTATTAATCAGACCTACGTGAACAATGGGTTGGATGGCTTTTAACGCGAATATGGATGGCGGTACAAATGGTACAATCATTATGGATTTCGCTTGCTACCTATGCTTGAGAATTTACGAATTTCAGCATGTCGTTTTTTTGTCAAACCGTTTGTATAGCATTACTTATATATGTATATAGGTATTTTAATGCTGAAATTTGTAGATAGCTTATGCTTCACTATATATTTGTTACACTGACGAGTAAAGTACGTTCCTATTGCTCAGTTATTGAAAGATAAAATAATAAAGTCCGCTTAACTTACACTTTAATATTTAAAAACCTAGCTTTTTAAGATCTTAGAGAATTTAGAGAAATACTATATCCATTAGTGTAATAGTAAGATAAATCATACTTTATTAAATGATTTTATTCATACCTAGTACTTTTAAGATTACGGCCACTATTCACTGACTACACCACGTACAATCTGTTTGAAAAATTCAGACAATTCATAGAGTAGGTATTCGGTGAAACAGCCGTTTTATAAAAATCTGTTAAACCGTCGGTAATTAATGTCAAAAAATTTACTAAGTTACCTACATTATATTTGATCTTACATAAGGTAAGAACAAAAGGTCTAACAGATTTTTTTATAAAACCGGGTCTGAACTTAAATAGTTCCTTCCGCATTTGGTGGCACGGAATTGGTGCGGTATCAGTATGTTATCAGCTATCAGTATGACGTATAGTTTACTTTTACTGCCTATATTTCACGGTAAGCTTACGGTAATGTGCAAAATACCGCATAAAGAATGACTCACGCTAGAACGGGCCGTGTCCGGCCCGGGCCGTTTTCTAACAAAAACGACGGCGTTTTTGCGCGGCCGAGCCATATCCAAGCCAGGCCGAGCCGAGGCCGGGCCGTGCCGACACCGCGCCGCTTCCGAGCCTCAGCCGTGGCTCGGCCGGGCATGGGTATGGCTCAGCCACGCAAAAACGCCGTCGTTTTTCTTAGAAAACGGCCCGTTCTAGCGTGAGTCATCCTTTACGATTCCGCCCCGCCATATTCGAAAGTGACCTAAGCGCACGGGGTTGTTCAAATTGCAAAAAAAAACAATCGATCGCTTGAACCTTTGTGTTAACATTATGAACATGTGTATATCCTCAGACCACCAGAGAAGGCGAGGTGCTGCCCTTCTACCAGCAAGAGCTGAGGGTCGGCGCTGATGGTGAAGAGGACCGGCTCATGTTCATCTGGCCCACGACCATCGTCCACAAGATCAACGAGAAGTCGCCGCTATACAACCTTTCTGCTGCCGACATGCTGAGGGAGAAGTTTGAGATCGTGGTAATGTTAGGTGAGCATCACTGAAATTGTTAATGCAACTTTACCAGATCAAGGATCATCGACGACACATTGGAAAGAAAGAAAGAAAACATTTATTCGTGGACAAAACAATGGGTGTAAAAACAAAACACAGAACGTAAAAATAGCAGGGTCCACGAAAAGGCCCCGACTCAGCAAGGTGCTAACCTAGAAGGCCAGCGCTGGTCTTCCGTCGGAACCTTTACATGAGTTACCTCCTGGAAGGCAACACAAAACAAATACCTACGCTAAACATAATACATCTTAAAACTATTCCAAATCCGACGCCAGAGTGGCACGGCAGATTGCATCGTGTGAACGCGTCGCCAAACTGTGTGTCCAGTGTCACTACAGAGTTCCAGACCGGGAAGCGTAAAATATGGCGTCGGCAGCAGTCATCCTATAGAAAACTGACAAAATTCACATTTTTCTGACCGCTTAACTTTAACGGCAGCTGATATGTCATAGAAATCTCACGGACTTCCCATACAAAAAGATTTAAACGGACGTAACTTACGATTGCCAGGACGGTTTGAAAAAACCGAACCTTAGTAGTATGCATCATCATCATCATATCAGCCGAAAGACGTCCACAGGTGGAAAATAGGCCTCCCCCAAAGAGTGCCAATGTGACCGGTCCTACGCCACCTGCATTCAGTAGACTCATGCGACCTTTACCAGGTCATCAGTTCACCTTGTAGGGGGCCTACTCACGCCGCGCCTTCCGTTACATGGTCACCACTCGAGAACCTTTCCGCCCCAAAGGTTTAGGTGCAATGTGCCCCGCACACTGCTATATCGGTTACCTTGGTTCTGCTGCGGACAGCCTCATTTCTGATGCGATCACGCAAAGAAACTCCCAACATTGCCCTCTCCATAGCCCTTTTGGCTTGAGCTTTCTTATGAGGCCCATAGTAAGCGACCACGTTTCAGCGCCAGCGTTTGTCATCACTGACAACACACACTGGTCAAAGACTCTCGTCTTGAGACACTGCGGAAGTATGCATGTGAGCACTTTATTGTAAACATTGCTATGTTAAGTAAAAACAAAAAAAAAGCTTATCCGTATAAGGGATCTCTTTCAGCTAATCTTTGAGTAGTAGTAGTACGCAAGCAGTATTAAGTACCTACGGTATTTTTACACACCTGTTAATCCAAAATTCAACGTAGTAATATCCAATATATAACCAGAATAGAGTTGTAACCTTGTTCACATATGTAACATTTTATTGGCACGTATCAATGTAAACTTCCGATGACATAATTCCTACTGCACTAGCAAATTAATTGAAGCGGCTGATCCAGAAATCAACCATGGCAATAAACTTCAAAGTGAACTATAGATAGGTAGCTCTAAATATAGCTGGTTTCACGTCACATCACTGACATCACTCACACCCACATAGTTATGTACCTATATCTTAATGTCGTAAGAGTCATATTATATTGTTGAAACGTTTACTACGTTATATATCGATACATGAGTCTTGGCACTTCCTTGTAGGTACTGTGTTGTCGTTTGCCCTGAACTTTACTAACTTACTATAGTAACGTAAATACTCCTCTACGCAACACTAATAATGAACATGCCTTTGAGACATCATTACGATTATAGCTTCCCAAGATTTATACAAATGATTTTGGCTTCATATCCGTGATAAAAGTTTCGTAACGTGCATTCTTTCAGAGTGCTCTCTCCTGCAGAAGCACTGGTTTATTTCTCAAATAACTTGTATGAAGGTCATCACTAGCTAATTATAATGTCTCATCGTCAAAAGCCAAAAATAATTCCCAATCGAAGTGGGTTTATGGCGTATCACGGTTCCATTGGCGTGTGGAATAATATTCACTATTCGTACAAGTCTGTACGGTCCAGAAAATTTAAACATCTACCGCTTAATATATTGTGCTAATGATAATAAGGTGCAAACTTCTCTGGATATACATAAAGAAAGCTTAAATAAATAATTGTTTAATGATTACAGAGGGTGTGATCGAGTCTACGGGGATGACCACGCAGGCACGAAGCAGCTTCTTGCCGTCAGAAATTTTATGGGGACACCGGTTTGAAACTATGGTGAAATTCAGGAAGGACACTGGGGAATATGAGGTAGGTTTGCTTTGGATATTAACACACCATTGAATTTTATTATTTTGCTAGTTGCTTCAAATTACACTATCAATTTGTCATAGGCATACATTTTCAGGTTATGGGTCACTCAAATCACTGGTTGATTGTAACGACAAACAAAACTGTACATTTTATTTATATGGGGAAACCCACCTGGGATATTCTCAATGCGCCAAAGCCAATAGGGAATATTAGGTAGTTATTTTTATCACATGTAAACATGTATTACAAAACGTGACTAATCAGTAGTAATTTATTCCTTCTGAGGATTTGTGAAAACAAACAATTCCGTAGCAGCCTCAATGTAGCAAAGTAATTAATACAAACAATACACGTGATTCATGAATGTTGCTCGCCGCCATAGTTTATGGTAGTGCGATAAGTCAAATTGTCCCTTAACCATTTACGATGTCAATAATAAATGTCACGTGTGTTAGCTTGATTGGATTCGCGCTTGCACGCGTTTACTGTGTGTTACCAACAAAAATTGGATACGCACATGACTTATCGCTGTAAATTGCATTTCATAATTGCCTAAATGCTTACCAATTTCTGGCTCTCGCTGGATAAGCTCCAGAGAAAACATGATTTTAATTACTTATGGGTACCTACCTAAAGGGAAGGGACAGTTACCGACCTCATCTCTATCAGGGGCACCTTACCAAATTTTGGCACACGTTTTGCCTCACTTTCTCATTGAGTGGCGTGTTGCATTAATGTGCCGATGTTGGCAATTTTCCAGTAGATTTACCCTATTTACCTACATACAACGCTGCTTTCAGGTGGACTATAACAGCTTCAACAACACCTACGACGTGGATACGCCGCTGTGCTCCGCGAAGCAACTCGACGAGCTGAGAGCTACCGTGTCCACTTCTCAGAAATTAGGTAAGGATGTGAAACACGGGCGAGGCTCTTCGTTTGAGATGCGGACGACCGACTGGAACAATAACTGTATGGGGAGCTTCAAGTACAAAGGGAACAGGTCCTTTAGAGGCAAGTATTAATATTTCGCAGACCTCATTAGATACTTATTTATTTATCACGAGGAGCGAACGTGAAAACGTAAAAATAACCGGGGGCTTAATCTGAACAAATATATAGTTACAACGTATCCAAGAACAGATTACATAGTAGGAGGTTACTATCTACAAACCAATTCGATGATTATGCAACGTTACCAGATTATTCCGGAGAATCAGTAAAATAATAAAATTCTTAATTTCGGACAGGACCATGGCTTGTTAGTTAAGGCTTATTAACTAGGTTAGTAAAGTAAAAAAAAATAAAAGTAAGTCAAATCTATTATTAGATGGTAACTGCGTAGCCAACTAATGAAGAACTAAAGTTTATTAATAGGTATTAGCAGTCGTATAAAATTTGTTCTATCGAGGTAGGTACCTACAAAATTGGTGGACTTTAACGATTCCGTTTATTTCCAGATCGTATGCTCGGCACCATACCAAAGACCTTCTCCAACGATACCCTGGACCTCAGTTCCGTAGACTCCATATCACTAGACGAGCACATAGAGATTAAGATCCCTGACGCGAGAGCAAAAGAGAACCGGCTCCTCGCCCAAAACAACTTCGTCCATCACATCAACGAGAAATCAAGGAATGCGAGTCACTCCCATCTGGCCGTCGAAAACGGCCAAGAATTACCCAAATGTCATCACAAGGAGCACTCGAAGAACCAAGAAGATACCAGGAACGGTGAAGCTAAGGAAGGCCATATTCAAAGGAGTCATAGTCACGCCAGTATGAAGAAAGTTCACGGTCTCACACCCAATGGCGTGGGGCACGCGGGGCACGGGCACGAAAACAAAGTCGACGACAAAACCAGAATAAAGAAGTGAGTTTATTTCCATTATTGTTTTTAACGGTACCTATTATTTGTGGTTTGCGGCTTCCAGTTTTTTAATTGACTTCGTATTGAGGTTAATTGGTATGCTATTTTCTGAATGTAGTTCAAGGAATGTCGTGTAATCAGTATGCGGTTTTACGTAACAGCGATTTTTCTTCTCATTTAAGTTATCTCTGCCTCGCTTTTAAAGATAAATGTACTCGTATATCTGAGGCTCGTTTCACGAAGCCACAACTTATAATTTTACCAGTCTAAACTGGCAACACTAGTCAAATGGCCAGTCGTTAGTGGTCAAGAGCTTCTAAAGCGTTCTATACACCTATAAATTTTTCACAACAAACGTCTTCCTTTTCGTGGACCCTGCTATTTTTACGTTCTGTGTTTTGTTTTTTACACCCATTGTTTTGTCCACGATTAAATGTTTTCTTCCTTTTTTTTCTTTCTTCAAAGTGCATGAATTTAATGTTTGCTGTTTCATTCCAGCTATAAGAGTGAGTCTCTCGGTTGTTGTGACAAATTGATAGGTATATAAAGGCTCTTGTAGGTTCGTCAAACTGCAACTGTTATCGAACAATCACAATTAAATTATCAACCATTTTTTTTATATAGTTTTTACCATAAGAACACGAATATAGAAGCCAGACTCTATCACTATTTTGTTATAAAAACTTAATATTTATTTTTAATTAATTAGTTAGTTTTATTATCTGTCACGTGACCGAAAACGTATAGCAACAAGTTTTCGGTGTAAAGGACATGCACAATTTTAACCTTTTTTTTTGTATAAAGCGATATTATTATCAGTAAATAAAAATACTAGTTGACTATCGAATCTATATATAGGTACGAACATTTAAAAATATATTTAAAAAATGTAGTATAGAGTCTGACCAACGAGTCGTGACAGTGAAAAATGAGGGCGGCAAATTAAAAAAAAACACATGCTGGTAACACGAAATGTATGGAGCCGTCATAAGTACTTATAACTGACAGTTTATTTCACAGGTAAAATTGTTGCCATATAAATAATTTGATAAAAATGCTACTGTCACGACTCGCTGGTCAGACTCTATCTACGATATTTATTTGTCAAAAATCAAATCAGCTTCTTTTATCAAACGTCAAAAACGCTCCGTTAGTATGGAATTTGTAGCGATTAGGTACTTGCTAGTGACGTCACAATCAAACAACGTCCATATTAGGTATGAGTTTTTTTATGAATTAAAAAATCTTAAAATAGCAAACTTAAATGATAGATTGATACTTTTCGAGTATTTTCGTAATGTGTATCTGCTGCTAATGAAAAAACTATTTATAGTCACTGTTGTCAAACCCTATTAACAGATTTTCATTGTAACTGATCCGCAGCGTTGTTCCGCAGATCGCCGAGCGCCAACCAGCTGTCGGCGCCGCCGCCCATCCCCATCCTGGTGACGTCGGAGCCGGACGCCGTCTGACGCGCGCCGCGCCCGCGCCGCCACGCACCGGCTCCCAGGGGTAGCGAGTAGCGAGGCCAGGGTCAGCAGTGAGAACATTCAGGCACCGATGGATACCGATGTGCCCACGGAAACTCTCCAAAATAGAAAAAAACTTTCCCAATGGACACGTTGGTCATTCTCCAGAATTTCCTATAGGGAAAATTTAAAAATTCGCCACGAGCGGGATTTGAACCCGCGCCCTCTGGAATCCGTCCATCGCTCATATCCAATCCAACTGAGCTACCTTGGGCCCGCTAGTGGCGAAGAATCTTTCAATCCCTTTCACTCTTAATATAGTTACACCTTAGGGAGGCTCGTCATTTATTCCTATAGGAAATTCCTGTAATGGAAACTTTACTTGTGAAAGTGTCCTGTTTCCCAGAAGTTTCTCATATTTTTGGAAATGTTCCGCAGCTTGCACACCTGTACCGATGGATGGTTTAAGTACTTAATTTATATATAGCCGTATGTCGTTACTGTTTTCTTAAGATCTCTCTGAATGCTGACGATCTGTCATACTTTCCTCTTAGCTTGTGTCTGTCATGTGTCTTTTGCTAAGTACGTATACAACGCAGGTGTGATAATTTGATAAACATAATTTGGTGCCAAACGCAGGAGTCTTCCATTCTCTATTTCTAGACATTTCTTAGAAATACTTACAGTTATCTAAATGACAGTAATTGTACTTAATTAAACAGGCCTTCTATCCGAATTCGATTAGTGAGTAAGTGCGTGCATGACTACGAAAGTAACAATTTCCTTTTGTATGTAGTAAATTTGAAAATCCTTAGACCAAGTATTTATTAGAATAATTGCAGCCGAAGATAGCGGAGTTAACTTAGAACAAGAGCTTTAATTTTTATTATCATTGATATCAACTCCTGATGTACCTACTTAGATTGAACGTCATAATCAGTAACTTGATTGCATGCAGTAGGTACTTACTGTTTATATCCCGGCGAGTTTGGGCTCTTGTCGAGATTCGACAGAGATATAAACTTGTCATTGTTAATTAACCAATCGATATGACAGACATGACAAGACGAAAGTGTTGAACCAAGCAGCGTCTTAGAACCACGTCCCAAAAATATATATATTTTTTTCTTTACGGACAATCTTACACAAATCAACCTAGTCCCAAACTAAGCAAAGCTTGTACTATGAGTACTAGACGACGATATAGATACTTATATAGAGAAATAAATACTTAAATACATAGAAAACATCCATGACTCAGGAACAAATATTCGTGCTCATCACACAAATAAATGCCCTTACCGGGATTCGAACCCAGGACCTCTTGCTTCGTAGGCAGGGTCACTACCAACTAGGCTAAAGCGGTCGTCAATTTACTACGTTATTACACATTTAATTGTAACTTTCATTGATCGTTACTTATGGCAAATCGAGATACTGATTATAATGTTTCTTGTTAACAATTAAAGTGGCAGTTTGACTGTCTTTTATGCAATTTTATGCTCCGCAGCGTGTGTCAAATGTATTTGTAGGAATAAAGTCTGTATTGATCCTGTCGGTAGTTGAACTAACGATAGATGAGTGTGTACCTAATTACTGATTATTTCAGTTTGTAGAAAATATTAGAACGCTCTTTTTACACAGTCCAAGGAAAAAAAACTTGTGTGCATCGCATCATTCATGCTTATTTTTTTCTTTTGGTGGTAGTTTTACCCTTTCGTAGTTTCCCTTACACATGTGACCGATCGATTAAAAATTACGTAGCATGGTGCAAATTGACAAGATACCAATATCTCTCTAATCTGCAATAAGATTTTTATGTACATACGTATACACCCAGTCACGTTTTTAAGGCCGCGGTGTGAACGCTAGCGGGCAGCGGGGCGACAATAAGCGGCAGTTCATACGTACGAGTTCAATTTTTGATCTCCCGCTCTTCGTCTCACTACCCGCTGGCGTATAAACGCGGCCTTACGTTTGTCTTCATTTATAACTAAAACATGGCAACTCAGACCGAAATCTGAAATATACACGTGAACTATTTGTGTTCCGATTGTCACGTGTGCGGTCGGCTGCGGTGATAAAGTCGACTTTGCAATAAAATAACTTTAATTTGAAACAGCCCGTATCGTTACAATCAATTGTACGTCAATTAGTTCTGGAAAAAATCAAATCGATACGAATTCCATGTGACAGTGTAGGCATGCTCTTCAAAGGCGAGTGAGATGATTATTACTGTATTGTAAAACTTGTCAATTTGACTAATAACACCGGGTAAAGTGTACCAACTTCTAAAGCCCGCGTTATTAAAGATCCGTCAGATCTTGTCGGCGAGTTAAGCAGAGTCAAAGAATATGAGTTACAAAAACCCGACGTGACAATATGTCTTGTGGATCTTATTATTAATCTACTAGATTAACCTAGTCTTAAGACTACTGTACTGCACTGTCCTAAGACAGTGTGTAAGAGTTACTTTGAAAGTCACATCCATCTCAAAGTCTGATTATCATGAAATCAATGGCCCCTAGTTCTTTATAACACAGTGAAATAAAACATATAGTATGTTAGTTATATATTTACTTCATGTTTTACTATGTTTATTATTTGATCATATGATTTATATGACAAACTCACATAGACAGTATGCAGAGTTATATATCATCCATTATACATATTATTTAATTTAGGTTGTTACTTGGCAAAAATATGTCTCCTTATGCACTTCAGAGTCCCTAGCACGATAGGTTTTATCGTCATATATTCGCCTTAAAACGTGATGATAAACCTATCGTAGGTATACCTATAAGTAATTAATTACTGGCACTGAAGAAACTATGTACCTATACCTAGGACCTAGGTAACAATTGACCATGAAATGTGATAATGAACAATATGTGTATGTCTTGTCGCACAAATGTATTTACCACTTCAATATATGAATAGCTTTTGTGACGCCAATTGGATTATATACATTATATACAACCAGTGTTAGGAATGCTAATGCTTTCATAGTTAACATTATATTTAGTAGAATATTGTACTATATTTTTATATTGATTGTTGTTTAAGGCGATAGAATAATACAGGTAGCGGCGCGTACGTCTAGCGCTGACCGTTGATGCGCAGAAGTCGAAAATAAGGTACAACCTACGGCACGTAAGTCTAGCGGTGAACGAAACATGGAGGGGATAGCTGCGCATAGGTACTGTCGCGAACGCAATTGTTATCACTACAACTTGATTACAATAATCCCCCGAGATACCTTATTTTCGACTTCTGCGCATCAACGGTCGCGCTTGACTTACGTGCCGCTACCTATAATACAGCTTAAATACTATAATCGTATACCTACTACGACATTGCCAAAAATATTGCTAAAAATAATTTTAACTTAATAGACACTACAAAAAAGCTTGTTCCTTGTAGGTATTTGGCATACATTTCATAGAATGTTGCCAGTGTTGATGTCACAATCCAAAAAGTTTAGGTTAAATTTTAAAAAGTATTATTCTATTGCCGATGAGACTAGCAGGGGCCTCCACAGCGCGGGCGCTGTTGCTAGATGCTTCTTGAATATGTATTACCTAACTTGATACCTAATGTTTATCAGAATTGAAAGGTATTATATACAATTATGACATAGACTCGACTTTTATTCAATCCTTGATATTCCTACTATAACTAGTGATATTACGAGCTGGACTAACGCCTTGGCCACGACTTTGGTCTTAAGCGACCTGCGACCAGCGTTTTATCTGTTCATTGCGCAGTCGAGACGCGCAACGCACTGTGGTTAGTTGGCATCACGCGCAATGAACAGATAAAACGCTGGTCGCAGGTCGCTTAAGACCAAAGTCGTGGCCAAGGCGTAATACGTATGAATACGCTTTTATAAAGGTATTAATATTCATTTTATTTAGGAAAATGTCCAATCAGAAGGCAAAAAACCGTATATAAATATTAGTTTGGCTACTTGACAACAGATGCTTATTTACAAATAACAAGTTTAGCAAGCTAGGTATCTCTCGTTTTATTGCACCGTCTAATCGATAAATACATATTGTAATAAGTATCGATTACACCTGCAATATTACATGAAATTAAATACAGTATTACAGAAAGACGTAAAAATGTGGAAATAATTACCAGGTAAATAATTATGATTATTTGAATTTAACGATAGACATTTCAAAAAGTCGCTACACACTGTATTTTGTATTTAAGTACCTTGTGAATACATTAAACTAGTTTTTATGTTGCTGGATTCGTCTATCTATGAACTCAAAAGAAAAACGGCCCTTTTAACTTTGGACGCATTGATTGAAATACAAAATACAATGTGTGGTGGCATACTTTTAAAAATATCTATCGTTAAATTTAAATAATCACAATTATTTACCAGTGGCGCTAATGAGCACGATAACGAGCTCTTATATATATACAATTATGACATATAGGTACCTACTCGTCTTTTATTCAATCCTTGATATTCCTACTATAACTAGTAATATTACGAGCTGGACTAATAAGTACAATAATCTTTTATATACAAATGGATTCATTTAGGAAAATGTACTAAGCATAAGTTGGCATAAGGCATGAAACCGTATATAAACATTCGTTTGTCTACTCGACAACAGATGGCGCTTATTTACAACAACAAGTTTAGCAAGTCATCTCCCGTTTGATTGCACATCTAGTCGATTATTATCGAGTATTACAATGATAGTAAATAAATTCCTTCTTAAAGATGTCAAAAAAATGCGCTGATAATTACCAAACTCTTCGTATTAAACACTTCAGTTCACCTTCCGCGTGTCGTTAAGAGATGGCACCACTTAATAATATTTTCAATGAAATCATTTCTTGAAAGATGAACATAGATTCTCATTGGTCAACTACTTTCCATAATCGTTAAGAGCAGATTTAAAAAAATACTCGCTTTACAATTTAATACAATAATCTAATTATTTCATCGTCTTACGAAAGTTACTCACCCGTATCATATAAAATGTAAGACTAATTTTCGTTACGAAATGGAATCAATTCGTAGTATCCTTCTTTATAAAATAAATTTCTTTACTTATAATATTTACAAAATAGTCCGACCTAAGCGTCGCTCATTTTCTTCGACTGTCGTTTTTTCTTCGTCTTCTCTTCCTCACTGGACGACGAAGAAGGTTCAGCTGACCCGTTGAAGAAGTCCGGTGGGTATTTGACAATCGAGGGCCTGTTGGTAAGACTGGATCTTCGGATCGCTTCGGCTACCAGTCTGTCGGCGATGCCGAGAGGAGCCGACGGAACTCGGGAGTTGATGGAACTCCGGTACATATCGTCGTCAGGAAGAGGGGAACAATATCCTGGAATGTGAAATGATACCGAATAATGTAACAGCCGACTTTTTAAATTTAATAACTGGGATAATGAGCTTTCAAATGTTTCTGTTTAGCCCAATGGTTGACTGGTAGAGAATCCCTTATGGAATTAAGGCAGCCACTAGTACCTATAGCAGAAGTATTGTAAGAAAACCGGCCAAGTGCGAGGCAGACTCGCGAAGGGTTCAGTACCATGATCTATAAAAACGGCAAAAAAATCACTTTTGTTGTATGGGGCTCCCATACAACAAAAGTGATTTTTTTGCCGTGTAGCCTAGTTGGTAGTGACCCTGCCTACGAAGCCGGAGGTCCCGGGTTCGAATCCCGGTAAGGGCATTTATTTGTGTCATGAGCACAAATATTTGTTTCTGAGTCATGGATGTTTTCTATGTATTTAAGTATTTATTTATCTATATAAGTTTATAAGTATGTGTATCGTCGTCTAATACCCAATGTACTTACAAGCTTTGCTTAGTTTGGGTCAATTTGTGTAAGAATGTAAGTAAAAAAAAATACAGTTTTTTAGAATTTGTTGTTATAGCGGCAACAGAAATACATCATCTGTGAAAATTTCAACTGTCTAACTATCACGTTTCATGAGATACAGTCTGGTGACAGACGGACAGACAGACAGACAGACAGCGGAGTCTTAGTAATAGGGTCCCGTTTTACTCTTTGAGTACGGAATCCTAAAAATGGGTACTCTACATTGCACCTAAAACGTTGAATCGATAGGGTTAATTAAAAGTCATGTGAACTTGCGCTACGCACTATCAACTATAGATGTCGTTGACTTCGTTTTTTGTATTAGCTATTGAAATTATTTATAAGTGTTTTATTTGTAACAGATCAGATAAATAAAAATAAACTTACCAAAAAGAAGAAGGACGACACACAGCCTCAACATTAAGCTTGAAGAAAGTTATAGGACGAGTCCATTTCCAAAAAAATCTTACACAATTATGTTGCTATAATAATCAATTAAACAAATAAATAAAAATCATATGATTACATAGTTACGAGTAAGTGCAAGATCCCTTAGAAATAGTAGGTAATGTGAATTTATGAATGACACCAAACCCGTAGTAGGTACTCTGCTGCTTTTAGACAGCGTGAATCCACAATCGTAAATCCAATAACATGTACGTAACATTTGTCTTCTTTCTTAAATTGTCAAAATATTAATATTTTTGAAAAAACAAGAGGCTATATTAGTAAATATTTTTTTCAAGTAAAATTGTTTTTCTTTGCTTATATTAACAACAAGCTTTATATTAACTTGCACTGTTCGTATGTATGTAAATATGTAGGTATGTAAGTTGTCCGTCAAAATTTGCAATCCATTTTTCAGTCACTTCCTGTTATCCAATTGAGCTGAAATTTTGCAAGCATCAATCATGCAAACGTTTGATATCGTTGTAAGCTCAAATAGGTTATCTATTTAAAAAAAACGGAATACCATAAAATATAGGGTTCGGAAAAATATTTTCGTATTTTCATGCCACTGAAAATACAGATGACACATTATAATCTAGTAACTTTAAAAATCCAGAGCATGCGTCAAATCCGGTAGTTCTGATTTTTTGCAGACTTGTTTATTATGTTGGCCCAATGACACCCAATGAATAATCCAAGTTTGTGACCTCGAGCGCCGAACGCAACTTTGTCAAAAGTCGAAAATACCGCGAAAGTTTTTACTATCCCGAAGGACGTTTTTAAAGTAGACTAGATTTTGCTACCATATGAGACTAGAATGGTCTCTGTAGACCCAATAGTTTCCAAGACAACCTTTTAAAATTTATAATTTTTCGAACTTCGCAACACTAGCAAACTCCGTCGGGTCGGGGTACTTGGAACTTCATCCCGCTATAGAGTTGTTCGAGCGACGTCTAAAATATTGCGAAATACGAAAAAAATATGAATTTTGAAAAGCTTTAATTATGTCGGAAACTATTGGGTACCAACAGAGACAATTCTTAGCCTCATATTGTCGGAAATTTAGTCTACTTTAAAAACGTCCCTAAAAGGTTATATCAAAAAAGAGCCCCTTAGGGATTTCGCCATTTTGCGGTATTTACGATTTTGGCAAACTTGCGTTTGGCGCTCGAGGTCACAAACTTGGACTATTCATTGGACCAACATCATAAACAAGTCTGCAAAAAATCAGAACTACCGGATTTGACGCAAACTACCCAGTACTTTCAGGCGACAAAGTTACCTACTGGATTAATTACAGGATCCGAAAATTCAAAGTGTTAAGTATTATACTTACTTAACACTTAAAATATGTATTATTTACTATTGTTAAGTTGTTATCACTAAACAAAATTAATATTATACTTTGGGAAGTTTTGGTGTAAATATGCAAAATTAAAATTCAATCAAAAAAACATCTTATTTTTCGGGATTTTTTGTAAGTGCTAATAAATAATGCTGTTATTAAATAGCTACAGTCAGGGGTAATAATATACGTACATAAATAAGGACATAAATATCTGAACAGAGGCCCTAGCACACTAGGTTTTATGCCGGCGAAAATGTACTGAAACGTCACGTAAAACGCGACATAAAACCTAGTGTGCTAGTACCCTGAGAACTTTACGGTTTCGCTCTATGAAAACACAACAATATATCGATATCAGCCATATTTTTACACCAAAAAATAGGTTGGGTAATTTGACTAAATATTCATTAATAATCCACCTAAATTTAATACCGATACGGTAAAAAATAATGAAAAGTAATCTTCATAAATTCCGTAAAAATCAGGCGAAAATGGTATAAACTTTCTTTACTTTATAATTGACTACGTCTATATACGTTCTTTGGGATACGCGCATAATCCACTTATTTTTGTTAATAATCCACCTAATTTTTTTGTTAATGAATATAAACCTTTCTATAGGCCAGATGAAATTCAATATTATCTCAAGGTCGTAAATATTTAATTATAATGCCGATATTACCTGATGCATATATTTTTGTATTCAGGTAGTACGAGTAAGTCTCAACATTTGTGTATTCAAACATGTTTTCATTATAAAAATACTGATAGCATTTTTGCTTGCGGGTTTTTTTTTCCTAATTCCGGTCCATAGATTTATTCATTTCAATAGTAAAAGTTGTTTAAAATAACATATAAAAGCCGTATACAAATAATTAGCCTGATATTGAATTATTTCCAAAAAAACCGTAATTTTCTCAGGGTATAGGGCCTCAGGACTCTATCGTCAATGTCATGAAGGCGTGTACAGATATTTCGTATTTATGTACGTATATTACCCCTGACTGAACATACGTAGGTGGTCTGGCGCCGTTCATAAATAATTAAGACGGGGACAAAAGCGAAATAAAAGGAACAAAAGCGAAATAAAACACATAAAAAAACAATACAACATACATTTTGAATGTTCATATTCTCATTAACAACATTTACCTATTTACACTTTACTCATAAGCTCAAGATCCGTAAACAAATCATCATCATTGGATAGTTTTCACAAAACTAGAACGATTTGTTTAAACTACATATTATAGGTACATACACAAATTAAAATTAAATTACGTAATTGCACAAACATTTAGAACATTTTCATATTTTTATATTCTTACATAAGTATTCTTAAACCGGGAATATGGAATGTTTGAAGTATGGAACAAGATGTGGGATCATATTATTTGAGATTCTTATTTGGATATTTTTTTTTCTTATTCCTCGTGAAATGACTCCGGGAATGATTTGACTTTCGTCAACGTGACATCTCTTGGCCTTTTATTTAAACATTTTGGGCGAGAGTTTTTTTTTCAAAAATAGCTTTTATATATGTGAATCGCTTGGTGTATTAACTCCTTCATGATATATTTAACTTAGACTGACCGAATAATACTATTTACTATGTAAATAGAAATATTACGTTTAGACCATTCAAAAGACCATTTAAAAATATTTTAACTACCTACATCAAAACTTCGTATTTTTGTTATGAAATACGGATTAACTATGTAAACTAAAATTGACTAGTAGTAACATATCGGAATATTATCGTAAATAAATAAATATATATAACGGTTTACAGATCCATTTTAAATATAATTTTCTAGTAACCGATGACTATCGCATTTCCTGAGTGTATGTTTTTGTATTTTATGTATTGACAGACATACGCGATCTGACTTTTAAAGTGTGACCGTGTAATCTCCATCGTTGTGTTCGGCTTTGGGTTCCGTCGGGGTTCGGTCGGGGATCTTCAGGACGAGTTCCGCGTTTTCTGTGTGACATCACAAACACATACACATACATAAGACGAGCACAATATAGATAAAATATAAGAACTCTGACATTAAGGCGCCGTAGGTTCATGGTCTTCTCTCTGAGCATAAGCGTGAGCGAGATGGAAGTGCGTGTTTATAAATAAAAAAGTAATCACTAAGTTCCCTCAAACATGATATTGCCGATTTTTAGAACCAATTTTAATATGTTTAGCTATTGTGCATAATTTGCTACGAATGTTTTAAGTGAATTTTAATATGTTTTAGACATATGTTCGAGATTTTTTTCTATCGAGCGAAAATTGCTTAATCGTGTTTCGAATCACTGATTTTCCTGCAGAAAAGCCTCAAGATTACTATTCGTATTTTTTTGAAGCCATATTATTATAAACAGACGCATTATATTGTTTCAAAAACTATGTTCGCTTCACTTCGCTGAGCCTAGGGCGCCTTAAGTAAGCACAATATATCCGCCACCGAAAGTTATAGACTAGACATAATTGATGGTGCATCTAATTAATGATACAGTCAAGTCAAAAAATATGTTTCGATTTAATCCTCTCATAAATATGTACCGTAACCTTAATCCGCTGATATAAGAGCGATGGGACATATTTCAGGTTAAGTTGTATGCACCCATATTTTTACACTTGACTGTTAATTTTAGGTACAAAGAGCAATATTTTTTTGCACAATGTCTTCACTACTAAACAAAACATCAGACAATTTTATAACCTGTCTACAAATTGTAAGTACCTACTTTTCCAAATAGAGTAAAATCCAATCTATTGGCTTTTTACTATCATAAAGATCCATTCATACTGCCGGATTATCTATTTACCGTATTTACATAAGCGTTTAATTCTTGTGAAAAACACATAACTTGATAAGTAAGCACAAAACAGTAAAGCACAATAAGTATGTTATTCCTTATTAGGTAGTTAGATATTTGTTAAGACGGCATGTTTGAAGTTGTTGCATTAATTAATGGTGTGGGTGAATGAACAGGAAAGTAAAAGATAAGAAAAAGCATACGTTCGATTAACGCAACACCTTTGTGACCTATTGGAGATATTAGTTTGTTTTCTTAAGATTATATCGCAGAAAGTACTTGGTTAAGGGTAACAAAACTAATAAACTAGACTATAACAATAACAGGAAAAATATTGTATAAGTATCTTCCACAAAAACATACGATTATTTAGACGAGAGTAATAATTAGGTTAGGGCAATTATTAATTTTGATAATTATAGATCTATGATTCCGCCTCCAATTAACTGTATCGTTCAGACAACTGATGAAGATATCATGACCGCACTTTAAATTAGTAATAAAGATACTAGATCAATAACCTTATATCGCTGTAGTTACAGCATTTACGAGTATATGTAGATTTGTTACAGCAATACCTAAGTAAGAGATTATTTTACCTTTGTGGAAAGCGAGAGAACTGAAGATGTTAATAAATCTACCTGTCAAGTCTCATACGATTTTTTTACTTTATTATGACCTCTTTTAAATCAAGTTGAGGAAAAAGTAATAGGCTAACAATTTTTTTTACACAAATTTTGTTTTTTTAAGTCGTAAGTTAACTTATTGTTTGATCTTGGGCTTAGGTCAAAAGAAAATATTTGTTTTTTATACAACGACGGTGGCAAACAAGCTTACGGCCTGCCTGATGTTAAGCAGGTACTGTAGCCTATGGACACTTGTGACTCCAGAAGAATCATAAGCGCGTTGCCGACCCTTTATTCACTTGAGGATTCGCTGTGTTGGCAGATAGAGACATGCAGTTCCCTTAGGTCAGATTTCAATAAATAACTCAATTATCTACAAAATAAAATATTAGATGTAACAATCACTGTGTGTATAAGTTATATTAAACTGTCGGGGTCGGCAATTTATATCTTCTTTCGTGAAACTACCAACAAAAGCAGCAGGTTATGTACCTATAGGTAATGCAAATTATTTAACTACATAATATAATGCTTTGACGGCTGCTGAATTATACTATTTGTATGTGTCAGAGCGTCAATAAGAAAGAATATTAGATAATAATTGGTCAGCCATCAAACGTGAGTATGGTCGTTAAAGTAATGCTTAAACTTGGAATAGTTACAGTCCACAGTAAGCGGTGTTAAATTACCTTTTATTGAAGTCAATATTCTTAAACGTCGTCGGAATCTGGCGTGCTTCCTGGCTCGAAAAGGGGGATCCAGTTGTCTATATATCAAAATAAATTGGCAAAATGGCACATCCTATCGGATTTAATGATACCCACTTTTTTCATAATCATTTCGACAACCATATCTAGCGTAGATAATTCAAATAACGAAAGATGTTGACGAAGTTCAAAAACCGTATAAGATAGAGATAATTTTCAGGCGGACGTTCTTTTAGTAGACATTTTGATGTTGTTTACTTATTTACTGACGTCTAAGTACCTAAATGAGTCACGTGAAAATGACGACACTGTGCATATAGGTCCTAATTAAGTAAAACACGAACCACTGAAGTGATTTAAATAAATTACGTTCAACATGTTAGCACCTTATTCACGCCTTATAACAAGGAACAATATCATTTCGATTCAACATACCTACGCGCTACGCGTATATAAAGTACAATACACTTCCGATAAAAAATGAGTGCAGAAAAACAAAAGACTACCAGCCACACTAAACAAGAGCCACTAATGTTTGTGACGGCTTCACTAAGACGTCAGAGTAACATTATTTTGCAATCAAAATAAACTAAATAGTTTACACTGATTATAACAGCAGATAATAAATCAGAATCAGTGAAGTGTAAATAAAACTAGATAGCTACTTGTATAGACAACAATGAACAAATCAAGATGCAGTATGCGGCGCTGCATACAGTAGCCCTACAGGTACTCATGTACAGTCATATGTGACATGCACGTGAATACATACTGCATAATCTAATGAATAATAACCATAGTTCAGTGCTATGAGTAAGAAACTTTGTGGTGCTGGAAGTTAGAACTGTTGTTACTCCTAATTGACACTTAAGTAGACAAAAATAAATGTGACAGCGTTAGCTACACTCTCTAAAATGGTACATACTCGTAGGTACACTATAGGTGTTCAAAAATATCGGCACATGCACCCTAATGCCTTGAAAATAGAGGTGTGTTCCGATGTTTGTGACGTGCTTGTTTGCTCCGATGTATGTGATGGCGACTGTACATACATAAAATTATATGTACAGTCGCCATCACATACATCGGAGCAAACAGGCAGCTCACAAACATCGGAACACACCTCTATTTTCAAGGCATTAGGGTGCATGTGCCGATATTTTTGAACACCTATAGTGTACCTATGTATGTGATGGCGACTGTACAATACTGACCGTTTCCCGTATATGATAAAAGCATTGACATCAGCTATCAGAGAAAGCCGTTTAAGGTTTAATTTCAACCTTGCGGTGCACTTTTCATCCAACCGTATTTCAGGTCAATTTGCATAACTACAAAACATGTTCAAGACATTAAATATTGTTGTATTTACGTTACGTTATTTTAAACAAAAAGCATTTCTATTCCTATAACATATTATCGCATTATTTAGATCGGTATTGGTCTTTTACGAGAATTTTAAAATGTTAGAATGGAATGTCATGGCTATTTAACGAATTTTGTGGTTGGGTGTGATATTGTGATTGGCTGTAAGTATAAAACAATAATAAAATAAAATGGATCAGTAAGTATTTGAGAAAATGTAGGTACTCTTAAAACGTTTCCATGGAAAGCGCCAAGGAATGTTCCCCCTTAAACAGCAAAATATGTATTCGCTCGTTTAGACCATCTAATGGCAACAGAGTATCTAGACCTCTCACCCGTTGACCCCAAATGAATAAAGATAACATCAGACATCTGCGGAAATGCAAACTAACGTTAAGTATGTCAAATAGTGACGAAGAAATGCGTGAGTTATGTTGATTAGGTAGGTACTAGATAATTTTAGACCAGATTGAGTTAACGATAGAGAGCACAAATGTAAAGCTTTTATTGATTAGTTGGTCGCATATAGAGCCAGCCACCGACACCACGGGATTTGACTTGAAAAATGAACTCACCGATAGATCGGCGCTCAGTCTGGCTGCCGTAGAACTCGTCCAGCTCTTTGGCGGAACACAGCGGGGTGTCCACCTGCATCGTCTGCTCGAACTTTGAGTAATCCACCTCGTAGCCTTGGCGCTCGCGATTGTACGTCACTAGCTGCGCAAACCTATGCCCCCACATAATTTCACTGGTCGTATAGCTAGAACGAGCTTGCGTCGTCTGCCCAGTAGATTCTATCGTACCTTCTAATATAACTACTATTTCGAATCTCTCCTGAAGCACATCTGCTGCAGACACACCATAAAACGGACTCTCGGCGTTTATCCTGTGCACCATGGTGATGGGCCAGATGAAGAATAAATTACTGTCACATCCGTCTGCGTTCAGCTCTAATTCTGTTTGGTAATGGGACAGAACTTCACCCTCCTTGGTGGTTCTTGATCGAATAAGTTGCGCTCGCACACTTGCACCAATAATGTGCGACTTCCTGAGATCCCCTACTCTGAACATTAGGCATAACTCTCCATCTCTCTGGCACACGACCGTGTATTTAGAGAACAGAAGCGTCTGCGTCCTGTGTTTCGGTCGCGTCATTTTAGCGAACACAATACCGACCATGAAAGCTTGGATCATAACACCCACAATACTTTGAAGGCACATAATAAATATTGCTTCTGGACACTCTTCGGTGGTCGTACGCGAACCGTAGCCGATAGTGTGTTGGGTTTCGATACTGAACAGGAAGCATGATGTAAAATCATAAATGTTGAACACACACGGTTTCCAATTTGAAGTTTCTTGCATAGGCGGGAGGTGGTCAAGCTCTAAATCTCCATGCGTGAAAGAAATCAGCCACCAAATCAGTGCGAATCCCAGCCAGGAAAGTATGAAGGAAAGTGTGAAAACGAGCAGAGTCCATCGCCATTGTGCGTCCACGAGGGTCGTGAACATATCTTGGAGGAAGCGCATTCGCCGTTGCGAAATCCGTGATTTGAGAATATTGCACTCTCCATTTTTGAGAATAGCTCGCCGCCTCGTTCTCCGCGTAGCTCCATGCCTGTGCGAACGGCTCCTGTAAAGAACAAACGACTCATTACAACTATCCGCATGAATGGCTGCTCGTTATGATCTATGCGTTTGTAAGTGAGAATGCCTAGTTCACGCTTGCATCGTCAGTACGGTAGCGACTGGCGGCCTTCATCAATGTTAATGTCGATAATATGTACTAGTTAAACTTGGACAATATCTTATGTTAATTATGTACATTAAACATGTAACACGTATGGGACAGTGCGGGACGATAAACAAAAAGCGAACAGTACGTTGGGCTCGGTGACGGCACAGGGTTGCGCGGATCGACGAACCTCTTGCTGGCAGTGGGGTAGTAGACCCCAGGGGAGAGGTTTCCGTTGGCGGGGACGGTTTTGACTTTGAGCCAGTCGTCGGGCAGGAGTTGTTGCTCCTCGCGGCAGGCGGGGGACTCCGGGTCGACGTGCATGATGAGAGGTGCGTGCGCCTCACTGACAGCCGAGTGTCTGCTCCATCCCCCGGAGCGCTCGCTCCTGAAGCATCGCGCGCGATAATGCCGCGATCACGACTGCCGCTCTGCACAACGACGCGCTAAACACTGTATAATTGTATCGCGAGATTCTATAATCAAAATTATCAGTTAACTACGGAAAATCATTTTCAGCAAGTGCCTGTATTGACGTTATAAGGGCAATACAGGCTGATTTTATTTATTACGATCCATTTAAATACCTACTTGTTAGAGTTGAAACTTTAGTTTGTCTGATTTTACTCGAGCACAGTCTGTAAATAAATTAATGCATGACATAGTACAAGTGCATTACTATTCATTCATCATACGTATAAAGTTGTTTTGTTTAGGCTCCAGCCATAAAATATCTATCTTGTGGTTTTTCTTATAACAATGGGCTTATTTTTATCGATCAATCTAAAAATCTTGCATGTATCGATAATAATTTATATGGACTACCTATATTTTAGCCGATTTCCAAATAAAGAGGAGATTATCAATACAATTGTATTTCATATAAATATCTGTAGGTACCTATTACCTATAGGAATTTGAACTGCGTTCCCAAAAAAAAATTCACAGCTCTCCATTTATGGTTGCATAATCTTTGTTCCTATCTCAATATCCGCATGAACTAGGATCATCCCGACATGATTTAAATACATCTAAATTACTTTCCACATTTGGGCCCAAGAGAATTTTAGAAAATCTTAATGTACCTAATGTGCCCAGGGCTCTAATTCATTATCATTACAGTAGAGGCGGACAATAAGGTGGCAAGTCAACTATTAGACAATACGATGTCAAACATCGGTACCGGAACGGAACGGAACCGGACCGTTACCATTCGGTCAAATAACTATAGTGACAGTATCCATTTTTGTATAGGTACGTAATAAGGGAGTGATATAAGGTGTAAAAAAATACCAAGTGGAAAAAAAAAACGATACCACGCCACGTTGCCGCTAAAGTTTTCATCGAAACTTAGTGCGCATGAATAGAATAGAAAAACTAACATATTATGGTTCACCTTTAACTATAATGTCATGTAATCTGATGTTGTAGTTACAATGGAGAACTTGTATGGGACTTCTATTTCGAAAAAATTGCACTCAATTGATGCGGATATACGTAGAAATATCATACAGAAGAAAAAAAAGAAACAAAAGCGATTGTTTTAGTTTTATCTCACGTTAAAATGACGAAAAAATTTTTTTTTCAATAAAATTACACAGGATATTGAATTAGAAATGATATTTTGTATGACAAAATGCAAATTTTGTGAAGATAATTGCAAATTAATGACTTACTCCATAGTAAACGCACCGAGAATATATGTTGTGACGTCATTGCATACGCCAGTTTAAATACAGAGCGTTTTCGGGGGGTGCCGGCGCGTGCATATTTCAAATGCATATAACATCAGAAAAATAAATCATAAGAAAATTTTAGTGCTACAGTTGTTTTAATGCTGGATTATACTTTTGATTTTCTTAATAAAATAAAAAGATGCAAGTTCCCTATTCACAACTTTCAAACATAAATAAATATTGAGATGACTCAGATGACAGCCTGCCAGTGCCAGGTGAACCAAGCATCTATTATGAAAATTGTGTAAGTAGGTATAGTTGTTATTTTCTAAGCCGTCCGTTCCGCACTAAAGAACGCCGCACTGCAGAACGGACGGCTTAGAAAATAACAACTATACCTATATGTATGTAATGAGTAAAGAAATAATTTTACTATTCATCATATCAGCCGAAAGACGTCCACTGCTGGACATAGGCCTCCCCCAAAGAGTGCCACAATGGCCGGTCCTGAGCCACCCGCATCCAGCGGACTCCCGCGACCTTTACAAGGTCATCAGTCCACCTTGTGGGGGGGCCTACCCATGCCACGCCTTCCGGTAGGTACGTGGTCGCCACTCGAGAACCTTTCCGCCCCAACGGCCATCGGTTCTACGTGCGTTTTACTATTGATACCTAGTTATTAACAAAACTCATCCGTTGTCGAAAAAAATATCCATAGGTTTTTCTCTATGGTACCTACCTACGGTACAGTTTTTAATAATAAAGAATTGTCAATCACTTATTGTCTTATCATAATCCAGAACATAATAAAGAGGAAAAGTTTGTGATTGAATACGTATTCGGGGTAATTTAATCTTCCAAATTAAACATCCGATTTCTAAAAAATTTTCAGGTATTACATAGAATCCAATCCTCCAAAAAGTATTATGTATATTTATAAATCTTTTAGATTAGATTGTAATTTTACTAGGTATGTAGTTCAGTAGGTCGATCACGTAACGCATTGTACGAACGTCGGGTAGGTCTAAATGTCACTTTTTATATGGAAAATTGACAGTTAAATTGTATATACCGACGCGCGTTCGGAACGTTACGTGATTACCCCTCTGGTCCCATGTGGTATCGGATTAGAATAGCACCACCCCCTTTCTTCCCATGGGTGTCGTAAGAGTCGTACTAAGGGAACAGGGTTGAAGTGTGTTGTGGGTAGGGAATGCAAACCGGTTAACCGATTTTTCGGTTCGGAAACCTTTTGCAGTCGGTTAATAACCGGTTTTTGACACTAAAAACCTATGAAAAAAAAATTGAATGATGCGATGAATATGTTTTTATTTACTCCACTACATCTCGGCTACTTATAAACCAGAAATAATACTCCTGCAGTAAAATTATCCTTCAATACTAATATTTTTAGCTATTTGTAAAAAAAAAACGGTTAATAACCTGTTAACTGGTTTTCAGATAAAGTATGAGTTCAGTTTTAAGGCCTGATTTTGACGCTGCACCCATACAGGTCTTGCTGCCTAATTACGACGCTGCACCCAATAGGTCTTGCTGCCTAATTTAGACGCTGCACCCAATAGGTCATGCTGCCTAATTTAGACGCTGCACCCAATAGGTATTGCTGCCTAATTTAGACGCTGCACCCAATAGTTCTTGCTGCCTAATTTAGACGCTGCACCCAATAGGTCTTGCTGCCTAATTTAGACGCTGCACCCAATAGGTCTTGCTGCCTAATTTTGACGCTGCACCCAATAGGTCTTGCTGCCTAATTTAGACGCTGCTCCCCATAGGTATTGCTGCCTAATTTTGAAGCTGCACCCAATAGGTCTTTCTGCCTAATTTAGACGCTGCACCCAATAGGTCTTGCTGCCTAATTTTGACGCTGCATCCATAGAGATCTTGCTGCCTAATTCGATGCTGGACCCAAACAGGTCTTGCTGCCTAATAGTGACCCTGGACCCATTCGCCTTTGCGACTTATGACCTGTATGATCGGAAAATATTTAGGTATACGTACCTACATATTGTTTTTAAGAAAGACTACTAGTTTTATTATTCCTGATTTGATCCATAAATATGATTCCTCCTCTCGTAAGTTTTAATAGTTATGAACTTCATACTGTTTTAGGTCGTTAGGCAGACCAGGGGCGCATTTCGACTTTGCATTTTGATAGCTCATGATATTGCCAACCGTGGTGATAGAGTCTGTCAAGCGAGTCGTTTCCACAGCATTTTTATCAAATTCTTTATATGGCAACAATTTTACATATGAAAAACTGTCAGTTATAAGTTCGAACCATTTTTCAGAATTAAATGTTTTTTTTATTATTATAAGTGCCTACCTATTACACCGCCATACATTTCGTGTTACCAGCATGCGTTTTTTAGGGTTCCGTAGCCAAATGGCAAAAAACGGAACCCTTATAGATTCGTCATGTCTGTTTGTCTGTCTGTCTGTCTGTCTGTCCGTCCGTATGTCACAGCCACTTTTTTCCGAAACTATAAGAGGTCTACTGTTGAAACTTGGTAAGTAGATGTATTCTGTAAACCGCATTAAGATTTTCATACAAAAATCGAAAAAAAACATTAAGTTTTAGGGGTCTCCATACTCAGAACTGAAACTCAAAAAAAAAATGGATAGGTCTTCAAAAATGATATTGAGGTTTATAATATAATTTTTTTCTAAACTGAACAGTTTGCGCGAGAGACACTTCCAAAGTGGTAAAATGTGTGTGTCCCCTAGGGTTGCCAACCATACTATATTATATAGTATTGTACTATATTTTGACTCTTTGTACTATATACTGTTGAAGAAATATATAGTACGCGAAAATACTATATTTTGGGGGACCTTTCGAAGTGCTTCAAATTGCCGAGGTTTTACAAAATAGCAGTGGCGGAGCGACCGTACACAAGCCGATTGCCTAAAATTTTTTTTTAGGCAAGCCTATAGTTTGTACTTACATATATATATTCTGAACTATTTCATAACTTTTTTGTTTCGGGTTGCCCATGGAAAATTTTCACGCGCCGCCACTGCTAAATAGCAACATTGGCCAGCCAAGTACTATATTTTTTTAAGTGTACTATATTTTTGTCTTTTTTTTCTGGAAAATACTATATAATACTGTAACTTCTAAAATAAGAGAATGATAAAACTAAAAAAAAAATATGATGTACATTACCATGCAAACTTCCACCGAAAATTGGTTTGAACGAGATCTAGTAAGTATTTTTTTTTAATACGTCATAAATCGTAAACCGCAATTTATTTCACGGAACCCTTCATGTGCGAGTCCGACTCGCACTTGGCCGCTTTTTTTAATTTGCCGCTATTTTCCAGGGACACGACTTGCTAGACATAGTACCTACTCTATGTCGTTGGAATTGCGAATGGAAGAAGGGACAGCAAGAATCGCATTTGTGAAAAGCCTAGCATAAAGGATGACTCACGCTAGAACGGGCCGTGTCCGGCCCGGGGCGTTTTTTAAGATGAACGACGGCGTTTTTGCGCGGCCGAGCCATACCCAAGCCCGGCCAAGCCGTGCCAACACCGAGCTGCTTCCGAGCCTCGGCCGTGGCTCAGCCGGGTATGGCTCGGCCGCGCAAAAACGCCATCGTTTTTCTTAGAAAACGGCCCGGGCCGGACACGGGCCGTTATAGCGTGAGTCATCCTTAATTCGTATCAACGACACCGACAAAGAGGTATGTAATGTGAAACGTAAGTTTGTATGTAGGAGGAGGTAATCTCCAAAACTACTCATCTGATAGTATGGACCTTCGGTATGGATATAGGCTAAATTATAAACTGACTTCAAAAAAGGAGGAGGTCCTCAGTTCGTCGGAATATTTTGATATACCTGTATGTTCCCTGATTACTCTTAGACGCCACGGATCCCAGGCGGGAAATATACCCTTTCAAACAAAAAAAAAATCGCCGCCGCCGCAAAGGTCGCACCGAAAATATGTGGCCGGGCCCGTTCCATGGTCATTAGGTCAGGATCTGATGATGGGATCCTGGCGGAATCGAGGGAACTGTTCAAATTTGATTAGCAAACTTGAAGCAATTTGAAGTCGGTAAATATTCAGTGATTTTCAGTTTGACAGCGGGAATAGCCACGCGGGCAGCTAGTATGTATGAATGTATGTAAGCACTTCATTGTAGCTCTTTTGCTAGTTGAGAGATTTTACATGTAAGTATATCTCTCATCTAAGCGTCCATCCTGGTTACATTCCATAACTTGTGTTGCTCTATTTTAACTGACTGAAAAAAAGGGGGAGGTTCTCAATTCGGATGTATTTTTTTATTTTTTTTTATTTTTAATGTTTGTTATCTCAGTACTCCGTCATTTATGAACCGATTCGTACAATTATTTTTTTAACTGAAAGTATATGCTTCCAGATTGGTCCCATTGTTTCCAAAACCAGTTGGATGATGCTAACCATGAGGAATTGAGGGAACTCCTCAAATATATTAGGCACGCGTGTAGTAATTTCGGTATTTTCTATTATAACTCGTGTATTTACACCCGGAAATCATAAATTTGGTGAAGTGGAAGTGATGATGAAGACCACAGATGGCTTGTGGAACTTCTCAATGATGTACTTCAAACTATATAAGTACGTCACAGATTCTGATATTATTCCGTTGAAATAGCAAACAATGAAGTGCCAAAGGTAATTCTGAGATCCTTGAGGAATCGACGGAAGTCCTCAAATAAAATCGGCCCACATACAGCGATTTGGTTTATTGGTCTAAAAATCAACGCTTTTGTTCTCGGAAATCAGTTCATGTGGTAAATTGGAAAAAAAATGTGGAAATGTTAATGTGGCTTGGCGGAGTACTGAATTGAAGACGGTTAAAACTTTGTTTTGAAAGTAAATTATTAATCCGCGTAATTGTTAATCTGCACTGTTTGGTTTCCACGGGCCAGGCCCAGCCCAGCCGTGTGGAACCATAGAAACTATATTGTTTGAAATACTCTTTCGTTAATAAATATATTTTCATTTTCACCTTTTTTTAACGTAGGGAGATGCTTTTACGCGTCCCGTCCTGTCCCGAGGAGGCACCTAGGCCTAGGGAGGGGCCTAGGTTACGTCATACACAATTATCTTGCTTTACTCATGTATTGGGTATTTAAAAATTCCATACACCCTATACAAAGATGGCGGGGAACATTTCATTAAATAGCTAATTTGGCATGTGCGAATTGGTCCGCTAATACTCCCCCTCTAATTTGTTACTCCTGATCAATTTCAGAAGGTCGAGCATCAATGTACCTACTTCTAACACGCCTACAGTACACACCCACTTACCTACACAATAATATTATGGTTTCTGAAAATACTTGCGCCATTACTCTTAAAATGGTACAGTCCCAAAAATATTAAAGATCGCAAAAATAACCTAAAGGCTCTAGGAATAGAGTTGTCATCAGATATTTTTGCGGCCTTTGTCCCATCATATATTGATGCCGGTGACTGTAATTATTTATTTTAGTTTCTTTACTTTTATGGTTGATAGTTTTATATATCTCCTATGTTTCAATTCATAGTAAAAAATACTCTTGAGAGTTATAATGATATGGTTGTATCTTTACCATTCTTCTTTAAATATAAAATTCTTCTGTACGTATGTTTGTCACCTAACTCCTCCTAAACGGTTGGACCGATTTGGATGAAATTTTGTGTGTATATTTCAATGGGTTCCTGGATGGTTTGAAAACACAATTGGACCCAGTAGGTGGCGCTGCAGTCGGTATGTCACTGGTCTCTTCGTAAATGGCTGGACTGATTTGGATGAAATTTTGTTTGTATATTTCAATGGGTTCCTGGATGGTTTGAACTGTTTTCAGAAATAGATTTCAGAGACATACATTTCTGAAACCTATACCTATAATTGCTAAAACCATAGTCAATACAGTAAGGGTTTACTTTAATTAATTAAAGTTAACATTGTAAAAGTGAGGGTATCAAATTATAGATTCTTGAAAACAATATTGATAAGTGATACCTACCGATAACGTTTGATTTCCCTGTAAGCTAAGATGATTTATTTATCAAGGATTAGTAGAATAGTTTCTTTAATGTTGACATTTTGTGTCTGCATAGAAAAAAGTTGTATCTTTCCTTATATTTTCGATCATTTTAATATGACAGGCCACCTTAGATTCATATTACACCACAAGGTAGGTACTATTTCCGTTTTCTGTGGATAATTTACACCACACCTCCGCAAACAAATTTACTCACGATATTATTGTATATCGAGCAAATAAGGTGACATTTTGAGTCGTGATATTAAAATAAGCACTTGGATGACATGATACCTACCTACCTACGTAATTTGTGGACAAATAAACAGGTAAGGTTGCAAATAATTAAGTTATACCAAACGAAAACATCCTCATCCGATTTATTTTGTGTGATTTCGCTTTACTAGTATCAGTTAATAACGCAAAGTCGAGAGTCGTCATCAGACAAACATATTTCGTTGCTCAGAAGTGTTTCTATAGGCGCCTGACGTGCTGCCGCACGCGTCGGCTAGGTACCCATTAACACGACCTTATATCATATCCGCCACCACCGCTGACATTCACATCATATTTTAATATATCCTGATTGTAGCAACGGCACAATCCTTTGTTGTAAAATTGTAAGATCACAAGTGGATCAGAGCTTGATATGCTCATACGTCATTCTTTAATATGGCAGATCGCCCCCGTACTGGCGCTCATCAAGTCATCATGCACTTGCAGGGGCGCGTGGCGAGTGCATCAAGTGGCAGGTGATGAAGAGTGATGGGCAACGCGTGCTGGCTCCTCGAGGAATGGCCCTCCATATACCATATTAAATCCCGTGCTACTTACACGCTACACGGTGAGCGACCAAGGCTTATTTGAATTAAGACAGAGCTACCTATAGCTATACCATTGCATATAAAGATTGAAGAACAAAGAACATTACCGATCAAGTGCCAGTCAGACTCGCGCACCGAGGGTTCCGTAAGTACAAACTTTCACACAACATACCCGTCTTTCCCCGCCCATTCATTCTGGAAAAATCTTAACAACGCATCTAGCAGTAGTTACTTAGTTACCGTCATGTAGTGCGATTTACGGTGCATTTTGTTACTTACTATTAACTTGCGCGGCCAAAGGTTATTTATGTTAGGTATGTTAGTTTTTTAGCGAATTATTTTTTAAAACGTCATCTGATTTCAATATTTTTATTGCATTTGATGGAAGATGCTTCCAAAATAATCTAATAGGAATTTGAAGATAAAAAATACATAAAAAAGTCCAGTTAATCCAGAAATTCTTGCTTTATGCAGCCTAATACTGTCTTAGTGTCTATACTTATTTCAAAAGCTATTTGCCTTCGCTTAACCGCTTTTCTAAGACAAAGTTATATACCTAATTTCGCATTTAAGGCTCGACAATCAACAGGGGCAGCGTTTTCGAGTTTTTTAAAACAATCTCAGACGTAGAAAATAGGGTTCAAAAAACTAAAAAAAAGATACGTATTACTTAAGGATCTAATCTAGTCAAAATCGCATTCAGTTACGCGATCTAATGAACTTCACTCGATAGAAAAAAAATCCAAAGTTACCTCTTTTTGTAAAGTTTATTCAATATTATGAGTAAACTATAGATATTTTAAATTACATTTTTGTACTCTAATAAAGTTATTAAATATTTATAGACGAATTCGCAGAGTTTGAATAGATAAAATGATTATCTTAATTACTATGTTTAAATACCTACAAAATGCGCGAGCGCGGAGGCTCGGCAGGCCCGATCAGTCGCGCTCTGGCCCATACGGACGACGACTCAAGGACGTTATTATTATTATTTTGTTTTTGGGCCTTAATATGCCGCTTCGACCAGCAAGTAATGTATTGTGGCAGCCCTTGTTTTAGAGTTCACCGTTAAGTCCCGTTGCCTCCAGGAAATTCCAGATTCTTTGGGCGGTGATATGTTGTACTTCTTGTGGGTGCATTATGTGCCGCCCTAGGTAGGTACTTCTTTTATGCATGAGTGGTCCGCAGGAGCAGAGAATGTGCATTGCAGTCTCCTCTGTCTCCTGGCAGAACCTGCAAGTTGTGTCCTGCTTCATACCCATTTGAAACAGGTGTTTGTTCAATTTGCAATGTCCTGTCAGGATTCTTGTCACTGCGCAGGTTTTGTGCCTTTTGAATTGTAATAACTCTTTGGACAGCAGGACGTTAGCGGGTGTACAAGCCTTAATGTGTTTTTTAACACCAAAAGAATAGAGCAACAATTTCTTACCGCTAACCTATTAAATGTCCTTCTGGCGCGTCTCGGGTGACGAATGACTGCGATCCGAGAGTAATTTCTCACCATTCCAAATAATAGTTAGGTTTGCTAGGCTTTACACAAAAAGCGTTTCGTCCTAACTATTCGCAATTCACCATATTCGTAATTCTTGACGGTCCTCATCTTTACTTCTGTGCCGAATATAATTAAATGGAACGGATGACTTTTTTATAAGTAAAATTTATTTTATGCGTTCTGTCTTTAGGTAATTATCTACTTATCTTCGCAGAATCGTACTTGATAAAACATCGTGCGAAAATCCCCAATAACCCCAAAACTGTTTACTTTGACGCAGAAATGTCGAATGGCTCAAGATAAAGATAATTTGCCTGACATAAAACCAAAGCCTTATTGCACTCAAATATGAATAATCCTTTTTTTAAGAACGTAATTTTTGCACATAGCGACTTAGAGATAAAGCAAAGGTTAACATCATATTAAGAATCGGGAGAGAGATTAGATGAACGAAACAAAAGAGTGACGTGAAAAGCAAATGACTCCATGTAGTTGTACTATTACTTATATGCTTGTAGAAAAAATCGAGGGGGTCCTTCTTAGGGCCTCCACACATCGAACGGTCGCGGCGCGGGTCGGACGCGGCACGGTTGACGTGGTTATATTCACACCGCAGGCGGGTCGTGGCGCGCCTGTCCAGTAGTAACGCGGGCCCGCCGCGGTTAGGGTTGCCATATGGAAGAATTAAATGTCCTGATAAAAAACCTGACATCACCCTAAAAATCCTGACATTTCTTGTAACAGAGATTTGGCGTAGCTTGAACGACGCCCCGGCGGCGCGCTGCGCTTAATTTATACTATTTATAACTATGTTGATTATAATTAATACCTGTTGTATTGTGCAATTTGAGCAATAATGTAAACAAACAAACAAATTTAGGTAGTTTGTAACTAGGGTTTTAGGCAAAAAAAACGGATTGAGATCTCTTTAGCTGTAATTTTTCCTAATTTAAATTGTTTTGAAAGATATATTTTTTTTTGTTGATTATTTACTACTTTTATGCATTGTTACATTAAAACTGTGTAAACTTTGTAATAAATATATCCCGTAAACTTTTTTTTTATGAGGTCATTCCTAAAAATCCTGACACTTGCCAAGTCCGGCCACAATCCGGACAAAAATATAAATAAATAAATAAATATTATGGGACAATCTTACACAAATCAACCTAGGCCCACGGTAAGCTCAGTAAGGCTTGTGTTGTGGGTACTAGGCGACGATATATATAATAGATAAATACATATAGATACTTATATACATATATAACATCCATAACTCAGGAACAAATATTCGTGATAAACACACAAATAAATGCCCTGACCGGGATTCGAACCCGGGACCTCCAGCTTCGTAGGCAGAGTCACTACCCACTGGGCTACGGAGGCCGTATACAAAGACAAAGGGTCAAAAATCCTGACATATCCGGAAAAATCCTGACGTATGGTTGCTACCCTAGCCGCGGTAGCAACGCGGGCCCGTGTTACTACCGCGTCCGATGTGTGTTTGAAGTGTCGTTTTAATGCTTTACAATAGTTTACAACTTGCGCGGGCCCGCGCTCGACCCGCGTTCGCGCCGCAACCGCGACCAATGTGAGGAGGCCTTTATCGCAGGGCAATTGCGTAACTTTTAAAGTGTACGTCCGTTGATTTATTTAGACGTTTGACCTATTTGTTTGGTAGACAGCTATTGTCAATTTCATAACTAGGTACACAGGTTATGAGTAGATTAACATTCGGAAGATCACATTTTCATTTACTATCATTCCATGGATTAGGTACTGTCAGTTTTGGGAGGAAACCCCGTCCACGGAGGTTATGTACTCGTATGTCGGACTCGCACCGACTAAAAAGTTCCCGATGGTCCTCCTCGAGTCCTCGAGGCATTTCGGACGGCTCTGGGATCTCCTACGGAACGCATTATTCTGTAACTTGTTTTAAGTTTGCCTCACCTCAACGCTCACCCACAATTATACCTTGAATTGAGCGTAGGTAGAGTCTAGTTTCTTAACGGGTGACCGGCGGGGTGAGCCGCATTAACGCGTAGCGAATAACAGCCCTGTGTCGCCCTGGCTTCACGCCTCTCCACCCAAAATGTTTTCTAGACGATCGCAGGCCCCAACTGCGGCCGTGTACTACCATTTAGGCATGGGAATACGGTAGCCATATTCTAATGCCCAGGCTATCACTATATTTATATAATATACTATAGTTATTAAGAGGGTTGTGAACCTGTAAATTTTCATACAAAAAGTGATAACGTTTTTCACCCCGTAAACATCGTTAGATTTTTATAATTTTTGGACATGTTGAAGATATAGTGAAATACTAGGTCTGTACGTTTTGATTTTTAAGAAAAATTGCTTACTTTAAAAGTAATTTGCATCTAAACATCTATATTTTTGACTTAAAAACTTTGACTACCTTTTTTTTTTTTAATTAATCTAAACTTTTTTACTAAAAAGGAACACGACAGAGATAGATTAAAGTGTACTTAATCCAATTATACCAAAAATATTTAATTTCATTAAGGTTTAGGGGGGTAAAAACGTTATCACCCGAAACCATATTTCAACAAGAAAATGTAGGCAATTACCTCCAGGACTTGCAATTCTCTCTATCACACGATACGGGTCCGGAGGCAGAGCGGTGTGAGACAGATAGATTTTTTTAAATACCTACTCGCGCCGCGTATCGACACTTCACAATCCTCTTAATGCCTAAGATTAAGGTTAATATCGCACACTAACTTTTTCCAAGTCATCGCGTAGTGGAAATGTCTCAAAGCGATTAATCAAGATTAGCTAGACACGTATCAGTGTTTGAGGATTTTTGTGGATTTGGCAGATTAAGGCACATCCCACCGTGTTTGCTGTTTTGTTTGTGAGCCTTGGAAAGTCACACTTCGGGCAATTAGCCTTCGGGTAAGCCAGTTCGTAAAAGATTTAAGAAATGCCGTCACTTTCTATTTACAGTTGCATCAGTTATATTAAAGCAAGAAAGGTGCCCGCGCTATCAGAACACTATTGCCTAGGCTTTCGAGTTCATGTTCAGATATTTTTGGGCCCTGAAGAGTCCAGATACATTGATGGAGACTGCGAAGCTGAACATAAAAATATGAACATTTCCAAACATTCATAAGAATATATTTTCCAAAAAACAAGGAGGTCAGATGATATATACCTAAACAGTTTAAGCATCCAAAAAATATAAACATTTCGGCTCTCATACTCATCCGAGCAAGCCTTTCTACAATATTAACCAAGGGGAACTTCATGTCATGCTGAAACTGGACCCTATTTGCCATATACTAAGTAGTTTAATTTTATTAAATGTTTAGTGAATTTTGTTTCTATTTCTTGTAACTATTGCATGTGTTTTGTTTTTCTTTATCTTTATGGCAAATAAAATAGTATTTTTCACCATCGTGATATAATAGAGAGCTTTTTAGTTGAGTACCGTGTTTAGGCCACGAAGCTTGCTTAGTGGCCTAAGTAAGGTACGAGATTAAAAAGCTTGATTATGAGTTATGACACTATTGTGAACAATACTTTTTGTACGAGTTTATTATAATTAAAAATTTAAGTCATTAATACTTACGAGTATATAAGAAAACTAAATATCGTAAGTACTATATTGTCTAGTCCTATCACACCACCGGCGTCCGTAATGTTGCAGGCTAAATACTAGCCAATCACAAAGCGTAGTTTTTTTTTATGCACAGGATACAGCAGCAAGTTTAAGTAGATTTTTGACCGATGACGCTACGCCACTACGTTCCGAAACGCCATAGATTGGCAATTTTGTATCGGATCGAGTGTCCTTAAACAAGGACATATATTATTGAAATACGAAGTACTATTTTAAATTTTTTTTCGGTTGTCTATAGCGTATCGAAACAGTTATTTCGGTTGTTTCGGAAGTAAAATAGACTATTCAACGATGAAAAGAGTGACGTTGCAGTATTCTCTATGAAATCTTAATACCTACACATATTTTAATAGACGAGTACAAAATAGTACATTACTGCAAAGGCCGTGAAGTAAGGGATTGATGGACGAGTTTGGGCTAGACGGCCCAGTCGTAGACGAGGCCGGATACAACGAGTCCAGCAATCCCTGTTCCGGCCGAGGCTTGTATAGTGCTTTTCTCAAACGATGTGAGGAAATAATAAATAGTTATTTGTTATACAAGGGTGCAGTTATAATTTAACCGCGAGTGTGGAATTGAAACACGAGCTAGCGAATGTGAGTGGATTCAAAATAGAATCCTTTTCACCTCACTAAAGTGAGAAAGATTCTAGATAAAAAAATCTAAAAAAGAAAAAAAAACATTAAAAAAGAATAATATTAAAAAAACATTACAAAAGAGTAAAACAAAAAGGAAAAAAATATTTAAAAAAAATTACTAAAAAAACAAAAAAAAAACAACTATAAAAACAAAAAAAAACGCCCAAAAAAATGACAAAACAAAAAAAAAAGGAAAAAACAAAAAAAAACAAACAAAAAAAGAAAAACATTAAAAAAAACAAAAAAAAAGGGAAAAAAAAAACATTAAAAAAAGTAAAACGAAATGGAAAACTTGAAAAAATTAAAAAAAACGACAAAAAAAACAAAAAAACATTAAAAAAAGTAAAACAAAAAGGAAAAAATAGATAAAAAAAAAACTTAAAAATAACATAAAAGACCCTACAAAAATTTTAAATTAAAAAATAGACAAACATCAAGAAAAGAAAAGATTTTTTTTAAATCATTAAATACGATAAACAACACTAAAAAATAAACGAAAAATAACAAAAAAAAATTAAAAAACTAACAATTTTTTTTTTACAAAAAACTAAAACAATAAAAAAAAGTATTGGTGGTTGGCAGTATGTATTTTTTCCTTTGTCTGTTTAATATCAGTAAGCAAATTTAAAAAGTTAGAGTAGCGGCCAATAATGTTTTTAGTTAGGGTTTTCATACATTACTTCTTGGCCTAGGCCAAGAAGTAATGTAGGGAGCCATAAACAAGGAACTTCATGTCTTCATTTCGTGACATTAACGCATACATTTCCGAGCATGTTTGAGAAAAAATCTTATTCTTATATCTGTACTTAATTATAATCACAATTCTCATAAATATATGTGCTCAAATTTTACGAGTATTTCTAAACAAGAGCACATAAATATCTGCACAAACAATACCTACATGTACCAACCTATCTAATTGTGTAGGTACAATTCAGCAGTTTTTTCGAATACATTCGAGAATATTAGTGATAGCTACCAATATAAAGTATTTACATTAACAATAATTGGTCAATACAGGTCACGCTGCTTCTTATTGCTTTCTTGGTTTAAACAATTGTTTTTTTTCAATATCTAACATTATTTTGTCTCCCACTGAACTATCGTAATAAACACTAAGTACACTTATTTATGCTACACTATAGATAGACCAACTGAGACGTACCTGTCACTGGTGATTAATTCAAACAAAAGTGGAGCAAAGTTGGTCAACAACGATAATGTCAACCTTATCGTGCACTATTTACGTCTGCGTCGCATTTTCTTACACTTTTCACGTGTTTTCAATACTGGCACATAAAACTGACCGACACAGAATTCCAGAAAAACTTAAAACGAACAAAACACTCGCGATCGATACGGATTTGCGAATAAATATTTAACGAAACTATTTCGTTGGGCACTGAAGTCATTTATCTAAGTTTCACTGATTAGATAGCGCTTTCAAGGATATGATTCAGGGCTCGTACTATTACTTATTCTGTGCTCGTACCCTTACGAATAACATCGATAGGTGTATCAATTATAGGATTATAATATCAATAAATATTAATAACGATGGTTTGCCTACATACGCATCAGTCCTACAATATCAATTTAACTGCAGATGTTACACATTAATGCAGATGAGGAAGACGAGTGTGATAATCATGAGTTCTTGTGTGTACGCAATTTCGCGATTATTTCTGTCCAGTAATAAATTGGCACATGTGGTAATGTAGCTACATATTACCTACTGTTATTTTTTATGAGTTAGTCGAGAGTTTCAAAATAGTAATCAGGGTTAAAAGGAGTCATACAACCTATAAATTGCAGTTTGTAAATATATACATACATACCTACAACTTCGTCCATCCATGCATAAGGATTACGGTCCCGGTACTTTAATAACAGTTTAAAAACAATCCGACTTCACTATTTTAGTTCGTCTGCCATTATCCTTCTTAGTGCATTAAAGTATCACATAATGTTCGAAGTAATGACGCGATATTTGTTCTTAACATATTATCTTTCTTAGAAAAAACTCGTTTGTACATTTTAACATTTGTTCAGTGACTTATAACGAAGGGGATTTTTGCTCTAGCGTCGCTCTCCGATATAACTTCGTATTGTTTAAGAATATGAATGTTGTCGTGTGTAGATATTTGAAACATTGAATAGTAAATGGTGTGATCATTTATAAACGTTAAAACGATTTAACTTTTATCTATATTAATGTCGCTAATTCAGTGGCACGAGGCCTCTTATAAGGTTGAACGTATAAGGTTAATGTTAACCAATGAAGTTAAAGTATGTAGTACAAGCTTTGCTTAGTTTGGGACTAGGTCGATTTGTGTAAGATTGTTGCCAAATATTTTTTTAAATAAATACCTAAATAAATAAATATTAGGGGATAATCTTGCACACAAATCGAGCTAGTCCCATGGTAAGATCAATAAGGCTTGTGTTTATTATTATTATTTGTATGTTTTTTCCATATCTCGAGACCATGGGGTGCTGGATTTTTGGAAGGCATGCGTGGGGCAGAAGCCAACAGCACAGAGGCCCTTTAAAACAAAAATAATCTAAAGCGAGGGATTATTATTGATGTTACCTGCACGTATCCTGCCTGTACACAGTGCTCTGTCCAATAGAACTGCTGTACGTCGGTATTCTATGGAGACTGCTCGACGCATGCAAAGTAATTGGCGGCCTCAGGAACCCACTCCCCCTAAACCCAGCCAGCATCGGAGACTCCACCATCGAACTGTCAAAAACACTGGTGTCATCAGTCTCCTCCTCGATGACCCCAGGGTTATAGAAAATCTTTCCCGAGGCCGGTTTGGGTTTGTCCTTTGGCTCCTCGGTTCGGACCTCCATTTCGTAGGAACTTGGGTCCGCGTTCATCATGGCTAAATGTCCAGATTGCACTGTCACAATATCGTCCGTTCACTTGCTCTGTGAGCTGTATTGATCTTGCGATTCATCGTACTGCTTTTTGGGTCTGATTAGTAACGGTGAGCCTGGAAAGAATAAAATGATCTTTTAGATGCGTCATAAATGATTGCATATATGTATATACATCAAATCAATCGATCAATATATGTATGGAAGTCAATATGTTGATGAAGCGTTCATAGCCCGGCGGCGCCTGCGTATCGGAAACGATAACGCAGGTCAAGCAAAGACGGCAGGGGTCAGTCTTTGGATGGGTGACCGCCTGTTTGAGTGGTTACTATAAATGAGCGCTTCCGTGCTTTGGAAGGCACGCTAAGTAGTTGATCCCGGTTGCTGTCTATGACAGTAGTCGTTAAGCCGAGTTAGAGGCCTTCGGGCGGCTTAAGAACCTCTAACAGTCGAGTTGCCCACTCACTTGACAAAGGGGGGACAACTGTCACTCGCGTCCGCAGGAGCTACCTACCACAACCCTGCACGTGTCCCCTGGGTGGTACTAAAGAGTGACAAAAGGCGAAAATGATAATTGCCATACGATTAAATAAAATATGTTGAGACAGCCTTTAGAAGATTATTTTGATGAAATAAAATCATAAATAAAAAGATATTATGAACCTTGAAAGTTTAGACAAATATGCTTGTTTATTGTCCAAGAGTAAATTTAACGAAATCAATAGAATCCTTACGCCTTTATAGATACAAAATTAACTATATGACAACTATGGACCTACTTCGGGACCGAAACAGCTAGGTATTTACTTGATTTTTCATGCGATTAGTACCAATAGCGGATTGTGACGTCATACTTTTAAGTCAATTAGTATGAAGCGTTTTGGGCTGCTGCCAGCGAGTTCAATCTTTGTGTCAATTTTTGTTCTTTCAGAGCGTTTTTCAAATAAAAGTGTACAGTACACCCTAGTTAAGCTAAAATTATGAAACGTTAACTTTGTTAGTTTTGTCACGAAAAATAGCCATACATTTAATACGGCTAATTTTCGTGACAAAACGGGCGTTCTTGTGCATACTAGCGCCACTGGTAAAAAAATGTGATTATTTCAATTTAACGATAGATATTTAAAAGCAGGCATTTAAGGCCGCATTTAAGGCCGCTATGCGTATTTTGTATGTAAGTATCTTTTGAATACATCATTTATATTTACGTTGCTGGATTCGTCAATCTATGCGTCCAAATTAAATTATAACGGACGTTTTTCTTTTGAGTTCATAGATCGACGAATCCAGCAACATAAAAACTAGTTTAATGTATTCATACGGCCTACTTTTTTAAATATCTATCGTTAAATTTAAATTATAACAATTATTTAGCGAGTGTGCACATGAACGCCCTCTTAACTAAGGTACACTCTATTTGAAAAACGCTCTTAATTGTAATTGCTCCCATACAAACATTTAGTTAGTGCCTCTCCAAAAACTGGTTCGAATGCCATCGTAAAAAATACTTAGTCTACACCCCTATTAGTTAAGGTAAACGTCCCAATGCTTGACATTGATCTAATATTAGACACTTTAAATATTAATTTATAACAATTCCTCGTAACTACTTATTTTCTACTAGACATTAAGTTTCAAATTATCAGCGCCATCTGTGGGCGAGTAGCGAATGTAGCGATAGTGAAAAACAGTTTGTTTCATTATGAGTTTAAACAGTTTGTCAACAGTAACTCTCTTACGCTACTAAGATCTCAAATGTTTTTTTTAAGTTGCGTTTCTTTCTAGTCTTACTATTTTAGTTTTACAACCGACTGATACCTACTTCATTCATTGTGTACTTAGGTAGTATGATAATTTGATTGCTAGGATTATTAGAATTGTCGTAGACGAAAACGACTAACGTACTAGTTAGAACTAGGTATTTTGCTTAGTTTTTTAATAATATACATAAAAACAATTAATTTTGTTTTACACCTTCAGTGCTATTTTGTAAATTGGACAGCTCACTGACACAGCTAGCCAACTTTTCGGAAAATGTCCAAGGCTTAGACAGCAATTTCCTAAAACTGCCAAAGCTGTTTTCACGACGGCGTTACATTATTTAGGCAGATTGTTCCGTTGTGACACATCCATCCTCTCGTTACATGTAGGATGTGTGACTATCGCCATACTTCAACCTGTTAACGCCCCGACGGATGTCTTGATAGCCACCTACGTATCTGCGATATTGCGGAAAACCTTGTAAAAATATGTCGTTTCAGTAAATGGTGTAAGATTGTGGAAGATTTTATGTTAGGTCTATATTACTTGTGTTATGGTCATATAGATTTAGTACTAAGTTACTCAAGCAATATTCTTATGCTTCTATTAGGAATAATGCGATTACCTACTTGCGTATTTTTGTATGTAACTCTCCCTCCATTTTATGAAATGCCGCCAAGTAACTCCTGATTCAGTTAATTCGATTAGATTAAGGATTAATTTTGGTGTTAGTCTCTAGAGTTTAGGGGTTGGAGAGGCCGCTGTGTGTTCACATTTTGACACAAACCTTAAAATTGTGTCTCTAGCTTTGGAGTTTTGTTTGATTTTGTTAGAATTGGTGCTTAGATAAGCATGATGTATATTTTAAGTACCTACCTACTCATAAATAATCTCTTCGGCCGTTCTACGAAACCAAAGCTACGTAACCGTAGTACGTGTGAAGACTTCTTTTTCTTGCTACGAAACTTTTTACGCACAAAGATTTTTTTTCCTTCCTACGCAACCAGTTACGACATTTTTTTCGTATTTCCGAGGGGTAATCACGTAACGTTCCGAACGCGCGTCGGTACAATTTAACTGTCAATTTTCTATATAAAAAGCGACATTTAGAGCTACCTGACGCGCGTACAATGCGTTACGTGATCGACCTACTGGTCTGTTTGCCCTTCGGACATCTGAAACTACCTACCTAGTGTTTTGCGATCGTAAAAGCTTTCCAACAGGGAAGAAGAATTTTTTGGTACCTAGTTTCGTAGCAAGAAAAAATATTCTTCACACGTAACGGTTACGTAGCGTTGGTTTCGTAGGTGGCCGAAGGGCAAACTCGCGCTACTGTGGCAAAATTTCAGGATAGGTAGATGCCAAAAGGAACCTGAGCAGCAGGTTGCAACCGGGATAGCACTGAATTGAGACGGAAAAACGTAAGTAGTCTAGCTTGGGAAGAAAAACAAAATCATCAGCCGTCGCGCCCTGTCAGCACAGTTATCACAAGACGGCCGCGACATACTCTTGAGCTCTCTCGCACTATGCGTCTCTCTTTTATTAGACCACTTAAGGCCTCCACACACCGGTCGCGGGCGCGGGTCGTGCGCGGCTCGGGCGCGGGCCCGCGCAAATTGTAAAACATTGAAACTACACTTCAAACACACATCGAACGCGGGCCCGCCGCGGGCCCTCGTTTAGAAAGAGACGGATAGTGCGAGAGAGCTCGAGAGTCGCGGCCGTCTTGTGATAGCCGTGAACTCAGAATTGGTGAGATGAGAAACATTCATTAAGCCTGTCACAGACTACTACTATAGTTTACTTACTTACTACCAAGTTTGTGACAGGCTTTAAACTTCAAAAATGTCAAAGTGTTATTGACACAAACATTTATGAAAAAAAGGGTATTTAGTTATTACAGATTAATAAATTTCGCGATTAGGCTACATTTAGGCTAGGCCGTAGGGCAATAATATTTTTTTTAACCATGTGTTGATGTTTTTAGGGTTCCGTACTCAAAGAGTAAAACCCTATTACTAAGACTTCGCTGTCCGTCCGTCCGTCAAGCTCCAGGCTGTATCTCAACAACCGTGATAGCTAATAGAGAGTAGAAATTTTCACAGGTTATGTATTTCTGTTGCCGCTATAACAACAAATACTAAAAACAAAATAGAATAATTCTTTAAGGGGGGCTCCCATACGACAAACGTGATTGTTTTGCCGTTTTTATAGATAATGGTACGGAACCCTTTGTGCGCGAGTCCAACTCACACTTGGCCGGTTTTTAGGGTTCCGTAGCCAAATGGCAAAAAACGGAACCCTTATAGATTCGTCATGTCCGTCCGTCTGTCTGTCTGTCTGTCCGTCCGTATGTCACAGCCACTTTTTTCCGAAACTATAAAAGCTATAGGTACTGTTGAAACTTGGTATGTAGATGTATTCTGTGAACCGCATTAAGATTTTCACACAAAAATCGAAAAATAACATTAAGTTTTAGGGGTCCCCATACTCAGAACTGAAACTCAAAAAAATTTTTTTTATCAAACCCATCTATGGATAGTGCAGTGATAACTCCCTGCATTCGCTATTATTGCGTTATCTGTGTCTTATTTTGTTCATTATTTTTTAGCAGTATCTAATCTCCTTGCTGCACGTCGTGTTGAGGGACTAGCTGGTTTTTCGGCTATTATTTTTAATTATTCAAATTTTGAAATGCGTAGATTATTCTTCTCGAATCTTGTCAATTTTGGTAAACAGACTGGGAGAGACTTCATTCTGACTTGAGTTTTGATCTGGAAAACATTCATATTAAGTTGGCGAGGATATTTATTTTCATGGGGCTGCGTTAAATAAAAAGGCGTACAAGTGCCCTATCTTCACTTTGTTGTGAACATTTCTGCTTAGTATATTGTTCCGGAGGCTCCAGCCACAGCGCAACAGGAGGCCTATAATTTTTTCTCAGCGAATGTTGAATTGGATCGACCATTGGACATTAGTAGTGCCGGACTAGAGGACAGTTCGGGTGAGTGTTTGTTTACATCATTAGGGCCCGTTAATTTGCCGGCTTGGTAGTTGTTGTGGTGTTGTGCTAACGGGTTTTATTCTGTTGCTAGCCGCCAGTTTCGGGCGGACAAGTATCGGACCGACACACAAACAAACGCTTGGACGCGTCTGTTTCGCCAGGCGTGGAAACCGGTTGAGGCAACGAGATCGTGCTGGACATCCTGCATTTGTGCCCCTGCATTTGTGCCACGCAGGCAACGTGTGGGCAGTTCGTCGAGTTTCGTCGGCTACGAACCCTTGCGATCAGATTAGTACTACATTAGGAGTTAGGTCTAGCCTCTATCTTTCGATCTGTAATTAGGCTCCCCTTCGCACCTTCGACCCCCCCCTCACTTCTTATTCTGGGTGACTACCCGCTATCGCGCCGAGCGTGCATAGCCGGGCTCTGATTATTTTATCGGATCAACTTTTATTTTCAAAATTTAGAAAGGCTTCTTGTTCGCCAACGTAGTTATTTTTTTGGTTAATTCGTTTAGGACCATCATTACATATCACCATTCACGTCATACCACCATTCCACGCGCTTATCATTACTTACCCTCATCATATTATTTAAAAAGCATCCGTGTCCTGCTATCCCATAGCTGGTCGTACCGATAACGAACAACAGGCGGAGCGGTTCGTTACCAGTTGGGAAGTGGGGATATTAGTATTGTTTACCTTTGCGTGCTGTGCGTCAAAAGGGTTATAATCTATTACTTGGGGACATCCTATGTAACCTTTTTTAGGGCCATTAAAAAGTGATAAAATTGGTTCAAAGTTGTAACTTTTCAGGCTGTTGATTTCTTTGATTAATTTTCTCTGATAATGTTAATGACAACTCAACCGCGACAACAATCTTTAATTGTGTAAAATGTATTTTCATTTTTCTTTTCCTTGCATAAATAGAATTTCGATGTCATTGTGTAATAAATTACGTTCGTATTAATTTGCATGAGTGTTTACTTTTACACTAGTTTTCCTGCAAATAGTCTTCAAAAATGATATTGAGGTTTCTAACATCATTTTTTTCTAAACTGAATAGTTTGCGCGAGAGACACTTCCAAAGTGGTAAAATGTGTGTCCCCCCCCCCTGTAACTTCTAAAATAAGAGAATGATAAAACTAAAAAAATATATGATGTACATTACCATGTAAACTTCCACCGAAAATTGGTTTGAACGAGATCTAGTAAGTAGTTTTTTTTTAATGCGTCATAAATCGTAAACCGCAATTTATTTCACGGAACCCTTCATGTGCGAGTCCGACTCGCACTTGGCCGCTTTTTTGAATAATAGTGTTACATTACAATTTCATCCTTCCCAACCCAAATCGACAAGACCGGTTGATCTTCTACAAAATCAGTGCAACCGATACACATACATAGCTTTTAACAAGTGATTATGAACGCTCGCATGACATAGTGCAATTGCATAATTACGAAGGTGGCCAATGAAAAGTGTGACGTCACCATACCTGCGCCCGAGTGCCGAAGGCCGGTCTCAATTACGAGTCCAGTAATTAGTGGTGCGTGCGACCTTACTTTTGAGGTATGTTCTGGTTCTAGGTTCATCTTGCATATGTGGGACAGGGTGATACGCTGATGCGTCCTGTTGTCTTCTCTTTTTAGGGTTCCGTACCCAAAGGGTAAAACGAAACCCTATTACTAACACTTCGCTGTCCGTCCGTCTGTCTGTCTGTATGTCCGTCTGTCACCAGGCTGTATCTCACGAGCCGTGATAGTTAGACAGTTGAAATTTTTACAGATGATGTATTTCTGTTGCCGCTATAACAACAAATACTAAAAAACAAATTAAAACCAATATTTAAGGGGGCTCCCATACAACAAACGTGGTTTTTTTGCTCGTTATTGCTCGATATTGATAACGGCAACAGGTAGACGCTTGAAATATTCACAGAGTATTTAGTTGTATATTCACTTTAGGTAGATTGGGGCTCCCATACAACAAACGTGTATGTGTGCTGTTTTTATAGATAATGGTATACGGAACCCTTCGTGCGTGAGTCCGACTCGCGCTTGGCCGGTTTTTTTAATACTATTTCAGTCGGTTTGCGAGCAATGCAAGTATAGTACTTGGACCTTTGTATTAAATACCTGTGCCTTGGTTTTTAGGATGCCATTTTCCGACTTTATTTAAATGCTGTTAAGGTCTAAAAGTGACAAAGCTTTTAATTAGGTGACTGCACTTTGATGCGGGTTACCCAGCGCTGAGCCAGCACGTTTAGAATGCAGTTGGAGCTGTGGCAAAGACGGTTCTGAAGCGACGCGCACCGCTTTCTTATTATGGCAGCGAAGCCATCGGTGTGCGCCTCGGCAAACATTGTCGATATAAATACTTACTTAGGCAGCGCGTAGAACACTGTGGGGTTCTAGACGGTAGTCTGGGCGGTTCCCGGGAGTCCGTCAAACCCGTCCTGGTTCCCCAGCCAGACGGGATGCGTAAATGCATTTTCTCACAACAAAAAAGTTATGTACTTAGATCCCTACGTAGGTATTAACAACTATTTTCATATCATAATTCATATGACCACAGGCGGCCCACGTCTACTTAATCTATACGTGGACAGCCTTTACAAGACCTAAGAGGACGTCCGTTCCAGTTGTACAATTAGGTAGGTATATTATGTATCTATCTACGGTAAATTAGGGCCTTATCACACTTGCGATTTGCGAGCGAGTTGATAGTGAAGCGAGCACGAAGCGAGTTCGCCGCGAGTGCGTAACGATCTCGCAGCGAGCGCGTCACGATTTCGCCGCGAGCGCGCAACGTGTTCGCTGCGTACTCGCGGGAAAATCCCTACTCTAGACGCGGCGAACTCGCTGCGCGCTCGCGACGAACTCGTTACGCGCTCGCGGCGAGATCGTTACGCACTCGCGGCGAACTTGCTGCGTGCTCGCTTCGCTTTCAACTCGCTCGCAAATCGCAAGTGTGATAAGGCCCTTAATGTAAAAAAGCTCAGAATGGTACTCTACGAATGTTTGGTATTAGGTAGGCTTATTAAGGGTGGGTTGCACCGACTTACTATTACTTACAGACTGATCAACGTTAAATACGGCGCGGCGCCAGCAGCTGTCATCCCATATAAACTTATCAAATTTTCCATACATTCCGATTTTAGTAGGCAAAAGTCAATGCACGTCAAATAATATATAAGAGCTCGCTACATTTTATATGCCGCCCGACGCTTGGAGTTCGTTTTACGTGCGCTGGCTATTATACCTAAGAGGCGATGTATTTGTTTGTAAAGTCAACAAAAGAGTGCGAAATGATCCTTGCCTGCCTTTTCATTGAAATTCCTATGTCTAGGGTTTACTTGCCCCTGATTGTACCTGAGTGGCCGTTGGGGCGGAAAGGTTCTCGAGTGGCGACCACGTACCAGAAGGCGCGGCATTGGTAGGCCTCCCACAAGGTGGACTGATGACCTGGTAAAGGCCGCGGGAGTCCGCTGGATGCGGGTGGCACAGAACCGGTCACTTTAGAACTCTTTGGGGGAGGCCTATGTGCAGCAGTGGACGTCTTTCGGCTGATATGATGATGATGATTGTACGTAATGACTATTCACTATCGTTTTGTTGAGATCGAAGTTGTTGGATGTAGAGAAATAACACAAATAAAATGTTTATTAATTATACACATTAACGGACCTACCTCAGTTCTATAAAAATAGCACTGCGATGAATTTGTTTTGAAACAATGTTTTTATCTCTAGATCGTAACGTCATGGTCATCCTATTATACAAATTAATATACAGGAAACTATGGAAATCATAAAAAAGTGAAAGTTATGTAAATCATAACTAATTGAATGTGATAAATTTACGCCATAGTGTCATGCAGCACCAATTTCAAGTTATGCTTTCAACCGATTTGTCTAGTTTTCACCTCTTTTTGTTAAAATGGGCGCATTTCGATATTATTTTGCAACAGCTTATGAAAATATGGAACTTGTGATATGACCAGAGATCGGACAAATTTGCGACATTGCTCGCAATAATGTGGACATAACTCCAAAATTAATCAAAATGATATTCAATTAATTAATCTCTTACATGACATATAATTTGATTCCTAGTCAATAAATACAAAAGTTTGTTAAAGTATAGATTTATAAAAGAAAATAATCAGTATTTTTTCAGGGTGCTGTGTGACGAACTGCAACTGTCCTGCATGATAACAAAAATTTAATTTTCGGTACAAGCTTTTACTGCCGACTGTACTTTTCTGCATACCATCATCAAGTACTCATTGAGACGATTCTAACGAGCCCAAACTCGATGGGGTTGTGTCGTTTTATTGCGGAGTTCCTATGGCCACCATCCAGCTCCAGCATCAGATCAGCTCCAAGTCATTATAATATTGCATTGTCATGCGATATACATATGATTGCAAAATTCAGCTCAATTGGATAACAAAAAGTGACTGAAAAATGGATTGCAAATTTTGACGGACAACTTACATATTTACATACATACGAACAGTGCAAGTTAATATAAAGCTTGTAAAAAATGGAACAAGACAGGGTTATGAATTTTAAGGCCATTCATACATCCAAATATATGTCGTTTTATCTTGTAACTTGTTGTCAGCCACGCAGGACCTTTGCTATTCGTAAGGCGCTAGATGCGAATTATAAATAGCAAAAACTTAGTTTAGCCGGTGGCATTCCCACTTTTCATATAAATAGCCATAGCCATATGTTCACCAAGTTGAACGGAGTCCTAGCGTTATGCAACTACTTTAACTTACGTTTGTCCTGAGGTCACGCGAGTTCGTATTTGCAAAGTAGAAACTTGTATTTCAAGTTCTTGCATTTACATGTGTATAGGACAGGACATAATATGTTAAATAATAAAGATATATGGATAAGATATGTCTCACAATACCTACTTTAACGGGTGACTTTTGGGCTCAAAACAGCTTCGATGTTTCGGAAAGAAGGGTTAAAGAAGGGTTGGTGGGAAATTTAGCGTTAGATAGAGGCATTCCGAGTGCATCCGGTTGACAATGCTTTTGCAAAGCAATCTATAATTAACTAGCTTTTGCCCGCGACTTCGTCCGCGCGGAACTCGTTTATATCGTAACTTTCTCCCCCCTTTTCACCCCCTTAGGTGATGAATTTCCAGATAAAAAACTATCTTTAGTAAGGACTCTTTGGGAAGGCCCCGGAATTCAAAGTATCTCTATACCAAATTTCATCTCAATCGGTTCAGCGGTTTAAGCATGAAAAGGTAACAGACAGACAGAGTTACTTTCGCATTATATTAGTATGGATTGTATGAAGGAAAGGGTATCGATGCGTGTAGGCTTTTTTCAGTATTATTTTGCATATTTTCATATCACACGGCCGTACTGGCGTCCCACAGGGTAGTGTCTTAGGCCCACTACCTTTTCTAATTTACATCAACGATTTTCCGCTGGCTATCCAAGAATCTATGGTTCTATTTGTTGACGATAGCACTGTGATATTCACAGGAGAAGACCTACACTACTACGAGGAAAACGTCAATAGATCTCTGCAATCACTCATTGACTGGCTAAACAGGAACAACCTCCACATTAATTTAGAAAAAACTAACATTATGAATTTCAAACAAAGAATTGACAGAATCACTAATTTAAATGTAACTTATAAGGACCATAGGATTAATGAAACGGACATATCAAACATTTTAGGTTTAAGCTTAGATAATAAATTGACCTGGAAAAACCAAATTGACTCTCTATGTAAGAAACTAAATAAATATTCATATGCTCATCTTAGTAAAAAAGTTAGCCAATCTGCAGTCTTAACATCTTATCATGCCTATGTTACATCTAAACTAAGGTACGGAATAATATTTTGGGGCAACTCCACAGATAGAGACCTAGTCTTCAAAGGTCAGAAGAAATGTATCAGATCCGTTTGCAGCCTACACCCCCGCGAATCATGTAAACCCTATTTTATTAAATTAAATATCTTGACATTCCCATCACTCTATATTTTTGAAACAGCAATGTATGTTTTAGAAAACATCTTCAAAACTAAGGCTGCCATAAGGTACCTTTACCCTTGGAACGTCAATTTACTTATGTAATGTTAATGTTCCTATTCCCCAGGACTCCCAACTACCGCTATACCGTAAATGGGTTCCATCCAAATTTTCACCCCCAATTGACCCCCTTAGGGGATGATTTCTGGAATAGAAACTATTATATGTCCTTTTCCGGGACTCAAACTATCGTTCAACCAAATTTTATCAAAATGTGTCACAAACAAATTTCCACCTCCAATAACACCCCCTTAGGGGATGATTTTCGGGATAAAACTATCCTATGTCCTTCCTTATCTATCGCTATACCGTAAATGGGTTCAATCCAAATGTTCATCCACCATTTCTCACCCCCTTAGGGGATGATTTCCTCCTTTTATATGTTCCGGAATAAAAAAAATTCTATGTTCTTTCCTAGGACTCTACCTCTCTCTATACCAAATTTCATCTAAATGGGTTCTATCCAAATCTTCAACCCTCATTTCACCACCTCAGGAAATTATTTTTCGGGATAAAAACTATGCATTGTCCTTCCCTAGGACTCCTTCTATCTATTTACCAAATTTCATCTAAATGGGTTTTATCCAAATTTTCACCCCCTATTTTATCCCTGAGAGGATGATTTTTGGGATTAAAACTATCCGTTGTCATATTCCGGGACTCAAACTATCTTTCAACCAAATTTCATCAAAATGGGTCACAAACAATCTTTTACCCCCAATTACACCCCCTTATGGGATTATTTTCAGGAGTAAACTATCCTATGTCCTTCCCCAAGACTCCAACTCGCTATACCGTAAATGGGTTCCATCCAAATTTTCATACCCCATTTCACCCCCTTAGGAGATGATTTCTGGACTTAAATTATGTTAAGTCCTTCCCCAGGACTCTGAACTATCTCCATACCAAATTTCATCTAAATCGGTTCTATCCAAATTTTCACCCCTCATTTCACCCCCTCAGGAGATGATTTTCCAGGATAAAATCTATGCATTGTCCTTCCCTGGGACTCCTTCTGTCTCTATACCAAATTTTAACTAAATGGGATTTATCCACATTTTCATCCCTATTTCATCCCCTTGGGGCAATGGAGGCACTCTCAACTGCAGAAGCCGAATAGGCAATATATTCGGCTTCTGCAGTTGAGAGTGCTACAGTTTTCTGCTTTTTGCTTTCCCAGCAAATTGCTCCTCCTTTCCACAGGAAAACCAATCCCGTGTATGACTTCCTGTCATACGATGTAGCATGACTCGCATCCGCATAGCCCACTAACTCCTTTCGGTCTGTTTTTCTGTACATGAGTCCATGACTCTTAGTACCCTTTAAAAATCTGAGCACTCGTTTCGCTGCTGTCCAATGCTCCTCAGTAAAGCAGGTGTTAAACTGGCTCAGATGATTCACTGTATGCGCTATGTCCGGCCTCGTGCAGACAGATAAATACATTAGCGAACCAATCAGATTTTGGTACGGTGTGCCAGCATCCGGTATATGTGTTGATCCCGGTTTTTCCAGTTTTTGCCCAGGTACAGATGGCGTTGACGCAACCTTGCAGTCAACCATACCAAAATTCTTTAGAACCTTATCGACGTAGCTTTCTTGGTCAATTTTGATTGCAGTCTCGCTCTGGGTAATGCGAATTCCCAGAATAAATTTAGCTTGACCGAGATCTTTCATCTCAAATTTTCTCATGAGATCTCTTTTGAGACTACGTAGTTCTTCTCTGTCATTCCATAGAATTAGAATGTCATCTACATACACCGCGAGTATAATGACCTTCTTTCCATTAGATTTTTTATAAACACAAGGTTCATTCTGAGACCTCGTAAATCCCAGTTGTAACAACTCGCTGTTCAGCTTGGTATTCCATGCTCTAGGAGCTTGCTTTAAACCGTAGAGCGAGCGTTTCAGCAAGCATACATGGTCAGTTGCCTTTTCCTCAAAGCCTTCTGGTTGTTTCATGTATACGGTCTCTGACAAGTCTCCGTTAAGGAACGCCGTTTTTACGTCCATCTGGTCGATGTTGAGACGATATGCCGCTGCAAATGCTAAGAGTGTTCTTAGCGAACTGTGTCTTACGACCGGGGAGAAGGTCTCATCATAGTCAACGCCATATCTCTGACTAAAACCTCGAGCCACGAGACGAGCCTTATATCTCTTTCTTCCCTCCCCCTCGTCTTTGATTTTAAAGATCCATTTAGAATCAACGACGTTACATCTCTCTGGTCGTTTGACTACGATCCATGTCTCGTTTTTCTTAATCGCACTCAACTCTTCTTGAATAGCAGCTTTCCACTCCTTACTGTCATTCCTTGACAATGCCTCACGAATCGTACAAGGATCCTGTTCAGGTTCAGTGGCTTGATAAAGTATATAATCGGGAAACTGAGTAGGTTTTCTATTTCGAAGGGGGTACCTCCGTGCCGTCCCTTGCAACTCCTCCTCAATTTCTTCGTCAGTTGAAGCCGATTCACAGTCTTCAAACTCGGCCAGATCAGAGTCTACATGTGGCTCATTTTGTTTGTAAATATCAGTCGTCTCGTCTTCCACGCACACGTGTCCCTCTGGAGCAATGGAATGTTCCACTCTTGGAATATTCTCTTCCAATCCTCGTTCAAAACCAAGTGAAGTTTCTATTTCATCACGTCCCAATATTGCTGACTGTCTGCTCTCTGGCTCTACAGTGCTTTGACGTGACGGTTGCTTCTCTACACTATCTTCCGACAGATTTAGTAACACCTCCGAATTCTCTTCAGTTTCTAAACGCTGATGATGCATTTGGTTCTCCAAGAACACCACGTTTCTTGCCTTGAAAACTGCGCCAGTAGTGGGGTTGATCAATCTATAAGCTTTAGAGTTGTCACAAAAGCCCGTGTAGATCAGTTCTCTGCTTTTGTGCAGGACGGCATAGAATAAACCCGCTATAAACATAAAATTGTCAGTCGCGACCTAACTTGTAATAATCTAGCTTATAAACCTTCTTATAACATAGGCATTGCGCTACTATTGCCTTATGTCATCGGCACCTGAAATAAAGAATAATAGGCCTCACATTTCATTCCTACATAGTAAAAAAGGGTAATATACCGCTGGTTTCCTAAATAACGAGTGGACAACACTAAGTTTCCACTAAGAAATATAGACAGACTAAAGGAAACCTAGAGATCCTACTCGCGCGCCAGTCAGGCAACGACTGATGGGCGAGCGATTTTTTTTTTTTTTTTTTTTTTTTTTTCCTTTTCCCATATTTTTTTGGAGATTACCTCCATTATATATGCATGGACGCTGGCGCGTCCCGAAGGGACGCGCCAGGGGACAAAATAGGCAAGTTAAAAGTTGCCTGTAACCTGAAGGGTCACAGGTCTTGACTCCAGTGGAGTGGTCGGTCGTCAGTTGGTTTGTCAATGTCGATTAGGAGGTTGTGTCAGTTGTCAGTCTGTAATGTCAATGGTGGAAGGAGCAGCTGAAGGCAAGTTTGGAGGGACTTCCTGGACGATGGAGGGCTCTGGTCCCAGATGACGAGGAGCCCCCGAGACCGCGACGCAGCTGCCGCCGCCGCCCGCCGCCATCACCTGTCGGGAGGAAGGGGGGGAGCGAGCCATCCGCAGACGAGCCAGCACCTCTGTGATGTCGGAATCTCTGTATATTTCTACTGAGGGGCCCTTCTGATAAGGGTCAGTTGGGCGGGGAGGGTCGTTTTGGAGGCGCAGTGTTATTTGGTCAGGTGGGTCTGTGAGTACGTGGCGTGGGCGTCTTTTCCCCCTCTTTGGTGTGATGGATGGGAGGTAGTCGGCAGCTCTTGAGATGAGCCGGCTGCTGCTGTGGGGTGCTTTGTCGAAGTACCTCCTGCTGTTCATCTCAAAGTGATATCTGACGGATTCCAGACCCAGGTCCCTGTGGAGGTCGAGGTTTCTGATGTAAGGAGGGGCGTCGACTGCGTTTCTCAGGAACCTGTTCTGGATCCTCTGGAAGGCCAGCAGGAGATACTTCGAGGAGTGGGCAAAAGCCGGACTGGCATAGGAGAAGATTGGTCTGATGCAAGTTTTATAAAGGGTGATTTTGTGGTTGAGGTGTAGCTTGCTTTTGCTGTTAATTAGTGGGTGCAGCCGGCCCATCACAAAGGCCGCCCTGTTTCTGACTGTTTTTATGTGCTTCTTAAAGTTGAGCTTTCTGTCGAGTATCACTCCTAAGTACCTGGTATCCGATACCCAGGGGATGGAGGAGCCGTTTAGTTGGACTGGTGGATGGCGTTCTATAAGTCTGGAGTAGAGGGAGGTGTGGGAGAAGAGTATGGCTGCGCTTTTAGCGGGGTTCACCTCAATCCTCCAGCGGTTGAACCAGGCCCCTAGGGAGTCGGCCGCCGCCTGAAGTCTCGAGGTGATCCGTTGGGGGCGCGGTGAGGAGGTGTAAAAAGCTGTGTCGTCAGCGAAGAAGCGAGCGAGAGAAGACCGACCAAGAAGCTGGTGATCCTGCCGACGGAGCCTGAGAACCTGCACGCAAAAGAAGATCCAACGTTCACCCGAACGATGGTCGGCGGGAGAGATGTGCAGGACGGCATAGAATAAACCCGCTATAAACATAAAATTGTCAGTCGCGACCTAACTTGTAATAATCTAGCTTATAAACCTTCTTATAACATAGGCATTGCGCTACTATTGCCTTATGTCATCGGCACCTGAAATAAAGAATAATAGGCCTCACATTTCATTCCTACATAGTAAAAAAGGGTAATATACCGCTGGTTTCCTAAATAACGAGTGGATAACACTAAGTTTCCACTAAGAAATATAGACAGACTAAAGGAAACCTAGAGATCCTACTCGCGCGCCAGTCAGGCAACGACTGATGGGCGAGCGAGGGGGGAAACCCGGTATTTATACCTCAGGTGGGGGACGAGGTACGTATATACGGGCGGACACGGAATTCCCGCGTTTCAGATGCATTTTTACGCCGAACGAGCAGGATCTCGTGTAATAATGTATTATAAATAGCATAGAAATAGGTATAAGCACTGTAAATAATGTATTAGAGTAAGATTGAACTATAATAAATGAACATGTCATTTCGCGCCAAAATTTCCCGCGCAAATCGCTTTCCCGCCAAATATACGGGGCGAAGGGGCGTCCGGCCGAGGTAACTTAATAGTATAAATTGGGCGGCCAGACCCCATGAAATTCAGTACCTACAGTAGCAGCGAAGTGACATTACTTGAAAAAGTAAACAAGCCTTTCAATTCAGAACCCCGACCCGACCAAGTTCCTGCTAAGCCGTAACGACCAACGCCGAAGGTGCAGGATTTCCCTTCAAATTCTACTCAGCCCAGAGCCAGTCATAGGTGCGTCTCGCACATGCTGGTCCTTCGAGCCGGATTCTACATAGAGGATGCCCCTTACAAGATCGAAAGCAGGAAAACGCACGTTCGGTCAACTTATCGCAGCGAACATCAGAGAAGCCATGCTGGAAGAAGCAACCACGTCCACGTCGGGAACTGCTACTACTCAAGAAGGTTCGAGGCCCTCGCAGGAGACTTCGCGAACAAGCACTCCTGCGACGCCGGCGCCTCGGCCAGACCTGCAGCCAAGGTCACCCATAGGGCAGCAACCTCATGATGCCGCGCAGTGGAGAACACTGCCTCATGAAACCCCACAGTCAACGCTGCCACCCATAGTGCCGTCAAGAACTACGTGTCAAGACGGCTCGAGGCCCTCGCAGGAAACCCCACAGACGAGCACTCCTGCGACGCCGGCGCCTCGTCCAGACCCACAGCCGAGGTCACCCATAGGGCAGCATCATGATGCCGCGCAGTCACAAACACTGCCTCATGAAACCCCACAGTCAACGCTGCCACCCATAGTCCCGCTGCTGCAGGAGAGCCTACACCCTGCAGCAACACTGCGGCAGGAAACCCCACAGTCAAGCCAGCATCCTGCCGCACGGCCGCCGTCAAAATCAGTGAGAACAACGTCGAGTCATCGCGTCCGCCGTCTCGCACAAGCGCGAGAAGAAGCCCTCCGAATCAAATTGGAGCTCGCGCAAGCGCGCATAGCCGCCATAGAAGCCGAAGACAGCGACGATGACACCGGCACAATATCTACAGTCCAACAAGAACGCCGCATAGATGAATGGCTCGAGACCAGCCAGAGACATGTCCTCGCCATCTCCAATGCACCTTACATCGAAGAACCCGAGCCTGCAACCCCACAGTACGCCGAGCAGGCTCGGGAGAGGAGCCCCGCCGAGGGCGCGGGACAGGGCGCCGCTGCCGTGCGCCCCGCCGTCCCCGCCCCTCCCCCCGCCGGGGGAACGAGGAGCCCCGCCGAGGGCGCGGGACAGGGCGCCGCTGCCGTGCGCCCCGCCGTCCCCGCCCCTCCCCCCGCCGGGGGAACGAGGAGCCCCGCCGAGGGCGCGGGACAGGGCGCCGCTGCCGTGCGCCCCGCCGTCCCCGCCCCTCCCCCCGCCGGGGGAACGAGGAGCCCCGCCGAGGGCGCGGGACAGGGCGCCACTGCCGTGCGCCCCGCCGTCCCCGCCCCTCCCCCCGCCGGGGGAACCCACGCTCCCGTTTTCGCGCCAACGCCGCCGCGCCCACGCGAAACAGACGCATATCCGCCGCCGTTAATGTATTCACAAGCGAATGCGCAAGAAGATAGCGCCATAGTAATGAAGAATCAACAAAGTGTGAACCTGAGTGAGCTCGCCTCTGCCATCGCCATCGCCGCGCGTGCCGGCCCGAGAGAGTCATCACGCTACCACGCCGAGTTGCCGCCATTCAGCGGCTCGCATCAAGAATGGCTATCATTCAAAGCCGCCTGCAACAACACCGGTCACCCAATAGATAAATGCACTAAGTTTATCGAAAAAGCCGTTGAAGACCGGTGGAAACTAGCCAAAGATCAACGGCTATGTTTCCGATGCCTGCGCTACAAGAACAGGATGCACTCATGCAAGCGCACGAAGTGCGAGCGAGACGGCTGCGAATACTTCCACCACAACTTGCTACATTATCAACGAATCGAAGAAAGAAACGAGGCCGTCACATCGACACGCGCCTCCCGAGAAGCGAGAGCTTATCTAAAAATTATCCCGGTCACAGTCTCTGGACCGGCGGGAGCCGTCGAGACCTACGCCCTCCTTGACGACGGCTCCACGATAACACTTGTACAAGAAGAGCTCGCGAACGACTTAGGCCTGGACGGCCCGACAGTACCGCTACAAATAGAAGCTATAACGAAAGAAAAAATCGACGCATCGAGATCACGCCGTGTTACGCTCAGCATCCGCGGCACCGACCAACCTTATAGGGTCGGTGCGCATACCATAGACGATCTGAGCCTATCACCACAGTCCGTTAAGAAGGAGGATCTCCGCGAGTGCGCACACTTATGCGACATAGAAGATAGCCTGCGGTACGAGTCAGCGAGACCTAGAGTGTTAATCGGACAAGATAACTGGCATTTACTCGTCAGTAATGAAACACGCCGCGGCCAGCGGCATCAGCCAGCGGCATCCCTAACGCCGCTAGGCTGGGTGCTACACGGTGCACACACACGCATCACAGGCAAACAAGTACATGCGACGCATCGCTTGACCACTATTGAAGAAGCCGAGAAAAATGAAGATTTGAATTTACAACTCAGTGAATATTTCGCGCTCGAAAACCTACTTATCGAGCCGAAGTTACCCCAGTCAAGCCCGGAAGAGCGGGCGCGTATCATGCTAGCCCAGTCAATAACGACTACAGCCGACGGCCATTATGAAGCACCGCTATTATGGAAACAACCCGACAGCCGCTTGCCTGACAACTACGAAAATACACTGAGAAGACTTCATAACATAGAAAAGAAACTCGACAAAAATAAAGAGCTTAAAAGCAAATATAGTGAAGAAATGGACGCCCTTGTCTCGAAGGGCTACGCCGAGCCTGCGCCGCCCACCAAGTCATCAAGAGTGTGGTACCTCCCCCATTTCCCGGTGCTGAATCCTAGCAAGCCCGGGAAAGTCCGAATCGTCCACGACGCCGCCGCGCCTACAAGGGGCGTGTCGCTCAATGACCGCCTACTGACGGGCCCAGCCCTCCTACAGTCGCTGCCAGGCGTCCTTATGCGCTTCCGGCAACACCCAGTCGCCGTGGGGGCGGATATTAAAGAAATGTTCATGCAAGTGAAAGTCAAATCTGAAGACAGAGACGCCCTGCGCTATCTATGGCGGGGCGACCGGCGGGGCGACGACGCGCCGCAAGAATATCGCGTGACTTCACTCATTTTTGGCGCTACTTGTTCACCGTCAATAGCAATATATGTGAAGAACGTCAACGCCCAGAAACACGAAGAAACGCATCCAGAGGCCGTCAAAGCGATAATAAGACATCACTACGTCGATGACTACCTACACAGCTTCAAAACAGAAGAAGACGCGATTCGAGTGTCAAGTGATGTACGCGATATACATAGAGAGGCCCATTACGAACTACGCCAATGGACCTCTAACTCCACGCGGGTCCTCCGAGCCCTCACTTCGGAGGACGCCACGTCCGCGCCCGTCGAACTGAATAAAAGCGAAATGAAAAATGAACGAATCCTGGGACAAATATGGAAACCCGCGAGCGACGAACTCGCCTTCAACTTGGACCTCAGCCGCCTACCTCCCGGAGCCCTGGACGACATCGAGCCTACCAAAAGGCAAATATTGAAAATAACAATGTCGATCTTCGACCCTCTCGGGCTAGCGGCGCCGGTAACCATCATAGCAAAGAAAATCCTACAAGAGGTGTGGCGGCGCGGAACTGGCTGGGATGACAAGCTGGATGCAGACTTAGCGCGCCAATGGACGGAGTGGACGCTGCACCTAAGGGCATTGCGAGACCTCGCGATTCCGCGCGCCTACCCCTACTACGGTGACGCGACCAAGCGTGAGATGCACATCTTCGTCGATGCTAGCGAATCTGCATATACAAGCGCGCTATACTGGCGCATAACTACGGGCGACGGGCGAGTGCACGTGTCCTTGATAGCTGCGAAGGCTAAGGTCGCGCCCCTGAAGGTGATATCAGTCCCACGCCTAGAGGTGCAGGCCGCGGCGATGGGGAGTCGAATGGCGGCCGCAGTAATAGAAGAGCACGACTTCAAACCAGACACGAAGACATTCTGGACCGACAGCCGCACAGTACTCGCGTGGCTGAGGACCGGGGCGCGCACGTACCGGCCCTTTGTCGCGCACCGCATTGCCGCCATAGAGGAGTACACGGCTGTCAAAGAATGGCGCTGGGTACCTACCAAGCTCAACGTCGCTGACGAAGCCACGCGCACAGTCCCGCTCGAGTTCAACACTGATCATCGGTGGTTCCAGGGCCCGGCCTTCCTGCGTGATGACCCGGAGACGTGGCCCACAGAGCCATCACAACCGCACGAGTCCGAAATAAGTGAAGAAAAGGTGCACACAATATCAGTCGTAAAGGGAAAACCCGGCCCGCTCGCCTGGCTACCAGACCCGGCCCGATTCTCGAGGTGGGAACGCTTGCTGCGAACTATAGGCAGAGTATTACAGTTCATCGACCTATGCCGAACCCGCAAGGCGCGCGCACATTACAAGCGCACTACGCGGAACAAACAGGCCGATCCAGACTGGAATAAACGAAGCAAGCCCGCCCCGCCGCAGCCGCCGTCTAAAGGGCTACAAAATAATAGAAAGTATAAAATACTCGATGCCACATACCTACGTGAAGCGGAACGCTTAGTGATACGCGCCAGTCAGCTGGAGTCATTCTATGACGACTTCAGTGACCTCAGAAATAATAAGCCCCCGGGCTCACATAGCCGCCTACGACACATGAGAGGATGGTACGAGCCGTCAAGAGAGCCCTACACGCCGTGCTCAACGAGCGCCGCCCCAGCGAGGAGACCCTGACTACTCTGCTCGCCGAGGCCGAATATACAGTGAACAGCCGCCCCCTCACTCACGTGGCGGTTGATCCTGACGAGCCAGAAGCCATCACGCCGAACCACTTCCTCCTCGGTGGCTCAGCCCGGGCCCCCAACCCCGGGACATTCGACGACACCGCACTCATCGGCCGCGCGACTTGGCGGACGAGCCAACGCCTGGCCGAGCACTTCTGGGCCCGCTGGCTCCGGGAGTACCTGCCCTCACTCCAGTACCGGCGGGAGCCCTACGGTCATGGGCGGCCTATCAACGTCGGCGACATCGTGCTAGTGGCCGACGGGAATCTGCCTCGCAACACATGGCCACGAGGCCGGGTTACCGCTATATACCCGGGCCCCGACGGCGTGACAAGAGCAGTGGACGTGACCACCAAGGGCGGAGTCTTCAGAAGACCGACCAAGAAGCTGGTGATCCTGCCGACGGAGCCTGAGAACCTGCACGCAAAAGAAGATCCAACGTTCACCCGAACGATGGTCGGCGGGAGAGATGTGCAGGACGGCATAGAATAAACCCGCTATAAACATAAAATTGTCAGTCGCGACCTAACTTGTAATAATCTAGCTTATAAACCTTCTTATAACATAGGCATTGCGCTACTATTGCCTTATGTCATCGGCACCTGAAATAAAGAATAATAGGCCTCACATTTCATTCCTACATAGTAAAAAAGGGTAATATACCGCTGGTTTCCTAAATAACGAGTGGATAACACTAAGTTTCCACTAAGAAATATAGACAGACTAAAGGAAACCTAGAGATCCTACTCGCGCGCCAGTCAGGCAACGACTGATGGGCGAGCGAGGGGGGAAACCCGGTATTTATACCTCAGGTGGGGGACGAGGTACGTATATACGGGCGGACACGGAATTCCCGCGTTTCAGATGCATTTTTACGCCGAACGAGCAGGATCTCGTGTAATAATGTATTATAAATAGCATAGAAATAGGTATAAGCACTGTAAATAATGTATTAGAGTAAGATTGAACTATAATAAATGAACATGTCATTTCGCGCCAAAATTTCCCGCGCAAATCGCTTTCCCGCCAAATATACGGGGCGAAGGGGCGTCCGGCCGAGGTAACTTAATAGTATAAATTGGGCGGCCAGACCCCATGAAATTCAGTACCTACAGTAGCAGCGAAGTGACATTACTTGAAAAAGTAAACAAGCCTTTCAATTCAGAACCCCGACCCGACCAAGTTCCTGCTAAGCCGTAACGACCAACGCCGAAGGTGCAGGATTTCCCTTCAAATTCTACTCAGCCCAGAGCCAGTCATAGGTGCGTCTCGCACAGCTTTTAGGATCCCACTTTTTCCTTATTTGTTGAGGAATGTGCATAAAAGCTTTGCACCCAAAAATCTTCACTATGCTCAGGTCAGATTTCCTGTGTGACCACTTCTCTTCAGGTGTCACATTCTTCACCGCTAAAGTTGGTGACCGATTTTTCAGATAAACTGCATGGTGGACAGCCTCTGCCCAAAATCGTTTAGCCAAACCGGAATCTTGAAGCATGCTTCTTGCTTTCTCGTTGATTGTACGGTTCGCTCTCTCCGCGACGCCGTTTTGTTCTGGCGTGTAGTCAACTGTCAGCTGATGCTGAATCCCGAATTTCTTCAAATACTCATCCATACGTTTATTGACGAATTCCGTGCCGTTGTCCGAGCGGAGAATCTTCAGTTTCCTTCCACTTTGATTTTCAGCAAACTCTTTAAACTCTATAAACTTTTCATAAACTTCGCTTTTCTGTTTCAAAAAATATACGAAAGTTTTGCGTGTAAAGTCGTCAATAAAAATTAAAAAATATCGGGCCTTGTTGACAGAAGGTACCTCCATAGGTCCACATACGTCGGAGTGCACCAAACCAAGTACCTCAGTACTCCTCGTCGCATTGGTCTTCTTAAAAGGTTGTTTGGTCTGTTTTCCCATAATGCAGGGTATACACTCAAGTTTAGTTAAAGTGTTGGGAAAACTTACCCCGGTTGCCATCTTATCTCTGAGTAATTTCAGGTTTTTCATACCAAGATGCCTCATCCTCCGATGCCACTGCATCAGCTGGTCACCTGCAGTTGCTGATGAAAGCGCAGAACCCTGTGAACAGCACTTGATTTTATAGATGCCTCGTTCTTCCACACCTTTCACTACAGCCTTACCTCGAATCTCACATCCATCACTCTTAAAGATGTCACACCCTTTATCTGTAAACACCACCACATGTCCCTTTTTGACAATTGCATTAACACTAAGTAAATTAGACGCTAATTTTGGAACATATGTTACATTGCTTATTGTTAAATCTATTGACTCACAAACTACCGTACCTTCGCTTTCACCCAATACCTCGTTACCATCAGCACACGTCACCCTCAAGGGCTTGGGAGTGTCCTTTAAATTCTTGAACCATGATTTGCGATTCGTCATATGAGTCGACGCACCGGAGTCTATGATCCAATCATCAGCATGTGGTTTGGTCACTGTTCCAAACGCATACGCCTGGAGCGCCTCCTTCCTTTGTTTGGGATTATCTGGACAGTCCTGAGCTTTGTGAGGTCCTTCACAAATAAAACATTTGACTTTCCCTTTAGTCTTCTTTTTAGGAGCACTCTTGCCTTTGTGCTTATTTGTCAGAAGTGCTGATGTTGACTGTTTCTCACTAGAGCTTGCCGAATAGGTATCTTCCATTTGGAATAGCTTTGTTTTTACATAGTCGGTAGTCAAATTGACGTTGCTGTTTTCTATGGCCAACCTCATTGGTTGAAATTCTGGTGTAAGGCCTTGAAGGAGCAGAACTGCCAGTAGCTCATCATCAATCTCCTTCCCTAAGTCCAACAGTTCCTGTGACGTTGTCAATACAGACGTCACATACGCGCGAATCGTTGCAAATTGTTCGAGCCTCATGCTCACTAGCTTTGTCAATAGCCGGCAACGGTTGTTCAAACCTTTATCTTCGAACGCAATTTTTAAAGCTTCCCAAGCGTCCTTAGCCGTCTTACTGTTCCTACTATCAGTGGCTGTTCGTGAAAACCTAAAACTGACTCAGTTCGACGTAACCACCGCCTTCCTTAACGGCGAAGTAAAGGAAGAAATCTATATGAAACAGCCCGAAGGCTATCGAGATGGGACGAAACGGGTCTGTAAGTTAAAACGCAGTCTGTATGGCTTAAAGCAGGCACCACGTTGCTGGAACACATGCATCGCAGAGTTCCTGCTAAAATCTGGTTTTAAACAGAGCGATGCGGATCCGTGTTTATATGTCCGAACGAAAGACCGATCAAAAGTCATTGTAGCTCTCTACGTAGACGATGGGCTTGTAGCGCACAACTCGACAACAGCAGGCGAAGAGTTTTTGAATGAACTTAGAGGAAGATTCAAAATTACTACCAAACCTGCGTCGTACTTCCTTGGAATGGAAATAAACGTACGAAAGGATAGCACCATATCCTTGTGCCAAAAGGCATACACAAAGAAAGTCCTAGAAAAATATGGAATGTCCAAGTGCAAGCCAGCTCCGTCACCCATCATAAAAGAAAATGAAACGGGATTAGATGAAGGTATCAAGACGAACTTTCCTTACAGACAAGCTGTGGGTGCTTTAGCTTACCTATCAGTAGGTACGAGACCTGACATCTCATACGCTGTTGGAGTCGCATCCAGAAACCTAGCAGCACCTACTAAGGAGGACGTCATGCTTGTCAAGCGCATCTTCCGCTATTTAAAAGGGACGTTAGATAAGGGCCTGACATTCTCGAAGAACTCACCATCACATTTGGTCTGCTACAGCGACGCAGATCATGGAGGAGACCAGACAACTGGAAGATCAACATCCGGTATAGTGTGCCTATTCTCTGGTGGCGCTGTAAGCTGGAGAAGCCAGATACAACCTACAGTGTCGATATCTTCAACTGAAGCGGAGATAATAGCAGCGAGTGAATCTGCTCAGGAAATTTTATGGCTGAATCGATTATTCAATGATCTGACCAATATAGAGAAACCTGTCTTGAACTTAGACAACAAGTCAGCCGTTTATCTCGCACACAACCCAAAGTACGAATACCACAAGCGTACGAAACATATTAAGCTGAAACACTTCTTCGTTCGGGAATGTGTCGCCAATGGAGACACTCCAAGACAATGGAGACACTTTTTTTTATTTTCGGGATTCAAACTATCCATTGTCATCCTCCGGGACTCAAACTATATTTATACCAAATTTGATCTAAACGGAGTCCATCCAAAATTTCACCCCCCATTTCACCCCCTCAGGGAAAGATTTCAGGAATAAAAACTATCCAATGTCCTTCCCTAGAACTTAAACTACCTCCTAACCAAATTTCATCAAAATGGGTTACATCCAATTTTTCACCCCCCCATTTTACCCCCTAAAGGAAAGATTTTCGGGATGAAACCTATTCTTTAACCTTTTCCGGGACTCAAACTAATCATATACCAAATTTCATCTAAATCGGTGCAGCGGTTTAAGTAGCTCTATACAAATTTCCACCCCCCATTTCATCCCCTTAGGGGTTGATTTCCAGGATAAAAACTACCCTAAGTCCTTCCCCAGGATTCAAACTATCTCTATACCAAATTTCATCTTAATCGGTTCAGCCGTTTTCACGTGATGCGCGGTCACATAAACAGACAAACAGATAAACAGACAAAAATTCTAAAAACTGTTGGAACGTGTTCTGTTGTCGATTCTAAGTATCCCTAGCCAATTTTTTTTCGAATATCTTCCATGTACAGACTTTCGACCCTCTTCAGCTTTATTATATGTATAGATAATTAGGTACAGTCGCCATCACATACATCGGAGCAAACAAGCACGTCACAAACATCGGAACGCACCTCTATTTTCAAGGCATTAGGGTGCACGTAGAACCGATGGCCGTTGGGGCGGAAAGGTTCTCGAGTGGCGACCACGTACCGGAAGGCGCGGCGCGGCGTGGGTAGGCCCCCCACACTGATGACCTGGTAAAGGTCGCGGGAGTCCGCTGGATGCGGGTGGCGCAGGACCGGCCATTGTGGCACTCTTTGGGGGAGGCCTATGTCCAGCAGTGGACGTCTTTCGGCTGATATGATGAGGGTGCATGTGCCGATATTTTTGAACACCTATAGTGTACCTATGTATGTGATGGCGACTGTACTAATTAATGTTGGGTGTTCTTTTTATAATACTTATGCATTTTTACTTCCTTATTATTTAGTTTAGTTTTATTTTCTTGTTTAAATTATTTCACATTTGTATTTAATTGTGTAATTTAGTATTTGTTACCTTATTGTTACTTTTTACCGGTTTCTTATAATTAATACATTGATACATGGAATTGAAGAAAACATATTTGGGCACAAACGGAATACATACTAAAAGATAGATTTCTGACTCGTCAAAATTGTTTTTTTTGTGCATATTAGTATATAGTAGTGAAGATAGTTTGCAGTTGACTGTACCTACGGCAGGGCATTACTCTACCCCCCCCCGAGGGTGCTCGCCTTGTCGGGGCGGGGGGGCTTAGTAACCGTGGACTAACGGCGAAGCTAAGAGGCACCCAGGGCCGGCCTGTTTGGGCTGCCGGCTGGCTCGAGGAGGGCGCTCCTAGCGGGCTTACCTAAGCCCGCTTAGGATGCGTTGGGGAGGGACCGCAGAAGAAGTTCTCACGCGCTATCTTCTGCGGCCGAGGTGGGATCGCAGGGGGAGAGGCGTGTTGGTATAACGGTGCGCCACTGGTGAAGCGGCATTGGTGGGACCGCAGAAGAAGAGGAATGCCGATATTACGGTGCGCCACTTTCCCTATCCTCTGCGGCCGAGTCGTTGTCGGTGGCGGAACCACAGACCTGATCCGCCACCGCGTGCTGGACTTTCCGCACCCATGATATCCTCGTAGCGGACTCAGGGGGGTCCGCTACTGAACAGGTGGATATCGAGGAGGCAGGCGCGCCAAAACATCTGGCGTGCCTCACGGTGGGGTCGCGGATGTGTCCGCAAGCGTTCCCGTGACCTCGCCACAAGGCGGCGAGGTGGCAAGTGGGGGGGGTTTTAGTGGGTACATCGTGGGTCTCATTAGCCCATATAACCACTCGGGTCACCCCGGTGGTATACGTAACGCATTTTCCTCCCCTAAAAAAAAGGCCATTACTCTAACCGATTAAGGAATAAAGCATAATTTGCTTCGCATTTCGCTGTCTTCGCAACGGGAATCAGAATTTATTGCAATGATTACCTCCGTACAAACTATGAATGGGAAGGCAGGAAGAGTCTATTTCGGACTTGCACGCGGAGCACTATTAGGAATATTACTATGGTACGTAGGTATAGCACAATTGGCCAGTGATTTTATTGGACGCAAATGTAAGGTTAGTACAATTCAGATCACGATACTCGGAAGAATATGTCAACTAAGTTATTCATAGGAATTATATAGATTTCGATCGAATTTCCAAAAAAGGATGTCCTCAATTTTTTTTGTTTGTCAATTCAAAACTGATGCGTCAACACTGAACCAATTGTTTCCCCTTTTCTTTAATTTGAAAGGTGAAACGGTCCAATCTGCCCAGAAAATGACGGGATCAATGAAGAATCGATGGAACTCTTCAAATAAGCACACGCCTATGGGTTTTGGGTTCCTAAGGTTAATCCATTTGCTTTCGGTAAGCTTCAAGAGGCGTATAAGTAGGCAATCATGTTGATTTTTCTTCACCATGTATTATTTTCTGACAATTTGTGGATAGGATAAACGCTATCATAATCAGTATGATCACATATACTTTATAAATAGATGCCTTTCTCTCTAACTCAAGCAAAGCACAAACGCGAGAATTGAATAAAAAAAGCTAGTCGTATAATTTGGCTTATAAACTCATAATAACAATTCATAACCGGAGGTCAAGATACTGGTTTTCCAAAGTCGAACATCCTGCGATTAACGTGCATTAGACCAATAATCTTTAATTAAAGTTTCTTGGTAATGGTATGGTGTATTCAACTGATTGAACAAGATTTTGCGCATTTTAGGGGGTCATGACACGGACAAGGATGGAATTATGGCCTAGCTAATGAAGATCAGTGAGTCAACTCTGAATTGGATGTGGCGTGAGACGTCACACTCTTAGTGTTCTAATCCAATCATATAACTTCGTGCGGATAGATATAACACAGGGAACAATAGGGAACTATACTGCAATGTTCTGCCGCCAGAGTGCAGCACTAGCACACACCGTAAACCAGTAGAGGAATATAGGGACTTAAATGAGCGACAAGAATGCATGCATAGACAATACCGCAAGTGGGAACGAGATACAATGCCAACTCTGCTAGTGTCGCCTCCTACGCAGAGGTTTGCGTGATGTTTCCTATTGAGTTTGAGTCGTGATCATATATTTTGAAGAAGTATATATGTCCTCCTCCTTATCCTTTGTATTATATCCGCGGTTTGTGCTGCCTGAGCTCAAAATCCTTTAGTCCAAGCAAAACGTTTCTACGTAATGCATCCTTATCTAAAGGCGTATAGGAGGGAAAGGTGGAAGGCTAGTTGGTTATAGGCCTCCCGGTCCTATCTCCGTTTGGTTGCGTGTTCAGGCCGGCTAGCATGGATGAGCTCTTATCACGCAATAGACGACAAGTCACGTGACAATCACATGATTTGTCTACTTTTTCACTCAAATTACCGATTCAGAACATGCTGGCACGTGTTAAAATGGAGTTATCCAACTTTGACAGCGATAAATGTCAAATGATAGCCGTTACCGTTTTGTAGAACATTGTCACTGGTTAATGTGACAGATAATCGAAATTTGACGTTTCGACTTGGTTTATTTTATTATTTTATCTAAGTGCTTCGGAGATGACGATAAGCTATGTAAAAAACTTGGTTTTGCACTAAAATTACGAGTAAAATACTCGATAATAATGATACTGTGATATGGTAATTTTATCCCTATAATCAAACATTGATTTGTTTGTTGAATTCACACCTATTATTGAAAAAGTTCTCGTGAAATTTCATCAAGGAGAGTCTTCAACAAACGCTGTGGGCTCGTGGAGTTCCTAAACCAGAGATTTCGCTGCATATCATTAGTACGCAAAGAGGTGATAATCTTATCGAACCGGTACTTAAGGTAAGTAATGCTATTTGGATGAATTGATAAGTTGTATGGACCGCCAGCCAGTGATTATTTTATTAAACCTCCATCTTTGGGGGAGGCCTACCTATGTCCAGCAGTGGACGTCTTTCGGCTGATATCGATACCCTAGTTCACAATCGTACTAATTACGGGGAAAAAAGTGGTGTAATTAGGATGATAGTGCACAAATCATAAAGTTACAATTTCAGTGACAAATAAAATGTAATTAGTACGACTGTGAACTAGGGTATCGATATGATGATGATGAGGACTTAGTTTCCTACTGCAATCAACATGTTCGTCCGCAAGGAACTCATTTATATCGCATCTCCATAAAAACTTTCACCTCTTAGAGAATGATTTCTGAGATAAAAACTATTCTGTCCTTCCCCAGGATTCAAACCATCTCTATACCAAATTTCATCTAAATCGGTTCAGCAGTTAAAGCGTGAACAGGTAACAGACAGACAGGCACACTTTCCCATATATAATATTTGTAAGTATGGATATTCAAGATATTGTGATCATCAATATACTATGTATATTGATTAGTAACTGCAATTTGTCACAATATAAAACAAAATCCCTTCCCGCTGTCTGTCTGACTGTCCCTATGTATGCTTAGATCTTTAAAACTACGCAACGGATTTTGATGCGGTTTTTTTTAATAGATAGATTGATTCAAGAGGAAGGTTTATATGTGTAATACATGTCACGATAATGTACTGGCAAAGAGAGAAGTAAGTATGTATGAGTAGTTCTGGAGATTGCCCATTAAAAACAACATTACAAAGCCACAATCTTACAGACTTCAGCTCTTTATAATAATAGCATAGAAGTATATAGACTAGGATTAACATGCGTAATTGTATTTCATATATTACTGATACCTGTATTTTATCTTCTTTTCAGATCTATTACCAAAGAAAGAAAAGAAGATTACATTCGCTGGTACTCGAAACATCATAACTGTTCAAAAATCAAATTACCTACATAAATATATGAATAAGCTATTGTTTCGTTTGAATTGATTGATACCTTTACTTTGCCACCTATATACAGGGAGTGTTTGAATTTTTAGATCTATTACCAATGAAAGAAAAGAAAATTACACCCGATGGTATTCAAAACATAATAAATGTTCAAAAATCAAATTACCTACAGTAAATACACCTATGAATAAGCTATTGTTTCATTTGAGTTGATTGATACCTTTACTTGTTATCTGCCACCTATATACAGGGAGTGTTTGAAAGGTGAGGTTTTAGAACTCTTCCGTGTGGGCGATTTTACTTCCACTTAGCTGCTTTTCATATGTCAAGCAAAAATGTAGTCAGGGTGATTCATACTAACGCGCCCTACCATCTTAACCTTAAAACAGCTTGTGTGATTTTTAAGATATTCTCAAGAATTTGAAACATATACTTAAAAATAGGGACTACAGTACTGAATTATTCAAGAAAAGACATTTTTAAAGAATCGGCAACGTAAGTTGGCAGCTTCCATAGGCTACGATGACCACTTACCATCAAGCGGGTCGTACACTTCTTTGCCTACGATGTGGTATAAAAAAATACACAATATAATAAAAACATTGAATTTATTACTTTAATTTATTAATTTGAGTCTATTGTGCAAAACATACAGACTTATCCATTTTAAGTCCAACCTTTGAGTAGATTTGCGTTTTTGCTGTTTGTCTTAAAATTTAGGTCCCATTTACACCATTCTGAAACAAAAGTATTGTTAAGTAGGCACATCTTTAGTCATAATAATAGACATTGACTTTTGTGATGGTGAGTAAGGTCGCCAGACCTCCCAAAGGTGTAATAGATAAGAGTAAGAGATTTGCCTCCAACTATTAACACAAAATCCTCAATTATCTTTACTGATTAGGTGCGTCCACACCAAACGCACGCTTACCCGAGCGGCTCGCCCGAGCCCTCCGCACGCTCACCCGAGCCGCTCAGGCGAGCGTGCGGAGGGCTCGGGCGAGCCGCTCGGGTGAGCGTGCGTTCAGTGTGGACGCACACCGCGAAAATAATTTTCACGTTGTTCATTTGAAAACGATAAATAAATAAATAAGCATGGCGCCGCGGCCCCTTTGATTTCGCCCAAAAAGCCGACAACGCTCGGGTGAGCGTGCGGCCACACAAAACAACCGTCCACACCGGCTCGGCTCAGGCGCGCCGATGCTCGCCGATCACCGTCCACACTTAGCGCGCACGCTAGGGCGAGCCGCGCTCGGGTGAGCGTGCGTTTGGTGTGGACGCACCTATTAAATCTTTGATTGGCAACACACTAGTATAGTAGTCCTTTGAAGTTGCTAGTAACCCAAGAAGTGTTTGCTTATCACCAGGCACAGGCAGGCCATATTCATGCTGTCAAATAAAATTGGATGGGAATCATTGATTCATATTTCAGTAGTCTAGAAACAGATAAGAAATAAACTACAGTATAGCGCAGTATATTTATAATGATGAAATAAATTTTAGTTTTATTTCAGTAAACCAAAGTTGACTGTTATTTTCATGTTACCTATTCCAACATCATTCAAATCACAAAGTTGTAAGTTGTTCATGTTAAGTATTTTTTTACATTTAGTACCTACCGGTAAATTATGTTATGATATTAAGCAAAAATATTTTGCATCGACACTATAGTAGACAAATATTTCTCTATATATATATTATTATAGACTAACATAGGATTATGGATGAATAATGATGAAAATAATCGTTTGAGATACATACAAGCAAGCGGTCAACTAAGTACCATTCAATCTATTGATTAACAGCGGGGAGAAATATTGACAGACCACCAAAAATAATTTATTTCCATTTGATGCAAAGGAATGTTGTTATGTTTCACATTTTATTATTTATTATGGCAAAGTAGGTGTGATATCTAAATGTAAATTATCAAGTTGTATATACATACTTTAGAACATAAAGTAAATAATATTTTGGTTAAAAGAAACACAAAGATAGTTTACTAGACAGGAATACTACATTTGTCTTTCTCGGGTAGATCCTTGGTCTGAAAAAATATTTTAGTAGTTAGTATTTGCTTGGGCAAATAAGTAAAATCACTGTAATTGTAATTAGACAATATGTATCACAACTTACCGACACATTTAAAACATGTGAACTGCCATCGAGCTTATAATCTTTTTGTTCTTTATTTACGTGCTTTTCTGTATGTTTTTCCATCTAACTCAAAGGTAATACCCATAAAACATGATAATGCTTTCGTGTTTTCATTACATTTATCATCATATTTATTAGCACTTTCTTTGAAGTGTGCTGTAGCACTGAGCCTCAGTTATCTTCTGTGTTTTCAATAAATACATAATAATTAATGTCTATCATAGTCTTGAAGTCTGTAAAAAGAAGAAACAGCTGAAAACAAGGTAAAAATGTGTTTGTAAGTTAATAGTAAACAAAAAACACACTAACCTGTCAATTAGCTGACTTTCGGCTCGCTTAATTTAGCCCAACTCTTTTCTTAGATCCGCTTTTTAAGCACTGCCATTAATTGATCCATAACTCTTATTTGCCATAATTAATTGCTGGTATAGCAAAACATTCACAACGTAAGCGTTGACAAACATATTTTGTAATTTGTGCCTATTGGAGACATGACGCGTCACTAGCGCCTCTGGCGGATATTCACTAGCGGTATATTAACGTACCGATTGTGTTAATTTTACCGAAAATGCAAAGATGGTTTTATCTACAATAATATTTAACGCTATCACCAATCATACGATAGCGGACAATTTGTCCAAATTCGTCGAACGTCAAAAACTTGAGCCATAAAGCCCTTTTTATACTTTTTTTGGTAATATTGGGTGACTGATTGCTAATGAATAGGATGGTATACTATAATGCCATCAAATTGAGAGGTAATAGAAATTCAATACCTTAACACATACTTGACTTAACTCTTTAAAATATTTGGGTTAACATTGTATTGTGTATCTGTATCTGTCCCAAAGCAAAATAAACCGAACATCGTTTATAATATAGTAAAAAAAGTGTATAATTTATTAATTTGGTTAGTTAGTTACATACTTATAGTAATCCTTAGTGAGTAATTTAGTTGTGCTAATGTTATCATGGAGTTTTACTAAACGTAAAGGTTACAAATTGCCAAGACAAAAAATGTCAGTTCAGTGCCGGCTACCGATTTAAAATTGAAATAAATTGTGTGAATGCTGGATTTCGACGTAATTTGAAAGCATGTGAGTATTGTTTGGCATTATTTAGTACCTTAAGTTATGTGTAAGTGCATCAAAACGTAACCTATTTGTTACTTTAGTACTAACTTTTGTACGAAGTTTAAGAGAATAAAAGTGTATTTTGCTTGCGTTCTGTGTGCTTAAAGTGCAGTTAGTAAGCATTCAGTTCAATTCTGAGGCATATATCCTTGGGGGAGGCCTATGTTCAGCAGTTGACGTCTTTTGGCTGATATGATGAGAAATATGTTTAGGACGTGATACTTTCGGATAACAATTTTTCTCAAATTGTTCTAGTTTATACAAGTTTATTCAAAGAAAGGGTGAATTTCGCGCAAATGGAAAGCCAGCCAATTTATGAAAGTTTGTTACATAAGTTTCTTAAAATATCGAGCCGTTAGCCTGCGCATGTCAAGTAACGTTTTGTATGGAAATCGAACCACCTTAATTGCAATCACAAACTGTCAAGCAAAGTATTGCAGGACTATATAGCTTTTATGAATGATGTTCTAGAACCAAGGAGCCGCATTCCGGTCCACTTCGAGTCACTCCTGGGGTCTTCGTGCTCCTCCGGCCCGCCGCCCCTGCGCCCGCCTCCCCCGCGCTCCGCCGCCGCCGCCATCGCACCGTGCAAGCAGGCGTCGCCCGAGCCGCCGCGAGCCGGTATCCCCGCTGCCTTCGTCGGCGTCTGCGCCCGCGCCGGCCGCCCGCGCCGGACCGCCATGTACACGGACCGGGTGGGCGCCGGCCTTGCAATACGTGGGCAGCTAGTATCTTAATGTATATCATTCTTCTGTACGTGCTGTGTTTGTCACCTAATTCCTAAACGGCTGGACTTATAAATGTAACTTGACAAATAAATGTAATAATAATAATTAATTCGTTGACTACATGCTGCAGTGTACCTAAACTAAGACATACTTATAAGACATATTTAAGATCTATAAATTGACATGTAAAACTACGTTTTATAAAGGAACTAGCGAACCGCCCCGGCTTCGCACGGGTTTATATAAGCTTATACTTATGTATAATACATGCATGTATTATACATATAAACCTTTCTCTTGAACCACTCTATCTATTTAAAAAAACCGCATCAAAATCCGTTGCGTAGTTTTAAAGATCTAAGCATACATAGGGACAGACAGACAGACAGCGGGTAGAAACTTTGTTTTATACTATGTAGTGATAAATGAAATGAAATGAAATGAAACTGATTTGAATGAAATTTTGTGGGTATATAGACCAATAATTTCGAGTTGTCAATTTTCAATTTGTGATTTTACAAATTGTTTCACAAAACAGCTCTTTTCCTCCGGCCACTTAGAAATGAAGGATTGCCATACAGTCAAGGGCAAAAACATGTAGCCTTGCAATGTTTTGAAAATATGTATACACGACATAAATGTTAAGTTAATAAAGTAGTGTAGGTATACATATTTTTGAAACTGTACGGCTAAATATTTTGCCTCATGTATGTACCTATATTTATGAATTTTATGGTTTGTCTAAATTTGAGTGATTGAGTTGATTGATGAGGACATAATATTGCACCTGCTGCTTATATAAGTACTTATCTTTCACACAACGCACAGTGTGACAAGAGCCACCATTTTTGTCGATGTTCTGTTGACGATGAAATCCTGCAGATTTTGTGATGTGTCCGTCGAAATCGAGGCTTTCCTCAACTTTGTAAGTTATTTCAAGATAGTGGTATTTAAGCTTCTGTGTTTCAATTTTGAATTTAACAATAGGTTTTAGCTCCTCAATGGGGAATGGATGAAAATTTTAGAAATGCCTGATTTTTTTTTTGTTTTAGGAATACAAAAAATATCTTGAAAATCCGTGGTAAACTGACACTGGCAATGATATTGACAGCTGCAGCTGCTATATTTGTCATTGCCAGGGTCAGATATTCAAAATATTTTTTTGTAATATGAAACGAATCAAGGAAAGTTTCTCATTCGCCGTCCTAAACCCAAAACGTAAGTGAGGAAACTGTCTATATTTTCCAAAAATAATTGACGCACCTGAAAATACTGCATTTTTTTTCTGGTGTTAAGGAAGATTATTCCTAACACCAAAAAAAAATCAGGACTTCTAAAATTTTCATCCATTCCCCATTGTAGGAATTTACAGAATCAAGAGTTATTTCAGCATTAACTAGTATCATCATAACTGGTAATCGAAGAGCTGGCGGTTTTCTCGTGCAACGCATCAGCATTGCAGTTCAGTGAGGAAATACCGCCAGCATACTCGGTTCAATACCTAAGAGGGCCTTTTTAGGGTTCCGTAGCCAAAATGGCAAAAACGGAACCCTTATAGTTTCGTCATGTCTGTCCGTATGTCATAGGCATTTTACTCGAAGACTATAAGGTGTATTTGAATAAAATTTACAGGATAGGTGAATTTTTTTAGCCGCTACATAATTTTATAATGAAATGACTAAAAAAATATTATTTTAGGGGTGCACTCCATACATGTAACTGCAAGTCAAAATAAAGAAAAACATCGTATGTCTACGTGTGGCCCATCAATCGATAGGTCTTTTAAAATAAATATAAGGTTTCTCAGCAAGTTTTTCGATTAAGTAAAAATAGTCGGAGATAATCGCCCCGAAAGTCACCAAAATTTTCAGGATTTGTATCTGCCAAAAGTTATCCCGAGGTATTTCGTGTAACTATTTTTGAAAGTACCCCGTGCTTTGAACCTCTACTGACTGGCGTAGGCGATTATCTCCGATCATTTTCACTTAATCGAAGAACTTGTTGAGAAACCTTAATCTTATATTGATTTTAAAAGGCCTATCGATTGATGTGCCACACGTGAACTTACAATGTTTTTCTTTTTTTAGACTTCCGGTTACATGTATGGGGTACACCACTAAAATAATATTTTTTTAGTAATTTCATTACATAACTATGTAGCGGCTAACACAATACGCCTACCCTCCAAACTTTATACAAATACACCATATACTTTTCGAGTAAAATGCCTGTGACATACGGACAGATGGATAGACGGGCAGACATGATGTAACTATAGGGTTCCGTTTTTGCCATTTTGGCTACGGAACCCTAAAAAGGCCTTCGCATTGTACCGAGTATGGTGGCAGTATTTCCTCGTTGAACTGCAATGTTGATGCGTTGCACAAGAAAACCGCCAGCTCTTCGATTATCAGTTATGTATGATGTTACTAATGCCAGGGTGTCCACTTTCTGGAAAGTCAGGGAAAATTCAGGGAAGCTCATGGTGGTCAGGGAAAGTCAGTTTTTTTTATAAGTTTCACGTCAAAATAACGACCCATACAGACAGAGTGTATTATTCAAACGGGGCAATGAGATACGGAAATTTGATCTTAGGAACACGAAAAAAATAAAATTGCTTGGTTTTTTTTTGAAGGTGCATGCAATATTTTATTTTACATTTTCGTCATATTATGCGGGTTGCTTTGTTCGTCACATTTTTTTTCTATAGAAGTATACTTTGTGTTGTGAAAAATTAATTCCTGATGCCTGTTCTAGTCGATAACTATATTTACCGCACAAGCCCCAGGTTTAAAAGTTTATCAAGGAGGTCATATCGCAGGCGACGCCTACTTTTTCCACATTCACACCCATCTTCCCAGGTTGATGGGGTGAATCCGAATTGTTACAACATGCAAAAATCTCTCCACCAATTTGATGCTTTTATTTAATCTGAAGCTTACAAATTTTGATGCAATAAACACTAGAACGAGAGGCTTTAAAAAATACAATTGTTTCCGCCCCTCAACTATTTTTCTTCAAGATTTTCAGATAAATAGTTTATGACAAAAATTTTAATAATTTTATCATCTTTAAACATGAAACTATGCTTTGTCATATAATAGAAATAACAAATTAGTCAAGTGCTAACAATGTCAAAGCACGAGTAGGTGTACTAGCTTCAGACGAATTATGCGTCCGACAGCCTTGCAAACGTCTAAAAGGCTGCGGTGACACAGCATCAGGCAGGCCGTGCGCTTGTTTGTCACCATCGTAGTGAAATTTATAAATAAAAAGTTTTCCTTGCGCTTCATAGCTATAAAGAGTTTGGAGTGTGACAGGCGTACTTTGAAATGGCGTTAAAGGAAATTCGAAAGAATGGTCAGGGAAAGTCAGGGAAAAGTCAGGGAAATATTTTCAGGGTTTGCAGTGGACACCCTGGTTACTAATGCTGAAATAACTCTTGATTCTGTAAATTCCTACAATTTGAGGAGGTTTTAACCTATGGTTAAAATAAAAATTTAAACGCAGAAGTTAAACACCACTATCTTGAAATAACTTACAAAGTTAAGCCTCGTTTTCGACCATGGTTTTCTACTATGTCGCTGTACCGAATTGTTATGTATTGGTACTCATTAGACGTATAGTTTTATGTTCTTTAATTTCATCGTGAGTAACTTTTCGTTACGATGCACCGTATAGCAGCTACGAGTGAGAAACCAAAAAAAAAACCCAAAATTTCGAGGATTTGTGGCTGCCAAAAGTTGTCCCAAGATATTTCGTGTAACCATTTTTAGGGTTCCGTACCTAAAGGGTAAAACGGGACCCTATTACTAAGACTCCGCTGTCCGTCTGTCTGTCTGTCTATCCGTCTGTCACCAGACTGTATCTCATGAACCGTGATAGTTAGACAGTTGAAATTTTCACACATGATGTATTTCTGTTGCCGCTATAACAACAAATACTAAAAAACAGAATAAAGTAAATATTTAAGAAGGCTTCCATACCAACACACGCGATTTTGTTGTCGTTTTTATAGATAATGGTACGGAACTACACGAAATACCTCGGGACAACTTTTGGCAGCTACAAATCCTGAAAATTTTGTGACTTTCGGGGCTACAATTGAGGAGCTAAAATCTATAGTTAAATTCAAAATTGAAACGCAGAAGCTTAAACACCACTATCTTGAAATAACATACAAAGTTGAGGAAAGCCTCGTTTTCGACCATGGTTTTTAGGGTTCCGTACTCAAAGAGTAAAACGGGACCCTATTACTAAGACTCCGCTGTCCGTCTGTCTGTCTGTCTGTATGTCTGTCCGTCTGTCACCAGGCTGTATCTCATGAACCGTGACAGTTAGACAGTTAAAATTTTCACAGATGATGTATTTCTGTTGCCGCAATAACAGAATAAATTTATATTTTTTTTTTTTTTTAATTTTTTCATTTACATTCTTATACAAATCAACCTAGTCCCAAACTAAGCAAAGCTTGTACTATGGGTACTAGAAGACGATAAACATACTTATATAGGTAAATAATTACTTAAATTATACATAGAAAACATCCATGACTCAGGAACAAATATTAGTGCTCATCACACAAATAAATGCCCTTAGCGGGATTCGCCAACTAGGCTACAGGAGGCTCCCATACAAAAAACGAGATGTTTTCCCGTTTTTATAGATAATGGTACGGAACCCTTCGCACTTGGCCGGTTTTTTTATCATGTCGCTGAACCGAATTGTTATGTATTTATTGGTACTCATTAAACGCATAATTTCATGTTCTTTATTTCCTAGTGAGTAACTTTTCGCTAGGATGCACCGTATAGAAGCTACGAGTGAGAAACCAAAAAAGGTCCCAAAATTTCGAGGATTTGTGGCTGCCAAAAGTTGTTTCAAGATATCTCGTATAACCATTTGTATACCATGTAATATTAAACCGTGTAATATTAGAAAAAAAACTTCTACACCACCTTTTGCAACGTACCCCCTTGCTTTGAACCCCTACGCACTGGCCTAAATCCATAGCCATTTTTAGGGTTCCGTAGCCAAAATGGCAAAAACGGAACCCTTATAGTTTCTTCATGTCCGTATGTCAAAGGCATTTTACTATAAGGTGTATTTGAATAGAATTTAGAGGATAGGTGTATTTTGTTAGCTGCTACATGGTTCTGTAATAAAATGACAACAAAAAACATTTTTTAGGGGTGTACTTCATACATGTAAGTCATGTAACTTAAAACTAAAATATCATTGAAAGTCCACGTGCGGCACATCAATCGATAGGCCAATCAAAATAAGTATAAAGTTTCTCACCATTTTTTAAATTAAGTGAATATAGTCGGAGATAATCGCCCCGAAAGTCACAAAATATTCACACGCACTTGGCCGGTTTTTGACGTTTTCATTTGCATTATATATAACCACTAAAACTCGTTTTTTGACCATTAGTAAGGCAGTTTCACGTGATAATGTGAACACGCTGGACAAAAGCACCAAATTTTTTTTCAGGTACTAGTTAGGTAAATAGCTTTAAGTTTTTGATAGGAACCAATTCCTCCGTCGGCTATCTTTTTTTATGGGGGTTATTTTGAATTATAGGTACCTATATTATTAATATCTAGGGTTCTTAATCACTTAGAATCACAAACTTGGTGTCTAAATACTAAAAAACATATTTGGGGTCAGGGAATTCAACTAGAATTTTTTAGGGTCGAGCTCCCAAAGGATACCATACGGAACCCATTACCAAGCCTCCGCTGTGGGTCCGTCTGTGGAACAATGTATGAACTTATAAAAAGTGTTGATTTGATCATGTGCATTTGTAGAAGCTGTATGTACACTATATTAAATACAATTTAAACACGGTTACATCCGTATAATCAAAAACAAAATTAATCAAACACATTATAAATTATCATCAACTTGTATAACTGCTACGATCAGAAAGAATGACTATGACTTCTCTGCTGATGTAATATACCATGGAACTACTGAGCAAGTGTTGCAAAATGTGCAGGATAAAATCATTAATAAAAAAAAAACTGTTTAATCTTAATGTGCGGAGGCAGCGATTATAATGTCACGCCACTAAATACTACAGTATTAAGGTTTATAGAAGATACTGTAACAAAATTTCGATAAAGAGAAGCATATTATTCAATGTATGTTTTTTTAACGGACATATGCATTTAATTAATAATTCTTCCATAATTATCTTTTTTATAATGTTGACTAGGTACGTAATGTTAGTTTTAGGACCTACGAACTTAAATTATATATTTTTTGTACAAATTTTGTCTACCTACCTAATGTTAATCATTTGTAAAACATGCTGCATGTAGAAGCATATTACAAAAGATACAACCGTATTTGTATGCCGCAAGGAACCACATAATGATACTGAACAAAAATGTAATACCTAATAACCACCTATGTTGGACAAATAAGTCTTTCAAATTTGAAAAGTCATAGTGTATATGCAACGCAACTGGGAAAAAAATCGTGTTTTTAATTATCTGGCCAAGACTAATACATAGGTATTTATTGCGTTTGCCCGCTTCTCCTGAGCTAACCGCAGCAGCCGCCCGTCTTGCGGGTGGCGCACTTGTGCTGGAGGGTCATCCTCCCTCTCTCTCTCCGCTCCCTCTGCTTCCAGCGTATCGAAAGTTGGGAGCGACCTGCAAAAGAAAAGTGTGTCTCAATTAGAAACCTCAAATCCGTAATGTGTGACTTTTATTGAACAATTTTCGGTAATATTCAAGCGCAGGTATCTATAGAACCGCAGCGTTTACCGCATAAAACAACCGCGCGCTTTATAGAACAAAGTTTTTATTTATGTACGTTATAGGGCGCACCAAATATGTGCTTTGCCAATTTGCCATCCACAACCGTCTGCCCGGAGAATTAAGGACGATGTATGGTAACTTGTTCAAATCTAAGTAAAATAATAATGTGACATCCCTTTGTACTGTATTCTATGCAAATAAATATATTCGATTTGATTGATTTGATTTTGTCTTATTGACCATTATATTCGAGAAACAATACACCTAAGTTACCTTTATATGGACTGGCAACTCATCGGCGTGACGAGGCCGGAGGCCCTCGCCCAATTCATCACATCTACTTACGCACTCTATATATGTGATGGATTTTTTTTGCTGTTTTCGGCAGCAGCAACTGACAAGCCAAAAAAATAAAATCGTGAAATATCTACAAATAAAAAAGAAACCGGCCAAGTGCGAGTCGGACTCGCGCACGAAGGGTTAATAATCAATAAAAATATTTATTTTATTTTGTTTTTAGTATTTGTTATTATAGCGGCAACAAAAATACATAATCTGTGAAAATTTCAACTCTCTAGCTATCACGGTTCTTGAGATACAGCCTGAGGACAGACAGACGGGCGGACGGACGGACAGCGAAGTCTTAGTAATAGGGTCCCGTTTTACTCTTTGAGTACGGAACCCTAAAAACGATGCCCTCTGTAACCTAATTGGCTGTGACCCTGCCTACGAAGCCGGAAGTCCCGGGTTCGAATCCCGGTAAGGGCATTTATGTGTGTGATGAGCACGAATATTTCTTCCTGAGTCATGGATGTTTTCTATGTATTTATAAGTATTTATTTATCTACATAAGTACGTATATCGTCGTCTAGTACCCATTGTAAACGCTTTGCTTAGTTTGGGACTAGGTAGGTCGATTTGTGTAAGATTGTCGCCAAATATTTATTATTTTATTTAATGTTTCCTATAAATATGTTTTAGCAAGTGATTGTATGTTATTCTCGTATAAAAAAATATACTTACTTGAAACAGTGCGGAAATTGAGGTTTTTTTGTTGCACAAAATAGCTTATCGTCACCTCGGAAGCACTTAGATAAAGTAAACTAAGTTGAGACGTCAAATTACGATAATCTATCACATTAACCAGCCACCATGTTATACAAAACGGTAACGGCTATCATTTGTCATGTATCCCTGTCAACGTTGGATAACTCCATTTTGAATCGGTAATTTGATTGTTTTTTTTTTTCCTGCTTTTATTGCCTGCGTGTCTGTATTTAAGTCCCCTAATATTTATTTGTTTGTTTACTGGCTTCTGCCCGCGACTCCGTCCGCGTAGAAATCGTTTATGTCGTAGCTATTTCCAGGATAAGAACTATCATATGTCCCCCCGGGGGCTCAAACTATCTCTATGCCAAATTTCATCTAAATCGGTTAAGTGCGAAGAGGTTACAGACAGACAGACACTCTCGCATTTATAATATTAATATGCGCCCGCAAATAAAGGAATGCAGAATGTCACTAACCGTATATTTTAAAAAGTAGCTTAAGTGTGTTAAACTCAAGGCATTCAAAATCGTTTTAATTTGGTGTCATAATAAATAAAACATCCTATTTGTGTGCAAGCATTCATCCAATATTACCAACAAATTTATAAAAGGCATAGAGGCTAGAGTTTTTGAAGCACGACAACTTTTGACACTTGTTGTGCAATAAGTGACAAGCTGTCAAATAATCGACGGGGCATTTGTAAACCATGTTTGCATGCTTGGTTAACGTATCACGAACGATACGGAATCATATCCACAATCACGTGACAAGTGATAGCGTCTATGCTAGGCCCGCAGGTTGCCTTTCTTGGATCGTAAAATCAAATGCCGGTTGGATTGGAGAAAACTGTATTGGTAAACTATGTAAATCAGGATACAATGTTCACAAGCGTTTTGGAACGAATCGATGTAACAAGACAGAATAAAAATCTTGCCATTAATATGTTTCTATTTTTGAATTCCTGACCAGCCCGTCGTGCAACAATTTTGCCACAGGCGCTTCTTGGATTCTCGTAAACTACGCCCCCGAGAAAGAGACACATGCCTTTCGCATAAAAAAGAAGGCAAGGCATAAAATAAATATAAATGCATGCATTTGGAGAGGCAGAGCACAGCGGGAACTCATATTAAATAAATAAATAAATATTACGGAACAATCTTACACAAATCAAGCTAGGCCCACGGTAAGCTCAGTAAGGCTTGTGTTGTGGGTACTAGGCGATCATATCATATTTGGAGCAGCCCAACTACCCAGTTGGATGCAATACCTAGAAATTGTTTGTTTGTTGTTGTTTTGTAGTATCTCCGTCTCGCAGATGATAGAAGCCAGCATGACCCGGCTTTTGAAAAAGGAACAATTACCAGACCCGACAACCCAAGACCGAGCGACTTGGCGCCGATTAATTAGGAGAGCCGACCCCACCTAACGTGGGAACAGGCACAGAAGAAGAAGAAGCAGATGATAGAAGCCATAATAAGTCCTCATCAGGAGTGCATCCCCTTAACCAACTTTCTCGCCCGATAGCATTCTAAAAGAGCATGGGATCCATTGCTGCCAAATTTTTTTTTGTGGAAACGACTAACATGTTTTAATTGTGTTCTAGGTCGATTACATAACGCATTGTACGAACGTCGGGTTGGTCTAAATGTCACTTTTTATATGGAAAATTGACAGTTAAATAGTACCGACGCGCGTTCGGAACGTTACGTGATTACCCCTCTGACTTCTACGTAGTACCTACGTAGGTATTTGTTGGTAAAACTGAGGGTGCGATAACTCCTTAAGTCTCAATTTTGTCTGTGACAGGATGGGTCCCAATATGTCCTTGTGACCCAGATTCATGAAAGAAAGAAAGAAAGAAAGAAAGAAAGAATTTATTTATTCAAATAGGATTCATCGAACCACTTTTGCATCGTCAGTCATCAGCTACAACACTAGAAACACTCAGGTTCTATTAAATATACTTAAGACTTAAAATTATTACAACATGTCAAGGGATTTTTACATAAAATTTGTTTTTTAAAATACCTTAGATAATAAAATGGAGAAATTAAATTCAGCTTCGTGTATGTGCATCGTCTATAGTTAAACTAACAATTAATACGTTAAGTAAATAGGCATAGTTTATATATTATAAGTAATGTCAAGGTAATCAGTTATAAATACTTAATTAGCAACATTTCATTATTTTTTTTATTTTTTTACTATGGCCGCATGCATTTCATTATTTTTTTTATTTTTTTACTATGGCATGGTCCGGAACTCCGGACCCTATTTCAGATAGGTATCGAAGTCGTTTGTTAACACGGTTATTGTGGAACTATGTTTCACTTTTTTAATGTAGGTATACCTATCTCTTACTTTAAGGATGTGTGGACTTGTGGAGCCTAAGCTAGGTTAAGAGGTACCTACACATACTGTTTGCTTGTCTAATGTAGGTCCTATGTCATAATATCCTTTTATCCTCTACTTAGTAGTTTATGACTAGCCCCGCTACCCGACTATATAGCAAATTACCTAAGCAATAATCCAGTTAACAGCTAAATTCCTAGATACCATTCGATTTACGACTGCACTTTTCCACATAAATAACAAACTGCTAAACCTAATAACATGTTTTTAATTTAGAACTTAATGACTGGCAGGTAAGATTCAAAATGGCTTGCACGTTTTAGAGTTGGTAGCACATAATCAGGTGCTTGTAAAGTCGTAAAAGCAGTTCGACAGACAAGTCGTCCATGTACCAAGCTGAGTAAATAGAACTTGAGGCCATGCACTCAATGAATATACTCGATACTCTTTGGTACGGTACACCTACCTATTATTAGTTCTGAAACTTGTCGAAAATTGTGCTTAACTAATACCAACCTAACTAGAAGCTGGAGGTTTGGCGTTATTAGTTTGAAATTCCTTGAATATGGTATTTTAAAACAGTCAAAATAAGTAATTTTTAAGTTACCAAAAAATAATTTTAGTCAATTTTGCTATTTAAGTTTTTTGATTACACAGAGACCAATAAAGAGCGCTGTTTAAACTCGGAAAATGGTGAGCCGTGAGGTCACTAATATCACGAGTTTGTTTTTCCTACAAACTTCATACTAACAGACCGTTTTTGACGTTTCATACAAAGTTGTTGATTGAATATTAGGTAAGTATTCAATTAATAACCCATTATATTCAAGTAAAGAATGTATGGAACTGACATTTACCTGAGTATATAAGTACTTAAATTTATTTAGGTATCATACTGTACTGTTTAATCTTGGGATTAGGTGTCAAAGCGGACCCCAGGCTCCTTTAGGGGCACAACAGGGAATAACGCTAGGAGGATGACTGTAGGTGTAGGTACTGTCAAAGATTATTAACTTTGGTACTGTTTAACTTTATTTTTGGGTCATTGTCAGATTTAGGTTCGCGTCTCTTCGGTGGACATTGCCAAAGTTAAGGGCTACGAAGCTTAATTTTTGTTTGAACTCTGAATCCGCATAAACGGCGTTGCCCCTTCAATAATTCTATGTGATAAAAACATATTATATGTAAACGTAAGCCCTTAACTATTGACCACCCGAAAGATGTTTTTTGTTTTGGTGACTGACAATAACCCTTTTGCAATTGACATTTTCTTTATTTCTATGATTGACATTTTCGTATTCATTATTTATATTTTAAATTTAATTGTACTTTGACGATCCTGATTGAGATATACTTGCGTAATAATTTTATTTGTGATGATTTGTATTGTCGTTTTTAATATTGCTACTTACTTATTTTATTTTGAACGATCGTGATGTGAATTCTTATAATTTTGACTAAGCCAATTTTCTACTGTTATTTATGTCATGAAAAAAAATATCTATATTGCATTCTACCTACTTACGTTAGAGTGCTTGCAATGTCACCAACAGGATCTCTGCTAAGGTAAACGTCCGAATGCTCGACGCTGTACTAGGTATATGGCATGGGCACTCTATGTCAAAGTGACATGGCTTAATTTCGAATGAAGAAAAATCCTCTTAGTTCGAATTTAAACCATATTGCTTTGACATAAAGTGCCCATGCCATATACTAGTGCAGCGTCGAGCACTCGGACGTTTACCTTAATAACAGAGTTAATGCGGCTCAATCAATTTCATTGGATTCATAACTTTGAAATGGTTATCAAACTGAATCTATGTAATGTATAGACGTTTTCACGTATAAATGTAACTACATATCAAAAGCAGGCACAGCCAACAAAGTTGCCGCGGTATGCACCATTGTAGGTACCCCTAAAAAGAAGTTAGGAGGGGATAGGTAATTTTTTTTTTCAGCAGCAGGATGAAAAATTGTAATCTGTCGCTACATCTTTCGTCCGACCATTTTAGACGATGATTTTTACTTTATACCTATGTTAGTAGATAATATAGGCCTTAGCCTATTAGTTAGTTAGCTAATCTAGATGTTATAACTTAATAAGGCTCAAAAATTCATTTATATCGACTGATATTGCCTCTAAAGTTACAAACGCTACCTGTATGTAAATCAGAGAAGCTTAACGTTACTTAGTCCCAAATAGTATACTTGTTTTATTAAATAATACAATGGGCATCCAATTCACATCACACTTGTGTGTAGATATCCACATGTTTTATTCATTTACATTACAAATAGAACACCCAGTTCAGTCTTTACAATACAATATGTTGTTCTAATAGCAAGTACCTAACGTGCGTGCAAATACCACCCAAGTTATTTATTATACCGAGTTATCAACAGCTGACTTTGTCATATGGTTGAGAAACAAACAATATTTGACGTTTGAATCAGGGGCAGTTTTCAGAAGATTATATGTAAGTATGTATGTACCTAACTATGTTTAGATTCAGCAAATATAAGGTGTGATAGATAAGTTAATTTATTTAAATAAATAACAATTCAATTTGTATAGCTTAACTTCTAAGTACGTACCAGCATCATCAGCAGTACCAAGGTATCCCGTAACTTCAAGAACTTCGTCAGCAACGACCTATCCCCGCCATTGCTGATCGTTTTGAAAAAAGAACAGTTGTTTGTTTTTTTTTCACTATGTTAGAGTTTCGCACACCGACCTAGGGCTGTACCATCGTACCGGTTTCTGGCGAGCGCACTGAATGCCAGGATTGTGTGGACTGGCAATGCGTGCGGAGTCACTCTTGCTTGCCTGCCGGTACCTACTCCAATTGTGGACCGCGATTATTTGTTAACTAGCCACGCGCTCGGAAACAATTGACGGTGTTTGCTGTTGGCTGGCCTTTGCAGATAAGATTTTATGTCCATTTTGTTACAGATTGCAGGGTCAGGAATACGTTAGGTTAAAGACCCGTACGTCAGATTTAGAAACATCAACAAATAATTAGGCACCGGAAATCAATTCGCGAAGGACTAGACGATTCGATAAACCTCAAATTGCTAATTATACGGCTCAATGGCTGTATTCCAAAAGTTTTTACAAATAAGCAATAACAGTACCTATCATTAAGATCAATATTTGATTGGCTCACAGAAATGTTCCTTGAATGTTAGCTTGATTCTTATAAAATCAAAATATCCTTTTCGGTTCATACCTATAAATTTCATTTTGAAGCTCTCTTCCGACTTCCGGAGACTTACATACAACTTGAATGTCTATAATGTAAATCGCAAAATACACATGCTAGAAATTGCATGCAAGTTCATTACATTGCGGGTTACCGAGGATGCTGAGTTCAATTGATCTATCAAACCCGCAATGTTTAAACTTGCATGTGTAAATTTCGCTTAAGAGTAAAAAGACTACTTTCTGGATAAGCGTTGTTCTCCATCTTAGACCTTATTTTAAACTTCCCATTAGTATATTATACCTCTATAGTTGAAAATATGCTCAATATCTACAGAAAGTTGCCATTTTTAACCGACTTCAAAAAAGGAGGAGGTTATATGTAACACTGTATGTATTTTTTTTTAATGTATGTTCGCCGATTTCTCCGTCAATTGTGGACCGATTTCCAAAATTCTTTTTTTATTCGAAAGAGTATACTCCTGAGGTGGTCCCATTGTCACCAAGTCAGGATCTGATGATAGGATCCCAGGGCAATTGAGGGCAACCCTCAAATTTCATAGGCTCGCGTGTAATAACTTCTGTATTTACTATTATAACTCATTTAACAGCTGAAATCGCAATTTTGGTGAAGTGGAACTGATGATGAAGACCACAGATGACTTATGGAACTACTCAAAGATGTAAAGTACGTCAAAGATTCTGACATGATTCCGTTGAAGTAGCAACTACTGAAGTGTTAATTCTGAGATCCTTGAGGAATTGACGGAAATCCTCAAATATGATCAGCCCACACATAGCGACTTGGGTTTTTTCTGTAATAATCAACGCATTTCCTCTCGGAGACCAGTCCATGTCGTAAATTGGAAAGGAAATGTGGAAATTTACATGTACTTATGTGGCTTGGCGAACTTGGCGAAGTACTGAATTGAAGTCGGTTTAAACTTTGTTTTTAAAGTCAATTATTGCAAACTTTTGTTTAGCTCACCCCGTTAGTTTCTTTTGTTTTTTTCATTATGCTTGGGTCAAATTTAGTAATTGAAATTTGACCCACTTCCCGGGTTCCGATTGAGCTGAAATTTTGCATGCATATGTATATCGCATGACAATGCAATATTATGATCTGGAAGGTGGCCATAGGAACTCCGCAATAAAACGACACAACCCCATCGAGTTTGGGCTAGTTAGAACCGTCTCAATGAGTAGTTGATGATGGTTTGCAGAAAAGTACAGTCGGCAATAAAAGCTTGTACCAAACACGAAGTTTTGGACAGAAACTTGTTACGTTTTTTACAAGCATCAAAATGAATAGCGCAAATAGAGCAGGGCTGTTACTCGCTGCGCGTTAATGCGGCTCACCCCGCCGGTCACCCGTTACGAAACTATACCTCTACCTACGCTTAGTTACTACGCATCGCGGTGTCAACGTATAATTGTGGGTGAGCGTTGAGGTGAGCTTAAAACAAGTTACAGAATAGGGGGGCTGCACACAAACATCAGAACACACCTCTATTTTCAAGGCATTAGGGTGCATGTGCTGATATTTTTACCGATGTATGTGATGGCATTATGCATATAAATATTGTTTTTATCGCATAAAAATGAAGAAGAGTAGACGCCGTTTATGTGGATTCAGAGACTTCAGAGTACATCCAAAAAATTGGCGTTTTAAGTAGCCCTTAAATTTGACAATTTCCACAGGAAAGACGCGACCTTAAATATCAGAATAACCTAAAATCAGTTTATAGACATTATTACTCTTAGTTAGTTATACTGGGCGTTTTCCGCAAGTCAACATCCATTGTGCCTATTTTGCGTGAAACGGCGGTGTGGCGCTACTCTAACCACCCCAGCTCGTCTAAAAAGTTGGTGAGTGCCTTGGTGTTGCTGATTGCGTCCCGTAGTGTGTTTGGAGAACCTAGGTGCTTAATTCTGTATACTTCTACCTCCTTGCAGTCCAGTAGTATATGTTTAGTCGTTTCTTCTGCCTCCATGCACGCTCTGCACATGGGGCTGTCTGTGATACCTAAGTTATAGAGGTGTCTGTTCAAGGTGTTGTGTCCTGTTATTATACCCACTATCTTGCGCAGTTGGTTTCTATGTGTCCTTAGTAGTGTGGTTGTGAGTTTGTAGTCGCGTTTCGACAGAATCTCTTTGGTCTGTCTGCATGTGTCTATCTCCTCCCAGTATATTTGGTGTAGGTATTTAGTGTGTTGGTCCAGTTGATGGTATATGTAGCTTTGTGGCAGGGGCAAGATTGGCTCCGGTCCGTATTACATTATTACTCTACTTAATGCGTATTTCAGTCTGCGATCCCACGTAGAGCATTCCCGAACGCCTCCACGCGTTGCGCCAGCTCGCAGCGGTTCGATTGTTCGACATCACCTTTTGTCAATGCGTCTCATTTGTCGCACGTATTGTCAATCATTCATACCTGCTACCGGACCATTTAGACGAGACCTCTGCTTTCTAACATAATGGAAGAATACAGCGCTCAAACTAGAGTGGCGATTACGCAACACATTTTCATACGCAAATGAAGTAGAGAAATGAGGTTTACGTGACAAATGAGAGCCATTTCTTTCAATTGACAGCTTTATATTATTTGCTAATTGCTTTGGTCTAAAATACCTACTTAATTACTTAGACTCGAACTTACAAAAAAGAAAAGTAATTTGCATTTATTTGGATTTTATCAACAGTTGGATTTTAATAGTACTACCTAATATAATAAAAATATTATGTCGGTATTTATTAAAATGTACCCAGATATAAGACTTTAAGATTATATTTAAAGACCCATTCACAATTCTTCCTAATCATCTTGAGCTAAATTCTATCACGCTTATGACACACTTTTTCTTCAAGGGAAGTAACAACAAGATGGTTTATTTTAAGACGATGTCAAATAGTGGTTTAAACGATTAATTGTTTCCCCATTCGTGCAAATTGAGCATCTATGTAGCTGTTCCCTGAGCCACCGACTTGCCGATTTATATTCTGTGATAAAAGACGGTTGTGCGCTACTATTTTGCTGACTGTACATATATCGTACAACCAGGATTTATATCACCGCGCCTAGCAACCCTATTACAACCAGGTACGGGATGTGCCAGCACATTAATCTCCCCACACCTCGACATTTCGGCACGACATGACAGATGGACTGAGCGTCAAGACCACACCGATTATCGAATTAGGTTCCCCGCCTGCTCTTTCGATTGCCAGGGCCGCTGCGCTTTCCGCCGGCCTCTGTTGCATCCCGATGGTGATGGCGAAGTGTAAAGGACAGATTATATCCTATTGTACATTCATTTATTTACCCTATGGCGGTTACACATTGGTCCTAAAACCGTTTGCAATTAAAATTTTCATTTCTGCTCGCTTCCTCCTGACCCGTTGTATCTGGTGTTGGGGCACTCGAATACTATCTCAGACAAAAGATATGTCTTTTATTCTTGGTCTGAGAATACTATAAGTATAGTGTTAGTGTATTGTTTGTTTCAGGTCTCCACAGTTGCACGCCGGTGATTCGCTATATCCCCATGCATTTGTGCCAGAGGTAGGTATGCGCAGTTTTGCGACAATGCACCTCGTAAGGAACAAGCTATATTTAGGACAATTGTAATAATTGCCCAGTGCCCTAAAAATAGGTCATAAATAAAAAAAATGAATTTTCTTTCCCAATAATAGGGTTCAAATTGCTTTCCAAAAATTTCAGGAGCTGGGCTGTTTAACCATGATTTTTTTGTCCAAAAATTAATAGGACGATGGGCCGCGGTAGTTAGTAGGCTTAGAATAATAACGCATAGAAGGATAGTTTCATACGGCCGACGCGCCAAGCGTGAGGCATAAAATGGATTCATGTAGTTGTGATCAACTCGTATTCACACGCGCCAATACGCACACAAACGCACCAATTTTGTTCCACCGATCGGCGTACTGGGCCATTTATGGCCGAGTTTTAGTGGCCTCACCGTTGCGCGCGTTGTGCGTTTCTATGCGTTATTATTCTAAGTTAGTAGGTAAGTATGTTATCAAAATATGCCGCTCTTTTAAGATTTATTTAGGTACTCTTAAACTTATCTGAAACATCATGCTGCTGAAATTCGAAAGAGAAACAGAAGATTGCTGGGATGTGTATCGATTTTGTCACTTAAGGATATCAATACATCACCAATACATAGTATAAAACAAAGTCGCTTCCCGCTGTCTGTCTGTCTGTCTGTCTGTCCCTATGTATGCTTAGATCTTTAAAACTACGCAACGGATTTTGATGCGGTTTTTTATAGATAGAGTGATTCAAGAGGAAGGTTTATATGTATAAATCAAACCAGAAATGCATGTATTATACATATAAACCCGTGCGAAGCCGGGGCGGGTCGCTAGTATTAAATAAAACTTGCAGGCACAAGGATTTAATTCGTTAACAATTTAAATAAAAGTTAGTCTTACAATTAGTAAGTAGGTAGGTAAGACAACTCGTTGGCCCCTTCGGGGCCCAACTTAAGAAGCAATGAAGGGAAAAATGTATATATTTATATATCAAATCGTTACAAAATGGAATCCATTTAACTTATAATCGAATGAATTCTAAGATGGATCAGGCAATGTGGATTGATCAAACTACAAACAAAACAATAGGATGTGTTGTGTGCTGAGTGAGGAAGCCTCTTTCGTATCTAGCTATCAACACAACGAATCTTCAAATCAATATAGGGTCGGCAACAAGCTTGTGATTCTTCTGGAATCGCAAGTGTCCATAGGTTACGGTGTCTGTGTAAGCCTGATGGTATCTTATCTAGGTGAGGGCCCTTTCGGATGCACTTCGACCCAGCAGCCTGATGGTGACATCAGACAGATCATATTGTTGTTTGCCACCGTCGTAGTATTAAAAACTATTTTCGACAATATTTTGCATGTCGAGCTGTAGGTAGTTAGCACAGCTTTCTGCCAAGTCGAGCCTCAGTCGACGCGAGTGTGACTCTGTGACTCCTGTCTTACTCGCACTGTACGTCAACCAATTTGATTCCTAGGCCACCGTAGAACCCTGTCATTCTAACTGCTACGTAGCGACGCAGTAATCCTAGTAACCCGTAATGGCATTTACAACGGCAAGGTTCTATGATGGGCTTTTTTTTTTTTTTTTTGTACGTGGAGAAAACCTGCGAACCAGGTACCCAATCATCGGGGGCTGTCTGGGTTATGTGGTATTTCTATCCACTAAAAACTCCACGGCGGCCGGCATCTGCGCTCTCATGCGGAGGACTCCAGGATCTCATACTGAACGCACTGGAGCCCTCCTCGCGCCTCGCCACATTTGGCTCGTCCTAGGATGATGATGGTCGCCTTCCCTGGGGTTTTTAGGTAAGTGCCCCGGCCCCCGCCAGAAACGCTGCGACCCCGATGACCCCCTTTAGTCGCCTTCTACGACAGGCGGGGGAGACCGTAGACCTATTCTTGTCCGAGCCTACCCTAGGAATCAAATTGGTTGACCGTACAAATTAGAAAGAGGAGGGTAGCTTTTCTCGTCTCTCGTCGCGACGCGGTGTCTGTTATGCTAGGCCTACTGCTATTTTTTTTTACAAGCTTTTATTTAGTTCACCCCGTTTGTTTATTCTTGGTTCAAGTAATTGAAATTCCACCCACTTTTCGGTTTCCGATTGAGCTAAAATTTTGCATACATATGTATATCGCATGACAATGCAATATTATGATGACATGGAGCTGATCTGATGCTGGAGCTGGAAGGTTGCCATAGGAACTCCGCAATAAAACGACACAACCCCATCGAGTTTGGGCTCGTTAGAATCGTATCAATGAGTAGTTGATGATGGTATGCAGAGAAGTAGGTACAGTCGGTAATAAAAGCTTGTACCAAAAATTAAATTTTTGACAGAAACTTATTTCAAGCGAACCTTTGGCCCTCCTTGGCAGCGACATGGTTGGACAATCGTTGGGGGATTAGTGGATACTCTGGGCCTTCTGTCCGGGAGTCCCACACACCCGTCCGGTCTCCCCTGACTGGGTGGACGGTGCGTCAAAACATTCCCCCAAGGTAAAAAAAAGGCCAACTGCTTTGAAATTTCTCGCTCCGCCTCGCCTCGCCTCGCCTAGAACTTGTGCGTAATCATTAGGCACTCGCAAACACATCACCTACCTATATTCGCCTAATTCGGCGATATAGTAACATATACCCCACTTCGTGTAATTACCTAAAATTAATATGGGATTGTTGAGCTACCTTTTGCAAGACACCCTAATAAAAAAATACGAGAACAGTGTAGCATGGGCAACAAAAATTAAAGAGCTTAGAGTGTATAATTATAGGCTTGCTTAAAAATAAATTCTAGACAAGCCGGTGGTAAATGGGCTTGTATGAGCGGTCCGCTACTGATAGGTAGGTATTAGGTACCTCTAAGATACCCGTTAGGTATATTTACTAGGTACCTACAGCTTCTGTAAAACACTGCGCAAATGTACCCTTAGGGTACAGGGTAAATTATTACGATAATAACGCATAAATTTCGAGTAAGTAATTTACTTGACCCAATCACTGTTTGCTGTTGTATGACGATGTCATACAAATTATAATTATCTAGGTATATTGAATCAATTTATCCTTCCCAGGTCATTCACATGGGAATGGATGGATTGGATGGAAGGGATGGGATGGTGTTCCATGGTCATCGGGTAAGAAACTGATGATAGGATCCTGGATCAATACCACCATAGTACCTACCTATATTTTTGAGCAAATAGTAGGTATCATGACAAAAAAGATGGTGCACCTAACCATCAAATAACAAAATTAACCATTTACTCATACTACGTTACCTAAACTTCTTAAACCATTATGATTTATAAGGCAAGAAGGACATAATGTGTATATTTATTGAACAAAGAAACATTATAACAAGAACAAGACTAACAAGAGACATTAAAATGTTGCAACTACCTAATAAGCAACTTGACGTTTAAGTTATGAATAAATAGGTAGTACCTAACGAATTACAAAAGGTAGGTATTCTGCAAGTAATAGATGACAATTAAATAAGACATTTCATATAATAATTTAATTATCATTCGAAAGTAGAATCGGAAAAGCAAACGGCGTCAACGGTCAAACACCTACATTTTGAATCTAAAAAGTAAATATGATTCAGAACTACTAGCGGCATCTATGGTTGAGTAGACAAACCAATACTACAATGCGTCTGTACGGTCGATCAAATATTACACTTTACACCTTACTGCATGGTAATAGGATAAAAAATGTATAGGCAAATACATTTTACATGCAATACCTTCTCATGGTTAAGTCTGAACATAGTTTAATCCGATCCATTTCTTCCACACAACCCTTCAGCACCCGGGGGGGTTGCGCGCCAAATCAAAAATCCGCTTGATTTAAGCCATATTTATTTACAGCTTGGTATGGGTAATATGGGTAATAACGAGTAATACGTGCGTATACGTGCGTCCTTGGGTCATTGGGTCTTAAAACGCCTGACCTACATGAAGTAGGGGAGAGCGGGGACAAACGTAACAGCGGGTCCATAGTAACAAACGCTCTGTAGGCTTACGCTTTAGACAAAACATGGCGTTGCCCCCCTCGAGCGATAGCCGGCCGCGCCCCCCTCAGTTGCATCCAGTTGCCGCGTGCGCAGCGCGCTGTTTGGTTGTGCTACGGGACGGAACGTGTTTTTACGAACCAAAAGTAAGTATTTTGATGTTTTTTCATTTACTGTTTACGTGGTATTAGAAATGTGATAGTAACGTGATTGTTTGCATAGTAGTTTTTCATTAAATTGATTTCATAGTGTTATAATTCGTTTTCGTCTAGTATATTCCATTTTGAGGTTAGCGTTCGTTAATTATCAAAAACATGGTTGGGTACAAACGTAACATACCACTGCGGGGACAAGAGTAACATGTTACTTGTGTCCCCGACCTGTTACTTTTGGCCCGTTATGACTAAATTACATATGTTTTTCATGCGTGTTTGTTTATCTCAACAGAATGCCTCGACAACGCATAAGAAAAACCACGCGAGGAACCACTGACATGGAGGTGTATAGAAAAGCAGCTGGCGAGCATTTAAAAGATGGTGCAAAAGTTAGAGCCCTTTCTAAAAAATACAATGTTTGCGTCTCTGATGATGCAAATTATGTATGCCACAATTGCATGTCTGAGTAGAAGAGTATAATAAGTAGTAAATTATCTAGACTGATTATTAATAAGAACTGACGAATTACTTTTTTTATTCTTCACAGAAGATTATTTCTTTTTTTTTCGTCACAGAAGATTATTTTTGTTTTTTCTTCACAGAATATTATTTTTGTTTATTATTCACAGAAGATTATTGTTGTTCATTCGTAACAGAAGATTATTTTTGATAGGTTACATACATACATGGTTGATTACATAGTTTTGTAATAAAAAATTGTTGATCTCAACTCAAAATTTTATAATAAGTACTGACGAGGAGGCATTCGTTTTATTTTTTTATTTTCAGAAGCTAATTGTTGTCACTATTACATTGTTTTTTAATAAATAATTGTTGATTTAATAATGAATTTGATTTTATTGCATAAACCTTTATACTGTTACTTTTGACCCACACTGCGTTACTTGTGACCTCATATCGTGGTCAAAAGTAACAAATGACATTTTTTTTTAAAGTGTTTTTAAATCATACACAACACGCAATAATAAAATAAATTAAGACATCAATTCGAAGAATATGAATGAAATTTTCATATGGTATCATTAACTACCCGAAAATCATGACACCTAACTAGAAACCACGGTCAAAGAGCAAAGTGTTACGTTTGTCCCCGCTCTCCCCTACCAAATCTCTGTTATACTGGCTTACCGGGATGTCAGTGGGAAACGTAGGGGTAAAAATATCCAATCACGTTGAATCTAAATAAACAATTAACACAAATATTAAAAATAGGCCAAGCGTTTGCGAGTTTTTATTAGATTCAGAATTTGGTTACTAGGCTTTTTCTTCGAAATTGGCCAACGAGTACCAGGCCGGCTCCGTCTTGTAGAAGAAAGCCTTCAGCATTCGACCGCATTTGGCCAAACACACTTTAGGTGTTCTATCAAAGTTTTACTGTAACGGGATACTTTTCCCGTATCATTCTTCTTAGTTCCATTAAATAAAGGTAGGTAATCTGCATTATTTTATTTTGTGACTGTAATGTTGTCACTTGTAACTTAACTGCACTTAACTGTTTACTACACTGTTCCAACTCCGAATCAAATTTTATTAACATTCTTTTGTTCACTTCTAGCTCTTTCTTGAAGTAGGATGTAGCAAGGACTAATGTTTGATCACCCATTTGGATTAAACCTACAAATATTTCGATTCAAGACCGTTTGACAATGTTTAAAATTTTAATACAAGGCGCTATGAATGAGGACACGATTACGAATCGACTCATTTTTGAGAATACTTAATAGTGAGTAATTTTATTAAGGTGTGTCATAATCTTGTGATAACAAAGTAAATAAATATCATAAGATACGATAGCTCGATCAGAAAAATGTCTAGAATCTAGTACGGATTGACCCTGGTTTTGCCGGACGCTGTTCAATCCAGCATCCTGCAATCACTTATCCCGACGAGCCGAAAAAACTGAACGCGCCTTATGATTCCACCCGGCGAGCCTATAAGGCTATTATACACCTTACAATTTGTCGCAACAACTGACAGAGACGCAGGTATTGTTGATATGAGCCAGCATAGGCAAGATGCAATATTTTCATTTTTGCTTTCATTTGTAAGCATTGCATGTAGAATAGACCACGAGTGTATTAAAAAAGCGGCCAAGTGCGAGTCGGACTCGCCAATGAAGGGTTCCGTAAAATAAATTACGGTCTACAGATTATATGATTTCACCACAATTTGTCAGTACCACATGTCGAAGTCAGAATTGGGTGTGTCGTACAAATGTAACAATCTGCAAATCTCCAACTATACTACTACTAATTTCATTCAGTGTGGCCAGTTAACAATAAGAAAGCGAAAATTGCCGCATTCAAACTTCTCTCGTAAACATATTTTTCGCGTTTAAGTGTATTAATTTTCCTACGATCACTTAAAAGTCTACACTTAAACAAAAAGAGCGCGGTTCGGTGCAATAAAGATTGGCACTAGCACGAATCTCCAGTTATTTTTATTCATTTGCGTCCAAATTTAAGAATTACAATGTAAAATATTAAAACAATGTTCTTTCTTAAATCGTTTTTATTTTCAAATAAATGTATTTGAATGTAATTTGTGTATTAAATAAAATACTTGGCAGATCATGCAAATTCCATGGTCCACATTGTGATTTTCATGCAATTAGTCAGTACAACTCGTTTGACGGTTGGATCAGCAGCGCAACATGCCTCCAGACGATAGCAATTAGTCAGTTTCTGACAAATTGGGGCTGACAAATCATGACATGTATAGACCCCATTATGACGTATTAAAAAAAACTACTTACTAGATCTCGTTAAAACTAATTTTCGGTGGAAGTTTGCATGGTAATGTACATCATACATTTTTTTTTAGGTTTAACATTCTCTTATCTTAGAAGTTACAGGGGGGGGACACATTTTACCACTTTGGAAGTGTATCTCGCGCAAACTATTCAGTTTAGAAAAAAAAAATATTAGAAACCTCAATATCATTTTTGAAGACCAATCCATAGATAACACGTATGGGTTTGATGAAAAAAAATTTTTGATTTTCAGTTCTAAGTATGGGGAACCCCAAAAATGTATTGTTTTATTTTTTATTTTTGTATGAACATCTTAATGCGGCTCACAGAATACATCTACTCACCAAGTTTCAACAGTATAGCTCTTATAGTTTCGGAAAAAAGCGGCTGTGACATACGGACGGACAGACATGACGAATCTATAAGGGTTCCGCTTTTTACCATTTGGCTAGGAACCCTAAAAATGAAAAAACTATAATTTTAAGTCAAAAATGTCTGTTACAAACTGACAATTTAAACTTTCGCGCCTAAACGGAGGTACAGTTCCTGTGACGTCACTCGTGTTTGTCACTCGCCATAACTTACGACCATGTCGACACTAACTTTTGGACGGTTTCTAGAGTCTGCTTTAATAAAGCCTACTTCCATGTTTATTCAAAATTCTTCATTTTTTTTTAATGAACCAACCTTTACCTTAACATTTACAACCTGTCATTAGTTGTCATAACAGGAGTGACGTCACCAGCCGCTTGGGTGGATAAAAACAGGTTCTGTTTCACATTACTTCAAATCGTGTTTATTATTTGAAATTTGTATAGACTAAAGTAAAAACGTTTCAAAACGAATTATTTTATGTTTATTCAACATTTTGATCACAAAATAATGATAAATATTAAAGCTGCATTGCATCTTCCCTAAAATGCGTACCTTTTATTATAACTATTTAATAAAAGGTACGCACTACTAATACTCTTTGTCATTGATCTACCAGCACGGCTATCACAAGACGGTCGCGACATACTCTCGAGCTCTCTCGAACTATCCGTTTCTTTCTAAGTGGTCTAATAAGAGAGAGACGGATAGTGCGAGAGAGCTCGAGAGTATGTCGCGGCCGTCTTGTGATAGCCGTGCTGGTTGCGTAGAGATGGTCTGTTATGGGCTCCAGAAACCATACAATTATCACTTCTGATTTGTCGTATCCCATTTCTGACAAATTGTGGCAATTTAGGGATACCAATTCGTAAAAATAATATTGCCATAACAAAGCACTGTGTCATGATTGTGTTATTACTTATTTTTCCTAAGGTATCGCTATTCGCAGTAAGATGCTAACGTGACGAGACGTAAAAAAATATAAAGGCATCAAAGCGTGCCTCAAATCGACTATAAAATGTGTTTTTATATCACTTTAACACCTTTAAAATACAAACTTTTTAAAAATGAGTGTTTAATTTGCGGAAAGACTAATTACAATATATGAAATAATATTTTAAATAGTTTACTTCAAAATTATCTGACAGAAAACTTCGCTGATTATAAATTCATTCCATGGTCAAATTGTTTTGGTTGTCCACATGCATACAATTTGTCAGTACAACTCTTTTGACAGTTGCATCAGCAGCGCAACATGCCTCCAGAGGGCCTCCCGCGAACGGCATTCGAAGTTTTCCCTCTCTGTCGCACTTACGTACGTACTCGTAAGTATGACAGAGAGGGGAAACTTCGAATGCCTTTTGCGGTAGGCCCTCAGACGATAGCAAGTAGTCAGATTCTGATAAATCGGGGCTGACAAATCATTACATGTATAGACCCCATTAGATGTGGCAACACTGCAAATGCCAACATTAGAAAAAAATTAAATTGACAAAAGTGTGCTGTCATTTTTATGTCCCAAATCAATCACAGTTGGTTTTCTAAAACAAAAGCTATTTAACAATATTAGTAATTATGTTTCGAGCTAATAATTTTGATAAGTTGCTCGGTGAGTATCTTCGTGCTGATGAATGCACAGTATACCATTGAAACTATTGTTAAAACTCACGTATATAAGTTGAAAATTCCAATACCTCCGATATCTCTGTCTAATAAAATTTTCTCTGATTCACTTTCTTTTGCTACGTATAAAAAGTTACACGAAACGGATAACCTATTGAGGACACAACAAAGTGGTGCAACTTGACAGCTTGTGTCGATTTCTCTTAACTCGATCGAAATATTATGATGTATTTCAGACAAAGCCACAAGTAATCTACGTTTGGACCCGGACTGGCCAACGATTCTGCAGATATGTGATTTGATTCGGCAAAATGATTGCACGTATGTATGATTCGTTGGATAAAGTTTATGGGTGACTTGTTGATGAGTGATGACTGATGGCAATGATTGTTGATTGTGATGATTGTTTGTAGGCCAAAGTACGCTGTCGCTGCGATCAAGAAGAAATTGTACTCTCAGAACCCACATCAGGCTATGTTTGCGCTGCTCACCCTTGAGAGTGTAGTAAAAAACTGTGGTAAGCTAAACATTCGCTTTTTAACGATATGACTCAGTGTTCAATTACCATGAGTGAGTTAAGGTTCCTACAATAACAATAATTTCTACATCTCAGCCTCTTTGGTCACACTATTATGATTATGTATTCTGAAAAGATAAAAAATATATACCTACCTTATGGACCCCATTTGGTATAATTTTTTCCTCATATTACTATCCTCATGTTAAACTAAGCAGCCCTTTAGAGGGATAATAAAATTATTGTTCTGTAAACCCTTGCCAGTGCTATAAGTCGATAACCGAATCCGGAAACCGAATGTTTGCGCCCAGCATAAGAATAAGAATCAACAACCACATTAAATTAGAATACAGCAACAACAAATAAACCCATACTAACAGAAATTCAACTACTCTTGTTTGTATTGTGTATGTTCTGTAGAGTGTTCATTTTATTGAACTGTGCAATAAAGAGTAATTGTATTGTATTTTCAATTTCACATAACAGGATCAGGCATACATGATGAGGTGGGGTCAAAGGCATTTTGTGAAATGCTGCACGACCTAGTAAAGACAACCCCACACGAGAACCTCCGCACCAAGACCCTTGAATTGATACAGGCGTGGGGCTTCGCTTTCCGGAACAATCCAAAATATAGATCTGTGCAGGTATGTGTTGCTATAGTTCTGAAATTGGTTTACTGAAAGGAAGAAAAGAAAGAAATATATTTATTTGTAAAATAGAAAGCACAATCACTAGATAATATACTGGGATATTTGGTATTTCTATTATGCTCACAATAAATTCGTTAAATTACTGACCAAATGTGATGCAGTTTTCATGGGATTTTTTTATTCTATGTATTGGTTTCATCTCTTGATTTGTGTAAGATTGTCCCCTTTATATTTATTTATTTATCTTTGTGTGTAGCGTAATTCATGTGATGTATGCTACCTGTCATTTGTTGTAGGTTGTTTGTGCGTTGTTGTTGTGGGGTTTCCTTCCGGTGATGGGTGGTTCTATAAGTTTGTCTTTCATTAGGTGCTAGCGCTGATGAAGTCAATAGGGTAAACACATTCGTTTTTATCACTTTGGTGGGATTATGAGAGGAAGAAAAAATGCCTACATTTATGTTTGGTTCAGAACTTGGTGAATTCCTTTTTTCGTTTGTAGCTTCTCTAACCAATGAGTCTATCATAGTGGATGTATGCAATTTTTCCTTTTTGTATTTCTTCAGTTATTTTCGTTTTCAGCTCCCATCTTTTCTCTATTAAGTAATATGAATAAGTAATGGTATCGATACTCATTATTACCTACTAAAATTAATTACTAATAGAAACTTTGACCTGATTATTCACTGCTGAGTACAAGCACCTACTTTTCCGCATTTGAGTCAAACAATTTCCAGCAGAAGCATCCAAATGCTGATTATAATTAGTTATCAGTATCATTATTAATTATTTACATGTTTGCACAACATGTTATCTTTCTATTTATCTAAAATTTAAGTACATTGTGTATTCTTATCGTCCGTAATATGAACGTCTTCCGACTTACAATCACATTTTACTTATAAAACATGTTGCGAGAGGTTATTTATTTATTTAATCGTATGGCGATATGCAGAATAGGCGCATATCCATTTGATATTTTTATAGTACCACCTATTTCGCCGAGAGTGTTGTCGCTCATTTAGCACCACCCAGGGGACACGTGCAGGGTTGTGGTAGGTAAATCCTGCGGACGCGAGCAACAGATTATCCCCCAAGAGGAGGGGTTATGCCCACCTTACTTACCACTAATTTGTTACCAACCGGTAACAAAGTCTGTTGTCACTACTACATTGTGTACATTCGACAAAATCTCGTATACCGTATACGGGAAAAATTATGCTATGTAAACGTAGCCTAACAGCTGCAATTTTTTCCCCTCCTGTTAACTCCTGGGGAAAAATCCCAGCTGTTACCACTACAGTGAAGTGAAGTGAAACTACCAGTATTTATATCTATTAAATATATCCTCGTCGTGTGTTATGGGTACTAGCCCAAAACACAAGCCCTATTGCACTTACCATGGGGTTAGTTCGAATTCTGTAAGATTTTTCCCTGTTATTTATTTAGGGCCATTTCTCTGGAGGGATCACCTTATTTATTGTGCCATGCCGGTTTGCGACCTGATGCGACTCAGATGAGTTGGTGAACTGAAAGGATATTTTCTCGGTTGTTTTCTAGATTCCTGTTACAATACGATTAAAATCAATGAACGATTCTGAAGTTAGCCTCGAGTAGCCTGCCGCATACCCGCCCGACCCCTCGGACACCTTTGCGGCACTACTCGTAGCTAACATCAGAATTGTTAACTGAGTTTAATCGTATTTTAAATAACTTCATAAAAAAATTGCATACGGCTCACGGCACGGTTTGTTTAGTTGAAACTCTGCCTACTCCTCTGGGAAAGAGGCGTGATTATATGTATGTATGTATTAAAGAAACTTTTCATCACACTTGCTCATAAATGGTGTTATTCCATGCCTGTATACAGAAGGACAATGGCCTAAATTGTTCCCGCGGGAAATAATGGTCCCAAGGGAGTAATGAGCTTGTGTGTGATCTGATTGGTTAAGCAAATCTGAACGGCCGCGTACGATAAGAATTCTGGCTCTGTGATTGGCTGGAAAATAGAATCGAGCAGGCCATGCCCTGCAAGAACCACATGCTCCATGCTCTGTGATTGGTTGAAATATTGAAGCTATGCCCCCCACTCGCACTGATCTGGAAGTGAAGTTGTCAATTTCGTCAACATTTGATTGGTGCGCTTGTATAAAACATAGATTTTTCTGTCTTTTGTAGTTATTTATTTCCTCGCAAATGTTGTCGTGAATGGTCATGATTCACGATAGTATTTACATTGGTGTTTATAATTATGTCTCAAACAGCCGATTTATCTTATGTAGCAACACCTACAAGGAATCATTTTTATAACAAGGTTGACGGGTAGGCGGGCTGTCAGAATTCCGAACGGCTATATTGGGAACGAACAGTTAAGTGCGGTTTGTAGTGGTTGATTTGGAGGAAAACCAGGGTGAGCTCTTTCCATAATCACTTTCGATGCGTCCTATGATATTGTAACGATTGGGTATTATTTACACGTGTGTTCATGTGCTTTCACAGATCGGACGATTATTGTTTATGATGCGATGTATTTATGTGCGTCCACAGGTCTCATTCTCTTTGGGAGGCGTATTGGTATATCATGTAGATGAATAAGGTTTTCCTACAGGTCGCGCATGTACGTGACCTGTAGGACACACATCACAGTTCTTAGTTGTGGAGTTCTTTAGTGTTAGAGGATTAGTTACAAGTGTAACAACAGGGTAGTTCGGTAGTCTCGGCTTCAGGCCATATCATCATCAGTCAAGGGTGCACCCGGGTAACTGGAACAATAGCGTGTGAATTGGGACAGTATCAATGGTGGTAAGGGATGTCTAGAAGGGGAGGTTGGAGGACATTCTTGGGGACGAAAGTCCCCACACGTCATAGGGAGCTGGCACGCACGAGGCGGCAGCCCCTATGTCAGATATATAAAGGATTCCGCAAGTTGTAAGGGTATGTTTATAGTTGCATATATGCTAATACGGGTCTTAGCTTAAGTGCTATAGGTTCTCATTCGCGGCCATGAGAGTGATCAGAAGTGGCTTCGCGACATGGTGGAGGTGCTGGGATCTAAGCCAGTCTTCATCTGTTTAACACTTTATTTGCCCCAACTTCCTGCTAAACCAATATTAAATGTAGCATGTGCATGATTGACTCAAAAACAGATAACTGTTCATAAAGTTAATCTAAAGATTTTTAAAACCATCCACGAGAAAGAGATTAACATTATTAAAATCCTGTCTTAAGGCCCCGCACGTTCATGGTCTTCTCTCCCTCTCACTGAGCGTGAGCGTGAGCGTGATGGAAGTGCGTGGTCAAAAGCGCGGATATCATGTTTTTCGGAATATTTTAGAAACGAGACGAAATTTAAGAAAGTAAGAAAATTAAGTTATAGTTCATTACTTTAAGAAGAAGATTATAAAATTTCATCTCTTTCTGATAAAAAATAGAGCAGTAAACTGGTTACAAGTAAAAAAAATAGGGTTGACTTTAGATTTATTTTTCTCCACTTTCTTATGTTAAAATGGATTTCTACGAAAACAATGTCACTTCTTATTTCTTGCAGATTATGATATCTATTTTCCAACACGAAAATTGTTACGTTATAAGGTATAAACTGGTTACTAAACAACTCATTTTTACCAAAACTTGAGATGCCAAGCCTTAATCGGTTTAAACGTTTCTGACTTTTCAGAAAACATACTTACAGCAAACTATCACTGTATTATGTCAGAGGTGCTCCTTATGCAAAGGTTACAGTTAAAACCAAGTTATATAACAGAACCATACCATTCATCAATGTTTAGTGTGGTGTAAACATTTAAGACCTTTTAGACATCATAAGGAATTAACCTTCCATAAGTAGTACATTTTAATGTCATCTTACGATAAATAGGGTAATGGGTACGGCTCTAAATCAAAATCAAAAATATTTATTGGTATCATACTAAAGTAGGTAAAAGTACATTCGTGGCTGGTTTGGACCTTATAAATGCAAAAAATATGTATAGCATTTGTATTTTTTAGTGACTCAATGACAAATTATGGGATTATATACAAAATATAATTATTCTAAACTATTCAATGAGCAGCACTGGTATATTTATTTGATTGTCAATGGATTGTCGTAAACAGCGCATCAGATTTCAATGGAATTTATTTACTACACGGGTTTACGGAGGTGAAAAGAATCAACTCCCTTTCTTTGGAAAAAACAAAGAGCAAAGCCTGTTCTTTCAGGTATGTAGGTACTATATTTGATGGTTACTTTTTTATTGAAAACATGACCTAAGTAAATGTTTTCTGGTGAATCGGATTCATTGTTCTGATTGCAATCAAGACGTCAGAGGTTCAAGGGTGTACGAACTTAGGAGACTATAAGCTGCAGACACAAATAATAACCTTTGGGAGCAATCTGTGGTTTTTCTATATTTTTCTTGTTGTCAGGAGGAGGAAGTTTTAGACAGTATGATGTTATTCTCAAGTTTCGTTCTGATTTCGTCAGTGTATTTGTTTATAGGTACATTTATACCGAATAAATTACTGAATCGGTATACGTTGCTCATATCTATTCTACCATATTATTGAGATCAAAAGAATGGTAGCATCCTGGGAATTCACTTGTTTTTTGTATTATTAGTATGTGGCAGTAGGCTTTTGTGCTGATTCACTTTTATTTCGGCGGTTATTGTCAATGAGAGATCTGACAGCAATTCGATGGATCTAATTGATGTTGACTTCATTATTGTTTGGTTACCAGCAACTTATCTCAAGACCACTAGTGTACTTTAGGTCTGACTTCCGATCACGCATAGTTGCTATGATTTCATTACCAGGTTATGCCGAGAAGGATTAACTTTTAACGTAAAATAAGTTACTCGCAATTTTAACTGTGTCATTATCATCTTCTCCTAGCCGTATTCGGCCTCAGCGACTGCTAATCAATGCGGAGAGCGTCGCTGGTGCGCCCTCAGGTGACTGACATAGCCAATTTTTGCGGTCTGTCATAGAAAATCAAGGAAGTGTTATTTATTGACAGTTGTGATATATCAGATAATGCTGGTGAAAGAGTTAAAGAAGTGAGTTCAGACATATTATGAGTCGCATAGTGAGTATACTGTGTTGGGTCGTGCGTGATGCTCAGCTGTGATGAAACAGGGGATGGAAAAATGTTGTCAGTATGATACACAAATAGTATACCTACTCCAAAATAATGTGTAGAGGTGGCTGGTGGCCCTCAGGTACAAGTCGATTGTTAGAGGGCAGGGAAAAATTCATTTATTATAAAAAAAATATCATCATCACGTATCTGTCACGCAATAAATCAAGTGGAGTCTTGAAATATAAACCAATGAAGATTCATCGGATACCTACGTGATACGTTGACAATATTGTCAATTGCAATATTGACCATAATCAGCAGGTATTAATCATTTAAATGCTTTCCATACACAACGATAAATATAATAGTAACATTACTTACAATTTAATCATGAATATATCCTACATGCGTAACCATAGCTACAACAAGTTAGTAAATACAACAAGATGTACACCTAGAAATCGTAAACACTTAGCTTTGTTGACTCCGATACTATGCTCTGAATCAGGATGTAAAATGGGTATGAAAGCTTTGGTGCTTAGTTTCTTTTAATCCTTTAGCTATAAACCATGACTTACACAGTAGTGTCCAGAATTCTTGTATAAGTAAATTCATTTGTGACTTGAAAGTAAATAGTCAGATAACTCACGTGACTTCGTTAAGTGAATCTCGCGAATCACGAATACGTTTTGTAGGTGCAACCGAAAGGTTCGGCTCGTAGATAGAATACGTTTAGACTTCAGACTTGAGTATAATCAAGTGTTATGGTTAAACAAAGATTTGTAATTATGATTGTTTTAAATATTTCGTAATTGGACTCTTAAATGTTAGATTTTAGATTATTTATTGAAAATTGTACATCTCATTTACATGTCTAAATATATAGAATTTACAATTTTTGGAATGTGCTGGGGACAATGATCATTCTGAAGAACCTCATTTACAGTGTAGCACAAAGGGTCAGTAAACTATACTTAAGTTCCTAAAGTTTCTTGTAAAAAAGGCAGTGCCGTGCGAACCTTTGCCATACACCGGCGCGAAGATTTACCCCTTAAATTAGAATCAAATAGATTCAATTTACTGAGAGACAATATAAGTGCGAGTATAGACAGTGCGTAGCACGCGGCGGATAGCTTGTCACATACATACGAGTAGTCAATATATGATGACCTGATGAGACCCTGAATCGATCATGAAGTCAATAGATAGATAGAGAGATAGATCGTTTATTTGCTTGAATCATGGTCATTATAATAAATAAATAATAATAAATAATAAATATTACAGGACAATCTTACACAAATCAACCTAGGCCCACGGTAAGCTCAATAAGGCTTGTGTTGTGGGTACTAGGCGATGATATATATAATAGATACATACATATAGATACTTATATACATATATGACATCCATAACTCAGGAACAAACATTCGTGATAAACACACAAATAAATGCCCTTAATTATAAGTGTTACATTTCAATTTTATAGTCCAGCACAATTCTGCCGGCTGATGGCGTGCAAATATTTAAAGAAAATCGTCACATACATTACAACATTTACAATTCAATAATATTCAACATATTAACAAAGTCCAGTATAATAATGACTAAAATAATTCCATTGTCATAGTATTATATTAATAGGTACTATCAAAACGAATTTTACTTAACATTTACTGTGCGTACTTAGTATACCTACAATTTGTTGTTTTAAGGAAATCTTGGACCGAATAAAAGCAATTTTCGGTCAATCAGGTGCTCAATTTCCTACAGAAACTATTGTAAAACATGTCCGTAATTTCTTTCGGTATGGAGTTTTAATATAAATAAATTAAGCAAGCTATGTAGTAGCAGTTTTTGCGGTAAATTTCTAGTCTTGGAGCTGGCATAGACAAGGCCGTATGCGTAACTGCTCTACGGTAAGAGTTGTCATTTAATTTGAATAGTGACATATTGGACTTTACTAATTTGGCAGTTTCAAATATATATATACTAGGCGCTGTCATAAACTTATTTTTTATAAAGATTTGTCTTCATGAGTCTACATTTCTCAGACCCCAGATTGCTCTGAGGCATTTCTTTTGGGCAATGAATACTCTATTTGCTTCGGAGCAACTTGCCCATAGTACGATCCCATATCGTATTTGGGAGCAAATATAGGCGTGATAAACCGAGATGGCTGTCGCTATTGAGCTAGTATTCAAGGAATCGGGATGCGTTTACCTGAGGCACAATGGTGTTATTGGTAGTTATGTTTAGTGGGCCATGTTTTAGTTTTAAAAAGCATTAGTGTAAATGTATAATGTTCATTATCAATCAGGTTTATCACTTTTATCAGACACAGTTCACACAGTCAATACACGATGTGGAGGCCGATGAGTCTAACGCCTCTCTGAGAGGCAAATCATAGAGCCTAGGTGATTCTGCATCTGACACTTGCAAAGCAATTTGTATGTCTAAAAACATGGCTATTCGGGCACCTGATAGTTAGAAACACTTAGTAATATCCTGACAACAGCTCAGAAGACTCAAACCTGGACATCCGCAGACAAATAGCCTTGGAGCTGGAACTGACCACTAGTTTTCAGTGTTACCTCAAGTAGCTAAACTTACGAAACATCACGCTTTCTTCATCAGAAGAATGTCAGCAGACCGCGATGAATAACAGAAAGGAGTTCAAGTTTGGGACTTCATTTCTAAAATACAAAACACGATCAACAACGGCATTAAACATGAACTTAAGTAACTAAGTACCTGTCCCCATAACGTCCCACGTCATACATAAGCATCATATGGCGAACTTGCCTTTCGATATGAATATACCTGCTCGTAGGATAAGCTGACGCCGACTGTATGCAAGGATCAAACAAATTCACGCGTTAATATTGATGAATTGTATCATTTGTTGTACCTTACGAGTTGGTACATAATCCTTTTATGGACAACTACGAGCTAGAATTAAATCAAGAAACATTATTCCATCATTCCTAGAGATGTTCTTTAAATGATACTCAAACATAATTCATTCGTTTTATAGATTTTGAGAAGGCGTTCAATCATATCGCTTGTGATATCCCACGAGGCAGTACTAAGGCGACAATATCTAGGTACCAGGGTACCAGTGTTGGTATATCAGCCTTAACAAAAATTACATGGTTAAGTATTAAAAACAGTATTGAAAATGCAAAAACTATACACACATAAGGATATAAATCTAAAACTGAGATGGAGATTAGTTAAATGCTATGTATTGTCAATCCTTGTGTATTGTGCAGAGGCTTGGACTTTAAATAAATTGACAATTAAAAAACTGAATGCATTTCAAATGTGGCTATATAGGAGAATGTTGAAAATCTTGTGGACAGACAAAGTATCAAATGAAAGAGTATTGAACAAAATGAAGAAGTATTAAAACCCGATGGTAAAGGTAAAGGGTTTAAAATCGGTGTCCCGGTGCATGAAGCTTCCATCCTCAACCTTAATTTAAACAGCATCATGGATTTCTTTAAAACCGACATCAAAATCATCGCATTTGATTATTGATTATAGCAACGACTGTTCTTCCAATCTTAGGAACTGCAGAAAAACTAGTGAAATTTTTTTGGCTCCTGGATGATAACTCAGAACAGATATCATGTGTGCACGGCAAGGATAATGACATTAATAACATAACTTAACGTTCACGGAAGTTTTTAAAGTAGCTTCAATCAAAGACTGCGATGGTTCGGACACACTCAAAAAGGAGGAAAATACCATAATAATATCAATAACATTGCACTTTGCCTTCCCAAACATTCCAGAGGAAGAGGTATACCAAAATCCACGTGGTAGTCCAATATTAGAAAAAATGTAATGTGAAGAACCTGTCGAAGAAAAGACAACTCATAATCGATCGCGCTGTCGCAAACTGACTAAGAGACCCGACCTTACATAGGTGTTAAAAGGGAAGGAAAGGAAAGCGAAACTAATACAATTAGTATAAAATTTAAACGGAAGTCACTTATACTGATGGTGACCGATAATTCAATGTAATTTAAAATATTAACCTACTGTGTTAGCGAGTGGGCATCACACTATATGACCAATTGCGGAATGAATACAGTACTTATAAGGAGAAGAGAGAAGAATCTCTACGTACATTGATAAACCAAGGTTAATTAAATCTGAAAGGTTCGGAAAAGCACTATAAGGACCAATCTGATCCAAAGCTCACAATTAATTTTCCATATACCAAGTACAAAGACCTGAACGTTGCGCTAGATGTCGCAAACACTTTGGACTGCAGCACGTCACATCAATGTATATAAACTGAGATTCATACAGAGACTATCCATCGATAACTAATGAAATATGAACTGCTGCAAGTGACACTAAAGTTAATAGCAGAAATAAATTTTATAGCGTAAACTGGTATCTCTGTAGTCCAGGAAATAATTCACATATATATTTTATTTAGTCATTTATACTGATGTGACAGACACAGTGCATGATTACTAAAGAGTTTAAGCGGTTGAGGGGTAGCGAATATTTGAACAAGTTTAACATCATTAATAACCGATACATTATGGGAGGAGGCATGATAAAACGTCGCACGGTCATAAGAACTAATGTAATGGCGCATATTGACCGTGTGCGAGAATTGAGATACGCAATATCGCAAAGCTTAAAATCTTATTGGAAAATCACATGTTGAAGGACACCCGTCATACTATATGGCGCTCTCGGTGGCTCGTGGAAGACGTAAATAATAGGAAGAATACAAGCAATAGTTGAAAATGATGATTTTCACGCTTTCAGCTCAGAAACAAAGTCTTTATTTAAAACTCAACCAAAAATTATGAGTTTTGGTATCCTTCAAAGCCAACATATCATTATTACACTTTAGGAGTGCTCAAAATACTGGTTTGGCAGTGCTCAAAACAGCTTCACGATCGTTAGAACAGTTTCGCGACGATCAGAAGTCTGGATTTAGTGGTCCTCAGAACAGTTTTCGTTGGGCTCAGAGGCCTAGGTAAGCAGTCCTCAGAGCAGTTTTCGTAGGGCTCAGAGGCCTAGGTTAAGCTGAACAGTCCTCAGAACAGTTTTCGTAGGACTCAAAGGCCTAGGTTAAGCTGAACAGTCCTCAGAACAGTTTTCGTAGGACTCAAAGGCCTAGGTTAAGCAGTCCTCAGAACAGATTTCGCAGGGCTCAGAGGTCTTGGTTTAGCGGTCATCAGAACAGTTTCCATGGTGTTCAGAATTATTTTTGGTGGTCCTCAGACTCGAGCACAATTGAGCGATTTCAATAGTGCCACAACAATACAGGTTATTTTGGCAATGCTCAGCCAATTTTGGATTTACGCTCAGAATAAAATGGGCTGTTAAAGTTCAGATTTGAGGCTGAGAAAAATATTTCTCACGGTCGGTAAATGCTTGACTTGACCACTGATAGTGGAGCATTGGAGTCAAAAATCACCGTAGCATACTACTTTCATTGTTGAATTAATACGTATACAACTGCGCGTAAAAATAGGCAAGATCTGTGCAGATATAGCCAAATGTGTACAGTTAAACTTTGACATAACTGGGACTTCAAGGGACCGGCAGATGTGTCTCGCTTAAAGAAGTATTCCACTTAACAAGTGTCTCAGATATCCAAGTGTATTAATATCTGTCTCATTTACAGAGGGTTCCATTAATACAGGTGAGATAAGAGATTATTTTCGTTACAGAGAGGTGCGATTATTAAATGTATAATAAAAAAGTTAGTAAACAGAAATAATTAAGCACGTTTCTATTAACAGTACATAGAGGCATACATAATCCTTCAATCAAAATAGACCACAACATTTTATTAAAAAACAAAAAAAAAACATTTATAAAAATTAAAATAAACTGTATATTTGTTTTGTGTACTTTGGAAGTAACATGAGGTCATTTAGCCAAGAATGATGAAAAAGGACGAAAATGAATCAACAATAAAGTACGAATTATACGAGGTAATGAATTAACGTTATTTTAGTTATCGAGGTATAGGTCGTATGAAATAAATCAAAAACAATTTTACAAAAGTATTTTTCTAAATATAGTCTTAGTAAAAGAGGTTTTATAGCAAGTATGAGACATAATTCATTTAATTTATATTGAGACTGAGTGCTCACTCCACCGTCAAACTTAGTTTGTGGTGGATCACATTTTATTTAAGAATTCAATTAATTTTCGGTATTATATAATAAACAATAATAACCAGGTCTTAAGAAAAGAAAAGAAAAAACAACGTCAAGCCATAGGGCAGCCCGTTGTTTGCCTCTACTTTCAAGCTTCATGTTCTATCCTATGTTATTTTTTTAGGTGATCAGTGGAGTGTATTCGTATTGTATAGACAAGAAAACGCTTTAAAAATAAAAAATAAAAAATCACACTGACCCGCGCAGAATAATTTTTAAATATTTATAGTAGGTCGAGGAGGAATCAGGGAAATCAATAGATTAACAGATAAATTAACATTAGTTGTGGTAATGCTTCGTGCATTCGTTTAATAACGTAAGCAATTTTGCCCGCGGGGGAGGATTCCATTCCATGGAAAAAGGAAACAAGTATAAAGATGATAATAAAATCTGGCCAGATATTCGTTTCAATCTAGCAAGGCAAAGCAAATCCTATTGCGGTAACCTAAAAGTATGTACATACATGAATCAGCAATGCACAATGTATAGAAGTATTTTCATACACTAGCAAATCTATAATATGGTTTTACGATATATATAGGACATATTATGATTGATTGTTTATTACGACATGGAACGCCAAGACACGATGAAGCTTGGTTGGTCAAAATCTCAAGAATAGAGGACCTCGCAGTTGGCTACTCGGGCCCCACGAAGAGCTTGGAACTGATTTAGAAAAGTGCGTCAAGATGAACTTATCAGACGTTACAGCTATCAGAAACTATGTGGATTACTGGGCCCAATCAAGGCGATCGATAGGATTCAGAGCTTGTCAATATTTGCAATGGGAAAAGAACGGTAATTTCAAAGATCTGAGGAAGAGCTAAATAAAGCTGTGAAAGATGATAATCTCTATTGGATATATGATCGCCAGTTTTCTGGGGGGCCGGGAGTGTCGTGAATGGTCATGATTCACGATAGTATTTACATTGGTGTTTATAATTATGTCTCAAACAGCCGATTTATCTTATGTAGCAACACCTACAAGGAATCATTTTTATAACAAGGTTGACGGGTAGGCGGGCTGTCAGAATTCCGAACGGCTATATTGGGAACGAACAGTTAAGTGCGGTTTGTAGTGGTTGATTTGGAGGAAAACCAGGGTGAGCTCTTTCCATAATCACTTTCGATGCGTCCTATGATATTGTAACGATTGGGTATTATTTACACGTGTGTTCATGTGCTTTCACAGATCGGACGATTATTGTTTATGATGCGATGTATTTATGTGCGTCCACAGGTCTCATTCTCTTTGGGAGGCGTATTGGTATATCATGTAGATGAATAAGGTTTTCCTACAGGTCGCGCATGTACGTGACCTGTAGGACACACATCACAGTTCTTAGTTGTGGAGTTCTTTAGTGTTAGAGGATTAGTTACAAGTGTAACAACAGGGTAGTTCGGTAGTCTCGGCTTCAGGCCATATCATCATCAGTCAAGGGTGCACCCGGGTAACTGGAACAATAGCGTGTGAATTGGGACAGTATCAATGGTGGTAAGGGATGTCTAGAAGGGGAGGTTGGAGGACATTCTTGGGGACGAAAGTCCCCACACGTCATAGGGAGCTGGCACGCACGAGGCGGCAGCCCCTATGTCAGATATATAAAGGATTCCGCAAGTTGTAAGGGTATGTTTATAGTTGCATATATGCTAATACGGGTCTTAGCTTAAGTGCTATAGGTTCTCATTCGCGGCCATGAGAGTGATCAGAAGTGGCTTCGCGACAAATGTGATGAAAAACATTGTGTATAACACGGACGTCATCAACACCTTACCTTACGGCGTCGGGCTTCTGATAGACTCTTGTTTGCAATATTCCTCATACGCCCCTTGTTAAACAATGTACTACTTATTGTACCTCTGGTGGTCGGTGGTCGCTACCCGAAGCTGGTCGCCTAACAGGCTTAATAACCCAATTTATTATTTACATACTGTCTTTAGGTTTATTACTTTTTAACGGCCTCCGTAGCCCAAGTGGGTAGTGACTCTGCCTACGAAGCTGGAGGTCCCGGGTTCGAATCCCGGTCAGGGCATTTATTTGTGTGTTTATCACGAATATTTTGTTCCTGAGTTATGGATGTTATATATGTATATAAGTATCTATATGTATGTATCTATTATATATATCATCGCCTAGTACCCACAACACAAGCCTTATTGAGCTTACCGTGGGCCTAGGTTGATTTGTGTAAGATTGTCCCGTAATATTTATTTATTTTTATTTATTTATTACTTTCATCCCAGAAAGGTCACCCTTTATTTTATTACTGCGGGTATTTGGTGAGTCACCCCTAAGTTCGTTTTGCGTAATAGTCCAATTTGTGTGAACACAAGTCGTTTAGCTTAGTCTAGCCCTACAAATGAACAACGAGAATATTTTGGCAAGGTTTCATAAACGATGAAAGTAAGTAGTGGTTTGTCTGTCTGGTTGAGAATATTGATTCAATTCAGCTGGTCAATGTCCTATTCTAACATAGCTACGGTCAAGGTCTTAAGCGCTTTTAATATATATTATTTTGTTTCGCTACGCTCGTAGTCGATCCTGTGGTTTTCCCCGTATGTAGCGGAAAGCGACTACGGCATAGTGAAAGTGTTAACTCATCTAAAGGCAAACACCCGAAATTTCCTAAACTCATTCAAGTATATTCGAAGATGTCACTGTTCCTAAATCCTTTTACCTTTGCAGATTTTTGTCCTTGTACAACTTAATATAAATGATGCATAGGATAGCTTTATTTATACATCCTGAACGCTGAAACATGGATTTTTGATGCTTGGCATTTCGAAGCAGCCATAAAACGGATACTCACGGCAAAAATATAATTAAATACACAGACAGATACATTCCGTAAATGTTACGTTTTTAATTTTGGTACGGAACACCAAGTAAACGGAAAACACTAACCACAAAACATTTTTTGCCATAGAACATTATTGAACTATAGTTAAACGGAATTCGAACAGTATCATTGATTTCTAGCCCGCCTAATCTAATTAGACCTCATTACCACTCGTCACAGTTCACGCACAGTGACACTGTGTTTCCTAGTGATAAAATGACAACACCATTTATAAGAGTGAGTTTAAATAAGTTAAGCTTTTATTGCCGACTGTATTTTATTCCATAGTCATCCGTTAATCATTTGAGAGGATTCTAGTGAGCCCAAACACAACGGTTTCATCTGGTGTAATTGAGGAGTTCTTATACCTACCTTTTCTGCATCATCAGACCTGCCTTGTGGTACCTTAATAAGGCATTGTCATCCGACTTACAAAGTGTACTAAACATTAACTCAATTGGATTTCGGGAAGTTACCACCTGCACCATTTGACCTGAAAAAACATACATGCATTGCATGCAAATTAAATAAAAGCGTGTAAAATCTTCATAAATGAACCTCCTAGCGTTATTCCCGGCTGTGCCATTTGTGCCCTAAAGGAGCCTGGGGTCCAAGATTTGGCGTAGGCACTGCTTCTTCTAACCCAGAGGGAAAACTAGATGCAAGTTAAATAAAAGTGTGTAAAAAGATATCTTCATAAATGAACCTCCTAGCGTTACTCCCGGTTGTGCCATTTGTGCCCTAAAGGAGCCTGGGGTCCAAGATTTGGCGTAGGCACTATTTCTTCCAACCCAGTGAGAAGACTAGACCTTATTGGGATAAGATCGGTTTCCTCACGATATTTTCATTCACCGAAAAGCGACTTGAGTGTTAAATGATATTTCGTACATAAGATCTTTTTTTTTTAAACCAGAGGTACGAGCCGGGATTCGAACCCACGACCTCCATATTCACAGTCGCGTGCCTTACCGCTTGGCTACAGTGGCTTCTATATCTTCATAAATTATATATAATTATTATTACTGCTATAATAATTATGTCATCATACGGCTGATTGGCATGACGTTTGGATAGATGTTATTGATGAGTTTATTTGCTCTAAAAACAACTAAATTGATTTGAATCTTTGTTGTTATTATAATTATAAGACTAAATGAGCACATTCAGATATAGGTACTTAATGTTTACGATAACTCAATTAATTGTTTATTTAAAAGTACTTCGATGATATTTTAAGTGTTTCTAATTTAAAAATTAATAAAAAATATTTTGAATGATGTTTTTGAACGAGCGAGCGACGCGAACGAAGTTCTCTGCTTCAGCTTGGGCCAAAATTATTTCGTATGTCGGGATGTCCAGCTGTTCTCCTCTACAGGTCGCATTTCTCAATCGATTCTCGTGATTTTTTGTGAGCAGGCTCGTTAATTATATAGACTGTCTTTGTCGAATCAGTTTTTGGAAAATAAAAAAAATAAAATTTTGCGGCTCCCTTCTCTTCAGCTTACAGAGCCACTAGTAAACTGTGGTATTAGATGAGTTTTTGTTTTACGTGTGATGGTAAATATAAATCGTCGGGGATAGTGCATTACCGCGTAACTGGCATTTTTTAATACCACGCGTATCTAACAAATGTAGCCAAATTAAGATTTCCCGCCAACGTAAAATCCTGATTAGAATATATCAAACTAAAGTCATCTTGTAGAACTCGTGATTCAATATTTTCTGTATAGAAAAAGTATCTTTCAAAATAATAAATATACAACGTTTTAAGCTTCTCCTGTAAAAATGTAGATACGCAGTATTTACGCTGATTTGTTATTTTTATTTATTTAATCGTATGGGTTATTTTTATTTATTTAATCGTATGGCATTTAAAACAGAAACATAATAACTATAAATTAATTGTAAGGTTTGCCAGCCACTTGATGGCCTTGTCGCCAAGGGTGATCAGGTCTTCTGGAGGTCTGTCGGCGTAGCGCGTTATGGGGCAATCCTCGATTATATGGCGAATCGTTTGTTCTTCGGTGTTTATAGTGAGCGCAGCGACCGTGGCCAGTAAGGAGTCGGTTGATGTTACACCCTACGGGTGTTGTGTAGATACAGATACGCAGTATTAACCAGTGCTAGTTAGGCGGTATTGCACCTCTTTATATTATTACATATATTAGTATTTATATTCTCTTTACCTGTTAAAGGGTTAAGATGAGCTATAACTATAACATCACACTGTGGTAGGCAGAGATAAGGCGACGCGGGAACTAGGTGCCATTAGTTTGCATAAAGGATGTAGTTTTATTAATTTACTCCAACATATGTGGGGATTAAAGCTGCGACTTCAAAATTATTCCATTTAGGTTGAAATTAATGAAATGTAGGTAGGCATGATTGTAAACCATTTAAACACAATTCATCCTCATTTTAAGTAGGTACCTAATTATTAAAACTCGTTGTTAGGTCGAAGCAAGGGCCGGAAAACCCCTTTTCAAACTTAAGCCTATCGATTTGGTAACCCTATCAATTTGGTAACCTTTGATAAGGTAACCTTACTGATGGGGTAACCCTATTGTTATGGTGCTTACCACAACCCCACCCCCACCCTAAACAAAACCCTATCTCAATAGGGTTAATTTATGGTTACCACATCCGATATGATAAGATATGTGGTAACGACAGTTAACCCTATTGAGATAGGGTTTTGTTTAGGGTTAACTTACCATAACAGTAGGGTTACCCTATCAGTAAGATTACCTTATCATAAGGTTACCATTATGAATAGGGTTTTAAAAACAACTTATAAAATAACCATATGGAAAACCCTAATAACGGTAAACGGTTCCAGTCCCTGGGTCGAAGTAACATTGCGCTATCGGAACTGTTCAAATTTTATTGTATACTAGCTGCCCGCGGGAGTCCGCTGGATGCGGGTGGCGCAGGACCGGCCATTGTGGCACTCTTTGGGGGAGGCCTATGTCCAGCAGTGGACTTCTTTCGGCTGATATGATGATGATGACTAGCTGTCCGCGCGGCTTCACCCGCGTATTGCAGAGAAAGCAGGCAAATACGCGGGATAAAATATAGCCTGTAACCATCCAGAAAGTCCATTCTACATGCAGGTGAAATAATTTTTGATATCGGATTAGCGGTTCCGGAGATTACCCATTACATACAAACTTACAAAGCTATAATCTCACAGACACTTCCTCTTTATAATATTACCTCGTATGTTCATAAGTTTTGAGACAAACTTTTTACCTAATAAAATGAAACAAAATAATACTGGCACCTATTTTATTCTTTTTTAAATTTTGAATTTGGAATGTTAGTGTGCTATTTGAATGTTTTTAAAATTCATTTCTTTTGTTTTACTCGTGATGGAGGGAACGAAAGAATTACGTGCGACTGTCATTTCGCTACATATGGCGGGAAAAAAACCAGTGGACATTTTCCGTGACATAAAATGTTTTGGGGTAAGCCGCAACTTCGTATATTACACTATTAAACGTTACAAGGAGACTAATTCTTTAAAAGATCGCCATAGGAGTGGTCGCCCGCGGTCTGTAAGGACGGCTGCAAACATCAAAATAATCAGAGAGCTACTTCGCCGAAATCCATGTCGCACCCAGAAAAAACTCGCTCTGCAGACTAACATTTCGCGTATTTCAGTCAACAGGATGTTGAAATACGATCTCAAAGTAAAGGCTTACAGTCGTAGGAAAGTTCATTATCTAAATGATCGCCTTCGTAAATTACGACGTGAACGTTGTCCGATGCTGCTTAAGAGACACGATGCGAAAAAGATACTCTTCACTGACGAAAAAATCTTTACAGTTGAAGAAAAGTTTAACTGGCAAAATAATAAAGTTTATGCCAAAAGTAGCAAAGATGTTCCAGCTATAGCACGAAATGTCTCGCGTGCCCACCATCCGGCGAGTGTGATGGTATGGTGGGGGGTTTCGTACGAAGGTGTCACTCCGCTCCATTTTTGCCAACAAGGTGTCAAGGTGAAAGCAAAAAATTATCAAAGTGACATTTTGGAGACTGTAGTGAAACCCCTATCTGATACTTTATTTCACAACAAAGAATGGATCTTCCAGCAAGACTCAGCACCTGCCCACAAGGCTAAAACGACTCAAGCTTGGTTGAGGAAAAATTTGCCAGGCTTCATCGCGGCGGAAGAATGGCCATCCTCCAGCCCTGACCTCAACCCGCTGGAATTCTCTGTGGACTGAATTGGCTCAGGGCCTGCCAAAAGTCCCACCCAAACGTAGATTCCCTTAAGCGAGCCCTCATCAAAGCAGCGAAGGATATCCCACTGGAGAAGATTCGTGCCGCGGTCGATGACTGGCCAGAACGTCTAAAAGCTTGTATTAAAAATAGGGGTGGTCATATTGAACAGTAATTGCTTGTAGTTATTCGTTAATATCTAATTATCATTATCTGTAAATTTTATAAATATATCTTTATTCCTTGATTTTTTATGCAACATTTATTTCGTCTCAAAACTTATAAACACACGAGGTAGTATAGAATACTGATCTCTAGTCTTGAAAGGTATTTATCTAGTAAGGTTTTTTCCTTAAACTTGAAGCATTGAACCAAGCAAGCCAGCGGTGAGAACAACATGCAAACAAGGTCATTGACACTTTCATTTACGAGTATTTACGAATCACATAATAAATACCTAGATAATAGTAGTCGACAGCAAGTATATTTATACACATCTAAACCTCAAAATGTTTCACTAAGCTATGAACATATAAAGGTGCGTCGGGTATGTTTGTTGAGGCGCATACTGACGACTTTTTTGCCATAAGGCGAAAAAGAATAGCCTCACTTTTAAGGCGAGTGCAAGGCAGCAACAACAGCCTTCTTAAGAGGATTGTGAAGTGTCGATACGCGGCGCGGTTAGGTATTTAAAAAAAATCTATCTGTCTCACACCGCTCTGCCTCCCGACCCGTATCGTGCGATAGAGAGAGCTGCAAGTCCTGGAGGTAATTGCCTACATTTTCTTGTTGAAATATGGTTTCGGGTGATAACGTTTTTACCCCCCTAAACCTTAATGAAATTTAATAATTTTGGTATGATTGGATTAAGTACACTTTAATCTATGTCTGTACGTTTTCCTTTTTTAGTAAATCAGTTTAGATTAATTTAAAGAAAATAAAAAGATAGACAAAGTTTTTAAGTCAAAAATATAAATTTTTAGATGCTAATAACTTTTAACGTAAGCAATATTTCTTAAAAATCAAAACGTACAGACCTAGTATTTCACCATATCTACAACATGTCCAAAAATTATAAAAATCGAACGATGTTTACGGGGTGAAAAACGTTATCGCTTTTTGTATGAAAATTTACAGGTTCACAATCCTCTTAAGGAGCTGGCAGAGCGTCTCAACTTTCCGCTTACCATGTACTGGTCGCAGGTGGTTATTGGGAAGGCCAGATAAATAATAAATTTTGTTAAATAACGTACTAACATAGTTATAATTTAGTTATTGTTATTTTATATTTTTTGTACTTACTAACTAACGAACTCTTACTAACTCTCTATGGATCGTATCTGGTCTGAAATAAACGATTTTTATTTTATTTTTATTTTATTTTATATGCTATCTTGGCAATAATCGTGGGCCTGGCCACAGCGCAGACATGTGGCCAGACCCATAGATCTAGCTAGACAACTCATCCTGTACCGGACTTTTTTTTAATAATATTCTGATTTTGACCTAAATTTGCGTCAGCGGTAGACTACGGACTGACGCTGCTGCTCGCAGTTTTCGGCGTCAACCGAAGATCATTGCCATAGATATGATATTAGTTTCTAACTAGGCAATCGTTCGTACGCAATACGGAATTTCGTGCAAACCTAACCTAACCTAACTCGTAACCCTACGGGCGTGGCGTGTGAGTGCGCACTACCTATTAAATAAATAAATATTTGGGGACAATCTTACACAAATCGATCTAGTCCCAAACTAAGCAAAGCTTGTACTATGGGTACCCACTAGACGATGATAGACATACTTATGTAGATAAATAAATACTTAAATACATAGAAAACATCCATGACTCAGGAACACGTATTCGTGCTCATCACACAAATAAATGCCCTTACCGGGATTCGAACCCTGGACCTCCGGCTTCGTAGGCAGGGTCACTACCAACTAGGCTACACAGGTTGTCATTGGATTCGTATTGCATTTCATGTACAGTCGCCATCACATACATCGGAGCAAACAAGCACGTCACAAACATCGGAACACACCTCTATTTTCAAGGCATTAGGGTGCATGTGCCGATATTTTTGAATACCTATAGTGTACCTATGTATGTGATAGCGACTGTAGTTCAAAAGCAAACAAATATTACAGGGTTGTTATTCGGAACGCGCTAATGCGCCTCACCTCACCCGTCACGCATAACGAAACTAGACCTATATACCTACGCTTAGTTACTACGAATCGCGGCGCCGGCGTCAAGATATATTGGTGGGTGAACGTACGGTGAGGTGCAGTTAAAACGAGTTACAGAATAGGTAGTAATGTCTTAAATCGAACTATGCACCAATATAGGTAGTTAGTTATACTGGGCGTTTTTCCGCAAGTCGCCATCCATTGTGCCTATTTTGCGTGAAACGGCGGTGTGGCGCTACTCTAACGACCCCATCAGCTCGTCTAGAAAGTTGGTGAGTGCGTCCCGTAGTGTGTTTGGAGAGGCCTAGGTGCTTTATTCTGTAGGTATACTTCTACCTGCTTGCAGTCCAGTAGAATATGTTTAGTCGTTTCTTCTGCCTCCATGCACGCTCTGCACATGGGGATGTCTGTGATACCTAAGTTATAGAGGTAATTATATAGGTATAATCGCTCTATACAATTTTGATGGTAGGCTATGGTTACAAATTTACGCGCGAATACTTCATGACGTGAGGTGAAGTATCGTTATCAGTTAGCAATAACAGTGACTCAGAGCTCTCTCAGACAAAGCAGAACGTCACACAGAAACTGAACATTCACTCACACAATGTCATTTTATGATTTTACTGTTCAGTGACTTGTTGAACATAAAAGGTTTATGAAGTGTGTGGCTTAAGTTACAAATGGTAGTAAAATGTCTGCTTGTCAACAGGACACTGTGAACATTCTCAAAGCAGAAGGATACAAGTTTCCGCCTCTGAAGGAGTCTGATGCAATGTTCTCTGCTGACACAGCCCCGGAGTGGGCCGACGGGGAAGTTTGCCACAGGTTTGTAAAATAATGTAAACAGAAAACTAACGTATATTGAGCGGACCTAATGCCAACTGGCATTATTGCTTGCGAGTCAACTTTTAGTCCGATATACCAAAATATATATTCAATCAATCAATCAATATCATTTATTGCATCCATAGTTGTACAGATCTTATAATAGGTACATGAGTTCCATATGGGCCCTGATAGGGCGTAGCAATTTATATTTAGTTTTATTTAATTACATGCCATTTATATGCTTAACATTCCTTAAATTTTTTTTTTTTTTTCTTAGGCAGTTATTTTATTAATCATGCACATGCATTTCAATCTTCCTCTAATTACTAGCTATGTCACATACTACAGGGTGGAATTTCATAAACAGTACATAATAAAAGGAGAAAAATTTCAGCCAATTTCATCGGTGAAACGGTGTTTTTTTTTTTTTTTTAGTCATTAGTTTTTTTTTTACAGAATTTTGAAATTTTTTGTAAAAACTCGGGTAATACACCTAATTCAGACGGTATAACTTTTGATCCCATGGTCCTAAAATGAAAATAAAAAATGCAGAGTATTACCAAGGGACAGGTTAATAATTCTTAATAACAATAGAAAACCAACTAGAAAAGAAAATCCGCAAAAAAAAATATTGTTTTTGAAAAATGGCTACAAAAATTACGAATTTTAAAAGAAAAACACAATTTTCTGAAAAAAACGCAGATTTAGTTACCATTTTTTTTGCTTAGTATTAAACCTCACTTAATGCCGATTCTAAAACCGTTTTTAAACTGTCTCAGACTTTGAAAAATACCACGCAAATGGGTACGTAAATCAAACCATAATTTTATTAATTTTAATCCTCTTAAAATCCTTAATGACCGTTTGTTCACAGGTAGTTGAAGGGTGTTATTGGGTTTTAGGTAGAAATAACAAATTACGTACTTAGTATTAATCCTCACTTAATGCCGATTCTAAAACCGTTTTTAAACTGTCTCAGACTTTGAAAAATACCACGCTAATGCAGGCCATCCAACGGGGCCGTCTCGGCCGATCCACCTATTGGGATATTGCTCATTTAAAAAATGTCGAACTCTTAATGCCCAATGAGCTGGGCATCCATCCATTTGGAGAAACAGGCGTTGTCTCACATCTAACATCACATCTTCCAAAAGCTCTGGGAGCTCGTCTCTCAGTAACAGTAAAAATCTGTCGGCGTTCAAAGTATTCGGTAAGAAGACTGGTCCAATCAATTGATTTACGTACCCATTAGCGTGGTATTTTTCAAAGTCTGAGACAGTTTAAAAACGGTTTTAGAATCGGCATTAAGTGAGGATTAATACTAAGTACGTAATTTGTTATTTCCACCTAAAACCCAATAACACCCTTCAACTACCTGTGAACAAACGGTCATTAAGGATTTTAAGAGGATTAAAATTAATAAAATTATGGTTTGATTTACGTACCCATTTGCGTGGTATTTTTCAAAGTCTGAGACAGTTTAAAAACGGTTTTAGAATCGGCATTAAGTGAGGTTTAATACTAAGCAAAAAAAATGGTAACTAAATCTGCGTTTTTTTTTCAGAAAATTGTGTTTTTCTTTTAAAATTCGTAATTTTTGTAGCCATTTTTCAAAAACAATAATTTTTTTTGTGGATTTTCTCTTCTAGTTGGTTTTTTATTGTTATTAAGAATTATTAACCTGTCCCTTGGTAATACTCTGCATTTTTTATTTTCATTTTAGGACCATTGGATCAAAAGTTATACCGTCTGAATTAGGTGTATTACCCGAGTTTTTACAAAAATTTTCAAAATTCTGTAAAAAAAAAACTAATGACTAGAAAAAAAAAAAACACCGTTTCACCGATGAAATTGGCTGAAATTTTTCTCCTTTTATTATGTACAGTTTATGAAATTCCACCCTGTATATCTAAACATAGCTACTTATTTACATCTATTAACTAAAACATTATTTGATAATTGTATATACGTATGTAATTCTAATGTCAATTTATTATTTTGAGCGGTAAATTGTAAATGTACTATTAAACTATTTAAGGATTTTTGTAATAAATTCTTGATACGAGTAATATGTTTTATTTTGTAATAAATTCTTGATACGAGTAATATGTTATTAGCCAATCTTTAAGTCTACTGCGGAAACTATTAAACTTATCCTATTTTTTTATGAAGTCAGGGATTTTGTTGTAGACTTTTATTGATTGGTAATGAGGTCCACTTTTATACATATTCAGCTTAGGTTCCGGGAGGGCTAATTGGTTATTTCGACGGACGCTTTTAACAAATGTGTATTGAGTTAGATGTTTTTTTACAAACAGTGCTACTTCCAGTATATATATGCACGGTAGGGTTAGCAGCTTAAGTTTGACAAAGTGGGGTCGGCAACTTTCCGGGCAGCGTATGTTTGCTATTCGTATATTATGATGGGGCAGCACTGGTGAGGCGAATGGCGACGCGACTGCGATTTCAGTTCAACTGTAGCAGTAGCTGTCGCGTCGCTAATCGCTCTACCAGACCAGTGTGGCCCCGACCTACGTGTACTTATTTATTTAATTTTATTAATACTTTATTTTCAGGCAATGCCCATATCACAACATTACACAAATATATAACATAATCATAAGCATAGCATTACTTATGCCACAGAATAAATAATAGTACTACGTACGTATAAGTACTTATGCTAACTGGTTTTGGACTTCAATTATACTTTTAAATTGTTGTTTTTCAGAATAAATCTTTGCGATCTCCGAGATCTTTTCTCTTACTCTATTTACTGTTGTGAAACAATTTAAAAGCCTTAGTTTCTTAGTTATATGATTCTAATTTTATAAAATTTTAAAGTTACTGGAATCAGAAAAGAAATCTTTCTTTATAAAATGTGATGTCGCCAGAGGTCTTTTTACGATTGTTGACTTAGGGTTGCTCCAAACCGTCTGTACTTAATCATAAGCAGTGTTCAAAAATGGAAAGTTTGACAAGTTTCTATGGAGTGACAGCTGCCGGTGCCATATTTAACATTGATCGGTCTGTTACCGTAACTTGTTGCAACCAGCTCTTATAATTATATTGGCCTGACCATAAAATTGAAAAAGTTTTCTCAGACACACCATAGGTACTGTCTACTCATTGCCATCATTGCAATCTCTTGAACCCAGATGCCGTGTCGCCTTCTCCCTGATGGTGCGTCGCCACCACTGCAGAGCCTGCGGCCAGGTCTTCTGTCAGCAGTGCAGCTCCAAGAGTTCCACGTTGCCCAAGTTTGGCATTGAGAAAGAGGTAGGCTTCAACCAAGTTTGCCATTAAAACAAAGGTAGGTTTTAAAGGTCTGTTTCATTTTTAGAAGCGGCTAATGAAATGGTGCGGTTAAATTGGTTCAAGGCATATCAAAATAAAAATTTTGGATGACGTAAAATTTAAACGTAATCTAAAACATGGTTAAATAAGAATGGTTTCTATTCATTAATAGTACATTATGATACAAGTGTGCTATGTTGGTCATTACACTCGAGTCGGTTTTTAAGCCTGAGCCGAAGGCGAAGGCTTAATGGAGACGAAAAGTGTAATGACCAATGCTCACGTGTTTCATACGACGTTTTTCAACACATTTGCGAGGAAAAAAAAATAAAATGAAAAATGAAAATGTTAAAAGATATGTAATGAAAAGGCACTAGTGCGATAATGTAATGTAAAAGTCACGGCATGGGTAATATTCTGCATTATTTTGCTAATATTTAAAAAGGTATGTAATGAAAAGACACTAGTGCGATAATGTAATGTAAAAGGCACGGCATGGGTAATATTCTGCATTATCAGTGTAAATACGCTGTAATAAGACCTACTTTACGAGCAGGTGTGTTGAAAAATATTTTTTTTAATTTTCATCTTAAAGAAAAATATTGTGTTATATATTCGTTTTGTTTTCCTTAGTTTTAAGTTAATATTGTACACCCGAAATGGGTAACCATTGGGACCTAACACTTGTATAAAATACCATCTATGTAACACGGTTAAACAATAAAGTTTTTTCTATTTCTATCAAATATCTTTGAGTCCATGTAGGATTGTAATTAAAGCTTATGCAGTGACTGAAGCTTATTTTTGTCGCATAGCGACCCTAATCCTAAAGACTTTAATGGTTCTGATAAGCATCAACATTTGTTATATCTATGATTTTTTAACAATAACTGGTTATATCCAATACTGGCACATCACTTGGCGTTGCTTGGTAGTCTCTCTTTCATTTGCCGTAGGAAGGAAAAAGATGCAACACGAAATTTGGGCGAATACCGCGAAGTGCTAGTGTAAACACAATTTACATATACTGGCTTTGGTTACTTCGCAACGTAACAGCATAGATATCAGTGGCGGAACGCCTATACAAGCCGATTCCCACAGTTTTTTTTTAAATTTATGCAGCGTTTAGTTATATTATTATATACTCTATAGCATTGTGAACCTGTGCTAAGTGAACTATGATTTAGACGTATCAGCGGCAGCTGCCTTTCTAAAATAAAATAATTATAACAAATTCTTTCATAACTTAAATAGGTAAAGGTATGGTAGGTTATTTCTAATTTGTTTACGTGCAACACTTTTATCTATGTGCAGGTTCGAGTGTGTGATGCCTGCTACGACAAAGTCAGCCGCCCCCCAACTTCAACGGCAAAGTTGGAGATAGTTGACACTGCCAGTGACTATGGTCCCGCTGCTCAGCCACAGGTATGGATATTGTATATGATTGTAGTGTATCAAAGTAAATATTTTATAGATAATACTCACTCTATGATGAAGGTATTCTTTAATAAAATTATAGTCTATGAATGTTATTTAAAAATAATAGTGGGATGGACTCTTACAAGTTCCCTTAAAGGGCAGTATCATAAGAAGCCCAAAGAATCTGGAATTTCCTGGAGGCAACGGGACTTAACGGTGAACTCTAAAGCAAGGGCTGCCACAATAGATCACTTGCTGGTCGAAGCGGCACATTAAGGCCCACAAACAAAATAATAATAATCATAATGACCAGCAAAATTACTATAACCATGTAAACCCACCGTGATTTCACCAAATGGACCTCGCAGAAGACCACCCTGGCTGTATAGCTAGCAACATGCTGAGCTGGGTCCATTTTATGACAAAGTCTTGTGTGTTTTGTATTCATTTCTGTTATTATCTGTCTGTGTTTAAGATAGATAATCTTTATTGTTAAAATTTCAATATTATTAGTTATAAGAAACATGTGTTCAGGTTTGTGACAAGTTAACAGGGGGTGAGCCTCTGTCTCCTAAACTAGGCTTGCGCCTGTGACTCGGAAGTCAGTGATTCCTCTGGTGTCTAAGCTCACGAGATGGACACAATAATAGGCGCAATGCTAATTAAGTACTTAAGAATAAGGAAAGTTGATACAACAAAAATGACAAATGCTAAAAATATAAGCCAGCGAGCACATAAATGAATGAAATTAATATGAATAAAATGAATCTAAATAAAGTATGTAATACAGATACATATTCATACATAGACATGTATGAATATGTATCTGTATTTGTCACAAATAAATGTTTGAGTCTGAGTTTTGAGTTTAAAATAATAAGATCAAGATGATCAATTGTAAAGCAATAACTAGTTGTTTTTTCCTGATACTTTATGGCATGAAATCTATATCCAAATGAAATATTCAGATCATTGGAAACAAAAACATGAAACTAAAATTGTGCTTGTAATTAAGTCAAGGTATACGGTAGGTAATGGGCTTGGGACAGAATGATAACTAAAGTTAGGTTATAAAACTTATTTTATTCATTTATATCTTAATACTATCACTGGGCTTCGTAATTATCTCCTGGCATTTCACCGCCCGGCACTAACATCGCAATGTTGTTCCCATTTAACAAAATTTGGTCTAACTTCGTTATTTTTCTTCCTTCCGGCGTTGATTCGTATTCAGTGACATCGTCCAGTAGCATGTTTACGAAATCGTCGAATCCCTGTAGAGTTCCCACCATTTCTTTATCGTTTTTCATGATAATGTGAATCCGGGAACCTATGCATTTGTCCACCAACTCAAGCGGCAATAGCGTATTTGGATTTGGTAACGAAGATTGAGCCATTTTATGCTATCGATCGATTTCCTTTTTTCTTGAAACGTTTATCAGAATTCGTCCAACGGAATGTAGAATTTATACGTAATCCTTTGTGTAATTAGAAGAAACATTAAATAACATAGCGTCGCGGTAACAAATTTGTGGTTATTTTATTTCACAGAATTTCATTGACTTCACAATGACATGAATGACAGTTGTGGGATCGTTCGTGTTTAGTATCGTGCACAAGTATGCGTGCTGTGTCGTCGCTTTAACGTTTGACTGAAATAGCGTCAGCTAATTCCACACGTCACTAGCAGTACCGGTTTTGTTTTTACTCGTGGCAACCCTATGTTGGACAATTAGTTTGAGTCCGAGTCGAAAGACTGCTTGTTGAAAAAAAAAAGAAAATCTAGCTTCATTCAATTTTCGATATACCGTTTGAATTTTAACGACAGCGGACAATATTTTGAGGGAAATATTTTGTTAATCCTGGAATAATCGGTTTTTGGAGTGTAGTTTATGCAAAATGTCAAAAAATTACGTGAATCCTTATCGTGGAGATAGGTACTTCACTCCAACGGGCAAATTACAGATAAAGGACGAGCCAGTGACTCCAATTGAGGAGGATTTCGGTGATCATAACAATTTGGATGATTCGATAACGCTCGAATATGGAGGAATGAGAAAATCTATGTCTATGAACGATATAGCTTCAGTTACTTCAGAACTTATGAGACTTGGATACCATGATGATTATCCAGAGCACAGGCACAGGCGAGTATCAGGCATGGGTGAGCTGTCGAAAACTAAATTCGTATCACTGGCTGAAGCTATTTATCACTATCATAGAGATACGCCGAACCGTTTCCATTCAAGTCGACCGCAAGCGTTCCGTTCAAGTGAATCAATTCAATGCAAAGGGCTTACTATTCCCCAGTCACCGTTGTTGAGGTGTAAGGCGCGCTCTCGACCGATCCACATTGTTTCTCAAAAAGAAAAAGAAGAAAAGGAGGCTGAAGAACTTAAGAAATTCAAGATTAAAGCTAATCCAATTCCTAAATCAGTCATTGAAGGATGCAGAAACCTTCCCGATGTACCAAGAAAAATGCCGACTGTCCCTGAGCCATTTAATTTGACGCAAGTCATTAAGAAGTCAACCCATGCACCCACTCACTTTCAAGAGTTTAAAGCTCGCCCTGCCCCTAGACATGTACTCGAGAAGCCACAAGTGTGCCCTAAACAAGCTATTCCAGTCACCATACCTGTCACTCCCAAGTTCCACTACAAACCTACTACACATGTGCTAAACTCAGCATCTGAGGCTAAACCACAAAAAAAGGTGGAAAAACCAACGCGTCATGGACCCATTCTGGCTGAACCATTTTCATTTGATAAGAGAGATGAAGAAATGAAGCGTCGCCGAGAGGAAAGGATTAAGAAGCAACTTGAAGAACAGCGCAGACAGGCATCTCAATTTAAAGCACAACCATTGCCAGGAGCTGTCAAAAAACGGATGCAAGTTACCACATCTAAGTGTGGTTCATCGTCTGCATCCTCAGAGAATAAAGAGAATCACATCAAATTTCATGCTAGACCAGCAATTGTCCTGTATAAAGAACCATTCAAACCTGTACTGAAGCCAGTCCAACTAATGAAACCCGCTCCATTCCAATTGACCACAGAGAAGAGAGCAGCAGAAAGGGAGAGATATGACATGTTATTGAAAGAAAAAGAAGAAGAACAGGAGCGGCTTAGACAAGAGAGAGAGAAAAAGATGCTAGAAGCAGAGCAACAAGCCAATGCTGAATTGAGAGCTAAGCTTGTGCACCACCCTAAACCAGTTCCTGTTGCTCAACAACCATTTGTTCTGGAGAAATCTTCGCTACCACTCACTGTGCCGGAAACCCCAAAATTCGTTAGGAGGCTGAAGCAACATTAAAGATAAAGCATACTCACTTTCAAGAGTTTAAAGCTCGCCCTGCCCCTAGACATGTACTCCAGAAGCCACAAGTGTGCCCTAAACAAGCTATTCCAGTCACCATACCTGTCACTCCCAAGTTCCACTACAAACCTACTAAACATGTGCTAAACTCAGCATCTGAGGCAAAACCACAAAAAATGGTGGAAAAACCAGCGTGTCATGGACCCATTCTGGCTGAACCATTTTCATTTGAGAAGAGAGATGAAGAAATGAAGCGTCGCCGAGAGGAAAGGATTAAGAAGCAACTTGAAGAAGAGCGCAGACAGGCATCTCAATTTAAAGCACAGCCATTGCCAGGAGCTGTCAAAAAACGGATGCAAGTTACCACAGCTAGCTTTGCAGGACTTGATCAAGAATTGTAGTAAGTGGCGATCACAATAGATCAGCGATGGTCGCAGTGATATAAGGGCTTTGACAGCCCGAAAGCCACTACCAGAATAATAATAATACCACAGCTAAGTGTGGTTCATCGTCTGCATCCTGTACATTCAAACCTGTACTAAAGCCAGTCCAACTAATGAAACCTGCTCCATTCCAATTTGTTCTGGAGAAATCTTCACTACCACTCACTGTGCCGGAAACTCCAAAATTCGTTAGGAGGCTGAAGCAACATTAAAGATAAAGCATATACATTTTTACTGTTAATAAATTTAGACTATGGACTGAATTGACAATATAAAGCATATACATTTTTACTGTTAATAAATTTAGACTATGGACTGAATTGACAATAATGTACAGCGGGCGTAGCATGGTTGCCATTTTATCACTTGTGAATAAGACATCCGTCACTCTCGCACTCGCATACCAGTCAGAATGTGACGGATGTCTTATCCACAACAATATGTGATAAGTTGGCAACCATGCTATGATGTCGTGCATAATTATTTGACATCATATTTTCACGAAAACGTACGTACGTGTCTTGTTCAGTCAACCTCAGTACAAAAAGTACTGAGGTTGACTGAAGTAGCAGCATGATAAATACGAACGTTTCCGAGAAAATGCGATGGAAATCAATTATGCACATTTGTCAATAATAATTTGCGACATAAATTTTATTACATGGCATTTTAATTATTTTGAGTAGTTTTAGAGTTAGTTTGTATTGTCTAGTTTTAATGTTGTAATAATGTTTTAAATTTTTATGCCATTACGTACTTAATATATTATGATTATTGGTTTAGTAATTTGTGTCAGTTAACTTTAACTCGCTTTATTAAAACTTTTACTAACTAGAAAAATTGTTTTCTTTCCAAGTTTTCAACTAATTTATCGCCAATGCTATACAAAATGTATCAAAGAACTTCCGCAATTTGTGGCGGCCAGTAGCGGCTCAATGTGCTGCTCGTTAAGTTCATACTTATTGGTAATAGAACAATAACGACTACATATACACGGTGTTCTCGGGAATTTCCGTTAACTTAGGCATATTGCAGAGTACAGGTCGATTCACGAAAGCTGGCACGAATGAATTGTCTATGTGTGCATCACATAATTATTAAATACATGTTGATGCAAAAAGTGATTATGATAATTGTGTTTCAGAGATTTTGCATTTTATAAATAAATAAATGTATAATTATAACCATGTTTCATGCATGCCGTGAAACGCGAAAATAACAGTTAAATTTCCTAAGAATTTCGAATCTTTTCGCTGTCATTTTGTAAATTGCGGCGTCATCGTCAGTGCGAAAACAGGATATAAATAAATTAAAAACTCTGCTGACAACGGACTCCTTGGTCTGCTCTTTTTTTAGATTTTTTACAATTCGAACAAGCCGTTCAGTAAAAATAAGTCATAAAAATAAATATACGTTTTTTTTACAAAGGACTTTAACAATAATTACTAAAAGGATTAACATGATACTTGGTGCAGATTATAATAATATAATTTATTTTTTCTTGAATAACGAAAACGTATTAGGTACATGTTTACAAAATATTAGGAGGCTCCTGTATAAGAACGTCACTCACACTGCCACTCACACTGTGAGTGGCAGTGTGAGTGACGTTCTTATACAGGAGCCTCACAGTCTCACACTCTGAGTCTCACAGTGACAAGTGACATTACTTTCGTTCAATCCATTCATGCCAGCTTTCGTGAATCGACCTGTACATTCACAGACACAAATTAGGATAATTAATTCTTAAAAAAAAAATCTCTTTATATTGCTGCAGTGTGTTTTTTGACCCAAATAAGTGACATTCTCTTTTTATTATACAAATCTATTGCTTGTATCGTTACAAATGCGAGACGAGATGTCCCGTGTGCCGTTTTTCAATATTGTTTCAAATCGAATTTTTAAGTTTGTGTAGGTCACAGAAATGGAAAACGAAAATTAATTCCTATAAAAAAACTATAGCCAGTTCATCATTTAACGTGGCATTGCTTTATGTGGCAATTGAATGCGCATATTAATCCGATTTCACTTGCTCATAAATGTGAATAGACTGGTCGCAAAAAAATAATTCCTTTTTAGGGTTCCGTACTCAAAGAGTAAAACGGGACCCTATTACTAAGACTTAGCTGTCCGTCTGTCTGTCACCAGTCTGTATCTCACTGATACCGTGATAGTTCCAGTTGAAATTTTCACAGATGATGTATTTCTGTTGCCGCTATAACAACAAATACTAAAAACAGAATAAAATAAATATTTTTATTGATAATGGTACGGAACCCTTCGTGCGCGAGTTGGCCGGTTTTTGGTTTTTATTTCCATTTCTAGGTCTCAGTAGAATCCCTGGATGCGTGGGATAGATTCCTTATAATTGGTAGCATAACGTCTATTTTTTTACATTCTACATACGCGGATGTTCAGAGAAATACAGATTTTTGTATTTAGGTTTTTTTCTTATGGTTCCCTAGGGTAACCGCCCTAGCCCTGACTGCCCTAGTACATTTTTAACCCCCGACGAAAAAAAGAGTTTATAAGTTTGACGTGTCTGTGTGTGTGTGTGTGTCTGTCTATGGCATTGTAGATCCTAAACGAGTAGACCGATATGAATGCGGTTTTTTTTCAACAAAATAGGTTCATTGGTTTTTGAGATATTGAACTTTGATATGAAAATGTTAGGGGTTTTTCAACTAATCAATTTTCTCTAAACATCCGCTTATGTCGAATGTAATAAACGTTATACAACCAATTATAAGGAATCTATCCCACTTATCCAGATATTCTACTTCGACCTAGAAATGGAAATAAAAAATAAAAACCAAACAGGAGACCAAACCAATTCAGTCTTAGATACAGGGTGTTTGGTCCATCGTTTGCCAAATTAAAACGTCAGGTAGTTTGGGTCATTTGCTATCACTTCCAGCATTCAAAAAAAATTATGGCCACGGGTTTTTTTTAATATTTAAAAAAAAATGTAAAATTCTAAGGGGGGCCCTTTGTTTTTTTTTTTTTTTTTTTTTATAAAAAAAAACCCTTGGCTACCATTTTTTTTTGAATGCTGGTAGTGATAGTAAATGACCCAAACTACCTGACGATTTAATTTGGCAAACGATGGACCAAACACCCTGTATAATAATAGCAACAAAATACAAATACGAAAATCAATACATTATAAAATATATTATCAGACTATGTCATTCATTATATATTATGACTAAAAAAATCATCAACTGAATAGAAGAACTTCTCCAGCAAAAAAGCCGTCTACCTGTTTTTAAACATAAGAGTATTGGTAATAGACTTTAACTCAATAGGCAACTTATTAAATAGCCTAATTCCTTGATACCCTGGAGAGTGCTTGACCACATTGAGTTTTGGCGCGATAGGATGTGGCAAATCTTTGCGCCTTGTCACAAGGCGTTTTTCCCTCTGTTTTTCGCTTTCAATATTGCTAATAAATTTCATCATATCTGTGAGTACTATAGTGTATTTCAAATACGAAGGCCCGATGCACTTGAGACGGTCAATGGGCGTTAACAATAGGATTAGTGATAACAAAAGATACTCAAAGGCAAACATTATGAGCCCTATTGTTAAGTTTCAAGTGCATAGGGCCTTCGTATTTGAAATGGACTATACTAAGATTTACAAGCAAGGGACCGGAAGGATTTAAACTCGCGAAAAATAACGTCTGCAAGGTGTCTGCTGCGAAATTTTTGCCATGATCCTAATAGCTCTTTTTTGGGCAACCAGAATTTGATGCTGTAGCGTATCTTGGATTCCACCAAAGCGTAGTAAACCATTTTTTAGTTGTGATAGCTGCAGCTCCTCACGATGACTCCTAAGAGCGTAGCACGCAGAACTAACTGAACCTCCCACTGCAGATACTTCGGGTTTCCACGTTAACATGCAGTGAAAGTCTTAATTGACACCATATTTTTTCTACTGTCTTTTTAGGTCATTAAAGCGGTTTGCTTTTCTTTTATTGATATTGCAAAGAGTAAAATGGTTTCAATTATTATTAAATAAGGTACATATTTAATGATTTAGTCATCTGTTAAAATATTCCATGAACATGCAGTTTGATTGACTCGACAGGTTATTAGGGTAGGTACTTTTTTTTCAGTTAAATAAATATTTTCTTTTTCATGGGGAATTATGTACTCCGTGAATCTATAAAGTACAATAAAAATACTTCATGCATCTAGCGCTCTCATTGTTTTAGACTAGGTATAGTATACGACAAATCGCCCGACGCACATTCAGCCTGTGAACATTCAGAATAGGATTATAATTTTGCGTCATCTTTTAGGACCGACAAACAATCAGATAAATTAGGGTTATTTCGCCCTACTAAACGATTTAATCTAGAATTCCCTCCTTTGATGACCGAGTAAGCTACGGAGCGGAGAATACATTTTTCCTACAAGAGAACAATAAAATATAACGATTTTCTTGAGGAAAAATAAAGCCCCATTTGATAACCGAGTTCGCTAAGAAGAATTACCTATTTATCCTTGTACAAAACCAGTTATCAAAATTAGTTATCTACGGGGAACAAGGGGCTATTAAGCCCGTCACAAACTTGGCTATAATATAGAGAGAAAGAAAGAAATAATTAATTTATTCAAGTAGGATTCATTGAACTACTTGCATCGTCATCAGCTACAACTAATAGATACATTCAGGTTCTATAACTTAAGACTTACTACATGGATTTTTACATTACATTTGTAATTGAGAAATTAAATTCAATTCAGCTATGTGTGTGTGATTCGTCAATAGTTACACTAACAATTAATACATTAAGTAAATAATATACCATATTTACCAGTGGCGCTAGTGAGCACGTTATCGGGCTCTTAATATTAAATTGGCACAGTGACCACAATGTATATAATTGTGGTCACTGAGCCAACGAACGGCTGCCTGATCTCACTAACAAATAGCTGCCACAATCGTTGGTCCAGTCTGTATTGGCGTTAGGTAGGTAGTGTACATGGAAGTCTGTTGACACTCGCTTCAACTGCAGAATGATGTGCACTGGGTAGCAAAGAAGAGTTTTTCCCGGTACTGGCTGGGGTCCACTTTGGCACCAAATCCCCAGTTTTGGCGTAGCCACTAGTTTTACGAAAGCGACTGACCTTCCAACCCAGACTCTGCCAACAAACTGTCCTCAGTTTGGCGAAACATTTTGTAAAGCTAGGCTAGCGTTTAAGTTTTTGTGAGATAAATAAAAAAAAAAAAAGGTAAACTAGACTTTATTGGGCTTAGACCGGTTTCCGCACGATGTTTTCCATAACCGAAAAGCCACTGTTAACACTTTCACTGCGAGAAACTCGCCTAGTGAGCGCCTACGCCGTAGGCGCTTTCCGCTACTTAGCGAGAAAACCACGGGATCGGCTACGAGCGTAGTGCGTAGAGATGTCTTAAGGATGAAACGCACTGAAAGCGGTGGCGGTGCGGATTCTATCGTCAGCTGCAAATGAAATGGACATGCTATGCTACTTTGCTTCAGGTATTATTCTAAATGTGTATGTATATGTAATTCGTAAATGTTTTTTATGACATGACGCAACATGATTTTTTACAATGGATTTAATGGTATACGTAGTTGACAATTGAGGCTTATTAAGTCATTTTTTTGATAGTTGTACCACAGTATAAAGAACTACAACCAGTAGGCAAGCTTCATTCATCTACGAATTTACGCACGCGCTTAGCGTAACCGCTCAAGAGTCAGGGTTGTCAAAAATATGTTTGGAGAGATATTCATTTATTTATAATTACTTGATTCATTTTCAATCATTTCAAAAGTAGGTCATCACCTATTCACTCAGATCTTTAAATAGAAATATATAAATTTAAAAAAGGCGGCCATTTTTTATCGATTTCAAAATCGTTATTGGTTCCGAGGGGCTCTTTAATAAGAATCCAATATTGGATTTTCAAAAAGTGGCCGCAATCTTAAAATTCTTCAAATACTAAATCGGGCAATTTGGTTCAAAATCAATATCTGAGCGTTCGCGGGGCCTCTTAATATGAATCCGAGCTTGGATCGTAAAACAGTTGCCGCCATCTTGAAATTCTTGAAAAACAGTCCGATTTGGTTCAAAATCGATATTTGAGCGTTCGCGGGGCCTCTTAATATGAATCCGAGCTTGGATCGTAAAACAGTTGCCGCCATCTTGAAATTTTTGAAAAACAGTCCGATTTGGTTCAAAATCGATATCTGAGCGTTCGCGGGGCCTCTTAATATGAATCCGAGCTTGGATCGTAAATCAGTTGCCGCCATCTTGAAATTCTTGAAAAACAGTCCGATTTGGTTCATAATCGATATCTGAAGATCCGCGGGGCCTCTTAATATGAATCCGAGCTTAGATTGTAAAAAAGTTGCCGCCATCTTGAAATTCTTCAAATAGAGTCCGATTTGGTTCATAATCAATATCTGATGGTCCGCGGGGCCTCTTAATATGAATCCGAGCTTAGATTGTAAAAAAGTGGCCACCATCTTGAAATTCTTTAAATTCTGCCCGATTCCGCCCGATCCTGTCCGCATCAGGACCGGCTCTCGAAGCCTATTCCGCTGCAGCGGTAAGTCAGGCAAGGAGATGTTATTTCTCCAAAACTGTTCACCGCTGCACTGGAGGATGTTTTCAAGACTCTGGACTGGAGAATGCTAGGCATCAACATCAACGGCGAGTACATCACTCACCTTCGGTTTGCGGACGATATAGTAGTCTTAGCTGAGACCATGGGGGACTTAAGTACGATACTCGATGACCTCAGTAAAGCTTCCGAGTGAGGTGCTCTAAGAATGAACATGGATAAGACGAAGATCATGTCAAATGCCCATGTAGTACCAACTTCCATTACGATCGGACACTTTATGCTCGAAGTTTTAGATGATTAGGTATACCTAGGACAGACTGTCCAGTTAGGTAGTTCCAACTTCGAAAAAGAGGTCAATCGTCGAATCTGACTCGGCTGTGCAGCGTTCTGGAAGCTACGGGCACATCTTTTCGTCCAATATTCCGCAGTGTCTCAAGACGAAAGTCTTTGACCAGTGTGTGTTGCCAGTGATGACATATGGCACTGAAACGTGGCCGCTTACAATGGGCCTCATAAGAAGGCTCAAAGTCACCCAAAGGGCAATGGAGAAGGCTATTATGTTGGGAGTTTATCTGCGTGATCGCATCAGAAATGAGGCTATCCTCAGCAGAACCAAGGTATCCGATATAACCCTCCGAATCGCTTAACTAAAGTGGCAGTCGGCGGGGGCACATTGCACGTCGAACTGATGGCCGTTAGGACGGAAAGGTTCTCGATTGGCGACCACGTACTGAAAAACGCGGCGTGGATCGATGTACTTTCACTGGCAATTTTCGTAAAACATTGTAGCTTTCTTTTCGCAAAATACGCAATTTCCCTGCTCGAAGGCGATCGTACACTCTGATATCGATTTTGAACCAAATCGAACTGTATTTAAAGAATTCCAAGATGGCGGCAACTGATATACAATCCAAGCTTGGATTCACATTGAGAGGCCCCGTGGATCCTCAGATATCGATTTTGAACCAAATCGGACTTTATTTAAAGAATCTCAAGATGGCGGCAACTTTTTTACAATCCAAGCTCGGATTCATATTAAGAGGCCCCGCGGACCCTCAGATATCGATTTTGAACCAAATAGGACTGTAATAAAGAATTTCAAAATGGTGGCAACTTATTTACAATCCAAGCTGGGATTCATATTGAGAGGCCCCGCGGACCCTCAGATATCGATTTTGAACCAAATCGGACTGTTTTAAGAATTTCAAGATAGCGGCAACCTTTTTACGATCCAAGCTCGGATTCATATTAAGAGGCGCCGCGGACCCTCAGATATCGATTTTGAACCAAATCGGACTGTATTTCAAGAATTTGAAGATGGCGGCAACTTTTTTACAATCCAAGCTCGGATTCATATTAAGAGGCCCCGCGGACCCTCAGATATCGATTTTGAACCAAATCGGACTGTTTTTCAAGAATTTCAAGATGGCGGCAATTTTTTTATGATCCAAGCTCGGATTAATATTAAGAGGCCCCGCGGACCCTCACATATCGATTTTGAACCAAATCGGACGGTTTTTCAAGAATTTCAAGATGGCGGCAACTTTTTTACAATCCAAGTTCGGATTCGTATTAAGAGGCCCCGCGGACCCTCAGATATCGATTTTGAACCAAATTGGACTGTTTTTCAAGAATTTCAAGATGGCGGCAACTTTTTTACAATCCAAGTTCGGATTCATATTAAGAGCCCCCGCGGACCCTCAGATATCGATTTTGAACCAAATCGGACTGTTTTTCAAGAATTTCAAGGTGGCGGCCACTTTTTTACAATCCAAGCTCGGATTCATATTAAGAGGCCCCGCGGACCCTCAGATATCGATTTTGAACCAAATCGGACTGTTTTTCAAGAATTTCAAGATGGCTGCAACTTTTTTACAATCCAAGTTCGGATTCATATTAAGAGCCCCCGCGGACCCTCAGATATCGATTTTGAACCAAATCGGACTGTTTTTCAAGAATTTCAAGGTGGCGGCCACTTTTTTACAATCCAAGCTCGGATTCACATTAAGAGGCCCCGCGGACCCTCAGATATCGATTTTGAACCAAATCGGACTGTTTTTCAAGAATTTCAAGATGGCGGCAACTTTTTTAAAATCCAAGTTCGGATTCATATTAAGAGGCCCCGCGGACTCTCAGATTTCGATTTTGAACCAAATCGGACAGTATTTCAAGATGGCGGCAATTCAATTTGAACGAAATGAGATTGTATAATAAAGAACTTCGACTTATATTAAAATACCTCGGGCCCTCAGATATCAATTTGGAACACAATTTAAGTGACATCATAAAAAAAACACCTAAACCTTACCAATATTTAAAGTCGGTTTTATAAAAAGTCAAACTTGACACCCCTTCAGAATAGTTAGCGTAACTTCCTCGTCTCCCGCTTCCCAGCGTTCCTCCCCTCTCGTAAACCCGCGTGGCCCTGAGCTTGCAGACTGTATGTAGTTAGACTGTGGTTGTACCTCATCGAGAAGTGGCAAAAAAATGAAGCGAAAAAAAATAACTATATTGCTTTTCATCCAAGTTCAAGGATATAATGTCTGTAAAAATATGCGTTATAATATAAACCCCATTTTATGCTCCTTAATTCTGAATATATTTGGTTACTCTCGCTTGCTTGATTTAGCTAAAATTAAAAAATTACCTTGATTTTTAACATTTTCGTGAATAAGTCTGAAACAAAAGAAGATCGAAGGCTAATATTACGCATACAGTGTTCTTAGTTCCTGCCACTACTGCACTTCAAATTACAACCAAATCCCTTGCGGAGGCCACTCTTGTTAGCTGCTAGACCCTCTTGAGTCTACACCCCTATTATATTGAAACTGTACCCCTTTCATCGCTTATCATGTTAATTGTACGCAGAAGCGGCCAGGCAAGTCGGAACAGGATCTTCAGGAAGAGGAAGAGCTACAGCTGGCGTTAGCGCTCAGCCAATCAGAGGCCGAGCAGAAAGAGAAGGACCGCACGCGCTCCCGCTCGCACATCGCTCCGGATCCGACGCCACACCCTACCGGTATATTTCCCAATAAATTTAAAAAGTTCCTATGTCAATAGAACACTACAGAATTCGTTTTTTTTTGTTTTGTTCAAGACAGACGCAAACAACCTTAAGACAGTCTGCCAGTATGCAGACATCAAAGTTTATGGACTTTTACTGCGTAAAGAACTATGGCTTTCGGAGTAATAAAATGGCGCTTTCGGAGTGTTTTTATGTTATGGATCACACCCCTCTAAATATGGGCACATTCAATCATTTCCATATAATACCTACCATACGGCAAAAACTAAATATGAATGTCGGTCTATTCCCATTTGCTCTCGCTTCTCAGTCGAGTCGCCAAAACGTTTCAATGGCATACACACGGAATAAAGAATCCATTGGAAGTGGTGAGTGGGCGTTTCCGTGTCGCCGAACATGAGCGTAAATTCGCATACTTCTTGCACAGATTATTGTCAGTCACCTGGCAACCGCACACGGCGTATGACATGAGTAAATTATGTGTTTATTGTAGGAAAATGCCGTATTGCTCTGTTAGAAGCTACTCAAATAGAACACATTAAAAAACTTGTCTCATGGAGGTATTTCCTATCATCGGTAAGTATTGTTTTAGAATTCCTACATAAAAATATTAATTTTTCAATTTCTCAGACACAATTTGCATCTGTAGTCAATGAAATATCAATTCTATTTCTCTAACAATGAAGTTCATAATCCTGTGCATAATTTCGCTACTCGGAACGAGGAACGCATGTCAAATGTCCAGAAGGTTCGCTACTCAAATGCTGTGGCTAAGGTCTATAATTATTATCGATAAAACGATAACTCAAAATAAAAAGGATTAAATTTATTATTTATGTATATAATATCTGACTGACGACATAACTCATATAAAATAAAATAACTATTATAATCTTATAGTTTTCCTAAAGAAACAAATGCAAAGGAAAAATGGACTGATGCCACGGGGAGAAAGGATTGGTTTCCGCAACGACTGAACACCATTTGTTCGGAACATTTTGTTGAAACTGATTTTTGGGTTTCGCCAAAAGGAAAACGCTTCATTCATGAAGGTTCAATTCCCACGCAGAATATCGTATGTAGCGTAAGTACGAATAATTTATAATGATTAATTATTGTTTCTCTATTTACATGTTGTATATTAGTACATAGCTAGGCCAAGATATCGGGCGGTGGCGGCAACAGCAGCGGTGCAGTAGGCAACACGTAGAGCGAGAGCAGCGCTCCGCTTTTTCGCTCGCACACATGACGCACTGCTTTCAATTCTTTATATTTGACGACTGGTTTAGCCTACCATACTACACAGTCGACAGTCTAGATTGCTGGGAAAATAATTCTAAGTAGTTTTTAGGTTGTGCTTGTATAATATTAAACTAATTATACTTTTTGTTTATTAGAAATCTGTGTTTAATTGCAACTACATTTATAACAAAAATTATTACCTAACTATAAATGTAACAAATGTCGAAACCTATTCCGCTGCAGCGGGGAGTCAGGAAAGGAGATGTTATTTCTCCAAAACTGTTCACCGCTGCACTGGAAGATGTCAAGACTGGACTGGAGAAGACTAGATGTCAACATCAACGGCGAGTACATCACTCACATTCGGTTTGTGGACGATATAGTAGTCTCGGCTGAGACCATGGAGGACTTAAGAACGATGCTAGATGACCTCAGTAAAGCTTCCGAGCGAGTTGGTCTAAGAATGAACATGGATAAGACGAAGATCATGTCAAATGCCCATGTAGTACCAAATCCGACTCGGCTGGGCAGCGTTCGGGAAGCTACGGCACATATTTTCGTCCAATATTCCGCAGTGTCTCAAGACGAACGTCTTTGACCAGTGTGTGTTGCCAGTGACGACATATGGAACTGAAACGTGGTTGCTTACAATGGGCCTCATAAGAAGGCTCAAAGTCACCCAAAGGGCAATGGAGAGAGCTATGTTGGGAGTTTCTCTGCGTGAATCACGCAAAGAAACTTTCTAACGCGATCACGCAGCGTGATCGCGTCAGAAATGAGCTTATCCCATTGCACGTAGAACCGGTGGCCGTTGAGGCGGAAAGGTTCTTGAGTGGTAACCACGTACCGGAAGGCGCGGCGTGGTCCCATGAGGTGGACTGATGACCTGGTAAAGGTCGCGGGAGTCATTTTGGCACTCTTTGGGGGAGGTCTATGTCTAGCAGTGGACGTCTTTCGGCTGATATGATGATGATGATGAACTATAAATGTCACCTACTAACTAACTATATTATTAACAAGATTTTATTGGAAACCATTTGTAACTAAGTCATTAGTAACCTAAGTCTTATTAGCATTAATATTTAATGTATAAATATCATAAAAATATCGATATGCAAAATCATACCCACATCCCTATTCCGTTATGGCGAAATAGTCGTGTCATCATACGCATTTCGCAGTACATGCGACTTTTTGGTTTCAAGCGTATAGTTTTGAAAACACTGCCATCTGGCGTCGAGTAGCCGAACCACCACGTCTCTTGCAAGTCTTGCAACGCAGATAATAACGGACGTAAGAATTATTTACTTGACACTCTAAATTAGACCGTAAAAATATGACGTTTAAAGTACCTTTTGTATATAAAATTTGCTACCCTTAACAACTTATTGCCACAGTACATTTTAACAAATCAAAAGCGTATTGCAATTGTGTGTTCGTGTTTTATTGAAGTGCGGTTGTATGCGTGCGGCGACACTGGTTCTCTAGGAAAATCGGTTGAATGCCACTTCCAATGGATTCTTTATTCCGTGGGCATACAGTTCACTGGCGTCTGAAGCGGGGACAAATGGAAATAGGCCCAAGTGTCTACGCAGGGAAGTAGATGCATATTTGTTCCCACAGTCTTTCCAACGCCGTCGTCTCGGGGACAACGGCGCTACCACGAACTTCGAATCTCGATCTTCGTATATCTGCGTCTCTGTCGCTCGAGTACCATAAACCATAAGTGCGATAGAGACGGAGATATACGAAGTTCGAGTTTCGAAGTTCGTGGTAGCGCCGCAAGGGAAGACCCATGATTCCATGTTTGTTTCCACAGTATCTCCGACGCCGTCGTCCGTCAGCGCGTCGCCGGAGCACGCGGCGCAATCCAACCCGGAGCTGTCCCGCTACCTCGACCGCAACTACTGGGAGCAGCGGCTGTCGCGCGACCAGGCCGCGCCCACCGCGCCCGCCTCGCACTCGCAGAGCGACGCCTCTGAGGTAAGCATGCACTAGAGCACGCGGCGCAATCCAACCCGGAGCTGTCCCGCTACCTCGACCGCAACTACTGGGAGCAGCGGCTGTCGCGCGACCAGGCCGCGCCCACCGCGCCCGCCTCGCACTCGCAGAGCGACGCCTCTGAGGTAAGCATGCACTAGAGCACGCGGCGCAATCCAACCCGGAGCTGTCCCGCTACCTCGACCGCAACTACTGGGAGCAGCGGCTGTCGCGCGACCAGGCCGCGCCCACCGCGCCCGCCTCGCACTCGCAGAGCGACGCCTCTGAGGTAAGCATGCACTAGAGCACGCGGCGCAATCCAACCCGGAGCTGTCCCGCTACCTCGACCGCAACTACTGGGAGCAGCGGCTGTCGCGCGACCAGGCCGCGCCCACCGCGCCCGCCTCGCACTCGCAGAGCGACGCCTCTGAGGTAAGCATGCACTAGAGCACGCGGCGCAATCCAACCCGGAGCTGTCCCGCTACCTCGACCGCAACTACTGGGAGCAGCGGCTGTCGCGCGACCAGGCCGCGCCCACCGCGCCCGCCTCGCACTCGCAGAGCGACGCCTCTGAGGTAAGCATGCACTAGAGCACGCGGCGCAATCCAACCCGGAGCTGTCCCGCTACCTCGACCGCAACTACTGGGAGCAGCGGCTGTCGCGCGACCAGGCCGCGCCCACCGCGCCCGCCTCGCACTCGCAGAGCGACGCCTCTGAGGTAAGCATGCACTAGAGCACGCGGCGCAATCCAACCCGGAGCTGTCCCGCTACCTCGACCGCAACTACTGGGAGCAGCGGCTGTCGCGCGACCAGGCCGCGCCCACCGCGCCCGCCTCGCACTCGCAGAGCGACGCCTCTGAGGTAACCATAAATAAATGAATATCTTACACAAATCCAACTAGCAGTGGTGTCTAGTCCATGTGCCCGTGTTACCCTATTACCACAGTATGAGTTTGCGCTAACTATTCTGAAGGGGTGTCAAGTTTGACTTTTTTAAAACCAACTTTAAATATCGGTAAGGTTTAGGTGTTTTTTTATGATGTCACTTAAATTGTGTTCCAAATTGATATATGAGGGACCGAGGACTTTAAAAAGTCGAAGTTCTTTAAATACAGTCTCATTTCGTTCAAATTGAATTGCCGCCATCTTGAAATTCTTGAAATACTGTCCGATTTGGTTCAAAATCGATATCTGAGGGTCCGCGGGGCCTCTTAATATGAATCCGAGCTTGGATTGTAAAAAAGTTGCCGCCATATTGAAATTATTGAAAAACAGTCCGATTTGGTTCAAGATCGATATCTGAGGGTCCGCGGGGCCTCTTGATATGAATCCGAGCTTGGATCGTAAGAAAGTTGCCGCCATCTTGAAATTCTTGAAAAACAGTCCGATTTGGTTCAAGATCGATATCTGAGGGTCCGCGGGGCCTCTTGATATGAATCCGAGCTTGGATCGTAAGAAAGTTGCCGCCATCTTGAAATTCTTGAAAAACAGTCCGATTTGGTTCAAGATCGATATCTGAGGGTCCGCGGGGCCTCTTGATATGAATCCGAGCTTGGATCGTAAGAAAGTTGCCGCCATCTTGAAATTCTTGAAAAACAGTCCGATTTGGTTCAAGATCGATATCTGAGGGTCCGCGGGGCCTCTTAATATGAATCCGAGCTTGGATCGTAAAAAAATTGCCGCTATCTTGAAATTCTTGAAAAACAGTCCGATTTGGTTCAAGATCGATATCTGAGGGTCCGCGGGGCCTTTCAATATGAATCCGAGCTTGGATCGTAAAAAAGTGGCCGCCATCTTGAAATTCTTGAAAAACAGTCCGATTTGTTTCAAAATCGATATCTGAGAGTCCGCGGTGCCTCTTAATATGAATCCGAGCTTGGATTGTAAAAAAGTTGCCGCCATCTTGAAATTATTGAAAAACATTCTGATTCGGTTTAAAATTGATATCTGAGGGTCCGCGGGGCCTCTTAATATGAATCCGAGCTTGGATTTTAAAAAAGTAGCCGCCATCTTTAAATTCTTGAAAAAGAGTCCGATTTAAACGGCCTCCGTAGCCCAGTGGGTAGTGACTGCCTACGAAGCTAGAGGTCCCGGGTTCGAATCCCGGTCAGGGCATTTATTTGTGTGTTTATCACGAATATTTGTTCCTGAGTTATGGATGTTATATATGTATATAAGTATCTATATGTATTTATCTATTATATATATCATCGCCTAGTACCCACAACACAAGCCTTACTGAGCTTACCGTGGGCCTAGGTTGATTTATGTAAGATTGTCCCATAATATTTAATATTTATTATATTTATTTGGTTCAAAATCGATATCTGAGGGTCCGACGGGCCCGAGTGCGATAAAACTTGAAATTTTAAATTTGGTTTTTGCCCGATAGTAGACCTAGATCGATTTATCGCCCTCGTAAGCCTCTATGTACCAAGTCTCATAGAAATCGTTACACACGTTTTCGAGAACGCGATTACACATAAGTATATGTACATACCATCATCATCATATCAGCCGAAAGACGTCCACTGCTTGACATAGGCCTCCCCCAAAGAGTGTAACAATGACCGTTCCTGCGCCACCCGCATCCAGCGGACTCCCGCGACCTTATATATATATATATATATGTATCTGAATAGCTAAGCTTAAGTGGCAGTGGGCGGGTACATTGCACGTAGAACCGATGGCCGTTGGGTAGGAAAGGTTCTCGAGTGGCGGTTGGTTGACCCCCGACAAGGTGTACGGATGACCTTGTAAAGGTCGCGGGAGTTCGCTGGATGTGGGTGGCGCAGGAACGGTCATTGTTGCACTCTTTGGGGGAGGCCTATGTCCAGCAGTGGACGTCTTTCGGCTGATATGATGATGATGGTATGTACAATATACTTATGTGTAATCGTGATCTCTGCCTACCCCTCTATGTATGTATGTATGTAATCGCGTTCTCGAAAACGCGTGTAACGATTTCTATGAGACTTTGTCCATAGAGGCTTACGAGGGCGATAAATCGATCTAGGTCTACTATCGGGGAAAAATCAAATTTAAAATTTAAAGTTTTATCGCACTCGGATAGATATCGATTTTGAACCAAATCAGACTGTATTTAAAGAATTTCAAGATGGCGGCAACTTTTTTACGATTCATGCTTGGATTCATATTAATAGGCCCCGCAGACGCTCAGATATCGATTTTGAACCAAATCGGACTGTATTTCAAGAATTTCAAGATGGCGGCCACTTTTTTACAATCCAAGCTCGGATTCATATTAAGAGGCCCCGCGGACCCTCAGATATCGATTTTGAACCAAATCGGCCTGTTTTTCAAGAATTTCAAGATGGCGGCCACTTTTTTACAATCCAAGCTCGGATTCATATTAAGAGGCCCCGCGGACCCCCAGATATCGATTTTGAACCAAATCGGACTGTTTTTCAAGAATTTCAAGATGGCGGCCACTTTTTGAAAATCCAATATTGGATTCTTAATAAAAAGCCCCTCGGAACCAATAACGATTTTAAAACGATAAAAAATGGCCGCCTTTTCTAAACTTATATATTTCTATTTAAAGATCTGAGTGAATAGGTACCTACTTTTGAAATGATTGAAAATGAATCATGTAATTATAAATAAATTAATATCTCTCCAAACATATTTTTGACAACCCTGACTCTTGAGCGGTTACGCTAAGCGCGTGCGTAAATTCGTAGATGAATGAAGCTTGCCTACTGGTTGTAGTTCTTTATACTGTGGTATTACCCTAGCGCCCTCTAGTAGACCGGCGCGGCCTGCTACCGCGGCACGCTGGCGACAACTAGTGTGTACTATAAATCCATACTAATATTATAAATGCGAAAGTGTGTCTGTCTGTCTGTCTGTCTGTCTGTCTGTCTGTCTGTCTGTTACCTCTTCACGCCTAAACCGCTGAACCGATTTAGATGAAATTTGGTATAGAGATAGTTTGAGTCCCGGGAAAGGACATAGGGTAGTTTTTATCCCGGAAATCGACCCCTAAGGGGATGAAATGGGGGGTGAAAATTTGTATGGAGCTACTAAAACCGCTGCACCGATTTGGATGAAATTTGGTATATAAATACTTTAAGTCCTGTGAAACGACATTAAATAGGTTTAATCCCGTAAATCATCCCCTAAGGGGGTGAAATGAGGGGGTGAAAATTTGGATGTAACCAATTTTGATGAAATTTGGTTTGGAGATAGTTTAAATCCTAGAAAAGGACATAGGATAGTTTTTATCCTGGAAATCATCCCCTAAGGGGGTGAAATAAGGGGTGAAAATTCGGATGGAACCCATTTGAATACAATTTGGTTTAGAGATAGTTTGAGTCCTGGGAAAGGACATAGGGTAGTTTTTATCCCGGAAATCCACCCCTAAGGGGATGAAATTGGGGGTGAAAATTTGTATGGAGCTACTTAAACCGCTGCACCGATTTGGATGAAATTTGGCATTTAAATAGTTTGAGTCCCGGGGAAGGACAAAGGATAGGTTTGTACCCGTAAATCATCCCCTAAGGGGGTAAAATGAGGGGGTGAAAATTTGGAGGTAACCAATTTTGATGAAATTTGGTTTGGAGATAGTTTAAATCCTAGGAAAGGACATAGGATAGTATTTATTTCGGAAGCCATCCCCTAAGGAGGTGAAATAAGGGGTGAAAATTCGGATGGAACCCATTTGAATACAATTTGGTTTAGATATAGTTTGAGTCCTGGAAAAGGACATAGAGGGTAGTTTTTATCCCGGAAATCCACCCCTAAGGGGATGAAACTGGGGTTGAAAATTTGTATGGTGCTACTTAACCGCTGCACCGATTTGGATGAAACATAGGACTGTTTTAATTCCGGAAATCACCCCTAAGGAGGTGAAATGGGAGGTTGAACTTTGGATGGAACCCGTTTAGATGAAATTTGGTATAGAGATAGTTTGATTCCCGGAGAATGACATTAGATAGTTTTGAAAATTTGGATAAATCCCATGGAGATGAAATTTGGTATAGTAGGAGTCCCAGGGAAGCACAATGCATAGTTTTTATCCCGAAAATCAGCTCCTGAGGGGGTGACATTAGGCGTGAAAATGTTGATGGAACCCATTTAGATAAAATTTGGTATAGAGGTAGTTAGAGTCCTAGGGAAGGAAATAGAATATTTTTTATTTCGGAAATCATCCCCTAAGCGGGTGAAATGGGGGTGAAAATTTGGATGAACTCATTTAGATGAAATTTAGTTTAGAGATAGTTTAAGTCCTGGGAAAGGGCATAGGATAGTTTCAATTCCGGAAATCACCCCCTAAGGGAGTGAAATGGAGGATGAAACTTTTGATGGAACCCCTTTAAATGAAATTTGGTATAGAGATAGTTTAAGTCTCGGAGAATGAAAGCGGATAGTTTTTATCCCGAAAATAGTTCCCAAGGTAATGAAATAGGGGGTGAAAATTTGGATTAAACCCATTTAGATGAAATTTGGTATAGAGATAGTAAGAGTCCCAGGGAAGATGCATAGTTTTTATCCCGAAAATCATCTCCTGAGGGGGTTCTTAAAACTTTGTAGAAACATTACTTATTTGAGTACAAACAAAGTGCTTTCAGTGTTTTGGAAAATTCCACCCCTAAGAGGGTTCAAAAGGGTTGCAAAGTTTATATGGGGAAACTCTTTTTGGGATAGGAGCTTAAAAGTTTGTAGGACGATTAGTTATTGAAAAACAAAAAAAAAGGATATTCAGCGTTTTAGTAAATTCCACTCCTAAGGGGGTTAAAAGTGGGTGCAACATTTGTGTGGAGGAAACATTTTTTTAGCCGATTTCTAATTTTGTAGAATGCTTACTAATTAAAAATAAAATTAAATACTTTCAGCATTTTAGAAACTTCGATCTTTAGGGGTTTATAAGAACGTTTGAATGAAGAAAATATTTTTTTAGCGAGGGACTTAACACTTTGTTGAAAGATTACTTATTACAATAAAAATCAAGTACTTTTAGCGTTTTGGAAAATTCGACCCCTAATGAGAATAAAAAGGGGTGCAAGGTTCGTATGGGAAACCCATTTTTTGAGCTAGAGACTTGATATTTTGTAGAAAAAATACTTATTACAATAAAAAAACTTATTGTTTTCTTTTAAATTTTTCCCCGAAAAGCGTTAATTCAAAGGTTCAAAGTTCAGAGCAAGAAAATTTTTAAGTATGAGAATTGTAACTTCGATCTTAGTATGTTTGTTAAAAGACTACAAAATTCATTTCAGCGTTTTTTGAAATTCATCCCCTAAAAGGTATTATAAGGGTGTTCAAAGTTTGTATGGAGAGTAAAACATTTTTAAAGTAAGGGATTTGTAACTTCAGTTTTAGACTGTTTACTACAAGACTACAAAGCTAATTTCAATGATTTTAAAAATTAATTCCTTAAACAAACATTTAGACGATAACATGTTATACGCGGACGAAGTCGCGGGCAACAGCTAGTATAATATAAAGCTGGAGTACGACTGATTTCTCATTCATATGATTGTTCTCCAAGAAGGACACCTGGAGCTTTGACATATGTCAGTTGAGTTGAGTGAGGTACCGAAGTAACGGGTAGGATATAGGCTCGGTGGTTATAACTTTTGCGGGTTATTATACTCTGCATCGAGCACCGAGAGTGACTGAAATGTACGTTTTCTCAAAAATGGCCCGCAAATTGAACATAACTCGCTACATATTGGAAGGTAAAGTGTATAGTTTAAGGCCAGATCAAAATTAAAAAATAAAAAACATTGCAGGCCGCCTGGAATGTTACATATGAATTCCTTTATTTGTCGAGTACCAAACTTTTTAAAAAGTAGAAACTGGCATATAAAAGACAGCACGGTCGTATTCAGCCAAATCAAGTCGTATTTTTCTGTTGCAAAAGCGACATTTTTGTATGTGTCATAAAAAGATTGCGTTTTTCGGTAAAAAAATACACTTGCGATTTTGTTTAAAAAAAAATTATGACGTTTAATTTTATGAAATTTGCAGTATCCTCAATTTGTATTTAATAATAACGCTTGATTTCAATTTAGTCTTTTTTATTCCACCATTTTTGAGAAAAGCACTATATTAGCCTCAGCCGGAATGGCAATTGCACGCTTCGTATTATAATTAAACGGACTCGCAAGCTCGTCCGTTTAAACAAAATACACAGCCTGCAATTGCCTCCTTCCCGGCCACGGCAATAATGTACTATTGCCTCGGTTGGAGCGCATCGGTCGATCCGAGTCCAGTAATACAAAACGACACTTAAGACAAGTTATTTACAGAATATAGGCTTTGTTACGTGATAACTTGATAAGACAAAATTAAAATAATAATTAGACTTTCTAATAAACCTAACCTATAAATACCAATTTTCCTCTTCAGGAATACATAAAGCCGGCCACCAGTAAAGCGCAAGACGACGACAGCGAAGACAAAGAAATTGACGAGTTTGTGGAAAAACTCAAGTCTCAAGTTGAGATTTTTGTTAACCGAATGAAGAGTAATTCATCACGGTACGTCAGCTTGATGCAACTTTTTATAAAAAAAGGTGTTTAGAATGTCAATAAAACCCTACATTTGGTTGGCCCACAAAACTTAACTATGCTTCACCCATTATATAATAAGTTACAACAATTTATATTCAATTTCATTCACAGCAGAAACACTTTAAAACTTTTTTTTACTGAAAAATCTTCGTTTCCCCTATGAGAAGATTTTGGATTTAAAACATATAGATAATTAAAATGTTTTATTTTTTTGTTTTCAGAGGCCGATCCATCGCGAACGACACATCGGTACAGACCCTATTCATGAACATAACTGCGATGCACTCGCAACTTCTACGCTACATTCAACAGCAGGACGACAAACGAGTGTATTTAGAAAGCCTTCAGGTACTGAACTATTTTATTCGCAGTTTTCCAATCGGGGAAGAAAGAACTTGAAGGGGGTTGTTTTTGTTTAGATTACCAGTTGAACTCGTGCAACTTACCGACTTTTCTTTAACTATCATCGAAATTGTTTCAGGACAAAATAAACCAGATCCGAGATAGCCGCGCGGCCCTAGACACGCTCCGAGCGGAGCACTCTGCGCGGCTCGCGGCGGCCGCCGAGCACGCCGAGCGGCAGCGGCAGATGCAGATGGCCGCCAAACTGCAGGCCATGAGGAAGAAGAAGCACGAGTACCTGCAGTACCAGCGGCAGCTCGCGTTGCAGAGAGTACAGGTATGGTACCGTTGATGTAACATCATACAAACTGGCCTTGATACCGCCATGACTCTTGCCCTATCCACACCCACCGCGCCCTCCACCAGACTGTCTAGCGTCCGCTTTCCCCCCACGTCATCCAACCGTTGGCGGTCCAGTTCCTCAGGCACAGGCGCACCCCAGTTGTGAGTCGTCCAGGCCATTAAAGCATCGGCCGCATAAGGTATGGTTGCCTTGCCACCATCTATGGAAAGTATTTGAGTGACAGGGTCCAAAACCCCCTCCGCCGATGCCAAAAAAGCTGGCAGACTCACATCCCGCGCTCTTACGCCCAACCCACCATACCGAATGGGTAAAGATGCCAGGTCCCATTGGCCCGAATTGAGGGAGACATTCAACAGCAACTCCACTGACTCCTTCAACACACAATCAAAAGAGTTGTTAAATAAGTAGTTTTAGTGTGACTTATTTTGTCTACTTTCAGGAACAAGAAAGAGAGATGCAAATGAGGCAAGAACAACAGAAACACCAGTACATGATGGCATCCGGCACCGGTTTCTACATGCCAGGCGTTTCCGTGCCACAGTACCAACCCGCCTTCCCCAACCAACCGATCTACGCCAACCCACAGTACCACCAGATGATGCCGCAACCGCAAACTACCGACGGAACCATGCCCCCAACAGGACAACCACAGATATCACAGGCCATGGCTTTAAACGCCAGCCAAATGGCAGCAATGTCCCAATCCGTGCCCCAGATGACCAATGCTTACGCCATGCCCACTTCAGGCTTAACCATGAGCCAAGCCCCCATGATCACACAACAATCCATGAACCCACTCAACGTCCGAGCCCCCATGACACATCAACAGATACAACAGATAATGATGCATCAGATGCGAATGGCGCAGCCTGGCGTCCCCCAAATGTACCAAGGACAGAACGTTCCGCAGCAAAATGGACAACCGCAGCAACCCAAACAGAACCAACCACCCACATCTATGATGGCTTCTATGTCCCTTGGCCAACCAAACATCGGCCAGACTCAGCTAACACAGGCTAACCCTATGCTAGGAATGCAAATGCCAAATATGAGAATGCCCATGATGCAAGGCCAAAACCCACAAGCTCCCGCGTTTCAAATGAACCAACCAAATAGTCAACAGCCACATATGCAGCAGCACCAATTACCAGGACAGCCGATGTCGTTACCGGGTCAGCAAATCATGCCAGGCCAAAACCAAAGTATGCAGGGTCCACCTAATAATAATCCAAACGTACAGCAAATGCCACAGAGCATGCAGGGACAACCCATGTCTATGCCTGGGCAGCCGATGCAGCCGCCGGGCCCAATGAACATGCAAGGCCAACCGCAGGGGCCACAGAGCATTCCCCAACAAGGTCCAATGATGAACGTGCCGGGGCAAACGCCAGTCCACATGGGGCAACTAGGGCAACAAAATCCGCAAATGATGCAAGGACAGCAAATGGGTCAGATGCCTCAAGGACCAATGCTGCAAGGCCATCCGATGCAGCAAATGCCTCCTGGTCAGCAAATACCTGGTCAACAAATACCTGGTCAGCAAATACCTGGCCAGCCAATGCCAAACAACCAACAGCCAATACCAAACAACCCAGGCCAACCAGTTAAAATACCGTTGCAGAATTTCACTAACGGCCAACCGGCCTTGCAACCGCCGCCCAATCAGTTACCCAACCAGAACCAACAATCACAAGCACAGACGCCGGTCAAGACGGAGAGTAACAACAACACAGCGGAACTGATCAGTTTTGATTAACACTGCTAGTGTCGTGCTACGGGCTCACATGTTGACAATATTTTCTACCAGTTCAGCTGTAGTGAAAAGACCTTTTCCACAGGACAGGTGAATTTATCTTATGTCAATGTTATATAGACTTTGACAAGGAAAAGTCTCACTTTATCCAAGGCCATTAAAAGCATTGCAAGTTATAATTCGACTAGTCTAAATACAATTGTTCATAAGGCGTCTTTTGGCGAGTGTTTCAATGTTACTGGTTAAAATTGTAGGTTTGAGCAACGGGCCATTGTACATCTAGTGTAACGGGTAGCTAATATTGCACAATAACATGTATCGTGTATGGGGGCCTTACGTGGAGATATTTAAATGACTGGCATCACCGTACGTAAAGTAAAAATAATATGCAATAGAACTTCTAGAATTCATAGTAAGCGTTGCTGAAATTATAATATTGATTAGTATATTAAAATAAATGTTTTTTATATTATAACTTACTGTAATTAATGTTCACGCTTTTCATTTTCATCAATTCAAGTGCTATATGATTGATTATAATCGGCGATCATATGTAGCGATTATTTGGGTTCTGAAGTTGACATATAAATTATAAGTGTTCATTTTAAAGTCATTTTTCATTTTGGTGTAGTTGTTTAGATAAACATACTTATGGCCTTGTATCGTTTGTAAATGTAACATGTAAAATATTAGTCTTTTGTAGTTTTAGATAATACAAGAATGATATATAGAAATTCAAAATATTTTTGTTTAATTTTTTTTATTTGCTGACATAGATGTTTTGTTATATGTATCTAAGTTATGATCTATAATGTATAAATACAATTAAACTTTTAAAAATAATTATATGTCTTTTACTCTGTTACCTATAGTTAGTTTAGATAACGGAAGCGTTTCTGCGCGTAAGCACGATTTTGTAGGCATTTTTGAGCAGTCATGGTGACTTGGTCGTATCGTAGGTGACTATTTGTCTTATTGATATTCACTCAATGGCTCGGGCCCAGGACGCAGACATGCGCAAAGAGAATATAACCACTACGTTCTAAGAGACGGGACTTCGAACTAGGTTTTAGATGACAGTGACATTGTCATTTGATTTTGACACGACAACTCATTCATACATTAGCTAATTTGAAATACCACAATACAAATAAAAATAAACGCCTAATGCGGAAGTAGACAACGTAACGAACGAGGACGATAGTAGGGTTGTAGTACTTAACGTTATCGATATCGATAATATCAGAACCCAACTTTATCGATATCGATAAATTACGATTAGGGACGTCGTTGGGTCCACTGCTTGAACAGAAAATTGCTTTACAAAATCTGACACTAATCCGATTAATGAAATAATAAAAGGAGAACACATATTTCATACTGTTTATTTTACAATTATTTCAAAATCATAGAATATTTACAAAAATTCACCAATCTGTACTGTACACATATCTTTTTTGTTAGAATGGGGTCGCAATAGGGAACATTACTGCAATGTTCTGCCGCCATAGGCAGGACTACCACTAATAGTAAACCAGTATAGGAATATAGGGATTCACACACACATGCACAATTGATTGTCAAATGAGTGACAAGGATGCTTGCATAGACAATACCACAAGTGGGAACGAGATACAATGTCAACGCTGCTAGTGTCGCCACCTACGAAGACTTTTGCGTCATGTTCCCTGTTTGAGCAAATGGACGTCATTCATCTTTTTGTTCCTAGTTGCGCGACACTGCTTACGTCCATGGGGCCACAGCATTATATTATGGTGCGTACACACGGTTCCAATGATCCTGCGTGGCGGTCTGCACGAGTAGTACGGGCGAGATAGATCAGCTCACCATCTCATTCTTTCGTATAGTTTTGTACTGCTTATGACCTCTTGCCTTATGCCGTCCGCCTCGCAGAACCGTCTGGACGCGGCTATAGCACCGCAAGGAATGGGGTATCTAGTAGTATTACCTAATTATCTCGGAAAAAAATGGCATACGTGTGGCTTCACAAAGAACCCACTTATAATATCTTCTTTTAAAAGAATGGCATCCATCTAAGTTTCGACGATTTCGTCAATGTCAAGTTTGCTTATAAAGCGAAGTTATTCGGTAGTTTGGTCAGTCGTCAATAATGCAAGCAGCATCAGAAGCTCTGCAAGAAACAAGAAGTCCACCGCTGACCACATCCCCGATGAAAGACCAAAAATCCACTTGTATGAGCGAAATATTATAAACAAAACCGATTTAATCTAAGCGGGTAATCATCCTGAATCAGACGTCCTAACTAGGTTAGGAAGATGTAATCACTTTTTGATCACATTTAGCTAGTAAGGATCCTAAATCTAAATGCGATTACACCTTCCTGAATCAGCTTCCTAACTCATTCAGGATTCTGAATTCAGGACAATGTATAACCCACTTTATCGGTACTTCCGGTGCCGGTTAATGTACGGCTATGATAATGTACAGCCATGATAATGCACAGCCCAATAATACGCGTCCATTGGACGCGTATTATCAGGCCGTACATTATTGGGCCGTGCATTATCACCCTGAGCAAATTCGGTACGGGGCAATAATTGGAAGCCACCTTTGTCCGGGCTGATAATGTACGGCCTGATAATACGCGTCCACTAAAATTGGACGCGTATTATCGGGCTGTACATTATTTGGCTGTACATTATTGGCTCCCGGTACTTCCTATCCAAAAATATGGCGCGAAGTGGATTTTTTTGACAGCTGTTGACAAGTAACAAAACAAGTAATGTGATTAATGAAATAATAATAAACGGTCGGCCTGTGCTGTGCATTGCAGTTCTCTTTATTTAGTTTAGTTTCGTAATTGTCTTTATTTTACGGATACATCGATCTTGAATGTCTTGAAACGTGTCGTAAACATGGACGAAGAAGGTCAAGATGGGCCGTTTACGGTATGGCAAATGTTCAATGCGCCGACTATGGTGCTCTTCAACAACTTGGAAAACGCCGCTGACGGCCTGGAGAGATTGTTGAATTCAATATTGAAGTTATCAGGGTTAGTATACGTTATTTTGTTTTAGGCCATATTGGTAGGAATAAAAATCATATAGAAAAAGTAGTCTTTGGCCTACACGCCATTTGAAAATTGTTCAGTATCTCATCTCAAGTTGCAGTGTAAAGCTCAATTTTGTAATGTTTTGTTATGTAAATATTGTATTTTGCAGTGTTTCAGAAGTCCTGGTGCCTCGGCCAGGATCTACAAAGTACCCTGATGCATATTACAGCGCTTTTAATACCTGGTTAATAGGCCGGCTGTTTTATGTGTGGTCAGTTAAAGAACTGAACAGGTAAACATACAAAATGTTGTAAATATAATCAAATTTTAACTTTTATGAGACATGTCTAAAATACTATGAATAAATTCACGGTTAAATTAACCACAGGCTTCAAGCGACAATGCTGCAAAAACACTCATCCTGAAGGAGAACTCTCAACGAGTTCGAAACAGGTTGCCTGTAGTGACATAATATGTGAGTTTAACCGTGAATTTATTAGATGATGTTGTAAATATTATAATTATCTGATAATTCATTAATTAGTCATTAAAATGTAAATATTTTTATACAATAGAAGGGACAGTGTTGATTATATGAATCTGCATACCCTGTTATAATGAAAGTTATTTTTCAGAATTCACACACTAAGCAAAGATGCACAATTGAAAATTTTAAATATTCTGAGTATGAATGATGCTTCATTCTATGACAAACTGCATTCTGAGTATTTTTCAATACTAGACAAACTCATTCAAAGCTACAATGATGCTGCAAATAATCAGCCAGTGGAAATATGCTTGGAATATTTTGCTCCAGACAAAGTGGTGATTCCAAATGTGCAACTGAAATTGGAACCAATCTATGTACATGTGAAGGATTTGAAGACATGCAAGTCAATGATGGAGCTAACTCTACAACTGCTATCACAGAGCATTACTTTTGAAGCAATAAGTATTGATCGGTACAAAAACGAGTATGAGAAAGTGTTTCAACAAGTGCTTTACATATTGGATAATTTTGGTGCTGATCTAAAATTGTCATCGTTGAAGTTTTTTGCAGATCTCTTTGCAAATTATGAACAAATGGCTATAAGCAAATTTCACCATGTGTTCCCCGAAATTTTCAAAGAATTGATGAAAAGCTTTGAGGCTATAGTGAAGTCAATGCATGTGTATTATGACAAAGGTGAAGTTGATAAATTAGATCTGGAAAACTTCAAAAATGTGTCACTGACTTTAATAAAGTATGTGGAAAATAACTTAGACCAAGAATACTCAGAAATATTGACAACAGTCTGCACAGTCATACTGAGAACTAAAAGTAATGATATTTTTGGCAAAGAATTGAAACTGTACTGTTTATCATTGAGCAGCAAAATTGAGCTAGCAGAAGATTTAATAGACATGAAAAAACGAGATGCTTCGGAGGTTAATATGCTAGCGGAACACTATTGCAATAAAATTGTATTGTGCATTCAGAGCAGTATAGATAATAATCAACCTGTTAATTTAACTGATAACTGGTATTATAATCAGTTAATATCAGTTTTTGATGAGATAAGGAAACATGATAGTATATATGAAGTCCTCTATGAATACTCATTACTTAAATTTCGAGCAGTTGTGAAGATTCTATTTAGAGCTTATGTACAAGGGATAAAAACAAACAAAAGAGAAGCACATGTTGATTGTTATTCATCTTTGTTTATTAAAGATATAGCTATTAGAATATGGAATTTCCAACTTACTTATGTGACAACAGGTGAATTTCAATTTAATGATATCCTTAATACAATGTTAAACCTTACTGTGGATACAATGGTTCTTGCGGATACTTCAACATTAGCCATTGATGAAACAAATGAACTACTAAGGTTGATATGTCTGAAAAGCACTCCAGGATTTCCAATAGATTCTTGGAGGGATCCAAAAACAACAGCTCTTATTCTAAAACAGCTTTTGATGGCAATTACCATTTTAAACAGAAATAGAATAAATGAGGCTTGGGGCAGATTTCTTTCTGTCTTGTTCCATGACCTAACCAAAAATAAAACTGAGTTCATGTATTCAGAGGTGAGTAATTGATTATTCTACATATATATTAATCAATCAATTTTAAGATAATGTTAAGAAAGAAAAATAGAAGCACGACATAATTATGTTTTACGATTTCAGGTGATTTCAATGAGTGGTCTACTTCTTATTAACAAAGTATTATTTGCCAGTAAACTCATAGGCGACATATTGATGCCGGCATTCCTCACTAAAAACCATGACATACAGACTCTTCTGACAAAAGAATTACCTGCCGTCTGTTGCATTGCTTTAGGAACTTACCAGGTTGCCCTTAACACTGCAGATGAGACTGAAGGTCATTCAATATTCAATAATGGTACAGTTAATGTATCCATCATTTGTTCCCACTGCCATAAGACTAGTGGCTCTCAAAATCAACGCTTGATCCTTCATTCAGAATGCAATAATGCCATAGAAAACCAATCTACCACAGTAGGTTATAGAAACCTGTTTGGCAAATTCTTGAATTCCAAACAGTATTCTGATTTGAAAAATACATCTTACTGGGATCTTGTTGGAAGGATATGCAACCACTATTACGTGTTTAATTGTGGAGTGCCAAATGAACTTGTCTGTGAAGAGAATTGTCATCATATATTGCGAGCTCTGAAACCCATAATCGGAAATAAAATGGTAAGTATTCAGAAATCAGAATTTTATAGATAATATATTATTTTACATGTCAAGCAGAATATAAAGTAAAGTACCTAGGTACATACGTTTTATTACATGACATTCCAGTACATAAAGGTAAAACAACACATGTGTATTTTCTAGATGCGTACGACAATTGTAAAAAAACAACACTAAGTATTAGCACATTCCAAAAGGTTTCACACTTTACTCGACAGAAGTAGAATGGAAAAACAAGCCGAAAAGTGCTGTAACAATAACAATATTGTATTTCTTAGACTATTAAGTACCTAACTACAACCTTTTCTTTCAGAATGATACAGAGGTCGATACGCATAAAGAATACGCATTAAATTTGTGTGTAAATATACTCGTCAAATCAACACAATCTTGCCTAGAAGACAACGCCTATAACAGACAGACTCAAACTTTAAACAATATCAAGGAATTTGGCATACACGGAAATGAAAAAGTGATTCTGCCGGTGACAAAGCTGCTAGTGTATTTCATAATGCACCCGCAATGTTCCCTTGGGCCTAAAGCGGTTCTTTATCTCAGAGAAATATGCGAAGTCCATGGTTATACGCCGAACCAAGTATACCATAGATATAAGAAGGACTATTGCAAACTCTTTGTAGAATGCAGTTTATACAGCGGAAAGGAATTCGCGGTATCGCTTTTAAAAGTTGTGAGAGCCTTTGGATTTGTTGGCTATAGGGATTTCATTTCAAAAGATGTCCATCACTTCCTTCCTTACCTGATGCCATATTCAGTTATAGTAAAACAAGTGCCAGCCATGATTGAGGAAATCGCATCTTTAGTTCAGTGTTCCGTTTCCGATTTTCTAATTGAAAGATTCCCTCACGTTTACGTGCATGTGTATTTGAACGAAACAAAGGAAGTGGCACAGAAATGCAACACGACCATAGAGAGGCTGACGAAAACGTCAACGTTAAGTCTCATCAAAAAGCACTTCAGGGTCATTTTAACGGAATTTCTATTGCAATACTGTTGCAACCCTGAGAAAGTTCTAAATGCGTGTAGATATCTGGCCTGCCACGACCCTGATGTGTCCACACCAGATGGAAGTATGGGTATGAGCACTATTCAGATAGCAGACTTTCTGAATCCGAAATTCTTAGGAGTCCTAGCATACTTTGACCACAAACTCGTGAATGCTAAAGTGGCATTGTCAGTGAAACGGAAAGCCTTGAAAAGTTTTCCAGACATAATGCAACTGATGGGAGAGAAATATTTAACACCATTGAGATTTAAGGTCTTAGCTACGTTGAGATCGGCTCTTCCGTTAGCTAAAGAGTTTCCAAAAATCTTGGCTGAAGCTTGGGGCGCTTTCATACATAACATTGACAGTATGTCTCTGGGGCCCCTACTAACGAACCTGGCTGTGTCTCTATTACAGCAGTTGGAATACGCGCCGCATGAAATCAATAAAATCTTTCAATATCTCGTCGTAAATAATGAAAACTTGTTAAGCTCTCACATTTCTGACCTCTTTTTTCTGGAGGATTCCAAATTGTCAGAGAAAATCAAGATGGTTGTAAAGAGACACGTTAAACGAACACAGCCTGAGGCGTTCCTTGATAAAGTGAAGTGGTACTTGCATCATTTGGACCAAGACATTCCGCGGATAAAAGCATACGCTTTCACGCAGTTAGACAGGTTGTTGAAGAAGAATCGAACTGAGATCCACAAGGCTATTTTTGGCGGGAAGAACATCGATCCTGCTATCGTTGAACTTATTGATGCATTACTGCAAGGTGAGTGATAAAAATAAAAATACTCGTAGAATTATAGGTGACTATTATGTTCTATCTCTAAAAAAAAGTTTATTTTGCAATCACCCTGACCAGCTTTTTTGCTTTCCGCTTTTGATACAAAACTTCTTCATTTCGTTTATGTATTCCAAGGATTTTTGTGCACTCCTTGGCATACCTACATGTTCTAACGATCAGATATTTGGTTTCATCTATTCCAAAATGCAATGTTTATATGCTCAGTGATTCTCCATTTCCCGCTACATTTCAAACGGTGATTACATAGTTTTTAGCGACATTTAATGTACAAGAAAGCCTCCATCGGCGTCCTTGGCTTTTTATTGTCCCCAACAAACTAATTATACAGGGTGTATGGAAGATCGTCTGCCCAAAAGACTAGGGTGGGTACTTGCAACACGTTTTGGGCAAATTAACACTCGTCCTGCCCTCGGTGTTTTTTTTATTCATTTTTTTTGCTCAAAATTGCAAGTGACCCTACCTACCCACCCTAGTCTTTTGGCAGACGATCTGCCATACAACATACAGCCTGTATATCTTAAACTTTGATATCTGTGATCTGAATGTTATTGCCAAGACTAATTGACCTGTAGTCTCATCATTATAAAGTCGTTATTCCCATCCAGGATGCAAGCACCCAGATGCTCAAGTGAGCGCCGCTAGCGGGGCCTGCCTGGGCCAACTCGGGGCTATAGAAGCAGGTCATCTGCCGCGGCAATATGTGCAGCCCGATAGGTCGCCATTTGCTTTCTCCATAGGTGACAACTGTTTCGCCGCTACAGCTTTGATGGAGCTTGCCAGGGCTATTCAGTATGAGAAGGATACTATGGTAAGTATTAGGTAAGATGGATTTTCTAGGAAAAGGGAAGAAAATATTAATATTAATGAGGCACCTAAATGTGGCCCATGATAACCTCTTCTTATAAAATTCTTCGCATCTTTTCTGTTTTGACCGTTTGTGTTCAAATTGAGGATGTTGAAAAGCTGAGAGCTAATCACCTGCAGTGGTATTATAGCCAGGTGTGAAACAAATGTGACAAGTTGTCGGTTTACAAAGAAGTACATGCGAAAAACGTACTGCGCTGGCGCCAAGTAGATAACTACGTTCAAGCGAGTGCGCCACAGGCACTGCTTTGCCTTGCAATGTTATTTAACGCTTCTTAGAATGTTCGATTGGCGGTTATTCTGATACTTCAAATTCAAGATTTGCTCCAAGGGTCCAAGGGTATAGATGTCCTTAAATGAGTTGTCGTTATTTCAGAACATGGATAGCTACGCTCTAACGATCCAAGAGATTCTGAAGATATACGATATCTCGCCGACTGGAAGCAAGAAAGACGTGTGGGACAGCTTCCCTGAGCATATGCATCAGATAATGTTCCCTCTACTAAGTTCGAGGTTTGTCTGTAAAATAAACTAGTAATAACTTAGGTGATGTAGTAGAGCTTATTTAACTGTAATAAGGTTCATTTACATTGTCCATTGACCTGTCTCTATTTGTCTCTCGCTCGCGTAAAATTATATCTATGTGCATATAGCAATCGGGATCGTTCTTGTATTGTTTGTTACGCAAATAATACATATTGCAACTGTTGATTTGTTGTAATTTTATTTTTTGCCTGACAGGTACACATTGGCATATCCATCTCAACCGAAAAAGGCTCATCCTCTTTTTGGGACTGCGTTCGCCACAACTTTCCTGGAATGGGCTCACAAGTAAGTAAACCTACAGTGTATTTTAAAACCACGTCGGTGGAATATAATCGTACGGCCCGCCTGATGTTAAGCCGTCACCGCAGCCTATGGACGCTTGCAACTCCAGGGGTGTTACATGCGCGTTCCCCACACTTTAAAAATATATACGTCAAGATTTTTTTTAAACTCGGACCTCGTTCGTGTACTTACTGTAAGTTTTGGAGCAAGCTCAATAAGCCACTGTATTTAAAACCATACGCCGAAAAAGAGAGGACCTATTTAACGCTCTTAAAGGGAGGAACCGATATAAGTGCGAGTGTCTATTTTAAATCGAGAACCTTGTTTGAAATATTAGTAACTGCCACCTAGCTAACTTCACACAGCTGTCTTTGGTGTATGAAGTTATCGATTATTAGGCGTTATCTATTTTGAACTTATTGCCATGCTAATAAGATCTATATTTGTTTTACAGCTGGGCCGGCCAGTTAATCCCGCTAATAGAGTCTGAGAACGTGCGCGAACTCCTGCGCACGGTCCACCCGAGCATGCGCCGTGACGTCAGAACACTGTTTCTCTTTCTGCCGTACGTCCTTCTGCACGCTGTGATGTCGAGGAACAATACGCAGTATATACAGGAGGAAATACTGGCTGTTATAGGTATACTTTGACTTATGACTCTTGTTCGAGGTTCATTTGTCCGTATTCGCATACGTAAGAAATGGAGGAGATTCTCTATACACTCTGTAGAGCCATTTCTCTCAGAAAGCGTCGTGCAGTTAAGTGAAAAAATACGAATAGTAAAAATGATTTGTGTGTAATGTTTGTTGTAACTTGTTTTGTAATTACAATTTAAAGTTTGAATTCCTATACATAGTGTGTTGCATTGCATGCATTATTTTAGAATAAATATTTTTATAAACCCTTTGTCTCCCAACGACTCACATGTGAGTCGGCCGGCAGGTCCCACACGTGGGTCATTTTTTTTACCCTGGAATCCCAATGACCCACATGTACCCAAATGAAAAAAAATCTTATATACAAAATACACCACGGTTCATTATCCAGGTCTGACAGCTGGACCAATGGGACCACACATGCCGACATACATGTATGTCATTGGGAGACCAGGCCTTCGTACACCGGATTGCTGGAATACAAAGTTGCCGTGCCCTAACTTACAGGTTATGCTGGAACTGTATTTATATGTAACATCTCGTAAGACCGATACTGCAACAAATAAATGTATTATGAATTATGAAATTATTGCGTTTTTGCAGGCTCTGAAAATTCTAGAACTGAAACTGGAATTTCCGATAGAAATCGATATAAAATGCTCCGAGACGTACGTTTGACGCCCAACATCAATACAGTTCAATCCGAGGAAGGTAACCAGGTGAGAAGAAAAAAAAAAAACCTTTTTCAATTAAGGTAAATCGCCAGTAGCCGGCCACCCTTGAATAGTTTCCCATCTTTTTTATGGGAACAAACAGAATTCTATTAAGTATGACATGGGCAGTTATTGAAGGGTGATCAATAATTGAATCCTTATTATTACTAACATGAATTCTATAATAGATGAATAGAGTTTATTTTTACAAGCTTTATATTAACTTGCACTGTGCGTATGTATGTAAATATGTAAGTTGTCCGTCAAAATTTGCAATCCATTTTTCAGTCACTTGCCGTTATCAGATTGAGCTGAGATTTTGGGTATTAGTATAGTTTGGATGACAATCCAATATTATGGTACGTAGTACCATCGAGCTGATCAGATGATGGAGACAGAAGGTGGCCATGGGAAATCACTACTTAACCGACGTAACCCTGTTGAGTTTGGGCTCGTTAGAATCGTCTCAATTAGTAGTTGATGATGGTATACAGAAAAGGACAGTCGACAATAAAAGCTTGTACCAAAAATTAATTTTTTGACAGAAACTTATTAGTACGAGGTGGCCAGTTATTGAATGGTGGCTAGCTACTATAGATTTGGGTATTACTCAAATAATGTGAGTGACTTGTCAACCCTGTGCAAAAGTTAACGCTACTAATACTTAACTGTCCCTTTTTTATACAGACCAAAATATTGGCAGGAAAGCTAAATATTACATAAATAAATATTACAATATTTAACTGCTGGGAAATTCTTAACTTTTGCACATGGTTGTGACAAGTGACATTAACTATTTGAGAATGACCTATTTACCCTATTTGTAATTTTATAATATATTTTTATTTTCAGAGTAAATGCAGTAAGACTATTTATACCCTGCTGGATTTCTTGAATAGGTGGCTCTTGGAATGGTGCTATACGAAACAGCGACCCCTGGAAAATGAAAATTACAAGTAAGTATTTATGATATGACTAAATAGATAATTTAGGTGATGATTAAATTGTTACTAGTATTCGTTTAGGTTCTCATTCATGTTACCAGTGGTGTGGATGTGAATAAATGTTCCAATGACTTGGAATTTCTGTTGCTGGGAATATATTTTCCCATCTGTTGCACAGGCAACACCCACGGGTTACCGTTGCCACTGGGTAACTACTAGAAAAAAACCCACCAATTAATTCACTTTAGTGTTAAAAGATGGAATTCATTATTCCCAGCTGTGTTTACTGGTATGCAAGATTACAGCTATTACCCGTGGTAACAGGATCGGGACTAACCCGAAAATACTTGTATGAGTTTTTGCCGTCAGATTGTCGGGCATGAATATTTTCGTTTTTGTTTTTCTATTCCGATTACGACAGAGCCCAAAGGAAGGGATATGTTTTTAGCAGTCTATGTTTGTATGTGTGTATGTAGCGTTTAAAATACTGAGCCGATTGATAAATAGTGTGTCAATCGATTTAAAATTATGCTCCGCGTGACATATTCTACCTTTAATATGAAAAATAAAAACATAAGTGACAGACTTTGAAAAAAGTATGTTGCTATCACAGCGTGTTGGGTATCAAATGAAAGAGGAGAAAATGTCGAGTTCAAATATATAAAAAAGATTAATCGTAGACTTTTTCGTAGTTGGGATATAGTTTTTTAAACTTTTTATTTTTGTGTAGTCGGCGCCAAAAATATGTTTCCAGTTTTTGCCAATATTACAATGGAATATGGTGCAAAAGTGTAAACATATTTTTGGCGTCGACTGTACCAACAGTAGTGTAACAAGTAATTTTTGAAGGGCAATATCGGTGTTCATGGAGAAATTCGATAAGCTGCTGATAGCGCGCGGCAACTTCGCGTGCGGCGAGCTCGAGCGTGCTCTGCAGTACGTGGAGTTGTACATGGCTGAGAAGAAACACTACTTGCAGGAACAACTGCCGTTGTTGGCCGAAATATATGCGCTGCTAGATGAACCAGACTCCGTCGCAGGTGACTAGATCATACATGTTAAGAGGGCGTTCATGTGCCCACTAGCGCTACTGGTAAATAATTGAGATTATTTAAATTTAACGATAGATATTTAAAAAACTGGCCAAGTGCGAGTTCCTTCGCACGAAGGGTTCCGTACCATAATCTATAAAAACGGCAAAAAAACCACGTTTGTTGCATGGGGGGGCCCCCCTTAAAAAAATATTTTATTTTGTTTTTAGTACTTAGTCGGTCCTAAAGTTCTGTCACAAATGTTTTGCCGCATAGTAAATAATACCAAGAATGTTTTTATTAAATGCTATATATGGTTTGACAGCAGCAATTAGAACGATTATTGGATTTAAATGCTTAAAGCCATATTACACAAATGCTAGTTTCTTAAGAGATTTCGCACTTTTTTAGCCAACCAAAAACACGGACGGGATCACTGTATCTTTTTTCCATGATTCTTAAAACCTTACAAACTTACGTGAGATTTTAGTTAGAACCCCTCCCTGAACCCTCCCTCCTCCATTTTGAAGCGTAAGATAAGTAAGTCTGGGTACAACTAATTTTCATATTCACATTTTACGTAGTGTTCTGAAAACGTAAAAAGTACGTAAATTTCTCGATGGGAGCAGTTGGAATTTAATGCTAACAGAAAATCAAATGCTAGTTTGCCAAGCATGTTCTAAAATCGAGGATTCAGAATAAATAAAAAAAAACCTTGTTGGTAATCTGGAACTGTTTTTTTTTTATTAAATTTGTGTAAGTGGTATTTCTGTTATAAGATGCGGCGTGTTTTGGGTTCACGGTTGTCTCAAGTTACAAGGTTTTTTTGTCATATTGCGATATTTGTTCAAAATGTATTGTATTGCAATTTGATTCGTATAAAATAAGCTTTTTAATCAAGTATAATACGAATAAGAAAAAGTTTATTGCTGAGTTTTATCTATCAAAAACCTTGTGACAGAACTTAAGGACCGACTAGGTATTTGTTGTTTTAGCGGCAACAGAAATACATAATCTGTGAAAATTTCAACTCTCTGGCTATCACGGTTCTTGAGATACAGCCTGGTGACATACAGACGGACGGACGGACGGACAGCGAAGTCTTAGCAATAGGATCCCGTTTTACTCTTTGAGTACGGAACCCTAAAAAGTAGGCCGCTACACACTGTATTTTGTATTTAAGTACCTTGCGAATACATTAAACTAGTTTTAATGTTGCTGGATTCGTCGATCTAAGAACTCAAAAGAAAAACGGGCGTTATAACTTTGGACGCATAGATTGACGAATCCAGCAACGTAAAAACTAGTTTGATGTATTGAAAAGGTACTTAAATATAAAATACAGTGTGCAGCGGCCTACTTTTTAGGGTTCCGTAGCCAAATGGCAAAAAACGGAACCCTTATAGATTCGTCATGTCCGTCTGTCTGTCTGTCCGTCCGTATGTCACAGCCATTTTTTTCCGAAACCATAAAAAAAAACATTAAGTTTTAGGGGTCCCCATACACAAAACTGAAACTCAAAAATTTTTTTTCATCAAACCCATACGTGTGGGGTATCAATGGATAGGTCTTAAAAAATGATAAGGTTTCTAACATCATTTTTTTCTAAGCTGAATAGTTTGCGCGAGAGACACTTCCAAAGTGGTAAAATGTGTGCCCCCCCCCTGTAACTTCTAAAACATGAGAATGATAAAACTCAAAAAAATATATGATGTACATTACCATGCAAACTTCCACCGAAAATTGGTTTGAACGAGATCTAGTAAGTAGATTTTTTTAAATACGTCATAAATCGTAAACCGCAATTTATTTAACAAAACCCTTCATGTGCGAGTCCGACTCGCACTTGGCCGCTTTTTTTTTTAAACATCTATCGTTAAATTTAAATAATCTTAATTATTTACCAGTGGCGCTAGTGAGCACGTGAACGGGCTCTTGATGAGGGATTTTCAATATGGATTATGCCACCAGCTGGTCTTGTGGCGAGAGGTCTTTTTGACCAAAATTGAAGATGACTATACATTTTACACATTAGTTGATACCTAGACCTCTCGCTACAGCGCTGCCAGCGACAATGATTAGTTGATACCTAGATCTCTCGCCACAGCGCTGCCAGCGACAATGATTAGTTGATACCTAGACCTCTCGCCACAGCGCTGCCAGCGACAATGATTAGTTGATACCTAGACCTCTCGCCACAGCGCTGCCAGCGACAATGATTAGTTGATACCTAGACCTCTCGCCACAACGCTGCCAGCGATAATGATTAGTTGATACCTAGACCTCTCGCCACAACGCTGCCAGCGACAATGATTAGTTGATACCTAGACCTCTCGCCACAACGCTGCCAGCGACAATGATTAGTTGATACCTAGACCTCTCGCCACAACGCTGCCAGCGACAATGATTAGTTGATACCTATACCTCTCGCCACAACGCTGCCAGCGACAATGATTAGTTGATACCTAGACCTCTCGCCACAACGCTGCCAGCGACAATGATTAGTTGATACCTAGACCTCTCGCCACAACGCTGCCAGCGACAATGATTAGTTGATACCTAGACCTCTCGCCACAGCGCTGCCAGCGCCAATGATTGGTTGATACCTAGACCTCTCGCCACAACGCTGCCAGCGACAATGAATTCTGAAAAACCCCCATAAGAATGAGAGCCATCTAAATGAAAGTTTTCTCCATCTCTACCTATTGATCCATTAACAATCTTCGATTTTCGTAATGTTAATATACCGGACGCTCTTGGTTCACGTCATTGTAGAAAACCCTCATTGGATTGGGTTGCTCATGCAGCGTGCCTTCAACCATTTACGCAAAACAGTCACAAATATGTGAACTGGCTCTTATCCTAGTTACAATAACATGCTCCAAAACTGTTGATCGGATGTCTCCTATCTACTTGTTAGTAAATTTCATTTTGTTTGGTTCATCATCATCATATCAGCCGAAAGACGTCCACTGCTGAACATAGGCCTCCCCCAAAGAGTGCCACAATGGCCGGTTCTGCGCCACCCGCATCCAGCGGACTCCCGCGACCTTTACCAGGTCATCAGTCCACCTTGAGGGCCTACCCACGCCGCGCCTTCCGGTACGTGGTCGCCACTCGAGAACATTTCCGCCCCAACGGCCATCGGTTCTACGTGCAATGTGCCCCGCCCACTGCCACTTGCTGTTGCTTTGTTTGGTTATTAGGTTATTACCTACATAATTCCTTTGATCTTTGGTGTTACTAACATATACAATTTTCAGGTATATTATCAATCAAACGATCAGAACCGTCTCTAAACGAGCTGATACTGACCCAAGTAGTGACCGGTCGGCTGCAGGACGCCGCTCTGTGTTACGAACGGCTGGCTCAAGAGGGACAACTGGATAGGCACAGTTTGCGGGTAACTTTACTATTTTCTAGTCTACATACTATCTACTGTGGCCTCTGTGGTGCTAACTTAGCACTGGTGAGACTCCAAATGTGTATTTGCTTAGCCAGATAAACTTTTATTTCATAATACCTATCATCATCATCATATCAGCCGAAAAACGTCCACTGCTGGACTCCCCCAAAAAGTGCCAAAATGACCGGTCCTGCGCCACCCGCATCCAGCGGACTCCCGCGACCTTTACCATAATACCTATACTAAGTATTAAACTATCAAAAATCTTAAATTATACAACAAATTGGCTATTAACGTCGTTATTGATATTTAAACGGATAAGCTCGCAGGTCCGGTTATTTAATACCTTTTCGCTCTTCATACTTAGGTTCTCTAATTTGACAAGCTGTTCCTATAACACGAGTATGTGTTCTTTCAGGGTATGGTAGACTGTTACCTAGGCTTAGATCAGCCGTTCACAGCGTATCGGCTTCTTAGCGAGCACGAGGCTGAAGACTCGGCCACCGAGCTGGCGGCCGAGCCGCTGTGGAGGCTCGGGCGGTTCGAGCAGCTCGACGAGCTCATTAACAAACCACTGGTAAGGCTTACAGGGTAGACTGTTACCTAGGCTTAGATCAGCCGTTCACAGCGTATCGGCTTCTTAGCGAGCACGAGGCTGAAGACTCGGCCACCGAGCTGGCGGCCGAGCCGCTGTGGAGGCTCGGGCGGTTCGAGCAGCTCGACGAGCTCATTAACAAACCACTGGTAAGGCTTACAGGGTAGACTGTTACCTAGGCTTAGATCAGCCGTTCACAGCGTATCGGCTTCTTAGCGAGCACGAGGCTGAAGACTCGGCCACCGAGCTGGCGGCCGAGCCGCTGTGGAGGCTCGGGCGGTTCGAGCAGCTCGACGAGCTCATTAACAAACCACTGGTAAGGCTTACAGGGTAGACTGTTATCTAGGCCTGGATCAGTTTACAGAGCTTTGCCTCCTTAGTTCGAGCAGCTCGACGACCTCATCAGCAAACCACTGGTAAGGCTTACAAGGTAGACTGTTACCAAGGCTATGTCACTAACAGAGTACCTACTTGGCTTCTTAATGACGACGAGGCTTAAGACTCGACCACGGAGTTGGCAGCCGAGACGCTGTACAGGCTCGGGCGGTTCGAGCAGCTCAGCAAACCACTGGTAAGGCTTACAGGGTAGACCTAGGCCTGGATTAACTAACAGAGTGTCCTTAGTGTCACGAAGCTATGACTCGGCCACGATTCTGGCGGCTGAGCCGTAGTAGAGGCTTGGGCGGTTCGTGCAGCTTGAAGAGCCCGTTAACAAGCCAATTCACCACTAGCGAGTAGACTGTTACCAAAGCCTGGACTAGTTCACAGAATACAGCTTCTAGAGCGAGTACGTGGTCAAATAGCGCTCTTGGACTACTTTACCTAAAAAGCATGGACATAGGATACTCTGGACAGGCTATACGTGATGCCACAACGAGGGACGGAAAGGCTCCTATGCAGCTAAATTAAAAACTGGTCTTAAAATGGCTGATGGCTTACCATAAATAACCTACTTCATTTGGACGGGTAATGGTTTGTAGGGCTTCTTCATACTTAATCAGTTGTGCCCAACAAAAAAAAAGTGGAACTATGACAATGACAACGAATGATATATCTGTTTCTGTCACACTTATTGCGTTTGGTATAGCACTGTCGCGCTCGCTCGTGGTATTATTATTACCATAGCCTGTCCAGAGTATCCTATGTCCATGCTAAAAAGTTTTACGTCTTGGTATCAATGTGACCAAACAAGTATAGTGTTTATTCCAAGATCTACACAATTTTGTTGTTACAGCCAAGTTCCCGAGAAAACTGGGGCATCCTAATGGGCCGCATATTCCTCTCCTATCGCAGTCAAGACGCACACGCCTTCCAGCTGTCCTGTAAGGCCGCGACGGCGCAGCTGCTGGCCCAGATGGACGGGGAGACGAGGGGCGAGAGCGCGCTGCGGAGCGGCTATCAAAGCGTGCTCGGATTGCATGTCATTACTGAGTCGGGACGTGTGGGGGAAGTCTTGCAAAGGTATCGTGCATGTCTTGTTTTTTGGTACTACGACGGTGGCAAACAACTTGATGGCAGATGGATGATGGAGATGGATGGGGTCTTAGTACAAAATGTATGTGACGCCGAAGACCTGTCGCATGCAGGGAAGATACTATTGCTCATTTTACAACTGCATTGTGGCGTTTACTGGAACTAGATATTCTCAAACTAATGGGCGGCTTTTGTAGAGACAGGGCTTGACAATTAACGGTATTGAAAGTCGTTGTTTTTTTTAAATAACATGCGCCACTTCCTTTATTTTTGTTTTGGTAGATTAAAGCTATATTGAATCAACTTCTGCACTATTCTTTTAGTGTTGTTTGAAAATCGCTTCGACATTTGAAATTGAATGCTTACATTGGTTGTATTATTAGGAATGAAACACACACGAACCGAATTAAGAAATGTAATCGCTGTTTCTATAAATATTCGACGAATGTGAAATTAATTCGTGATTTTACGTTCGAAGCAACATTCACGAGCGCCCCTCGTCGCGAAATGACAGTTCCGTTTATTGCGGCGCCGATTGACAGTCGTATAATGTTTATATGTTTCTATAGTTAATTTCCTCATTGATTAACCAGCTATTCATTGCAGACTGAAAAGCTTAACCGACGGTGACCGGCAAGCTACGGATGTGTTAAACAGGTTGCTAGACGAATGGCGACGGCGGCTCTCCGTAGTTCAGTCGGACGTGCGGACTGTAGAGCCTTTGCTGAGGCTTCGACGGATATTGTTGCAACAAACACAGGTATTACGTCTGGTTTTGATGACCAATAATGGGGAATGGATGAAAATTTTAGAAGTGCCTGATTACTTTGTTGGTGATAGGAATAATCTTCCTTAGCACCAGAAAAAAGTTGCAGACTTATCAGCTGCGTCAATTATTTCTGAAAAATATAAACAGTTTCCTCACTTACGTTTTGGGTTTAGGACGGCGAATGAGACACTTTCTTTGATCAGTCTCATATTACAAAAAACATTGTAAATATCTGACCCTGGCAATGACAAATATAGCTGCTGCAGCTGTGAATATCATTGCCAGTGTCAGTTTACCACGGATTTTTAAGATATTTTTTTGTAATATGAGACGGATTTAGCAAAGTGTCTCATTCGCCGTCTTAAACCCAAAACGTAAGTGAGGAAACTGTTTATATTTTTCAGAAATAATTGACGCAGCTGATAAGTCTGAAACTTTTTTCTGGTGCTAAGGAAGGTTATTCCTATCACCGAAAAAATAATCAGGCACTTCTAAAATGTTCATCCATTCCCAATTGTATAAACCTTTGTAGCAGTTTTTCCCGAGGCTACTCTTAACCCATTCAAAGCCAATGACTCACATAATTATAAGTCATGCCTTTACGAACGATTTTTGTTTGAAGCGGAAGAATGCTGCTACGCGCTACAACGTAGCATAGCACATATAGCATTGCCTTCAACGGGTTAACATTGCCAACAGATTCGTAGCGCTCGTAGCGGGTTCCTTAGTTTTCCCGCTACGTAGCAAAGCGCATACGTAGACGGTTCCTGGTACGGAAGGAAGAAGAACCTCTTACAATTTTTGCACTAATGGGGCGTAATATTCTAGATGCTTGATTCCTTCAAATTGACATTTATTTACAGGAATTACTGGAGCCGACACACCCAGCCACTGCAGGCATATTCAAGGCTTGCATAGGTAACCTTTGGCTTCAGAGTGCGAAACATGCTAGAAAAGCTGGAATATTTCAACAGGTAAAAACACTTTAAATGTTTCAACGGATTCCGCTAATATTCTTTACAGTTATATTTCAATTTATGAGTCAGGTTGCGTGCAGTTATGTCCAAAAATAATCCATTTTCATTACCCATTCCTAGGACATTTTACAAAAAGTTGTACACTGTTTTCTGTTTTCACAATTTTAAGATTTTTGTATATTCAGCCTAATAGGTGAAAAAGAGTGCCCCAAATTTGTATGTTTCCATTCCTTTACTTTTCGACACATGCTGCTTGTACGGAATGGAAAAATGGAAGTTGTATGAACAATATGGGAGACCTTTCTTCTCCTACGAACGGGGTATCGATACCGCGTAGGGATAAACTAAAATTTCAAAATTCTGAGAAGAATAAGTGTACAGTCACGTATAATAACGTGTGAACGGTTTCGAACTTATGCCTGGGGAATAGGATTAAAAAACGCATATATCTTTTTTAGACTTGACCGTGCCTAAAACTTTTCATAAAATGGGTCTTGTACAGTCACCGGCATAAATATATGATGGAACAAAGGCTGCAAAAATATCTGATGACAACTAATAGAGTTGTCATCAGATATTTTAGAGCCGTAAGAGCGTGTCAGATTTTTGCAGCATTTGATTCATCATATATTGATGCCGGTGACTGTACGTTGATATTTTTAATTTCAGTCATACATGTACATATTGAACGCAGAAGAGTACCGTCCCGAAGAGCTGTTCATAGAGAAGTCGAAGATGTACTGGGCTCGTGGCCAGCACGAGCACGCGTTTACAACGCTCAGGAGAGGTTTGGAAGATGCGTACCCACAGATGGACAAACTGACTAATGAACAAAGGTGAGATTCAATTATCCTTATATTATTATGTGAAGTTAGTTAGGCGCTAGAACGACAACTTCTTTAAAACCATAATGGAAGGAATAATAGAAGGAAGTAGAGGCAGGGGCACGTACCGGAAGGCGCGGCGTTGGTAGGCCCCCACAAGGTGGACTGATGACCTGGTAAAGGTCGCGGAGGCCGCTGGATGCGGGTGGCGCAGGACCGGTCACTTTGGGACTCTTTGGGGGAGGCGTATGCCCAGCAGTGGACGTCTTTCGGTTGATATGATGATGATGAGGCAGGGGAAGACCACGGGGCAGTTATATGGACCAAATAAAGGAAGAAAGTCGTATCAGCGAGTCAAGGAGATGGCGTACGACAGAGAGAAGTGTTGAATACTCCACCGACAAGAGGATAACTCTTAAATTTAAAGAGAGAAGAGTGAAGTTGGGGTAGCATAATTTTGTTAGCACTGGCAGTATATCTGGATTTTGGGTTGTACCAAAACTGTCTGTAATTGTAAGAGGTGTTCCATAACCCTAAACTTTGCAAAGTAAGAAAAAAATCGTGCGTTCAAGTCTCGTTTGCGCTGCATAAAGGGCAAAAAATCGTTATAGAAAAAAATGCAAAAAGGTAACTAAAGAATTGGTGCATTTTTAAGTTATAGAAAGTTTGTCAATTTTAATGGTGTGGTATAGCTTCCGGCGCCATATTTAACGTTGATCGGTCTGTAATCGTAAGGTGGTGTATCGTTAGTGACGTTACTTAGACCGCTTTGAATAGAAAATAAATCTCCCGTGAGTTTCAGACATATTGCATTACAATGAAACGGGTCACTCACGTCTTTAAGGGAGTTCGATTGCCATACAAAGCGTTATTTGACATTCGCAGGCTAACGGCGTGATATTTTAAGAAACTTATTTAACAAACTTTCATCAATTGGCTTCCCATTTCCGCCAAATTCCCCCTTTCCTAGAATAAACTTGTATAAACTAGATTAATTTGAGAAAAATTGTTTTCCCAAAATATCACGTGACAAACCAATTTCTCAAATTAATCTAGTTTATACAAGTTTATTCTAGGAAAGGGGAAATTTGGCGCAAATGGGAAGCCAATTTACGAAAGTTTGTTACATAAGTTTCTTAAAATATCACGCCGTTAGCTTACGAATGTCAAATAACGTTTTGTATGGAAATCGAACCACCTTAAGGCCGAATATCACTCGACATGTTTCGAATATATCCGCGATTCTTGATTACTACGCCGAGACGGAGACGAGAATCTACCCTCTTTCGGTATATACCCCGTTCTTGTAAAAATGTAATTTGTGCCATAGGAGAACACCGTTCATCTCAAATGTTGTACCTTGTTTAGGGAAAAGGATCCAACCCACCAGACATCACTCTATTGAAATGTATGACTTTTGTTTCAGCCAGAAGGTTTCAAATTCAAATTTTACACCGTGTGGGTTGGATCCTTTTCCCTAAACTACGTCCCTATTGGCTGCTGTTTTCTTGTTAACTTTTCGAAATACTCTATATTTTCTCCGAGTTAAATACTGCCGTGCTTACGATAATAGCAGTAACTTCGTTTGAAATGCAATTCAAATGTTTACCTGAGTCTAATTCAAATAAAGAAAAGAATTGAATAATATTCCGAATAGAGTTACTGCTATTTTCGTAACCGCGGCAGAATACACCCATGAATAAAGTAATCAGGATAATTGAGGGACATTATTTTCCGTCGTAAAACTATAAAATATATTTCAGGAAAATATGTGCCAAAGCGAAGCTGCTCATAGCCAAGTATAATGATGAGACTACGAACGTGGATGTCGACGTGAATATAGGATACTACAAGGAAGCGGTCGATGTCTTCAAGCAGTGGGAAAAGAGCTTGGTAAATATTAATATCATAATGTTGTAATAAATAAAGTGTTGCTATTCTATTTTTGATGACCAATGTAATTTCGCATTATGAAGATTTATTGAATCAGGCGTTAGTTTGCGGAAGTCCATGATATGTTACGAGACCAATATTCCTTTGCTATTCTGCTAAAAAACGTGATGGTCCATCAGCGGAGATGGGATGCTACTATTTGCGTATTTTGCATTCGATTAATGCGCCCACTCTCCCTCCACACGTGCGAACATGCAAATTATTACAGCAAACGGAACTGGTGAGAGAGACCAAGGATAAGGGTGAATAAGCACCATGTACAAAGCTGTGTTTTCATAACGCCTAGCTGTTAAGCTGGAATCGCACTGACAGTGTGTCAGTGACAGTGAGTGATGACCAATAATGAAAAACCTCGACACGTGTTTCGCCTCTCTACGAGGCATCATCAGGAGATGCTGGCAGGAGATGTTGCTTGCGCCACGTCCACTGAACAAATGAGCCGTCTGGAACCGTCAGCCATATTTATATTCTGACCCCCCATACTACCATGCATGCGTGAAAGAGATGGAAGAACATGGCATGGCAAACATGTAATTATTTGCATGTTTGCACGTGTGGAGGGAGGGTGAGCGCTTAACCGCATGCAAAATACGCAAATAGTTACATCTCATCTCCGCTGATGGACCAGCACGTTTTTTAGCGGAATAGCAAGGGAATATAGTTCTCGTAACATATAAAGATTTCGCAAGTTAGGTACCATTAAACTCGAAATATAGTTTTTGGTCTAGACTTCTAGAGGATACTTGAAGTGCTACTTTAGCTTACGCAGGTTATTTATGATTAACGAACAGTCGATTAATAACATCTGTTTAAGTTTTGAACGGTGTCTATTTGAGTGCCTTGAGCGTTAAATGCTAACCAAGGGCTAAATTCTGAAATGCGCTATCAGATTTTATGTCAACTGTCTTTTATGCGTGTCTGTATTTTATGCGTGTGTCAAATATCTGTCCTTTGTTAAATATCTATCGTTATATGCGAATAATCACAATTATTTACTAGAGGCGCTAGTGCGCCTAACGGGCTCTTAACATATTGCCAAGTGTGGGAATTGCCCACTGATTATCAGATTAGATAAAAATCAAGTTTAATTTGGGTTCTTTAATTTTCAATTCCTGTTTCGTCAAGGTTTGCTTAGGCGCGTACTACGAGAAAGTAAGCAGCGGTGATACAGCAGGAAGCAGCGGCCCGCACTGGACCCGCAGGCTGTACGCTCTCAACAGCTACGGCAAAGCGCTGCAGTATGGACACAAGTATCTGTACCAGAGCATGCCCAGAATGCTGTCTATATGGTAAATATTGCACTTTCAGAAGCATTTTCACAAGCTGACAAAATACTATAAACAGAATAATAATATACCCCCAGAAGATTACAAAAACCTACTTTTGACAAACATCATCGAAAACATTTCCCTGATGTTGTTCATATATTACGTCATTTCAAAATAGGGAGGGGGGGGGGGGGTGATGGGGGGGGGGGGGTTTGTTTGTTTCCAAAATCGACAAAAAACTATGACGTAATATATGGACAAGCTCTTATCAAAATGCTGCCGTGTCATGACAAAACACTGTAACTTAAAAAAGTGCATTCTTCAGAAACCGCAATAAACGTTTTTTCTCGTTAAGTGGCCATAAAACTGTGAATATTTATCCGATTTTGATGAAATTTGGGCAAAGTATTGATAATGTTGCTCATAAAGTATACAAATCATAAAATATCATTTTTTTTTATTATTTCATGCATTTAAAGACCAAAACGTGTTTTGTCACGACATAAGTTGGTAATACTAATATAAATCGTCGTGACAAAACACTGTAACTATCATGTTACAGTGTATTGTCGTATACTCGTAAGTATGAAAACTCTACTTAAAATTTTAGCTATTGATTAATATTAACACCATCAATTCTTCTTAGACCAGATTTGACCGAAAAAAGAATAATGTTTATACCAAGATTAGATAGGTACTATTTTGACGTTTAACTTTAGATTATGTACTTATTCCTGTTTGGTCAATCTGTTCTCAGTATTTGAAAGGGAACAAAGGACTACATAAATATAAATGAAAATAAAGAGGGCAAGGTTAGGTAATCTTTTATATTCTCATTATCATTAAAGTATTATCATCCGTAGTAATTAAAAATCAATATCTCGTTCCGTTGCCAAATCATCAACATCAGATACAACGAATTCTTCAAAAAATTGTCTTCTTGATTGTGGCATAAACTGACATAATTTCAGAAGTTCTGTCTTATTTTCTTTGCAAAATCCTCTCCGGTTTTCTTGTTTTTTAATCTTATCTAACTTTTTATCATCCATTAACTTTTTCAATGCAATTTCCAGTCTTTTTCAAAAAAGATATTTCCTTGTAACTCGTATCATCATAGTTCGTTTTTACAAATAAAGACAGACAGCCTTTTCCTTTGTTCAATTTCAAACCTATGTATATTAAAACCATCAGGATATTTAACTTTACTCTCATTCTGGAATAAATAAACATTTTTGTGTGTCAGAACTAGCGTTTCATTATTTTTTCTAGATTGTTTTATTTTTTCATGAAAATCATATATTTCGAATGCTCTGTTTAGGGGAATGGTTATGCGCGTAATATAGTATAGAAACAGTTTTGATTGACGCTTAGTTGTGAACTGTTAATCGATAGTCAAAACGAACCCTTTTTAGAGTATATTAAACCGGGCATTAGTAATGTTTACAAACACTTCACAACCAAAACACTCACTTCAAGGCTGGTGTTGCGCGATTGTAACCACTGTTTACCTTAAGATACAGTGTTTTGTGGTAACAGTTACGACAAAACACTGTATCTTAAGATAACAGTCGACAAAAAACGTCAGTGCTGTTTTGGCAAAACACTGTATTTAGAGATACAGTGATTAGTCAAAACAAGACCCTAGTTTTAGAAGTTACAGTGTAAAATGCTTTGAGGTATTTCATTGATTTAAGTACAAAATGAGTGGTCTGTTAGCAGGCATATATAGATATGGACCCAAAAAGCTCAATTATTGATGTTAGCACAAAACACTGTAACTTGAGTTACAGTGTTTTGTCATGACACGGCAGAATGGTGCTTATACATATATTGCCCACAGTTAGATTTGTATTCAATAGGCACCCGCCAGCAATGGCAGTAGATATTCAGACAATTATGAGGATAACATTTGGAATGTTTTAAGTATTATGACTTCAAAAATTGTGTTGGAAGATTCAACTTGTATGTTTCCCTGATGACCACAATGTTCGACTTCAACTTGACTCAGTGGTACTAAACACTCCCTGGGTGGTACAGTCGCCATCACATACATCGGAGCAAACAAGCACGTCACAAACATCGGAACACACCTCTATTTTCAAGGCATTAGGGTGCATGTGCCGATATTTTTGAACACCTATAGTGTACCTATGTATGTGATGGCGACTGTACTAAAAAGTGACAAACTTAAAGGTCAAATAATGTATGCCATACGATTAAATAAATACCATGACTATTTCTATCAAAGGATTCATCTTCTACCTAGCGTTATCCCGGCCTTTGCCAGGGTCCGCTTTCCTACTCGCTTTTTAACCCCCGGCGGTAAAAGACGGGTGTTATAAGTTTGTCATGTCTATCTGTCTGTCTGTGACATCGTAGCTCCTAAACGAATGGACCGATTTGAATGCGGTTTTTTTATCCAATAGCTGACGTGATCGAGATGGTTCTTAGCTATGTTTCAACAAAGCCGTTTTAGAGCACATACTTGTATACATAGAAAACATCCATGACTCAGGAACAAATATTCGTGCTCATCACACAAATGAATGCCCTTACCGGAATTCGAACCCAGGACCTGCGGCTTCGTAGGCAGGGTACAGTCGCCATCACATACATAGGTAACACTATAGGTGTTCAAAAATATCGGCACATGCACCCTAATGCCTTGAAACTAGAGGTGTGTTCCGATGTTTGTGACGTGCTTGTTTGCTCCGATGCATAGTATTTTATTGCTTTCATAAACGGGACTGTGAATAATGTGTTGATTATGTTTTCTAAACAGGATAGCAATTAAATAGTCTTGTAGTGTGTAATCATTGCAAACGGGACCGTCTTAGACCTGAGTATTTTAACTACCCTCGCTTCAATTGTTCCTTAGGCTGGACGTAGAAGTGACATCTTCAGACACGAGCATCCACTCAGTGCTGGCGCAAATGACGGAGGTGATAAAGACGTATTCGGAGAGATTGCCTCTTTACCTGTATTTGACGGCTTTCTCACAAATTGTGTCCAGAATTTGCCATCCGGTTAAAGAAGTAAGTACACAAGTGTATGTGACCTGGGTAGTAAGACATTATTACTCTAATATAACGTCTTCGTCATCATTATCAGCATATATATCTATCAGCGACATTTTGGTCAAAATAGAGTTATATATATCGTTGAAATCAGCGTTTTTTTCTGCGTCGATTGAGCCCGGTTTCATGGCGATCTGATGACTTTCATGTCGCTTAAGGTAATACAAAAATAAGCGCCAAATTTATAAAATGTTACTTTATGCGACACACTTTTTGAGTAAAATCTAAGCTGTGTCACTTAACCGTACACTCAATCATAACCATGGTCGCATACAGTATTTTTAAAAATCGTTAATATTCGATGTTATGGTATGGTATGGTCAAAGAGTGCGCGCAGATTCAAGGCAATGGCCATAACTCCTATGCACCGAACCGCTGCTTTCCGAGGTAGCTTCAAGTTCGCGGCGTCTAAGTGCTGGAATGATATCCCTCCCCCTATCCAAGGGGCGCTTAGCAGATACACCTTTAAGCGTAAGCTTAAAGGCTATTTGTTGACGCTCCAAAAATCCTAATCCTAATCCTGCACTTTTGACAGCAAAAATATGCCAATTGCACATTTTTATCTAGTTTTTGTTTTTAGTTTAATAGTAAAATTTACTTTAATGTGTAACGTAGTTATTATTTTATTAAAGCTGCATGTAGGTAGTGCTGTATGTATTATCTCACTATGTATTTATGTTTATTTCTCTCTCGCCTTGCACAATTAATTATATGTATAGTTGTGTAATTATAATTGTATGACGTTTCCGTGAGTCACCAACGGTGCTGGCTGACAATCAGCGCTGTAGGTGTCTGACTGACACCTCAGCATAATGCTGAGCCAGTGTCCGGTTCACGGCCGCAGAGACACACTTGTTACATGTTTTTTACTGATATTTTTATTTATTTTTGCTTAATATATGTGTCCTGTGTGTTAGTGAATAAATGTATCTTTCTTTCTTTCTTTCTTTCTATGTTATGTCACTTAAAGTGTTTCTTCCAGGTGCATATTTCATAAGATAAGGTTAAGTGTTTCTTCGGACATGTTGAAAATAACTGTTGTCGCATGATGGTGTCGCTTCAATGGTTCTTCCGGGATTTTTTTGGGGGCTTTTTCACTTAAGCGACATTTATTTTCGAACCCGCCTTGTTTAGGAGAATAACATTATTTTTATTAAATAGCTATTATAATTTGAAATAACACGTGCATATAACTCAACGCTCTAAGTTAACAAGAATTAAAGTTACGATTGTTTTTATCAAAAAAAAAACTTTAAAATGCTCTCCTGTAAAATTCAAAAAATGTCGCTTTAGTGGTTTTGCCTTTCCACCTTCGATATATATATATATATACGTCCTGCTGGAAAGTAAAGTTGGATGGACGAATCGATGAACGATGGACGAGTGGGAATGGGCCATGAGAAACGGAAACCTTCCTCACTAATATTTATCATCATCATGTCAGCCGAAAGACGTCCACTCCCCCAAAGAGTGCCAAAGCGACCGGTCCTGCGGCATCCGCATCCAGCGGACTCCCGCGACCTTTACCAGGTCGCCTTCCGGTACGTTGTCGCGACTCGAAGGCCTTTCCGCCCCAACGGCCATTGGTTCTACGTGCAATGTGCCCCGCCCACTGTCACTAAAATTTAGCGATTCGAAGGGCTATATCGGTTATCTTGGTTGTGCTGCTGTTAGCCTTATTTCTGGTGCGATCATGCAGAGAAACACCCAATAAATAGCCCTCTCCATTACTCTCCCTGTTTTATGCTAATATCCAAATAGGCATCTGCTGCCACTGATTTGGTACATAAGACTTGAGAACGTGACTTATATTTTCAGAAGTTTTGGAATTTATTAACTTTTTCGTTGTAATCACTGTTTCAGAAGACTAGTGATGTTACGTGCATTATATTTTATTATTTCGTAGCTTAGTCATCACGCATGCAGCTAACACTAACAATTTTCCTCAGGTATACCTCCAACTAAAAGCGATAATCGTGAAGCTAATAATGGCGTACCCGCAACACACACTCTGGATGATGATGAGTGTGATCAAATCAGCGTATCCGCAGCGCATCAAGCGGTGTACGGACGTTTTTGCAGAGCCGAGACTCAAGGAACCACATATGCTCAAGCTGGTTAACGACTTTACTCAGCTTGCTGAGAAGCTGATTGAGCTGTGTAATAAACCGATTGTGGGCAGTGGATCGGTAAGTAAGAGTAGGGTTACTCCTACCTGTTAGGTACAGTCACCGGCAAAAATATATGATGGAACAAAGGCCGCAAAAATATATGATGACAACTCTATTCCTAGAGCCGTAAGAGCGTGTCGGATATTTGCGACCTTTTATTTATCATATATTGATGCCGGTGACTGTACAATTGGCATGATGCCTCATGTTAAAATTGATAACGTAGTGTTGCTAATTAGTAAACAATCAAATTATCGTTATAAAGTATAAATCATAAAATAAAATAAAAATCATAAAAAGATATGGGTTGGCGAGAGCATGCCAGCAATAGGGCCGAGTGGAGGAAAATGGGGGAGGCCTTTGCCCAGCAGTGGGACACCCAAACAGGCTAAGAAAAAAAAAAAAAAAAAAGATATGAATGTTTCGAAAAAATATGCATTTTTTGTACTGTCCAAGAGTAAATTTAAAGCTACCAATTAAATTATTACGCTTTTATAGAAATAAAATTGTATGACAAGTACATACTTGTCATACAATTTTATTTCTACATTTAGGTACATACCTAAACGTAGTATTTCGCGACCGAAACAGCAATTTACCTGATTTTCCATACGACAATTAGTACAAATAGCAGTTGCGACGTCATACTTGTGTCAATCAGTATGAAGCGTTTTGCGTTACCGCCAGCGAGGTCAATCTTTGTCTCAAAATTTTGGGTATTAATGTTATTTAATTGTAGTTGCTCCCATACAAACATTTGTACCTCTCCAAAAACTGGTTCGAATGGCATCGTAAAAAATCTAAGTCATTATCCCTATTGGTAACCGCTGCGATTTCCCCCCGTCTTCTGTTACCAATGATAACTACTGGAAAAAAAGAATAAAAGTTACCACTTAAGTGAAGGTGGTAACTAACAGCTGGGTTTTTTTCTATTAGGTGGGAATAAGCCTGAGTATATTATCAGTAAACAATATTAAATGGGTCTCAAAAAAAAATCAAGTGGTCCATAACTTTACTTAACACATTCAGTGCCGGGAGTCCGACTAGCGGGCGCCTACGCCGTAGTAGGGGTCGGCTACGAGCGTAGCGATTCTTGGCCTACAAACCAGAAAAATAATGCTACGACGTAGCACACGTAGCGTTGCTCGAATGGGATAACTAACTAGCGTCTGCCAACAAACCGCACCGTGGTTTGGCAGAAGTTAGTTAGTTAGTTATATAAGTTTCTGTCAAAAAAATCATTTTTGGTACAAGCTTTTATTGCCGACTGTACTTTTCTGCAAACCATCATCAACTACTCATTGAGACGGTTCTAACGAGCCCAAACTCGATGGGGTTGTGTCATTTTATTGCGGAGTTCCTATGGCCAACTTCCTGCTACAGCATCAGATCAGCTCCAAGTCATCATAATATTGCATTGTCATGCAATATACATATGCATGCAAAATTTCAGCTCAATTGGATAACGGGAAGTGACTGAAAAATGGATTACAAATTTTGACGAACAACTTACACACTTACATATTTACATACGAACAGTGCAAGTTAATATAAAGCTTGTAAAAAAACAGATCTTGAATGAGCAGTGTGACAAATTTACAAAAAATCCTTTGTCATATTTGCTAACTTTGATATGACACGACTCATAGCGTCTTGAACAAATCATGCTTATTTTGGGTACGATATCGTAGTGTTACATCCACGTTATTCCCTTTTAGACAACAACGGTATCGGCTCTAGTCCGGACACTACCACGCCTGCTGGCTAGCGAGAACTTCAGTCACATAATGATGCCTTTTCAAGAGTTCTGTAAGATCGTGCTGCCATCCAAAGCGGCCCGTCAGGAAAGGATCGACTTCAACATACCGGCATCTCCACCAGTATATCTAGCGGGCATCGAAGAGAATATCACTATATTGCCTTCGCTTCAGAAGCCAAGGAAAGTCACATTGAAAGGTATACATTTGTATCGGAACACTTTCTTTTCGCAACTAACGTTTGGCAGAATTATTCATTTCGCAACTTTTCATTTCCCAAACTCTGAAACTGTAAATATTTCAGGGCCATCGTGTAGAACCCTAGAGGTTAGGTTAGATTAGTTTATAAAATACTGAAATATTTAAAAGTTTCAGAAATATTAAGAGGTTGGGAAATGAATCAGGTTGCCAAACGTTAGGTTGGGAAACATTAGTGAACCATTTGTATCATTAATATCTAAAAAAGGCTCCTGAGGCCCTACCGTGGTTCGTATATCTATGTCTGTCGCACTTGGTTATAGTTTTCTTTTTTTAGGCTCAGACGGAAAGGCATACATTATAATGCTGAAGCCCCGAGATGATCTCCGGAAAGACTATCGTTTGATGGAATTCAATGTGGTAGTCAATAGATTTCTGCAGGTACGCTACAGCTTATGTTTTTTTATAATTCATCATTCTCTTAAATTACTGTAAATATTATGTACTTAACTACTTATAGTTAGTTCTGAATGACCGTTAAGTTTTATGTATTTTTTTAGGATGCGCCGGAGACGCGGCGTCGTAGACTCTATATTAGAACATACTCGGTTCTACCCCTGAATGAAGAGTGTGGCGTCATAGAATGGGTGCCTAATTTGGTTGGATTGAGGCCGGTATTGCTCCATATTTACAAGCAAAAAGGTAGGTATTTCACCTATAGAAAAGTGTACGTGTGTATGTGTCAATATTTAACTTGCATGTTCTTAAGGTATTGTACGCTTATCAAGTTTGATGTTTTGATAAACCACAAATTTTATCCATACTTCCATACCTACTAATATTATCTGTCTGTCTGTCTCTCAGTCTGTTACCTCTTCACGCTTAAACCGCTGAACGGATTTAGATGCAATTTGGTATGGGGATAGTTTGAGTCCCGAGGAAGGACATAGGATAGTTTTTGTTTCGGAAATCACCTCCTAAGGGGGTAAAATGGGGGGTGAAAGTTTGTATGGAGCTACGATATAAACGAGTTCCACGCGGACGGGGTCGCGGACAGATGCTAGTTCTATATTAACTTCTGCAAGTTTCACAAAAATGTTGAACAATGTTTAGGTACTAAAGAAAGCTAATTCTATCCCGGTTTCATTTTGCGAGGGTCTTTCCTGCTAACTTTTCCACTGCGAACGATCCTAATTCATAATTCATTTAATCATTGCCAAAGGCAATTCAAAGGCGTCCCCTTTCGTGAGTCCATGTCGGCCTTCAGGACGTCCAGCGATCGGTTTTATAAAATATATATCACTTAAACATGTGTTTTAAAGGAATTCACACCAGTAACCGCGAACTGAAAGAAATGATGTGTGCGAAAAACGACCCGTTCGACAAAAAGAGACGCATGTATGAGGATAAGCTGCTGCCGCGACACCCGCCCGTCTTCCAGGAATGGTTCCGGAGAGTCTTCTCAGACCCTTACGGGTGGTGAGTCCATACTTTCAAAGTCAAACTTTTAATTTTCCACTTTTTAAAATTTTGTAGGGTTCCCTACTCAAAGTGTAAAACGGGACCCTATTACTAAGACTCCGCTGTCCGTCTGTCTGTCACCAAGCTGTATCTCACTGATACAGAGATCGTTCCAGTTGAAATTTTCACAGATGATGTATTTCTGTTGCCGCTATGACAACAAATACTAAAAACAGAATAAAATAAATATTTTTATAGATAATGGTACGGAACCCTTCGTGCGCGAGTCCGACTCACACCTGGCCGGTTTTTTAAATTATTTTTTCTACTCCTGTACCGTTATCTGTCATTTATATAGGCTGTAGCTTAAATACAATGACACCAATAATAAAGTCGTCGATAAACTCTATGCTCTTGGCCCATAAACGCACTGTTTAGCGTACTTTTATGGTTCATAAATGTTTCATAAAAGCGCTCTTTATTGACGACATATTGGTGTCATTGTATTTGAGCTACAACCTATATAAATGACAGATAACGGTACAGGAGTAGAAAAAATACTGTTATGTGAACTTTATAACTATTTTTGATAATTAAGGTCCTGTCATATTTTCTTAAGAGGGGCCCCTTAGGAAGATATGACAGGACCTCATTTTAAAACGACTGGCTATTTTACTCTGAAACTTTGTACTTAGAATAAGTTAAGGTATATCCAGGTGTGTAATTAGTTTATGTAACTTCAGATACCATAGTAAAAAAATACAGTGAATTTAAGTTTTCCATACAAAACTTATATTTGCTGTATTTCGTTTGTTTTAGAAACTGGAGCCACATAAACTAATTACAGATATACCCCATGTCATTGTTTATGCAAAGTTTCGTTACAAACCAACACGTAGTTTTAAAATGAGAACGAAACTCCGTTTGTATGGGAAGGTGAGATTCGGCCGCGCTTGCTGGGGACTCTTAATTCTAAAGAATCTCAAAACTGTTAGATTTTTCTAAACTCAAAACTAAAATTAAAAGTTTGGCTTAGTCGACGAACTATGTACAAACTTTTCTACAAATGCTGACCTAACTGAATTATCAATCAATCATTTATTTATTCCAGATAACAACGGTCCATACATTACAAAATAAAAAATAAAAAATTATCATTAGTGTGTTAGTTCAAGTAACTTAAAAACTTATGTTAGTAGATATAGAATTTACATTACATGTTGGTCCCAGTGCTTCATTATGGGACAGTCCAGCCTATTTGCTATAATTGCTAGGCGGCTGTTGGGGCTGTCCCTTACACGGCGCTTCATGCCGGCGACCCGTTTTCGCAAGATTGCGTGGAAACCGTCTACTCGTGTCACGGCAAACATTCCCGAAGCGCTACAGTGTCTAGGAAGACCCAACAGTAACCTAAGCGTATTATTATACTGAACGCGCAAGACGTTGATTGCCCTAGACGTTGGTTGATTATATCACAGTTAGCATCAAAAGTAACTACGCAATCAAAGACTTTAAAAGTTATGTTACACTTTTAATAAAGACTTGACGTCTTTGTTTGCGTTGCGTAGCTACTTTCGATGCTGACTATACCTACAAATGCAGTTAGTCATCATCCTCCTAGCGTTATTCCCGGTTGTGCCCCTAAAGGAACCCGCGGGGTCCGCTTTGACACCTAATCCCAAGATTTGGCATAGGCACTAGTTTTATGAAAGCGACTGCCATCTGACCTTCCAACCCAGAGGGAAAACTAGACCTTATTGGGATTAGACCGGTTTCCTCACGATGTTTTCCTTCACCGAAAAGCTAACGGTAAATATTCCGTACATAAGTTCCGAAAACCTCATTGGTACGAGCCGGGATTCGAACCCACGACCGCCGCTTGACAGCCGCATGCTACCACTAGGCTACCGTAGCTTCCGTAGCTACAAATGCAGTTAGTATATTATTTTAAATGTTTTAGGTATCAGGCGAGATCGGCGTACATAAGAACGACCGCCGTTATGTCAATGGTTGGATATATTTTGGGTAAATAACACATATTTAATTTGACTTCGTAACCATGGTGATCCTACAAACGTATATCACTGAAAAATAACCACATCTATAGATCTACATGACCATGCTATGGACAAAAACACGAACATATTTATTTATTCATTATTTGCATCATGCAAGAAGACCCATGTTTACAAATACACCTTACAAACTAACATACACATGTTAATTTACAAAATAAAGGCAAAATAACGCGTTAGGACGGCGACGCGTGGTAATTGGCTACCTACTTTCCTAAAAAAATATATTTAGTCGGTCAGTTCGATTATCAAAAAATATCGGACAAGTATTTTTTTGTACTCGTCGATTAAAATCTGTGTATTTAGATTTCATAGAGAATACTGCAACGTCACTCTTTTTTTTGTTGTTGTCCATGTTACTGTCGAAACAATCGAAATAACTGTTTCGATACGCTCCAGACAACCGATTTTTTTTTTAAAATAGAATTAAAATAAATTTGACCAATCACGTGGCTGCTTTACCGAACTGTAATGAATTGGACCAATAGAATCGCTTTGATTATTGAGTTTACTCGTTGATGTCGTACGCTCGTTGATGTCTTTTAAGATATCAACGAGCGTACGAGCGATAGGCTGCACTTCGTTTCAACAGTATCTAGTTTGTTTAATTAGTTAAGTTGACTCGTAGAAAATTAATTTTAATGAACTCGTACAAAAAGTATTGTTCACAATAGTGTTATAATCAAGCTTTTTAATCTCGTACCTTACTTAGGCCACTCAGCAAGCTTCGTGGCCTAAACACGGTACTCGACTAAAAAGCTCTCTATTATAACACGATTGTGAAAAATACTATTTATTTTGTCAATCAAACAAAAAATGGTGAAGATAGAACCCATTAAAGTTCTGCGTGACGTCACAGTATGCTAAAAAGTGTACCATAATATGACGTCACGCGGAACTTTAACGGGCTCTCTTCACCATTTTTTGTTTGATAGACAAAATAAAAAATACCTGTCCAATATTTTTTGATAATCTAACTGACGGACTGAAGAGAATTATATTTTTTTTACCCAGGAAAGTACCCATTAATTTGTAAGTCATATAACCGGCCTCAAATCGCCGGAATAGTACACCCTTCGGCCACAACCCCTTCATAAAGGCTTGTCAGTTGGTAGTGCAGTGTTGGCACTCTCACCACAAATCAATTGAAATTCACTTAATGGCGGGACTACAACTGCTCGACCCTCACGGTGAAGTTGGTATTATGTTTTAAAGTACCTAATTAATTGTAGTGGGACGATATCCAAATTACCATTTGTCTATCGTAATCGGGCCATTGAATAAAAAGTTGTATGTACAGACTTTTTCCTTTCTGTTACTTTCATACAAGTGTGGTAAAGTTACGGAGTGGAAATATACACATTTTTTTCCTCATATTGGGCTGAATCATTAGAGTTTTTGATTCTACTTAGGGATAAACGAAAATCTCAAAATTTTAAAAGAAAAAGTCGTGTATTTTTTTCTAATTGCCTGATCGTTGATCGACTATTGTACTGTGAAAAATATATTTCAAGGCGTTTTAAACACTGACAATGACACTGAATAAATGGGTTTTCTACTGTAGCAATGTAATTCACTGAATACTGTGATATTTAAATTATATATTGTACCTATATACTGTTTTAAAAACTGATACCTCGCGCATATTCTTTGCGCCAGTTCTTCTCGTGGCACATATGTTATTTCCAAACAGGTGTTAGTTTATCGACATTCATAGGTGCATGTAATATACCTGAATTGAAGAATAGAAAACCTTGACTTTGACGTTGACACTTTACCAGGTCTCGGCGACAGGCACGGAGAGAACATATCCTTCGATTCTACGAACGGCGACTCAGTACACGTGGACTTCAACTGCCTGTTCAATAAGGGCGAGTCCTTTGAGTGGCCTGAACGCGTTCCCTTCAGGCTCACGCATAACATGGAAGCGGCAATGGGGCCGTTGAAACATGAAGGAATGTTTAGGTAAGTATACGTGGACTACAACTGCCTTTTCAATAAAGGCGAATCCCTCGAGTGGCCTGAACGGGTTCAATGGGTCCGTTGAAACAAGAAGGGATGTTTATTTGTGTGTGTATTTGTGGAATCGTAGCGCCCAAACGGATGAACAGACTAGAATGCGGTTTTTCTTTATTGAAAATATTATGGCTCATCTTAGCGGGGTGCCCCCAGATCTCTAGTGATCCTAGCTGTTTGTTGTATCAAGGGTTTTTTAATTTTTAATTTATGTTTGCACAAAAATAATTCTAGGGCTGATTTTTCAGTCTGCTTATTAAATGACGTACGTAATGAATGATGTTCAGTCGACCTCATAAGTTGCTGAACACCTAAAGTACCTAGTCGTTTTCACTCGTTTGACAACTTCAACCAAAATCATCCGTGCACTTTATGTGCATTGTAATAAGGTTCAATATAAATACAGGATGGTCAGTTAACTGTGTTGGCGTTTGTACAAAGGTGTGAAGCCCCTAGTGAGGCTGACCGTACTTGCTCGGCGGAAAATATAATATTACACATTCCACAAAGTTCAAAATTCTTCCATAATCTTGACGATCGTACCTGTAAGTATCCTACTTTCTTTCTCTTGCCAAAACTGAACGATATATCTGACGGATTCGCTTCGTTAGTTAAGTCGTGTTAGAATAACACCAATACCTCCATGGGTGTCGTAAGAATCGTCTATGGAAATAGGGTTGAAGCGTGTGATGGGCCAACCTATCACTGCAATATCACATTTTATCCATCTTTAAACTTACAATTGCTAGAAGTGGCTCTGAAAAATTAATCTCACCGCTGGGAGTATTCCTGAAAGATTTTAAAGGTGTGGTTTACCTATGTATGTAAGCAAAAAAACATACAATACAACAAACCCTTTTTGTCAAATAAATAAAATTGTGAGTTCAAGCCTCGTAGTCGTTTGTCAAGCATAATAGAGCAAAAAATAATCTACAAAAAAATCAAGAAGTGCATTAAAAAATGTACTGTGATATACAAGATCAAAAATGTGTTTCAGTATGCTGCGTAAGTTCATGGAAACTATACTTTTTTATTCAAAATAAACATTAGTAGTGCGTAGATACAGCGTTTAAAGTAATATCCCATTCTACTTTAGAAACAACATAAACCTCTCAAAGGGCACGAGCGAATTGGCGATGTATTCCCCTCATATTCAAAAACTTTGCGCCCCATATCCGATTCAATATACACAAGTTTCGAACACCCATTTGTTTAGTAATTCATCAATCACCGAGCTATTTTCGGAGAAAAAGTTGCGAGGCGGCGATGCGCAAGCTATAGGGCCATTCCCCGATCCTGTTTTACCCTTTCATCTGTGCCCCCTAACACGTCAATTATGAACGATATCGGCGGAGTGGCTATTTGGAGTATTTGGCTTACTGCGCAAGAAGTGTGGGTTTATATAACAATAAAGGTCAGGAAACTGCCTTGCATAAATCGTTCGAGTACTTATGTTGACTAGGGGTAGTTACTACACTTATGTATACCTACTTATACGTATATACCTACTATACTAGCTGCCCGCGCGGCTTCGCCAGCATGTTCCAAAGAATGCAGGCAAAACCGCGGGTTAAAATATAGCCTATAACCATCCAGAAATACCGATCTACTCGCAGGTGAAACAATTTTTGAAATCGGATAAGTGGTTCCGGTGATTGCCCAAAACATACACACTTACAAAGCTACAATCGCACCGACCTTTCCTCTTTATAATATTAGTATAGATTTACGAACATATCCTAAAATATCTGTATAGAAATCGTCCAAGGTTTCGCAATGGATTTTCGTTCTCATCACAAATACATTTGCCCTTAAGTGATTGCAATCCGAGATTGCTACGTTCGTGGGCTCACTACCAACTAAGCTAACGCGATTCCTCCCAGAAAGCGGGTTGAAACACTTCAGTTTTCCTAATTATTAGTAAACTTACTTGGCATCGTCAGCCTCTATACGTTCCACCAATGTACTAATAGGAACCTGTGTATTATAGTACTACAACTAACTTAATGTATATATCATCGTCTACTACCTGTGATACTAGCCCCATTGACCTTACTATGGGGCTAGATCGATTCGTGTAAGATTGTCTCCTAATATTTATTTATTTATTCTACACAGAAAAAGTTGCGAAGCAGTGATGCGAGCGCTCCGCGCTCAAACCGCCGCGCTGATGTCCGTGATTGGTCCGTTCGTGTACGACCCCTTGGTGTCGTGGGGTCGCGCCCGCCCCATGGACTGTGGCGAGCGCACCAACGAACAGGCGTTGCAGCACCTCATCCATATCAGACAGCGGCTCAACGGACTTGTAAGTAGTTAACGTTACAGTAGTGCTCTGTGCTTGCGCTAATATTCGTGATTCCGTTCGTGTACGACCCCTTGGTGTCGTGGGGTCGCGCCCGCCCCATGGACTGTGGCGAGCGCACCAACAAACAGGCGTTGCAGCACCTCATCCATATCAGACAGCGGCTCAACGGACTTGTAAGTAGTTAACGTTACAGTAGTGCTCTGTGCTTGCGCTAATATTCGTGATTCCGTTCGTGTACGACCCCTTGGTGTCGTGGGGTCGCGCCCGCCCCATGGACTGTGGCGAGCGCACCAACGAACAGGCGTTGCAGCACCTCATCCATATCAGACAGCGGCTCAACGGACTTGTAAGTAGTTAACGTTACAGTAGTGCTCTGTGCTTGCGCTAATATTCGTGATTCCGTTCGTGTACGACCCCTTGGTGTCGTGGGGTCGCGCCCGCCCCATGGACTGTGGCGAGCGCACCAACGAACAGGCGTTGCAGCACCTCATCCATATCAGACAGCGGCTCAACGGACTTGTAAGTAGTTAACGTTACAGTAGTGCTCTGTGCTTGCGCTAATATTCGTGATTCCGTTCGTGTACGACCCCTTGGTGTCGTGGGGTCGCGCCCGCCCCATGGACTGTGGCGAGCGCACCAACGAACAGGCGTTGCAGCACCTCATCCATATCAGACAGCGGCTCAACGGACTTGTAAGTAGTTAACGTTACAGTAGTGCTCTGTGCTTGCGCTAATATTCGTGATTCCGTTCGTGTACGACCCCTTGGTGTCGTGGGGTCGCGCCCGCCCCATGGACTGTGGCGAGCGCACCAACGAACAGGCGTTGCAGCACCTCATCCATATCAGACAGCGGCTCAACGGACTTGTAAGTAGTTAACGTTACAGTAGTGCTCTGTGCTTGCGCTAATATTCGTGATTCCGTTCGTGTACGACCCCTTGGTGTCGTGGGGTCGCGCCCGCCCCATGGACTGTGGCGAGCGCACCAACGAACAGGCGTTGCAGCACCTCATCCATATCAGACAGCGGCTCAACGGACTTGTAAGTAGTTAACGTTACAGTAGTGCTCTGTGCTTGCGCTAATATTCGTGATTCCGTTCGTGTACGACCCCTTGGTGTCGTGGGGTCGCGCCCGCCCCATGGACTGTGGCGAGCGCACCAACGAACAGGCGTTGCAGCACCTCATCCATATCAGACAGCGGCTCAACGGACTTGTAAGTAGTTAACGTTACAGTAGTGCTCTGTGCTTGCGCTAATATTCGTGATTCCGTTCGTGTACGACCCCTTGGTGTCGTGGGGTCGCGCCCGCCCCATGGACTGTGGCGAGCGCACCAACGAACAGGCGTTGCAGCACCTCATCCATATCAGACAGCGGCTCAACGGACTTGTAAGTAGTTAACGTTACAGTAGTGCTCTGTGCTTGCGCTAATATTCGTGATTCCGTTCGTGTACGACCCCTTGGTGTCGTGGGGTCGCGCCCGCCCCATGGACTGTGGCGAGCGCACCAACAAACAGGCGTTGCAGCACCTCATCCATATCAGACAGCGGCTCAACGGACTTGTAAGTAGTTAACGTTACAGTAGTGCTCTGTGCTTGCGCTAATATTCGTGATTCCGTTCGTGTACGACCCCTTGGTGTCGTGGGGTCGCGCCCGCCCCATGGACTGTGGCGAGCGCACCAACGAACAGGCGTTGCAGCACCTCATCCATATCAGACAGCGGCTCAACGGACTTGTAAGTAGTTAACGTTACAGTAGTGCTCTGTGCTTGCGCTAATATTCGTGATTCCGTTCGTGTACGACCCCTTGGTGTCGTGGGGTCGCGCCCGCCCCATGGACTGTGGCGAGCGCACCAACGAACAGGCGTTGCAGCACCTCATCCATATCAGACAGCGGCTCAACGGACTTGTAAGTAGTTAACGTTACAGTAGTGCTCTGTGCTTGCGCTAATATTCGTGATTCCGTTCGTGTACGACCCCTTGGTGTCGTGGGGTCGCGCCCGCCCCATGGACTGTGGCGAGCGCACCAACGAACAGGCGTTGCAGCACCTCATCCATATCAGACAGCGGCTCAACGGACTTGTAAGTAGTTAACGTTACAGTAGTGCTCTGTGCTTGCGCTAATATTCGTGATTCCGTTCGTGTACGACCCCTTGGTGTCGTGGGGTCGCGCCCGCCCCATGGACTGTGGCGAGCGCACCAACGAACAGGCGTTGCAGCACCTCATCCATATCAGACAGCGGCTCAACGGACTTGTAAGTAGTTAACGTTACAGTAGTGCTCTGTGCTTGCGCTAATATTCGTGATTCCGTTCGTGTACGACCCCTTGGTGTCGTGGGGTCGCGCCCGCCCCATGGACTGTGGCGAGCGCACCAACGAACAGGCGTTGCAGCACCTCATCCATATCAGACAGCGGCTCAACGGACTTGTAAGTAGTTAACGTTACAGTAGTGCTCTGTGCTTGCGCTAATATTCGTGATTCCGTTCGTGTACGACCCCTTGGTGTCGTGGGGTCGCGCCCGCCCCATGGACTGTGGCGAGCGCACCAACGAACAGGCGTTGCAGCACCTCATCCATATCAGACAGCGGCTCAACGGACTTGTAAGTAGTTAACGTTACAGTAGTGCTCTGTGCTTGCGCTTATATTCGTGATTCCGTTCGTGTACGACCCCTTGGTGTCGTGGGGTCGCGCCCGCCCCATGGACTGTGGCGAGCGCACCAACGAACAGGCGTTGCAGCACCTCATCCATATCAGACAGCGGCTCAACGGACTTGTAAGTAGTTAACGTTACAGTAGTGCTCTGTGCTTGCGCTTATATTCGTGATTCCGTTCGTGTACGACCCCTTGGTGTCGTGGGGTCGCGCCCGCCCCATGGACTGTGGCGAGCGCACCAACGAACAGGCGTTGCAGCACCTCATCCATATCAGACAGCGGCTCAACGGACTTGTAAGTAGTTAACGTTACAGTAGTGCTCTGTGCTTGCGCTAATATTCGTGATTCCGTTCGTGTACGACCCCTTGGTGTCGTGGGGTCGCGCCCGCCCCATGGACTGTGGCGAGCGCACCAACGAACAGGCGTTGCAGCACCTCATCCATATCAGACAGCGGCTCAACGGACTTGTAAGTAGTTAACGTTACAGTAGTGCTCTGTGCTTGCGCTAATATTCGTGATTCCGTTCGTGTACGACCCCTTGGTGTCGTGGGGTCGCGCCCGCCCCATGGACTGTGGCGAGCGCACCAACAAACAGGCGTTGCAGCACCTCATCCATATCAGACAGCGGCTCAACGGACTTGTAAGTAGTTAACGTTACAGTAGTGCTCTGTGCTTGCGCTAATATTCGTGATTCCGTTCGTGTACGACCCCTTGGTGTCGTGGGGTCGCGCCCGCCCCATGGACTGTGGCGAGCGCACCAACGAACAGGCGTTGCAGCACCTCATCCATATCAGACAGCGGCTCAACGGACTTGTAAGTAGTTAACGTTACAGTAGTGCTCTGTGCTTGCGCTAATATTCGTGATTCCGTTCGTGTACGACCCCTTGGTGTCGTGGGGTCGCGCCCGCCCCATGGACTGTGGCGAGCGCACCAACGAACAGGCGTTGCAGCACCTCATCCATATCAGACAGCGGCTCAACGGACTTGTAAGTAGTTAACGTTACAGTAGTGCTCTGTGCTTGCGCTAATATTCGTGATTCCGTTCGTGTACGACCCCTTGGTGTCGTGGGGTCGCGCCCGCCCCATGGACTGTGGCGAGCGCACCAACGAACAGGCGTTGCAGCACCTCATCCATATCAGACAGCGGCTCAACGGACTTGTAAGTAGTTAACGTTACAGTAGTGCTCTGTGCTTGCGCTAATATTCGTGATTCCGTTCGTGTACGACCCCTTGGTGTCGTGGGGTCGCGCCCGCCCCATGGACTGTGGCGAGCGCACCAACGAACAGGCGTTGCAGCACCTCATCCATATCAGACAGCGGCTCAACGGACTTGTAAGTAGTTAACGTTACAGTAGTGCTCTGTGCTTGCGCTTATATTCGTGATTCCGTTCGTGTACGACCCCTTGGTGTCGTGGGGTCGCGCCCGCCCCATGGACTGTGGCGAGCGCACCAACGAACAGGCGTTGCAGCACCTCATCCATATCAGACAGCGGCTCAACGGACTTGTAAGTAGTTAACGTTACAGTAGTGCTCTGTGCTTGCGCTAATATTCGTGATTCCGTTCGTTCACAACCCCTTAATTAAAGTATATAGTGTCGGAATGACTATTTTGAGTTTGCATAGGATACACCTACTGACTTGATGCTTATTCGCCGTTTACTTCATTTGCTACACATGTAAAGTATAATCCACTTAACGCCGATTATGAAGGGGCCAAGCAAAACGCATCTGAAATGGGTTGGCGTATTGAGGATTTGCCACACTGGATGATGCGTTCTGCGGTCTGCGGTCAGACCGCAGACCGCAGAACGCATCCAGTGTGGCAGCATCGGGATGTTTACCGGATTCTGCCGTAGTTATAATAACTACAGTAATATCCGCTTGATAGTATCACGTTTAAAATCATTTCCTTCCGTCCGCGTTATGAGATAGCGACAAGACTTCGCCGTCCCAGAAACGGCTCCCGGGAGGAATAGTGCAGCGCTTGTAGTTTTTAAATAACTAACAAATGCAGTAGCCCCACCAGTAGCTTTTACCAGTTTTACCTCGCTATACTTTTTATAAGATTTTAGTCAGTAGGTATGTCCGTAAATACTTACTTAAAATCTAAGTTGTGTTTCAAATATTTACAGACCATTTGTCAGCCACTTGCTTATCCTATTGAGCTGAAATATTACATACTTAAGTACGTTTGGTGATAATCGCATCGTTGTGGCATCACCGTGCTGATCTGATGATTAAGACCAGGAACTCGTTAGAGATCAACTCTTGGTCAACTTTTTAGAGTAGTCCAGATGAATGTGCAAAAATGGAAAGTTGGCGATAAAGGCAAAGAATGATTTTTTTGACAGAATCTTACTATATCGTATAGTCGACATCGAATGAACTGTGTAAATAAAACGAATATAAGACGCGCTTCATAACTCGAACTCCCTAACTAAACGGAACTAGTTCATTAGATTCGGTCGCCCCATCATGTTGTTTTTCTTTGTTTGTTCCTTGTATCAATAGCGACACATCCTAGCCAAAGCAAAAAAAGTACACAATTCACATAGTTAAATTATTGTATATGCGAGTGAACGGAAAGCATTCCTTTGAGAAATAAGCACACGACAGTGAATTACTCTTTCTAGTGACGGCAAAATTTACTTTAGTTTGATCACCGATAACAGTGGATATATACGAGATGGTTTTTATCACTGGTAGTTATTCTTAATCTGTAGGTCACAAAATCGAATTTTACATGGAAATCTTCGAGAGCTCAGCGCTCAGTAGCCCAAATCTATTGAACAGCATTTTTTTGCCACAAATGTCATTACGAATATCCTACTTGACACCAATTTCTTAACGTGTACGCGCCGTAGCGTGTAGCAGCGTTTTCCCGCTTTGTAGCGGAAATCGCTAGTAGAGGCATTCTGACTCATATGTGACTCATTGCCCTTGCATGGGTTTATTTAATTTACTTTGAATATTCTTGAATTTATACTGTAATTTATATCATGGAAAAAAAGAAGATTGAAAATAAAGTAAACTGAAAAAAAATCTATAAGTGTACAAACTTTCAAGAGGGCAGATTCTGAGAGGACTCCAGAATGTTCGACATATTAACGAATTCATTTATAACGCGTAAATCAAGATCTGTTGTTCCAGGTAAAAACAAAGAATATGCAGCTGTCGCTGTCCCTATCTCCCGAGGGACAAGTAGAGCACCTCATTGTCGAAGCCAGTAGTGTAGTGAATCTCTGCCAAATGTACATAGGATGGGGACCATTCTTGTGATTTTTGTCTACCAAACTATAGTGTGCCTTATTATGTGATAAAGTCGTTTAATTTGAATACATGCTTTTATATTTAAGTTGTGTTTCATTTAAGTACTAGAATATTGTGGCCGCAAATAGGCATGATTAGTGTTGTAAAAGACTCGAGTTCTCTGAGTCTTCATAATAAGACTCGGAGTCCAAAAACGAAACTCGGCTCAATATTTCAAGACTCCACATTTTGCAAGACTTCTTGCTGAGTGAGTCTAGCGAACTAAACGAGCGTGACATCAAGACTCGAGTCTCTTTTCGCGGCTGAGTCCTTTTTTTGACTGAGCTCCGAGTTCCAAGATACCTAGTTGTTTCACGGTTTAGAGATAAGTAATAGTATGCAATACTTGCATACTACTCTATTAATAATTTGAATTACTATTGACCGCCACCGTAGGCCGCGCCCATCTGTAAGAGGCTTAAGGTCTGAATCAAACTCATGGGTCACACCAATCGTCATGTGTCGGGGATGCCGAGGGTGCAGATTCCAAAACTGATGTCCATTTTGGAATCCAAAATGGTGGACATGGCTTTTTTCCTAAAAGTCTTCCTGGTGTCACTTTCTGGGTAGTCAAGGGTGTAGATTCCAAAAATGATGTCCATTTTGGAATCTTAATTGCTAACTTAACTCTGTATTTAATTTGGAAACTTATGGACTCGAGTTTGTTTGAAGACTCGAGTGGTTTTAGAGACTCAAGTCGTCGGACAGATGACTCACGCTCGACTGGACTCTAGACTCGGGAGTCTTCGAGTTCCCCGAGTCCCGTATATTTGAGTCGAGTCTCCTCAATCAGGACTCTAGAACTAGAGTCTTTTACAACACTAGGCATGATGCCTCATGTTGATAACGTGTTGCTAAATGGATGGTAAACCATCAAATTATTGTAGTTAAGTATACATTATAAAATATAATTTTCACCTCACTAGCTCGGAAAGCCCTTTTTGTATGTTTGATCTATTGTCTATTGAGAAAATTGCTTTTTATCCACATGTGAAGAAAGTAGACGTAGAACGTTAAAAGTACTATGACGTAGAACGTTAAATGTTTATTTTCCTGACATATTTTTTTTTACCTTTTTTTTCTTTTTTGTTTCTTTTTTTTGTGATAGTGTGAGATAGTGTGAGATATAGTGTGCGATAGTGTGAGTTTTTTTTGTGTTACCCTATTACTTATTTTCCTCGCTGTAGTGAGGTGAAAAGTTTTGTGTTATACACGGGTGAAAAGTTATTTTACGTCTCGTGTGTTGAAACACTCGCTACGCTCAGGATTCTATTTTTGAACCGCTCGCTTCGCTCGTGGTCAATTATAGAATCCTTTCGCTAGCTCGTGTTTCAAATGAACACTCGCAGGTAAAATACAACTTTCCCCCCTTGTGTAACAAATAACTATAAAATCATAAAAAGATAATATGGTCCTTGAAAGTTTAGAAAAAATTAGTATGCGTTTTTGAATTGTAGAATAGTAAATTTAAAGCTACCAATGAATCCTTACGCTTTTATAGAAACAAAATTGTATGACAACTATGGACGTAACGCAGTATATCGCGAGCGAAACAGCAATTTACTTGATTTTCCATACAACGGTTAATATAAATTACAGGTGTGACATCATGCCTGTGTCAATTAGTCATCATTTTCTTGCCCTTATACCATTTATTTGGGGTCGGAGCAGCATGTCCTTTTCTTCCATACCTCCCTGTCACTCGTCATCTCGTCATTTACTTCCTTCCTCTTCATATCCTCTCTCATGCCTCCACTACACGTCCGCAGATGCATCCGCGGACGTCGGCAAATGCATCCGCAGACGAATCTGCACCAACCGACCACACGTCTGTTGATCGTTCAGTCTAATTCCTCCTAATCCTTTGATCCGTGCCACAAAAACCGACAACAAACGGATCGGCGGCAGATGCGTCTGCGGACGTCAAATACCTACCACAGATGACCAAATTACCCCCTCTATACGACCGCGGATGCATCCGGAGATGACGTCCGCGGACGCATCTGCGGACGTGTAGAGGAGGCATCACACAGTCCATCCACCTTTTCCTTGGCCTACCTCGTTTCGACTGTGTCAATTACTATGGAGCGTTTATGGCTGCCGCCAGCGAGGTCAATCTTTGTCTCAATTTTTTTGTGTATTTATGTTCTTTAGTTGTAGTTGCTCCCATACAAACATTCGTTCCTCTCCTAAAACTGATTCGAATGGCGTCGTAAAAAAATCTTAGACATCATTCCTATTATGGATGCGTGACTTATGAATTCATTATCATCATCATATCAGCCGAAAGACTTCCACTGCTGGACATAGACCTCCCCCAAAGAGTGCCAAAATGACCGGTCCTGCGCTACACGCATCCAGCGGACTCCCGCGACCTTTACCAGGTCATCAGTCCACCTAGCCAACCCACGCCGCGCCTTCTGGTATAGATGAATTATCGAGAACATGGAATTGCATTTGTAGTGGTTGTACCGTTTGCAACAAAAGGAGAATAATTTTCTCTTAATTCTTCTTCACAATTTGACACTGACATTATTTTGGTATTCACTATTTCAATATATAACAAACCTCTTTTTATGCTGATAGTACGAGAAAATAGAAAATTCAAATATAGAATGCCTGTAAACATACAATACTACTACATATGCAATTCTATGTTCTCGATAATTCATCTATACGTGGTCTCTCGAGAACCTTTCCGCCCCAACGGCCATCGGTTCTACGTGCAATGTGCCCCGCCCACTGCCACTGCCGGCGCTGGTATGGTTGAGATTATATAATGATAAAACTGTTATAGCAATTGGAATCTTCTACTGTAGTCGGTAGAATTACTTTTTGAATGGACTACTTAGATGCAATAGGGGTGTAGACACTAAATAAACAAATCAATAACGTTGCATTTTCTCGAAAAAGGATTAATAGTAGTCAAATGGAGAAAAAAGCAACGCAAGAGGTTAAATAATCACAAAGTTATGAGCGTCCAAAGTTTTAAGAGGGGGTATGTTCTGTCCCTTTTCCGCAAAACGCACCTTCAAATGAAACAAATGTCATTTACTATGACGCTAGACAATCGTGACGTCACGATCCCGGAGTGTTTTCTCTCTCTAACAAGCAACATTAAAACGGTTGTACCTAGTTTCATAATTTTTTGAGGTATACGAATGGGATTTTCGTCATAATGCATATTCCTTTTTTTTTTTTTTTTGAAGTACCTAGGTAATAATAAATTTTGAGTCTACACCCCTATTCAGCAAACTCAAATAATCTCAAGTATAAATAAATTCTCCTATACATCGTCTTCTAACTGTATTTGAGTGTGTTGCGCTGTGTGTTGCACCGCTCAACACTACGCTTACCCATAAACAAGGAGTAGGTATGTTCGGCCTGGGAAAAAAGCTACTGGTTTTTGCTGTTGTTTTGAGTATAACATAATTTAGTAGCCAATACAACAGGTTGGTTTGTATAAACTTTAATAGTCAACCTATAACGACATTCTTGGCATCCCATCCCAAATTTTAGTATCCCATGTTGTTTTTAAACACATACTCAAGAACAGCGAGAACAGGTATTGTGCGTACCTACTTATAAAAATTACATACAGGTATTATTTATCATCATCATCCTAGCGTTATTCCCGGTTGTGCCCCTAAAGGAGCCCGGGGTCCGCTTTGACACTTAATCCCAAGATTTGGCATAGGCACTAGTTTTACTAAAGCGACTGCCATCTGACCTTCCAACCCAGAGGAAAAACTAGACCGGTTTCATTGGTACGAGCCGGAATTCGAACCCACGACCGTCGCATGCCTGAACCACTAGGCTACTGTAGCATACAGACTATTCCTTTACAAATAAAATAAAATCCACCACCAAGATACGTTTTACCCGGGTTGAACTTGGGTTATCGCCCTTTTCCTAAATACGTGAATTTTGTATTCCCTTCAATTATCGCAAAATGCTTTCAGAGATGGTTATTCGTACCGAAATAACGATGGTATGTGGGTGTTTAGATATTTTTCCTGACAAAGGGAGTGATCATCTGCCAGATCTTAAGAGCCCCATTAGGTATAGCAATTACTGAGAATTGCGAGTTGAGCATGGTTGGGAATAAAAGGCAGCTTAAATGAATTCTGAGTATTTCGGAGTTTCAAAAGCAATTGCTGGCATAGCTATAACAGGTTCGTATGTGCAATACCTATGTATGTCAAATTCTACAAATACCTAAGCGAAAAAATCATTAACGCTTTCTAAAAATACAATGTCTTCATCAATGATTCTTCACAACAAGAATAGAATGCATTACCGTAACATGGGGCTATTTGGCACAATTTTTTGACGAAAACATCAAAAAATCCATGTTTTATGTGTTTATCAAAAATATAATATTTTTTATAAATAAAACGCATTTAATGCTCAATCATTCTATATACTGCGCGTGTCTTAATTGTTTATACATTTTCAGGATACAATCTACCCTATGTAGACCCTGTGTTTCCTTGGGACTCAAACTATTTCTAAGTATACAAAATTTCATCGAAATCGGTGCAGCGGTTTAAAGAAGCTCCATACAAATGTTCACCCCCCCCCCCCCATCCTCCCCCCTCTATCTCCCTCTTGGAATGTTTCAGTCCTGGGATAGCATGGTTATCGTTTCTTTACATCCCCAGCCAACTTTTTGTCGAATATCTTCCATTGTACAGACTTTCGACCCTCTTTAGCTTTACTGTAGCTTGTAGGTATGTAGGTACTTACCTATACTTAGATTTTTTAAATTGAAAAATAATACTTTATTTAAAAGTTACAATGGAAAAAGTGGGGTGCTCAAATACTTTTGGCCAAGGCTTAAGAAGTAGATACACTACTTCTATAGATTGCGAATAAAGCTTATCCAGTGTAGGTTTCTTGGGTTAATCATAATATATCAGCTGACCCGATTTTTTATCGCGAAATCGTTTAGCCGCAAGGCATTAACATACAACATGATTTGAGCCTATATGTCACACTATCAGGCGAACGGATGATATATTCCGGGCCGCTCATTGTGAATTCTTCCGGCGTGCGGGATGACCTCTTCCCCAAGGTTTGTCCACGACGCTTTGCGGATCACTTATTCGACCTTTAGGTAATATCATGATGCCAGTTCATAAATAAAGTAAATATTTTCAAAGGTTTAGCGACGAAATTAAAAAAGTTGGTTACGTTTATTTTCTCGCTCGAGAATTTCATTACACATTCAAAACTTGACTTTTGTGTGCCTAAATAAGCATTCACTATAATAACATTTACGATGTAAATCCTAATTTATTCGGCCGGCTTAACCAGTTTAATGCGATTTGGCCATAGGTACCTATTTATACATAAACTTAAGAGCTAGGCTCTTGTAGGTGGAGCAATCTTCATGTATCTTTTGCTTAAACCTATTCTTTGACGGCCTGATACGATACCACGTTTACTTTTTCCTTGATGTATACATGTAGGTAGGTACCTCTTGGCTTTTCCAATTTTTGCCTCCCGTCTGCTTTCCGTTCCACAATACTTTTAATATACGAGTAACTATTCGTTGTATCCACAGATGTATGAATATAAGGAGATCGGACATGGCGGCCGATTTGTATAGAGTGAGCCTGTCGCAAGTACATTAACCCACACAACGCCCAAGTAATTGACAAGACAAAGCACGCACACATCTAAAACACACACACACTTGTATACCTACACGCTTATTTGACAATAAACGCGCATCATATCAGGCATTTTGGGAAAAAACGTAATATTCTCTGCGATCAGCACGCGTGCACAGTATGGCAGTGTATGCCCATTGAGCATACAGCTGCGACACGGCCGCCGGTGGCGTGTCCTCTCTCTAGTATTCTATGCTCTGAGGTTGTATCGTAAATATGTTAAAACGTCTTTTCTAAATGATCTTCCACACTATCCCTATCGAGCGTATCAAAGCGACATATTCCCTGTCCGATTTGTGCTATTGGCGATAGGTGTCATTTTCTTTCGAGTGAATAAATATGTAATTATGTATCCAATCGTGTAACCATATCTGAAGGTAGTAGTTTTCCCAGTTCAGTTGTTACACTTAGCAAAATTTACCCTATATAAAATAGTATCGCAAATACCACAAATCGGACTGGGAATATCTCGCCTTAAATTCTTCAGAAATACGCTGTCAATGAACTCTTGTATCTCAGAAACTACATTAAGGATGACTCACGCTAGAACGCCGGCCCAGGCCGTTTTCTAAGAAAAACGACGGCGTTTTTGCGCGGCCGAGCCATACCCAAGCCCGGGCGAGCCACGGCCGAGGCGCGGAAGCAGTTGGCACGGCTTGGCCGGGCTTGGGTATGGCTCGGCCGCGCAAAAACGCCATCGTTTATCTTAAAAAACGGCCCGGGCCGGACACGGCCCGTTCTACCGTGAGTCATCCTTTATTTGGTTAGTTAGGTATATCTATCTATCTATCTATACATATAATAAAGCTGAAGAGGGTCGAAAGTCTGTACATGGAAGATATTCGAAAAAAAATTGGCTTGGGATACTTAAAATCGATAACAAAACACGTCCCAACAGTTTTTAGAATTTTTGTCTGTTTGTCTGTTTATCTGTTTGTCTGTTTATCTGTTTGTCTGTTTATCTGTTTGTCTGTTTATCTGTTTGTCTGTTTATCTGTTTGTCTGTTTATCTGTTTGTCTGTTTATGTGACCGCGCATCACGTGAAAACGGCTGAACCGATTAAGATGACATTTGGTATAGAGATAGTTTGAGTCCTGGGAAAGGACTTAGGGTGGTTTTAATCCTGGAAATCAACCCCTAAGGGGATGACATGGGGGGTGGAAATTTGTATGGAGCTACTTAAACCGCTGCACCGATTAGGATGAAATTTGGTATATAATTAGTTTGAGTCCTGGGGAAGGTCAAAGGATAGGTTTTATCCCGAAAATCTTCTCTTTAGGGGGTAAAATGGAGGGGTGAAAATTTGGATGTAACCCATTTTGATAAAATTTGGTTTAGAGGTAGTTTAAGTTCTGGGGAAGGACATTGGATAGTTTTTATTCTGGAAATCTTCCCCTAAAGGGGTGAAATGGGGGGTGAAATTTTGGATGGACTCCGTTTAGACAAAATTGGGTATAGATATAATTTGAGTCCCGGAGAATGACAATGGATAGTTTGAATCCCGAAAATCATCCCCCAAGGGGATGAAATAGGGATGAAAATGTGGATAAATCCAATTTAGTTAAAATTAGGTATAGAGATAGAAGGAATCCCAGGGAAGGACAATGCATAGTTTTTATCCTGAAAAATCATCTACTGAGGGGGTGAAATGAGGGGTGAAAATTTGGATAGAACCGATTTAGAAGAAATTTGGTATGGAGATAGTTAAGAGTCCTGGGGAAGGACTTAAAACAATTTTTAGCCCAGAAATCATCTCCTAAGGGGGTGAAATGGGGTATGAAAATTTGGATGGAACCCATTTACGGTATAGCGAGTTGGAGTCTTAGGGAAGGACATAGAATAGTTTACTCCCGAAAATCATCCCCTAAGGGGGTGTAATTGGGGGTGAAAATTTGTTTGTGACCCATTTTGATGAAATTTGGTTGAACGATAGTTTGAGTCCCGGAGTATGACAACGGATAGTTTTAATCCCGAAAAGCATCCCCTCCGGGATGAAATAGGAAGGGAAAATTTGGATAAAACCTATTTAGATGAAATTTGGTAAAGAAATAGGAGTCCTAGGGAAGGATAGTTTTTATCCAGAAAAATCATTTCCTGAGGTGGCGAAATGACGGTTGAAGATTTCGATAGAACACATTTAGATGATATTTGGTATAGAGAGAGGTCTCAGTCCAAGGAAAGAACATAGAATAATTTTTATTCCGGAACACATGAAAGGAGGAAATCATGCCCTAAGGGAGTAAGAAATGGTGGATGAAAATTTGGATTGAACCCATTTACGGTATGGCGATAGTTAAGGAAGGACATAGATTAGTTTTATCCCGAAAATCATCCCCTAAGGGGGTGTAATTGGGGGTGGAAATTTGTTTGTGACACATTTTGATAAAATTTGGTTGAAAGATAGTTTGAGTCCTAGAAAAGGACATATGATAGTTTCTATTCCGGAAATCATCCCCTAAGGGGGTGAAATGGGGGTGAAAATTTGGATGTAGCCCATTAAGATCAAATTTGGTATAGAGATAGTTTGAGTCCTGGAGAATGACAACGGATAGTTTTTATCCCGAAAATCATCCTCTAAGGAGGTGATATAGGGGGTGAAATATTGGATGGAATCCATTTACGGTATAGCGGTAGTACGGAGTCCTGGGAAATAGGAACATTACATAGGTAAATATTTGTATGTGACGATCCAAGGGTAAAGGTACCTTATGGCGGTAGTTTCGAAGATGTTTTCTAAAAAGGGGTTTTATAATGGCTATTTTGAAAACTATTAGATGTAAAATTTTGTTGACGTATCTTTATTTTTAATATAAAATATTTAAATTACAAGTCAGTTAATTTAGTCCTACAGTTTATCAGAAAAGGTCCTTACGGCCGTGTGATATGAAAATATGCAAAATAATACTGAAAAAAACCTACATGCATGTATTATGGTGAGGCGGGTCATAGAAACCAAGTTTGCGGCGGAGTCTATTTTGTAAAAAAAGGCGTTCGGAGTAAGCTAATCTATAAAATCATGCAACTCAGACATAATGACCCTTTCCTTCATACAATCCATACTAATATTACAAATGCGAAAGTAACTCTGTCTGTCTGTTACTCATACTGTTTTCATGCTTAAACCGCTGAACCGATTGATATGAAATTTGGTATAGAGATACTTTGAATTCCGGGGCCTTCCCAAAGAGTCCTTACTAAAGATAGTTTTTATCTGGAAATTCATAACCTAAGGGGGTGAAAAGGGGGGAGAAAGTTACGATATAAACGAGTTCCGCGCGGACGAAGTCGCGGGCAAAAGCTAGTATATTATAAACTAGCTGTTGCCCGCGACTTCGTCCGCGTATAACATGTCATCGTCTAAAAGTTTGTTTAAGGAATAAATTAAAAAAAAACATTGAAATTAGTTTTGTGCCTAGTCTTTTAGTAAACAGTCTAAAACCGAAGTTACAAATCTCTTACTTTCAAAATGGCTTGCTCTTTATACACACTTAGAACCCCCTTTGAACCCTCATAATAAACAGGCTGAAAAATGGCTTGCTCTATACTATACAAACTTCGAACCCCGTTTTAACCTTCTTAGGCGATGAATTAAAAAAAACGTTGAAATAAGTATTGTAGTATTTTAGAATGTTTGTTTTGTCTAAAACCGAAGTTACAAATCCCTTAGGTACTTTAAAAATGTTTTATCTCCATACAAACTTTGAATGCCCTTATAATCCCCTTTGGGGGAAGAATTTCAAAACACGCTGAAATAATTTTGGTAGTCTAAACAGGCTAAGATCGAAGTTACAAATCTCATATCTTTAATTTTTTTTATTATTTAATCTTTCTAAAAAGTTTTGAGATTCTAGCTCCAAAAAATCCCCTTTACCAACATTGCACCCCTTTTTCATCCCCTTAGGCGTGGAATTTTCCAAAACGCTAAAAATACTTTATTTGTTTCGTATTATTTGTATCGTAATAAGTAATATTTCTAAAAACTTTTAAGCTTCTATTTCAAAAAGGAAGTTTCGCTCATACAAACTTTGCAACCCTTTAGAGGTGAAATTTTTCAAAACGCTAAAAGTACTTTATTTGTATTATAATAAGTAATCTTTCTACAAAGTTTTAAGCCGCTTGTCTAAAAAATAAAGTTTCCTCCATACAAAATTTACACCCCTTTCTAACCCAATTAGGGGCAGAATTTTCCTAAACGTTGAAAGTACTTTATTTGTATTCTAGTAAGTAATCGTTATACAAAGTTTTAAGTCTCTAGCTTATCCGATGCCTACGTTGTAAAAGGTAGTTCTGGTGTAAATTTCAACTCTCTAGGCCCAGTAGTTTCGGCTGTGAGTTGATGAGTGAGTGAGTGAGTGAGTCAGTCAGGACATAGGCATTTATATTTTTGTTCCCATAAATATAATTATTATACTTTTTGCTGTCAATCCGTACTGTTTTTTAGGCTTCCGTACTCAGTAAAACGGGACCCTATTACTAAGACTTCGCTGTCCGTCCGTCCGTCTGTCACCAGACTGTATCTCAAGAACCGTGATAGCTAGAGAGTTGAAATTTTTACATATTATGTATGTATTTCTGTTGCCGCTATAACAACAAATACTAAAAACAAAATAAAATATTTTTTTAAGGGGGGCTCCCATACAACAAAGGTGATTTTTTTGCCGTTTTAATAGATAATGGTACGGAACCCTTCGTGCGCGAGTCCAACTCGCACTTGGCCGGTTTTTTTCTGTAGGTATCTATTTCTTCAAATGACTCATCTTTAATATATAGATTAGGTACTCTTTCCGCTTGTCTTCCAAATAGGGGAGTAGACTCAAAATTTATTATTACTTCAAAAGAAAGAAGAAACGAAAAATCCGTTCAAATATCTCAAAAAATTACGAAGCTACAACCGTTTTAATATCGCTTATTAGAGTGAGAAAACGATCGGGACCGTAACGTCACGATCCTCGAGCGTCATAGTACTCATAGTAAAAAACAATCGTTTCATATGAAGGTGCGTTTTGCGGAAAAGGGACAGAACATACCCCCTCTTAAAACCTTTAACTTAGTGACTACTTAAATAACCTCTTGCGTTGTTTTTTTCTCCATTTGACTTCATTTTAAGTCCTTTTTCGAGAAAATACATGAAAAATTAATGAAGTCGTATAGTTCGGAAAATTAATTAATTGTCGCAGTCGGATAAAAACTATCCCAAGTTGCAGCTAGAATAATAATGTACCTACAAAAAATGTTTCATATTTTTCCGTTCACGGGATGCTGAGAACATTCGCATTCGTGACAACCCAAAGCTTAGTTTCAAACTGGCTGATTCTAGAGATTTATTATAAGTGGAGATAATGTGTAACTAGTATATAAGACTAACATACCTAGGTTAAGTAAAATACTAACAATATATGGATACAATACAAGTCCGAAATAAAGATTTAATAATAATATATATACTCGTACTAAGTATACTTAACTATACCGAATGGAAAGCAGGAATCACCCTATCTGACTTCCGATAAACATGAACACCGTTTCTGCTCGTGTATGGATAGGCTGAGGGGGTCGCTAAGGCTCCATATTTTTTTTTATTTATTTGTTAATTACACGCGGGTTATTGCGGCGCAAGCAGAAGATAATCTGTCTAATATTGCGAGGAGTGGCACCTCGGCTCTCTAGACTAGAATGCTAGTGTGCACACTGCAACAATGCCAAGATAAGTTATTGTTTATGAGTTCCGTTAGTCGTTGTCTAGAAAAATAACTGTAACTGTAAGTGTAATCTAGTTCCAACGTGAAATCTACGTAGAATTTATAGGTAGTTACATTCGTTTTCTTTCTTAGTTTTGTAATATTTTTTTTTTTAAGGTCCATAGTTCACAATCATCTTTTTTAACACATTCACTGTTAAGAATCGCTACGCGCTACGCTCGTAGCTGATCCCGTGGGTTTTCTCGTATGTAGCTGAAAGCGGCTACGGCGTAGGCGCCTGCTACGCGAATTTCTGGCAGCAAAATTGATTATATAGTACAATAGCAAATAAATATGTCGACTAACAACAATTATGGTTAAATCTAAGATTATAAGTATGTTGATTAATCTTAAAGTTTGGTCAAATCGAGCCTTATTATGATAATAGGTATATTATATCATATCTACCCATAATTGTACGGTACTTACCTACCATACTGACTAGTATTCCGATTCCGAATAAATGAAAAGTCGCAGTTCGGCAATTTTTGAAGTGGATACGTCTTTGCTCGCGTTCTTGTATAGGGGTACAGTTCAAAATGTATCACGTGACTTCCGGAATAACTTTTTGTAGAGAAGCCTAATCTGATTTCAAATAATTGTTTTAATCCTTCATTATTTGCCATTAGTTGTTAATCACAAAATGTTATTAAGTTTATGTGGCGGACATGAAAATAATGCTGGCATTACCGCCATTTTCGATGTATCGCGAGTCAAATGAGCTACGTCAGTCAATGTTGCCACATATACCTACTGATTTATCAGTACTTATACAGATTTTAGGGTTCCATTGCCAACAAAGAAGTATTCACTTAAACTTAATTAACGGTTGTATCTCCGACACAACCCGCTTCTTTTTTTATGTGATATTGTTTGCTTTTATTGAAAATCTCACTTAAAATACAGGATAATAAATATACTAATAGATTGGAGTCGGGGTGTAAAGGGTTGGAAAAATGTTAGATTATTGTCAAAAGTTATTATTTAGGTAAATAAATAAAACCGGCCAAGTGCGAGTTATCTATAAAAACGGCAAAAAAATCACGTTTGTTGTATGGGAGCCCCCCTTCAAAAAATATTTTATTTTGTTTTTAGTATTTGTTGTTATAGCGGCAACAGAAAGAAGAGACAGAAGATTATGTATAATCTGTAAAAAAATCAACTCTTTAGCTATAACGGTTCTTGAGATACAGCTTGGTGACAGACAGACGGACGGACGGACGGACGGACGGATTGATACGTAATCAATCAAATTTTGTTCAAGTTGATACGTAATCAATCAGATTTTGTTCAAGTTGATACGCAATCCCGCCCGCTACACCATTGTTGTTTCCGAAGCCGCACGACGGCATTAGTGTGAACATAAATCAAAGATTCGCTGCAATATCGAAGTGCATAGATAGTAGGTATTTCTTAAAAGAGCTGTAGAAACAAGATGAAGTGGTTGGCTCATTCTTTATGTGAGTGTTTCTGACCAGAGTGACCTAGTATCGGAGTTCGTGTGTGCTAGGTAGCTCGGTTGACAGGCAATATCCGGATGATCCATTGTTCACCTCATTGCGGATTCTGGTCGGAATGCGCCCCTTCCTTCGGCCCTTGGCACGCGGGAGATGAGGTAAATGTAAATAGCAGAAAACGCTCCACAGCTCTGCTAAGTGAGGATAAACGAGGGTGTTTTTAAGGACCCACTAAAGGAAAGTTTCCAAGCACTACTGGAATACCTAAAACTAAAAGGAAATTGAGTGTCAATCGACGCGGTTACTTGCGAAGTCAGTTTCGTGAGCTACTTAGAATTGTTGGATACTTGGACGTGTTCAATTTGATCGTGAGATCGTTCTATGTGCAAACGAATATCGTCGAGCTAACGTTTTATATAAAACTTTCACATTTTTCATCAGAGAGCTTTTAAATGAGATTTGAGATGGCTTTAGCTACTTACTTGGAGATGCAGAATGTACAGACGTAAATTAATCTGGATGTAGGTACTTGTCTACATTCATATTTTGTCATCTTTCTAATGTGGATACAGACCTACACATTGCCATATTTGCAGGCTTAACTAGACTACGTGTCAAAGAATTCTCCTGGCTTAAAACATTATGTCACACTGGGATCGGGCGTATTTAATAGTTTCTTTTTTAAATTATAAGAATAAGAATAACTTTATTGCTTTCATGTTGGCATACAGGTGGTCTTACAAAATTTACAGTACAACATGGGACCCTGTAAGGGTATTGCAAGTCTTACAATCTAGAACTTAAAACTAAAGTAATATACCTAGTACTAGTAGGAGGTAACAAAAGTGTTAAATCTAAAAATAATACGCCTAGGTAACACACGTTATCTCCACTTATAATAAATCTCTAAATTAAAAAAAGAATCAGCCAGTTTGAAACTAAGCTTTGCGCGGTTCGAATGTTCTCAGCATCCCATGAACGGAAAAATATGAAACATTTTATATAGGTACATTATTATTCTAGCTGCAACTTAGGATAGTTTTTATCCGACTGCGACAGTTAATTCATTTTACGATAGACCTTTACGAGACAAATGCTAAAATATAAACCATAAAAAAATATTCGATTCTGATATGAGAACTTATATGCGCAAATGTCGTTTTATGTCGTAATTTCAATAAATGAAATCAACAAATTTGAACAATATAATTAACACGAATTTGTTTTTTTTGAATGACAATGGCACGCGCTCGGCGCATTCAGCCAAAGTACCTGCGGCGCTACCACGAAAACCGATACTCAATGTTCATATATTTGCGTCCCTGTCACTCGAGTATGGTTAGTGCGATAGAGATAGAGATACCCGAATATTTTCGAATTCCGAAGTTCGTGGTTATAGCTCAGGAATCGAAAATATGGTAAATAATCATAATGTATTTTCTCGAAAAAGAATTTAAAATAAATATAGTCAAATGGAGAAAAAAACAAAGCAAGAGGTTATATAGGTAATGATTAAGTTATAAGAGTCCAAAGTTTTAAGAGGGGGTATGTTCTGTCCCTTTTTCGCAAAACGCACCTTCATATGAAACGATTGTTTTTTACTATGACGCTCGAGTATATTGACGTCACAGTCCCTCATCGTTTTCTCACTCTAACAAGCGACATTAAAACGGATGTAGCTTCATAAAATTTTGAGATATTTGAATGGGAGTTTCATTATCTTCTATCTATTTATACATAATAAATGCCTATGTCCTGACTGACTTATTCACTCAATCACTCACTCACTCACTCATCAACGCACAGCCGAAACTACTAATCTTAGAGAGTTGATTTTTGCACAGTATGTTGCTTTTATAACGTGGGCTAGGGATAAAAAGGGATTTTTGAAAATTCTACCCCTAAGGGGGTAAAATGGGGGTGCAAAGTTTGTATGGGAGAACCTTTTTTTTTTGAGCTATAGACTTAAACTTTGTAGAAAAATTAGTTATTAGAATACAAATGAAACACTTTCAGCGTTTTGGAAAATTCCACCCCTACGGGGGTAAAATGGGGGTGCAAGGTTTGTATGGGGGAAACATTTTTTTAAATAGAGACTTAAAACTTTGTAGAAAGATCAGTCATTAGAATACAAATAAAGAACTTTCAAGGTTTTAGAAAATTCTACCCCTAAAGGGGTAAAATAGAGTGCAAAGTTTGTATGGGAAAAACTACTTTTTTTTAAATAGAGGCTTAAAACTTTGTAGAGAAATTATTCATTAGAATACAAATAAAGTACCTAGATTCAGTGTTTTAAAAAAATCTACCCCTAAGGGGGTAAAATAGGGGTGCAAATTTTGTATGGGGGAAACAATATTTTTTTCAAATAGAGACTTAAAACTTTGTAGAAAGATTAGTCATCAGAATACAAATTAAGTACTTTCAGCGTTTTAGAAAATTCTACCCCTAAAAATAGGGGGCTAAAATAGGGGTGCAAAGTTTGTATGTGGGAAACTATTTTTTTTAGCTAGAGTCCTAAAACTTTGTAGAAAGATTATTTAAATACAAAGAAAGTACTTTCAGCGTTTTGGAAAATTTCACCCCTAAGGGGGTAAAATAGGGTGCAAAGTTTGTATGGGAAAAACATATTTTTTTTTAATAGAGACTTAAAATTTTGACGAAAAATTACTCATTAGAACATGAAAAATACTACATTCGGCGTTTTACAAAAATCATTCCCTAAGGGGGTTAAAAAAGGGTGCAAGGTTTGTATGGGGAACACTTTTTCTGAGCTAGACACTTAAAACTTTGTAGAAAGATTACTTATAAAAATACAAAAAAAAAGACTTTCAGCGTTTTGAAAAAATCTATCCCTAAGGGGGATAAAAAGGGGTGCAAAGTTTTTATCAGGGAAAGTTTATGTTTTTGAGTTAGAGACTTGAAACTTTGTAGAAAGATTACTTATTAAAATACAAAAAAAAGAACACAAATCGTTTTAGAAAATTCCACCCCTAATAGGGTTAAAATGGAGAGCAAGCTATGCATGGGCAACACTTTTTTTTGAGTTAGACTTAAAACTTTGCAAAAAGATTACTTATTAGAATACTAAAAAAGAACTTTTTAGAAAACTCCATCCCTAAGGGGATCCTTAAGATCCTTAAGAAGGGTAACCAGTGTTGTGTGGGAAAATCTTTTTTTTTTACTAGACTTAAAACTATTCAAAATGTTACTTATTAAAATTAATAATAAAGTACTTTCAGAGTTTTAGAAAATTCCACCCCTAAGGGGGGTTAAGAAAGCTTTGTATGGGCAACACTTTTTTTGAGCTAGAGACTTAAAAGTTTACGAAAAAAGTTCTTTCAGCGATTAGAAAAATTCAACCTCTAAGGGGGTTTAAAAGGGGGTTCAAATTTTAAATGGCGAGCAATAAAATTTTAAAGTGTGAGTAAGAGATTTTTAACTTCGGTCTTATTCTATACGTTAAAAGACTACAAAACTGATTTCAGAGTTTTTCCAAATTCATCCCCTAAGAGTGTTAAAATTGGTTCAAAGTTTGAGTATTTCAAGGCATTTTTAAAGTATGAGATTTTTAACTTTGGTTTTAGACTGTTTGTTCACAAACTAGAAAATGAACATCAACTTGTTTTTAATTTTTCCCCTAAAAGAGGGTTCAAATTTTGTATTGAGAGAAATCATTTTCTAAGACGATAAAAAGTTCTACGCGGACGAAGTCGCGGGCAACAGCTAGTATAAGATAAATCTCTATTTCAATCTTATCTTCAACACTATTTATAATATTTATTTAAGTCAAAGAATTCTTGTAATGAATAGAAACTATTACATGCTAAGAATTTTTTCAGATTCTCAACAAATTTTGTGTATTTCAGCTCTTCACTAATATCTTTAGGAACATTATTATATATTCTTATTGTGGTCATATGGGGGCTCTTGTTACTCATTTGCAAGTTACTAGTAGGTAAGGCTATTCTATTTTGATGTCGCAGGTTCATGGTGCTTGTGTGATGATCTTTGGCTTTTGTATATAAATATGGATGCTTACGTACAAATTTACAGACTTCTAAAATGTATAGGGATGGTAAAGTTAAGATGATACCTTAAAGTAAGGTCTGCAACTATCATATTTTTTAATATTTGCGAGAATCCGTATGCATCTTTTTTGTAGTATGAACAAGTCCATCACATCAGTGCTGTTACCCCACAATATGATCCCATATTGCAGCCAGGACTGAGTAAACGCATAATAAGCATTAGTGGCCGTATTTAAGTCTGTACTTCTTTTTATATTTCTGAGGGCATAAGCAAAGCGAGACAGTTTTGTACAAATTTTGTCAATGTGTGCCTTCCAATTGATATTTTCGTCAATGCTGATGCCCAAAAGGCTGCAATTATTTACTGGTTCAAATTCGTGATCTAAATATTTGTAATTAAACTGTAGAGGGCGTCTTTGATGAGGTCGGAATTGAATTAAATTTGTCTTTTTTAAGTTTAGTTGTAGGTTATGTTCTTCAAGCCATTTTATTAAGTCACCCATTAGAGAGTTTAATTTAAGAGGTGCATCATTGTTATTTTGGCTGGATAGTACTACGGAAATATCATCGGCATATATAAAACACTTAACATTACTTGTATTTATTATTTTTGGCAGATCATTAATATATATTAAGAATAGAATACATCCTAATACGCTACCCTGCGGTATTGAGCTAGTGATTTGCGTTTCGTGGGAAAGTATTTTGCTGACAGTATTCGTTCTTCGGTCATAGTAATCAATTTCAACAAACTGAACTCTTTTTTCTAAATAGGATTTGAACCAATCATGTGCAGTACCTCGGATTCCAATTCCATATAATTTAGTCAAGAGAATATTGTGTTGGACTCTGTCATACGCTTTGCTCATATCGAGCAGTAGCCCAAAAGCATATTGATTGCTATCAATACTGGCAATAATTTCCTGAATAAATTTGTGGACTGTTAGAGTTGTACATCTCTTTTTTCTAAAACCGTATTGACTTTCATCGAAAATATTATATTTTTCGCAAAAGAGTGATAAGCGCTTGGCCATGATTGCTTCAAATATTTTCGAAAAAGTTGACAACATAGCAATGGGGCGATATTGACCAGGGTCTGTTAAGTCCCCTGTTTTTGGGATCGGCTTGATGAGCGCTATTTTGAGAGTATTTGGAAATTCACCTGTTGAAAAAGATTGGTTGATCAAGAGTGTTAATGGTAGGGTAAATTCATCTACACATTTCTTTACGAGTGATGGTGGTATTTCATATATCCCGCAACTGTTCTTATTTTTTAATTCTTTAATACATTTGTTGATTTCCATATAGGTAGGTGGATATAGATATAAGGTATTGCTTGTAGGATTTTGAACTGGGCACCCGTGTAATTGTATATTACTCTTATTTATCCCTATAGAAGAAAAGTAGTTGTTAAACGTGTTTGCTATAAGTAGTGGTTCCTCAGTTAGTTTACCGTCAAGTTTAAGTGATGTGTTTTTTTGAGAGTTTAATTTTGATTTCGGTTTTCGTGATTGTTCTCTTATTATTTGCCACACTGTTTTAATTTTATTATTTGAAGTATTTATTCTTTTATTGTTACACAATTTTTTGGCTGTAACAACCCTTTTTTTCAGTGTTTTTGTATAAGTATCCAAATAATTCATTAAAATCGGATCATTTGACTGCGCTGTAAGGTTTTTTAGTAGCCGCTTATGCAAGCAAGATTTTTTAATCCCACGAGTTAACCATAGTCTTCTAGGTTTTAGTTTAATTTTTATACGTTTTTTAGGGAAGAATTTATTAAGTAACATTTTTATTACATTGATAAAGTGATCAAAATTATCATTGAGCGTTTTTTGGGGTGAAATGATCGTGTCCCAATTAATATTTTGTAATTCTACTTTAAATAATTGAACATTATTTTCTGTATAAAATCTTTTGTAATGTAAATGTTCGTCGTGCTTAAAACCTGTCCTCTCACTTGTATCTGGCACTGTGATTGATACACCCTTGTGATCTGAAAAACCTAGTTCATTAACATCAACTTTAAGAGTATCTGCATCAAAATTAGTGAAAATGACGTCTAAGCACTTCGCTGTGTTTTTGGAGACCCTAGTAGCTACATTTACATGCTGTTTAAAATTGAAACTTAACATTACATTTAATACATTCGTAGATAATGTTGTTTTCTTAAGAACGTCTATGTTTAAATCCCCGCCTATGATTACATTTTTAGCTTTATATTTTGTGTCTAATATATACAAAAGTTGTTCTAATTTTTCAAAAAATAAATCTGGATTTCTATTACTATTTGGCCAGTAAATAACAATGAGTATTAAATTAGACTTAATTATTTCAATAGCGCAAGTTTCAAATACATATTCAAGAGACAGGTTATTAATATCTGCTAATTCTACGTATTCAATATCTTCTCGAAGGAAAATGCATACACCTCCGGCTTCATAATTGGATCTACAAAAACAGCTTGACACATTATAGCCTTCAAGATGTAATACTAATAAGTCTATTTTATTCATAGTTATCCACGTCTCAGTTATGCATAATGCTTGTAAGTTGGGCTTTTCGTCTAACAAAGCTTCTATTAAATGGAATTTATTGTTAATGCTACACATATTTTGGTAAAGAATGTCTAAATACCTAGGTTTAGGAACGAAAAGTATTGTTTATACTTCCTGTGGTAGAAGCGGTTGTTTGGTCCAGGTCTTGGTGCATTTTCGGTGTTGAGGTGCATATATCCTGCAACGAGCGCGGCTCGGAACACATTCATTGTATTTAGTTTCAGCTCCAACTACCAATCTCGTCGCCTTCTCGTGTGTATTTTGATCATCTAGGTTTAATGAAGGGGTTCGAACCGTCTCTAAATGCTCCTTTCCGTTTATTAGTAGCGTGTTATTACGTATAACTGCATTTTTACCTTGTTTTCTTGCTTCTTGCAGTAAAACGATCAGTTCTCTTCGTTTGTTTATGCCTTCGGTATCTAAATATCTTGAAATAGCTAGTCCTGTACCCTGAAAAGATCGGCAGTTATCTAAAATGTACTGGCTCATTCGCTTACTAATTAGTTCTATGACGATGGGTCTTCGGTTTCCTCTCTTTCCTAATCTGTGTAAGCTTTCTATGTATCCCTCTATGTTTACATTCAATATACCCCGAAACACGTTGGCAATCCTCATATAAAGTTCGTTTTCATTTTCTCTTTGAGATGCATCTAATCCATACAATACTATTCTTTTATAAGTATTTTCCGTTGGCTTTTCAGTAACTATTTTGTGTACATTTTGTATATTCTGGATTTCATCTTTAAGCTTTTTTTGTTCATTTTCCAAGGCCATAATTTTCCTGTTAAATTGGTCTATTTCTGATTGCAAAACATTTTGCTTGGATGTTAGGCATGTCATATTGTCCTTTATTTCCAGTTTTAAGCTTGAAATGACATTGTGTATTTCTTGCTGAATTAGTGATCTCATTTCGGATTTCAGCTCAGAAATAGTCGACGTTTTATACTGTTCAAGCTTTGTGTCTAGTAATTGACTTATTTTGTCTACAGTACTCTGGTTTATATCATTTCTCATCAAGTTATTTTTAGGTGTGCACATTGTGTTTCCTAATAAGCTCACATCACTCCCATCACTATCAGTATCATTGTTTGCTATGAGATTGTTGGCAAGTTTCTGTTGACGGGTGGTAATAATATATTTTGGGTCAAACTCTTTACTGTTTTTTTTATTTACCATTGAAGGTGCAGAGGGTAAGTTGCGGCGGCTTGAAACTGGGATCTTCGTGTTTTCACGACCATTGCGGCTAGACTCGTTTGAATTAGTAGCATGCACCTGGGCCGACCCAAGTAAAGTATAACCTGTATTTGTATTATTGCCCTTGGTTTGTTTGCTTTACAAGGTACGCAAACCCACTCAGTTTTTTGACCTGGAGACATTGTGTTAAAAAAACGCTTCTCGGCATTTGCACATTCCAGGCAGCTAACATGTTTACACTTCGAACATTGAAGAAACCATCTGCCAGTTATCGTCTTTTTACATCTAGCGCAGGTTGTTTTGCTTGATGGAGTCATCTTGAGAATTTTGAGAATATCGCCCTTTTACAGTTTTGAAATAACTGCCCTCTAGCGGATAGCGAGGGAACTACACGTGATTATCCTCTAATTTTGAAGTTGAGTCAGAGCCGGTTGCTTTAGTTTGTATTGTTCGTTAGGTCCGCTAGATGGCGCTGAGCAATTAATGCTACTAGATGTCACTGCGGTTTTTTCGCAAGTAAAAGTGTACATGCTCTGTGGTCGGCTCGTCACTCGCTCTGATTGGCTAATGTTTTGTTTACATTCCGAGTGCCGCTTTGAATTTGAAATTTGGAATATTTGGATCTCCAACCGAAAAAGATATGAAGCGAACTTACTTGATTATGTAATTAGTACTTTTGAGTCTTAGCACCACAACACAATAAGCACTTTTAATGATTGATAAACTGTTTTTCACTGTTTGTACCGAGTTAATGTAATTGTTTCCTTCAGAATTCACTTTCTTATTCGTATTGGTACATTCAAAGTTGTTTTATATAATAGTGTTCGTATTTCGTGGTATTTTTTTGCGATAACATTTGTTGATAATATTTCACTTATTTTATACTTGTTACAAACATTTTTTCACTTATTTGTTCAGTTAAAACATTTTAAAATAATTAAATTATGGAGCGATATGTTTATCGTGACACTAGCGCCACACACATCTAAGTATCATAAGTTACTACTATGTCAAAAAATATATAAATTACGATGTTGTTAAATTTAAATTCGCTATAAATACTTTTTCTAAACTATTTGTGATATTTTGATATAGTCATTTCGGGAAAAGAATCAAAATATAATCTAAAACATCATTGTTCACTTTTTGAAACAATGATCCGTTTTGACTAAACCCTATTTTTATACCGATTTACGCAAGGTTCTGTTCGAGGCAGTTTTGAGGGTTACATTGGCCTTAAATATAGCCGTATACTAAAAGAACTGGACAACTCCACGATGTCTTGTTAATTGGCAAGTCCCGCGCGACAACTTGAGGTCAGTCATAAAATTACAAAGTAGGAAGATGACAATAAAGGAACGAGGACAAATTCATCCTGAGCCATGCCGGTTAGGTATTATGCTACTAATGACTTCCATGCGATTATGCGAAATAAAATTTCATCCCTGATGGCTCGAGTGAGGAAAGTACCAACAGCATCCTGAAAATGATGGCTGGTAGGTTTGACTGTCCAATACTCCTGTATTGGATTGGGCAGGTCAAATCTACCTTGCAATATAGTAAGTAAGTGTATGTTCTGTGTTCTGTGTATGTCAGTTTATGTTGTATGTTAAATTGTATGTAAGCTTTGTATTGTGTAATCTAACCTTATAATTAAAATGTAACTAACACCTCTTATATGGGTCGGTGAAGACCTGAAATAAAATATATTCATTCATTCATTCATTCATTATTAAAAAATCTGCCCGTTACTGACGTTCACACGCAGTGATAGCATAAGTGCCCCTAGTAGCAATTTAAGTTGGCTGTTGGTTGGCCCTCGGTCCACATGTTTGTTGGTCCACGGTCCGGCGTGTCACCCCTAAAAATAGTGGAACCAACGGTAGAATCAACAAAGGCCCTACACGTAGGCCCAACTGGGTATTTTCTAACATAGGCCCTACCGTTGGCTTAACGTTGGCATCTCAACTTTAAACCAAGTTGGGCCGATGATAAACACCTAACGTTGGCCCCCTAACTTGCTTATCCATGTAGGCCCAACTGGTTATTTTCTAACGTAGGCCCTACCGATGGCTTAACGTTGGCATCTCAACTCTAAACCAAGTTGGGCCGATGATAAACACCTAACGTTGGCCCCCTAACTTGCTTATCCATGTAGGCCCAACTGGTTATTTTCTAACGTAGGCCCTACCGATGGCATAACGTTGGCATCTCAACTCTAAATTAAGTTGGGCCGATGATAAACACCTAACGTTGGCCCCCTAACTTGCTTATCCATGTAGGCCCTACTGGGCGTTTCCTTCAGAGGCCCTATTCGGTATTTCCTTCGGAGGCCCTACCGAATATTTTACGTATATACGTATAAATAAAATATTCGGGAAGGTGACAGGTTCACCTTCCTGTCGGCATTATACAATTTCCTTGTGGATTTGGATCATCGTTTTCGGTTATTTTATGGAAGGCCTCTCGAAAATAACTGAAAATTGTAATCCTCATCTACAATAAAACAATGAACGAATGCCGCTAGGAAAGTGATAGTGGAATTAAAAATGCTCTATGATTTATACTTGTATACCGATGTAGAAATAGTACATTAGCGATGGTGGTGTTCCTTAAAAAAAGTATCTACTGAAGTTTTCTAGAGTGCTATACTCGTATATATATATAGAGGTAAACAACAGAATACTATCAAACAAACAAAAAAATAAAATACAAATCTTTATATTCAAAATGAAAGAAAATTTTCTTAAACACTATTGAAGATGTTTACACCGACTACATACCAGCGCCGGTGTAGAACACAATATATATTAAATCAGAAACTTGCGAGGGTCGGCTGGTATTGCAAATGACACAATTAAGTATCAACAGTGACTCCTGACAATCCTCATGTGTTTCTGGTCTACCGATGCAAATGTCTGCTGTGAACTAGGTTTTTTTAGCCGTTTCCAGTGTTCACCATGAAACACGAAAAAGTAGACTGGAAAATACATCAAGCGTGGACTATACTGGGTTTTTCATCTTGGTTTACACTGGCAACAGTTCAAATTAACGACAAATAACATTAAAAACCAATTAACATCTGTATCGGAATAGGGTGCTGATGGTTCTTCTACAAGCAAAGAATAATAATTTCAGTGAGGCACCCTCTAAATATTGTTGAAACGGTAGAAAAATAATGGATGAGATTAGTAAGACTTTTTTCGCATTGTGCTCCTTAATGTGCTGTATTTGATTGATGATAAGAAATAAATAATCTTCAAAAACATAACGTACTTACGTTTTTTTATTTGGACTAGAAAAATAGAAAAGGTGCGTCACTGAAATAAAATTTTTTGGCTTCTAACAATACAGAACATCAACAGCAAACCTCGTCCACAGAGGAGGCTTAAATAAACCTTAACTATGACAGCGCACAAACTTAACGCAGAACATCGACAGAAAACCTCGTCTGCAGAGGAGGCTTAAATAAACCTTAACTATGACAGCGCACAAACTTAACGCAGAACATCGACAGCAAACCTCGTCCGCAGAGGAGGCTTAAATAAACCTTAACTATGACAGCGCACAAACTTAAAGCTAACTTGAATATGTGCAGCAACTTATTTTTCAAAGAGCTGACTTGATAGTGTTCTTGAAGAGAGACACGATTAATATTATACATAGCTGCGCGATATATAGGTAGTGAATAGTGCATGTTATTAGGGGAAAGGGGAAAATACTTCACTTTCGGATAACAGCGCCATAGTATGTTGTTAGGCATCTTCTCTAGATTCCAAAACTGCCGGGAGGCAATCTCTAAGGAGTCTGTCTCCCCTGTAATGACGTCAATAAAAATACCTTACGTTGCGGTTATAAATATAAGTGAAAACTATTAATAATTACACAATGCTGTAGGTACCTAATACACATTATATTATTATATTTATTATTTCCCAGCTATAATTGTTTTGCGACGCTCGAGCCCTGAAGAGCCCGTTCACGTAATGCACACTAGCGCCACGGTAAATAATTGTGATTTTTTAAATTTAACGATAGATATTAAAAAAACCGGCCAAGTGCGAGTCGGACTCGCACACGAAGGGTTCCGTACCATTATCTATAAAAAAACACGTTTCTTGTATCCTGTAGCCTAGTTGGTAGTGACCCTGCCTACGAAGCCGGAGGTCCCGGGTTTGAATCCTGGTAAGGGCATTTATTTGTGTGATGACCACAAATATTTGTTCCTGAGTCATGGATGCTTTCTATGTATTTATATATTTACGTACGTTTATCGTTGTCTAGTACCCATAGTACAAGCTTTGTTTAGCTTTGGGACTAAGCCGATTTGTGTAAGATTGTAAAAGAAAAAAAATATATAAAAAAATATATATAAAATAATATTTATATATTCTAGTTTTTAGTATTTCTTGTTATAGCGGCAACAGAAATACATCATGCGTCAAAATTTCAACTGTTGTTGAGATACAGCCTGGTGACAAACGGACATACAGACAGACAGCGGAGTCTTAGTAATAGGGTCCCGTTTTACTCTTTGAGTACAGAACCCTAAAAAGGAGGCCGCTACACACTGTATTTTGTATTTAAGTATCTTTATACATCATAATAGTTTTGATGTTGCTGGATTCGTCAACCTATGCGTCCAAAGTTAAAAAATAGTTAGATGTATTCACAAGGTACTTACTTACGAAATGCAGTGTATAGTGGCCTTTCTTTTAGGGTTCCATACTCAAAGAGTGAAACGGGCCGGACCCTATTTATTTATTACTAAGACTCCGCTGTCCGTCTGTCTGTCTGTCTATCTGTCACCAGGCTGTACCTCACTGATACCGTGATAGTTCCAGTTGAAATTTTCACAGATGATGTATTTCTGTTGCCGCTATAACAACAAATACTAAAAACAGAATAAAATAAAAAAAAAATATAGGAACCCTTCGTGCGCGAGTCTGATTCGCACTTGGCCGGTTTTTTAAATATCTACCGTATTTTTTTTGATAATCACAACTATTTAACAGCGGCACTAGTGTGCACGTGAACGGGCTCTGAAGATAAATTTCACGAGTGTCAAATATCTCCACCTTTTAGTCTTAAGCTTATTAATACCTAGTTGACAATATTAAGACTCACTTATTAGGCTTTGCATTGACAGCACTAAATTATTAGATGAAGTAGAATCTGCTCGCGGCTCATCTTTTTCATCGGTGTGCTGCTTCCGTAGATGTTGTATTTTACCTGTATAAATAAATATACTTTTAATTTAATAATGCTATAAAACCATTACATGCACATTACATTTATATGTTTAAAAATGTTACCTTGTTTTTAAAGAGCGGAGTCTTCATGTGCAGAATCTCGTGTTTTGTTAGCTACTCGCAGCTCATGTTCTTTATCACTGACTGAAGTATGGCATTGGTGTACTGCTTCCGTAGGTGTTCTTGTTTACCTGTAGAAATAAATATACTTTTAATTTAATAATGCTATAAAACCATTACATGCACATTACATTTATATGTTTAAAAATGTTACCTTGTTTTTAAAGAGCGGAGTCTTCATGTGCAGAATCTCGTGTTTTGTTAGCTACTCGCAGCTCATGTTCTTTATCACTGACTGAAGTATGGCATTGGTGTACTGCTTCCGTAGGTGTTCTTGTTTACCTGTAGAAATAAATATACTTTTAATAATGTTACGAGTACCATACTATTTCACTCATAATACGTTTGTGTATATAAAAAAATATTACCCGTAGACTTGTCCCCTTACATAGAAATTAATTTATCAGGAACTAATTTCAACGCAGGCGGTGTTGGCGGGGTATCCAATAATGTTGTTGTCTGACGAATTACCATTACTGCAGGTGCACTCGCTAAGTATCATATATTTTTCTTGTCTTTTTGCGCTTTCGAACTAATTTATCATCATTATGGTCACTATTAATTTCAGACTGTTTCAGCTGGTTTTTGTTTTTCCCTGGCCTGAAACAAGCTATCTGAAAAATAAAATAAACCATCATCTCTTATAAATTTCTTACAATGCTGCAATTTTAAGAAAAAATCTTGCAAGACACATTTTTTTTACAATATCAAATTTGCATTGATTCAAGTTAATTTTCATAGGGTAAAGAGTTCTAGCTAGACATTTTATAAAAACAAAACATTACAATTACAAATAAGTAGCTACAATATGAATTTAATGGAATCCAATTTCATGAACTCTTAATTAAACTTTTTATAAATTATTTTATGCTGCCATTTCGGCATAAATCGATCGTTAGGTTAAAAACGTGGCCTTTTCATGCTCAAAAACAGCCCAAATCTCACGTAAAATTATCTAATAGAAGTAGGTACTATCGGCCAAAGCCAGAGTCGACCACCTTAAAGGCGCATTTTGATGCCTGCCGCACAGCATTGCAAGCGATTCTGTTTTGAATCTGGTCGACTCTGGCTTTGACCGATGGTACCTCATTACCAAATATATTAGTTAACGCACAAATAAAACACCACTATAAATAATGTAATGAATGCAACCATTTTAAGAACCGAGAGAGACCTTTTATATATTATATCACCACTTCAAATAAACTAACAATAACATTAATTACTTTACCTGATATGTCGTTGCTGAATGAAGTACTCTCATCTTATTTATGGAATAAAATGAACTGTGTGAAGAACTGTATAAATGACGCGCAAAGAGAATGGGCGTTTTTCCACTAGCCAGCACCGACGCCGGCGGCGGCGCCGTGTCGGGGCATTGAAGTATAATGTACTACGTACATAATAGCTCAATGTGTCGGGAAAGCAAAAATGTTATGCTCGCATTGTCACTTACTGGCGCCGGCGCCGGCCCGGCGTTGTCCCGCCGGCGCCAGCGCCAGCAAGCGCCGGGGTAGCAACTGTAGCAAGCTTTACAATATAACGACTACGTTACGAAACGTGTACTGTGTACGTCGCGCCATCGCCAGCGCCAGGGCGTCACTGGTGGTGGCGTGGGTGAAACTAAAACTGCTAAATTGCAGTGTTGCCAGATGTCGAAATACAGAAAGCGTAGAGGCTGCGCGAAAATGTTTTTAGTTTTGTCCGATTACGGCAAAGTCAAAAGGTAGGGTAATGATTTTAGCACTCTGTATGTAAGTATATTTGTATTTAAGTGTGTTCTACCCTAGCGTCTAACCAATAAACCGAATTTGAATTGTCCTGGTGCCTGTGGACACATTTCATACAAATGAAATCAACATGGCGGATTATACATAGTGGGTTGTCATATGAAAGAGATAATAAAGCTGATGTTGGCTATGAATAAAAGTATAAAATAAAATAAATGACGTGCAAAACGATAATCCGACTAAGTATCTGTAGTTTTTTTTAATCCTTTTAGCGTTTTTCCCGGTATTAAACTTAAATCTTAGTCAGAGAAGGCCTTTCATGCAAATTGAATATCTTGAAACGTTGAAACTTAAGAAAACATAGGACCTACTATTCAAACTTACTAATTCTACCAAAAACATAAATGTCATAATCATAACCGAAACAATTACTTTGAATTATTTTGAAGATTTTTGTTTTTAATAAGTTTATTTGATAATGACGATGATATTTCTATATCCACAATTACCCAGGACCAAAATGGAGTTATTGTATTTTTGATGTAAAATAAACAACAAATCCTGAGTAATATGAGTAAAAAAGGTATCCCATAAAAACATTCCATGTAAAAAATAGGCCAAGTCTCGGAACTCTTCCACAGTAAAAAGTGCTGAGATATTTCGTAGAGCCAAGTCAGGCATTCTTATTAATCTTTATTTGCTTGCTAAATAAAATTCTGCAACTTGGGAATCACACAACTTTACTGCATTTACTATTTTTTGCATACCTTAAACTATGTACTTAAGTGTGATTAACAAGTCACAAAATTTTATTTAGCAAGCAAATAATTAAATATTAATAAGAAAGAATGCGTGACTTAATTGGCTCTACGAAATATCTCACCACTTTTGACTGTGGATAAGAGTTCCGAGACTTGGCCTATTTTTTAAATGGAATGTTTTTATGGGATCTCATTTATTTTTGTAGGTTATAGTGTTATCAACTTTGTATGGAAATGGTATTTTACCAACCGCAAATAACGTGTTTGTATAGTTTTGCGAGAAACAACTGCAAAAGTGACTTGGTAATCGCATGTATTTGTATTGGATTACAAACTTACTTGTGCAGTTTGTATATCTCAGAATCGTGACGGAAACTGCAATATTTTTAGGTTTTTTATGAATGGATAGGCTAAAAACTAAGTATGTTAAAAATTTGGAGCTTGTGGGTCTGTTAGAAGTATCTTAGAATTACGATGATCATGAGTCAGTGTATATGTCAGTGACACAACTAAGGAATTTTGACAGGCAATAGTTAAGTTAAAAATTTTGCTCTACTTGGCGGGGGCACTCCCATGCCCCCAGATGTAGTTTTCTCCTCCAGAACCCCATCTGGGGGCACGGCAGTGCACCCGCCAAGTCGAGCAAAACAAAGAGGCACGGCCGTACCATCCTTTTCTCGAAGCCATTTTCAACATCCTGTAATTTCGTGCTGGCTAAATCCAGAAACCTGAATTTTTAGTAACATATAGGGCATAATATGGCTAACATATCTTCTCAATAACATTCAATTTGACCTTTTAGTTTAAGAAGTATTGCCCGTCAAAGTTCCTTAGTTTTGTCACTGACATACTCACTGACCCACTTATGAATATCGTAATTCTAAAGGTACTTCTAGCAGACCCACAAGCTCCAAATTTTAAACATAATTGGTTTTTGGCCTATCTATTCATAAAAAACCTAAAAATATTGCAGTTTCCATCACGATTCAAAGATATATAAACTGCATAAATAAGTTTGTAATCCTATACAAATACATGCAATTACAAAGTTACTTTTGCAGTTGCTTTGCGCAAAACTATTTTCCCTACAAAGTTGATAATGATAACATTGATAAAACAATAACTTACAAAAAGAAATGTACCTTGTATTTGTACCAACATAATGTTAAACGTATTCCGCAAATAAATATTTCATTTCATTTCATTTCATGAGATCCCATAAAAAACATTTCATGTAAAAAATAGACCAAGTCTCGGATCTCTTTCACAGTAAAAAGTGGTGACATATTTCGTAGAGCCATGCCAGGCATTCTTATTAATCTTTATTTGCTTGCTAAATAAAATTCTATAACTTGGGAATCACGCAACTTTACTGCATTAACAATTTTGCATACCTAAAACTATGTAAGTGGAAGAATTCCGAGACTTGGCCTATTTTTTACATGGAATGTTTTTATGGGATTTAATGTTTTCCAGGATAAAGTACGAAACTATTTATTCCATGCTAAATACGAAATTTTCAGAAAACACGTTAGCAATGGCATCACTATCGCCAACATGCCTGGTTAAAAATATGTTGTTTTTACGTCGTTGGTCCAATGCTGGGGTTTTGTAGGATAAAATACGTTGTTATTACAACGTTGGCCCATTGCTAGCGCTTTTCGGTAAAAAATACGTTGTTATTACAACGTTGGCCATTAAATACGCCGGAGCTCACCTGCCGCGCACACTGGCAATGTTTTTTACATTGTGTATGCGGCACGGATTCGTACCCGAGCAGCTGACTAGCGGTTGTCGTACCGCTAGTCAAAAACAAGACGGGAGACTGGTCAGACTCTGCGAATTACAGACCCATCTCCCTGGCGACTGTTATCGCTAAAGTGCTGGACAGCTTGATTAATGCACAACTTTGTAAGTATATCAAGTTGAATGACGCACAATATGGTTTTAGGCCGGGGCTGTCAACGGAAAATGCAATCTTGTGCCTTAAACAAGCTGTCCGGTACTATAAGGACAGAAACACACCCATTTATGGGTGTTTTCTGGACTTATCAAAAGCGTTTGACCTAGTTGTCTATGACATATTTTGGGACAAATTGGCAAAAACGGGTCTACCAGCGGAGTGTGTTGCTTTACTCAAATATAGGTACGACAGCCAGGTCAATCGTGTGAGATGGGCGGGTGAAGAGTCTGACGAGTATAGGCTCCAATGTGGGGTTTGACAGGGGGGGGGGGGTATCATCGCCTATCCTGTTTAACTTATATGTCAACGAGTTGATTGATGGGCTCAGCAGCACGCGTGTAGGTTGCCATCTAAGTGATGCAAGCTTCAACAATATAAGCTACGCGGATGACATGGTGCTGCTTGGGCCATCAGTTAACTCAATAAGGCAGCTCCTGAAGATGTGTGAGAGGTACGCCAAACAGCATGGTCTCAGATATAACGCAATAAAAAGTGAGCTGGTCGTGTTCAAGGCTGGCAAATACAATGTAAAAGCTGTTCCCGAGATCATGCTGGGTGGAGTACCCTTAAAAGTTGTGGATAAGGTGAAATATCTGGGTCGTATGCTTACGGAAAACCTGAACAATGACCTTGACCTAGAGAAAGAGAGAAGAGCGATGGCAGTAAGAGGCAATATGCTTGCCCGCAGATTTGCACGTTGTAGTAACGAAGTCAACTTTTCAAAGCCTACTGTCAGACGTTCTACACGTGCAGTCTGTGGGCTACATTTACTCAAAGGGCATATAACGCACTGCGCGTTCAATACAACAACATTCTTAGAATAATGCTGTTGAGGCTGCCGAAGCACTGCAGTGCATCCGGAATCTTCGCAGAGGCACGAACGGATGATTTTTTGCCATTAGGCACTGCTTAGCCGGGTGCTCGACTGTCCCCTCACAAAATACTTGGTGGAGGTGGCTATTGGCAGGGCCAAGTAGGGAACTTTGGACTCCCTGCTTGGCACTGTGAAGGGCTAGCCTAAGAAATGGAGTGTTTTTGTTTTAATTTTTTATTTTTGTATGCCGTAGCTTATATTACTAACATATGTAGTTCTTAAGGTTTTTCTGTACTTACAAAATATGGATCTAGGTCTGAAATAAACGATTTTTATTGTGGTTTGTAGCTAGCACCTATAGGTAAAAAATTCGCTGTTATTACGTCGTTGGTCTAATGCTGGGGGTTTGTGGGGGAAAATACGTTGTGATTACAACGTTGACCCATTGCCAGCACTTATAAGTAAAAGATACGTTGTTATTACGTCGTTGGTCCAATGCTGGGGTTTTGTGGGGGAAAATACGTTGTTATTACAACAGTGGCCCATTGCTAGCACTTATCGGTAAAAAATACGTTGTTATTACTTCGTTGGTCCAATGCTAGGGTTTTGTAGGGGGAAATACGTTGTTATTACAACGTTGGCCCATTGCTAGCGCTTTTCGGTAAAAAATACGTTATTATTACGTCGTTGGTCCAATGTTGGTGCTTTGTGGAGAAAAATACGTAGTTATTACAACGTTTGCCCATTGCTAGCACTTATAGGTAAAAAATACGTTGTTATTACGTCCTTGGTCCAATGCTGGGGTTTTGTGGGGGAAAATACGTTGTTCTTACAATGTTGGCCCATTGCTAGCACTTATCGGTAAAAAATACGTTGTTATTACTTCGTTGGTCCAATGCTGGGGTTTTGTGGGGGAAAATACGTTGTTATTACAACGTTGGCCCATTGCTAGCACTTATCGGTAGAAAATATGTTGTTATTACGTCGTTGGTCCAATGTTGGTGCTTTGTGGAGAAAAATACGTAGTTATTACAACGTTGGCCCAATGTTGTTGCTTTGTGGCGAAAAGTGCGTTGTTATTACGACGTTGGTCCAATGCTGGTTCTTTGTTGGCAGTCCCACTACCATTTCCCTACAGAATACCAACCGTTGGCAACGACACCCCAACGGTAATTGCTACTAGGGGCTGCGCTGGACCATCGCTGGACCAATTTTGGTACGTAACACTCCTTTAGGTAAATAGATTATGAATAATAACAACAAACAATTGTCTGTTTATCACACATAGTTCGTCAGAATCTTGTTTATTTAAAACGAGCTTGGTGAATATCATCAACGAATAAAATATGACAATCACGTTCACTTGATTGCATGGTACGCGACTCTTATTTTTAAATATACGAACAGAGTAACGTAGGACAACATGGTACAACCGATCATAACTAAAAATACTTAGAAATGTCTCTTTCAGTGTCAGAGTAGCTATTAGGTGCCTTCTACTTAATTAAAGGTATATAGCGTAATCAATCTCTTCCAGACTACTCTGGGGGCGGTGGAAAATATATCAAAATCGATGTTCAAAATTATACTACAGACCATTTAATAAATGTCACATCAAACAATAAAGGGTGTACTCGTAGATACTGCTCACATTTGATTCATGTAAATGGTAACAATAGATTTTACTGCGGCGGCACGCATCTGTTACCATTTTCCCCGAATTAAGGCTATTTACCGCGATTAGTTACACGGCATTTGTCATCTTTATGCCCGCTATTGTTGTAATCACATAGATTTCACGTGGAATTATAAAGCCGAATGTTCGTCGTTTCAAACCTTACTCCTTGATTTAACTGTTATGAGGTGTTTTCCCGATGTTATTGGTTTCAACATTTGTATTATTTTTGTTATTTGTCATGAATCTATAATAGTTACCTACGTACCTTGATTTAGACTGGTTGATTTAATAAAGTGAGGATAGGTATTTTATAATTCTATAAATGTATACGAAAAATAGGTCCATTTCAAATACTTCAAAATACTTCGCTCGAAAATAGAAAACATACATTCAAGTTGCCAAATATAAAAGCTCTTGGGATATCTCATTTGACATAGATATAAATAAATGGTAGCCTAGATTTAAGTTTAGTGCCTCTACAACTTGTGTTGGACGTCAAGGGACTGACAACCCGAAATCACTAGGTATCTACTTGGTGTTTCAGTGTCACACGTGTAAGACTTATTTGGAATTGGCACCGGAGGAAACTTCAGGCGTGAAAGCCTTGCCAAACGAGTTTCTTTCAAAGTATTTTTTAGAGCTATTTCTCTGTGTGATATTTTTACTTAAAGGCAAATGAATCGGAAAACTAAGTATGTGATTTCTGAACTAGATAAATAAAATGTATTAGTTTTCAGATGTATCTTGACTATATTTTGTTGTTTGTTGGAAGCCAAAACACGACTGCTTAATATTTTTCATTCAAAAATCCAAAGTTTGGCCTTTATTTTCCTTTTTACCTCAGTCACCTCAAACAATACAAAATTAAACTTCGTAATCAAGTTAACATGATGTAATATTACCACATCTGCCTAAAATCTTATACTTAGAAGCAAAACTGAATGTAGCTATATAAAATTGAATACAACTTAGATTTGTCAAAAAAGCCATTCCAGCACCGCTATCACAGGACGGCCCGCGATCTGTGTCGCGGCGACATAGACTTTCCGTCTCTTTCTAAGCGTTCCAATTAGAAAGAGACGGATATTTTATCTCGCCGCGTCACTGATCGCCACCGGCGTCGGCCGTCCTGTAATAGCTGTGCTGAAGAGATCTGCGTCTTGTGCTCTCAGTATCGAAGCGGGGTATGTCTGTCAAATATCGCACATGGAGTACCGGCCCACGTGACGTGACTATTTGTCGAATCTATAAGATGGCACTCCTGTTCACACATGTTAATTTATAATCACTTTCCGTACAGTATTTGAAACATATTTAGTAAACTGTTTTATAAATGCCATTAGCTACTCGTATTGTTTTATTAACTGAAAGGTGGGTAACCAGTAAATACTCAATTGATAACCAAGAATCTACCTAGTTCAATACAAGGGAAAAGGTAGGTATACCTAAAGGTCGTTTCGCTGGTTAGCGACTGCAGATTCTATTATTCATTGGCGCGGCTTAAATACTAACTCTATTAGTTGACCAAGCTAAATATCATGGGTGCCTTAAAAATCCACTGTTTTATAAATTACTAGCGACCCGCCCCGGCTTCGCACGGGTTTACACGTATGAAAATAATAATAACATGCATGTTTTATACATATAAACCTTCCTCTTGAACCACACTATCTATTAAAAAAAAACTGCATCAAAATCCGTTGCGTAGTTTTAAAGATCTAAGCATACATAGGGACAGACAGACAGACAGTGGGAAGCGACTTTGTTTTATACTATGTAGTGATGCCATTACCTACTTACTCGTTATGTTTTATTAAGCGAAAGGTGAACCGTACAGTACTCAATTGATAACCAAGAAACTACCTTGTTCAATACAATTCCTCGTCGCCGCTAGAAAGCTACGTCCTCAATGGATAGTGAACGAGCACAAAGCGCCCTCTAAAATATCGGATACCTCTTGTAAAGTACGAAGAGGCTGACACGATGCGCAGTTACGATTCTAGGGCGCGTTTATTGGGAAAGGACGAAAACGCTCTCACCCGAGATAAGGGTGATTATTGTTGTATCCTAGAAAAGCTATGGGCACGCTGTCACGTCCTATGTACAGCCTTGGAACCCGGATTAGGAGAGCAATGTAATTCCGAGGCATACTTGGAACCAGAATCTCAGTGGGAAATTGGCGCGTAAGCGAAACCAGAATTATATTGCTAGCATAGTTTTTGCTTAGTTTGCCGTGCTGAAATTCAGCCGCATCTATGCAAAATGGTCATAGAAAATTTTGACAAAAGAGTGCGTATGTGCCAGCAAAGCCTAGGAGGACATTTGCCTGACGTATTATTCCACAAATAACCCTATTTTATGTTTTTCAAGATTTTATATACAAATATATAATAACGAAAAAAAAATGTGTTTTTCATCAATTTCAAATCTTGCGTCCTTTTTGGGACATCCTTTAGTAGTAGGTACCCAGCACAATTGTTTCAGTTTAGATGAAAATGTAATAAGTATCATCAAGATGATCTGAATAGCTAGTGTTGCGGATGCAACCTATTTTGTACCTTTTTTTGTCTATTATTTTTATACTTTTGGAATGTTTTATTTTGTTTTATCAGTTGTCAATATATTGCTGTCGAAAACAGATTGAGTCGGCTTGGTTTTAATATATTTCCTATAAATAATCACTCCAGCTATACAGTCCATCAGAAGTCCTTTATATTTGGTAAATAAATAAATATAAATAAATAAATATAAATATATAAATAAATATTTACCAAATATAAAGGACTTCTGATGGACTGTATAGCTGGAGTGATTATTTATAGGAAATATATTAAAACCAAGCCGACTCAATCTGTTTTCGACAGCAATATATTGACAACTGATAAAACAAAAATAAAACATTCCAAAAGTATAAAAATAATAGACAAAAAAAGGTACAAAATAGGTTGCATCCGCAACATTCCACCCCCTAGTGTGCGAAAGCACACGAAGCTAGCCGGGCCAGCCAATAAGGAGCCCTACGCGTCTAGCCTGACCAACTTTTTGGAGGGCCGACGAAGAAGGCCTCCCTGTGTGGCTACGTCCACCACCCTGACTACGCCATCTCGGCCAGGGAAGGTTGCAGTGATGCGGCCTCTTGGCCAAGTTCCTCTTGGAAGATTTTCGTCCACGATGAGTACCAGGTCACCGATGTTTAAGTCGCGTTCCCTGTTTTCGCCTGTCTGTCGTGGTTGCATTGTAGGTAGAATCTCTTTCACCCAACGGTTCCAAAAATGGTCGGCTAACCTCAATATATTGCTGTCGAAAACAGATTGAGTCGGCTTGGTTTTAATATATTTCCTATAAATAATCACTCCAGCTATACAGTCCATCAGAAGTCCTTTATATTTGATCCTTCTCCCGTCTTATAATGAATATGCGAAGTAGAACCAAGCAGCTGGCAACGCCGGCTAAAAGTCGTAAGGCGACACGTTCAGAACCAGGTGCACCCGCTGTGGGTGGGGTCGGTCGGTCCAAAAGTCAGGGCCTCACGAAGACTGATGCCACAGAAACACCCGCAGCTCTCGATATTGTTCGCGCGTGTCCCGCAACTACCACCACCGGCGGCTGCGGCTCCGCTGTTGCAGCCGAACATTTTGACGTTTCTCCTAGTTGCAGGTCGCACGTATCAGGGTCTTCGCGGTCATCAGCTACTATAAAAGCACGGAGGCTTTCTGCGGAGGCCGAGTTGGCCCGCAGAAGTATGGAGCGAGAGCAAGAATTGATGATTCGGGAGCAAGAAATTGAGATTGCTCGACAAAGAAAACTACTTGAGCAGGTAAAACAAGTAGAACAATTAGAAATGGAAGCTGCTCTGGCCGCTCAAGAAGCCGAAGAACGTTCCGCAAAGTCGGCCAGTAATGTTCATTCCCGGACGGCATCTTGGGTTCGCGATATAAACCAGGGTAGCTGCCTACGCATGACGAATGAGCCAACTGTCGAATTGCATCGCAATACAGGAAACGATGGAATTATACTCAAAGCGATTGCTGACACTGCAGCTGCAGCAAAAGCTTTGGCTTCAGGTCGTAGAGCCAACATAGAACTCCCTACATTCTTCGGGAATGGTTCCCAATGGCTACAATTTAAACGTCAATTTAGTAGTACTGAGTCTTCTCATTCCCCCGCAGAGAACGTTGCGCGTTTACAGAACGCGCTTCGCGGACCCGCGCGTGAGGCGGTCGCTTCGCTGCTCCACACGGCAGCTGCCCCCGAGGAGATCATGCACGCACTCGAGCGAACATTTGCGTGCCCGGAAATGGTCGTCTTTGGTGAGGTACAAGTGTTGAAAACGCTGCCGCGGCTTGGCGCCGAGCTTAAGGAGATTGGTATTTTTGCCAACAAGGTACGAAACAGCCTTTCTACTATGAAATTACTCGGTCTACGAGAATATTTACATTCACCTGAGCTATTTCATAGTATTTTGGGCAAATTTAACCCTTTAATGAAGATGAGGTGGTCTGACTATGCGTCAGAAATGTCAAACCCTCTCATGTCAAAGTTAGAACTTTTATCTGATTTTCTAACTCGTGAACACGAGCGTTATATTAAATTCGCATTATCTCCTGAAATAGGTTTTATTGCTACACAACAAAACATCATTGTGCCTGTCAATAAACAATTCAAACGTGAAAATATTCACGCTGTGACACATGACAATATTAAAACAGGTGACAAAACCGAATGCATTTATTGTAAAAAGTGCCATGATATAAAAAACTGTTCCGAATTCACAAGGTTATCAGTTGAAAACAGGTGGTGTTGGTTGCGTGAACACAAAATATGCTACAAATGTCTAAAGAGTAAATCACATCAGTGGAAGTTATGTAAAGTGAACCCTTGTGGTGTCGACGGTTGTACTTTCCGACACCATCCACTTTTACACGGCAGGCAGGATACATTTACATCACCGCAAACACACCATACACAGGCGTTCCATAATACAGTGTGTACAGCTGCGCTCAACCATGAGTGTGAAACAGAACTAAACAATATGAACAATACGGGGTGTACGGCACCGCTAAACAAAACTGAGTGTACTGCGTTCAATAATATTGGGTATGCGAATTTGTCTGAAAGGGATGCCAAACACACGCCGTGCTGTTCCAAGACTACACAGGAGTTGTCAAAAGAAAACGTCATGGTTTCTAATACAGGTATTTTAAGTCAACATGTTGGAACGACAACCAAAACACAACCACACAGCGCATTATTAAAAGTGGTACCAGTTATTGTGTCTGGACCAGCTGGCAGTTACGAAACCTTCGCACTCCTAGACGATGGCAGTACAGCGTCGTTAATTGATTCTAAAGTGGCTGCCCGTATCGGGGTGTCAGGGCCAGAGGAGGTTATTACTGTCAATGCTGTAGGTGGCTTACACAAAACTACTAAGATTTCTTATGTGGACTTTTACATACAGGGTAAACACGAATCTGACAGGTTTTTAGTCAATCGTGCCAGGGCCATGCCCTTACTCAGCTTGAGCACGCAAACATTGTCCAAACACACCGCACAGTCTTACGATTATTTGAGTGATTTAACCGATTATTTGACGTACACTGACGCTATGCCAACCGTGCTGATTGGTGCCGAGCACTGGCATCTGTCAATATCTCGTGATATCCACGCTGGTAGTCGTAATGAGCCGGTAGCTTGTCACACCTGGCTTGGTTGGACATTGTATGGAGTGGCTTCTAGTAAAACGAAACCGGTTGAGTTTGTCAACCACTGTCACCTAGACCGTATTGAGCTTACTGAACATGAACGTTTAGAACTGCTAATAAAGGAGCAGTACAAATTGGACTCACTGGGTATTACCAAACATGAGAAACTTCATAGTAAACTGGATGCTCGAGCTGTTGAGATCTTACACAATACTACCACACGTTTGCCAACTGGTAGGTATGAGGTAGGACTTCCATGGCGGGATAATATTCAGTGCGTTCCCGACAGTTATCCGCAAGCCCTATCTCGCTTCTTAAGTTTAGAAAGACGTATGTTTCGAGAGTCCGATTTTGCTGAAGCGTACAAAAGGTTTATTGACAATATGATTGCCAAAGGTTATGCTGAAGAATGTGATCCTGTCACTTATTATGGTCATTCTGTCAGTAATAGGAACGGTACCAATGTTATCAACAGTAAACACAATTTAGTGGAATGTCCAAATAAAAATAACACTTCGTCAGGTTACATTCAATATGGTACAGTCAGTCCGAATAAAGTGCAACCAAAATGTCATGACTACATGTCAACCACAGACATGGATAAAATAAACTTAAAAACGACTTCTGAATCTTCTGATACAACTCAAAGTGAAACCAATACCGAAATAAGGTGGTATTTGCCTCATTTTGGGGTGTATCACCCACAAAAGCGTAAACTCCGTGTCGTCCATGATGCAGCCGCAATGAATCAAGGCGTTTCCTTAAATTCGTTGCTTCTTCAAGGACCAGATCTCTTAGAAAACTTATTAGGCATACTTTGGCGTTTTAGAGAGGGCGCTGTCGCAATGACAGCGGATATTAAGGAGATGTTTCCCCAAATACGGATCCGTGATCAAGATAGGGACGCATTACGTTTTTTATGGCGCGACGTTAGGTCAAAGAACACAACTCCCATAAAAGAGTATCGAATGACAGCTGTTGTTTTCGGGGCGTCATCCAGTCCATTTACTGCGCTGTATATCAAAAATAAAAATGCAATGTCACATCAGGATTTGTATCCCAACGCAGCCAATGCAAGCATTCACAGTTCCTATATGGATGATTTTTTGGACAGTCTTGATGAGGTAACTGAAGCTGCGCAGCTGGCATCCGATGTGGTGACTATCCACCGTAACGCCTGTTTTGAAATGTGTAGTTGGATTTCTAACAGCCAGGAAGCGTTGCGTCTTGTTCCAACTGAATTGCACGCTGCACAGCCTACTGAAGTGTCTCTTGGTAGTGAATCAACTAACGTCAGAGCCTTAGGTGTCTCTTGGGATCCTATATCGGATACCATTGGTTTTAGGACTGGTTTAGAAGGGCTCAAGTTACATGGTGTTTTTACTAAGCGTAAAGTTTTGTCCCACCTCATGAAAGTGTACGACCCACTAGGATTGCTTGGCCCTATAGTGGTCAAGGGCCGTATACTCCTTCAGGAGGCATGGAGATCCAACATTGACTGGGACACGGTTTTTCCACCTTCACAGGTATTAAGGTGGAACGAATGGTTTAAAGAACTGTCAGATATATCTAATATTAGAGTTCCACGTTGGTACGCTAAGGTAAACGGCGAGCCTCTGCACAGGGAGCTACACGTTTTTGCGGATGCGAGCGAGCTTGCCTATGCGACTGTCGCTTATTGGCGTTTTTTGTACGCAGACGGTACAGTCAAGCTTGCTCTCATATCCAGTAAAGCAAGAGTATCGCCATTGAAGCCCACTTCAATTCCACGCCTAGAATTGCAGGGTGCTTTAATAGCTTCACGCCTTGCTATGACCATCAAGGAATTTCACAAGAAAAAGCCTATTCGGACGTTTTTTTGGACAGATTCGAGAACTGTCCTTAGCTGGCTAAGAAGTGACGCACGAACGTTCAAGCCCTTTGTGGCCCATCGGATCGGCGAAATAACTGAAAATTCATGCGTTCAAGACTGGAGATGGGTCCCAACTGACTTGAACGTCGCGGACGATGCCACGCGAATCAAACCTCTCCATATCAACCCTAACCACCGATGGTTCACCGGCCCCTCATTTCTTCTGGCTTCTCCGGAAAATTGGCCTGTGGAACCAGCTGGCCAGCCTCCAGTTCATGAAGAGTTTAAGCATACTCCTACACTTGTGGTTGGGCATCTGGTTATCACCGCGGATTTCAGTCGTTTTAGTGACTGGTTGCGCTAACTGCGCGCCACTGCTCGCGTTTTGCAGGCGGCTTCTAAATTTCGCTCACTTTTGGACCGCGTTAGACACATTGATCACACTGATCCTAGCACCGATTTTAGGGTTCGTCAACGTACAAACGCGCCTACGTCCACCGCTCTATTACCCCTGACAGCGGAATTGATGCAAGCCGCAGAAAGGCACGTCCTGCAGAAAGTACAGTCCGAGACATTTGGAGAAGAAATTCTGCGGATTGAACGAGGAGAGTTATTGCCCAAGAGCAGTCGCTTAGCAAAGTTATCACCCAAGATGGGAACGGACAATTTGCTACGTTTGGTCGGCAGAATTGAGGCTGTAGAAGACGTCGGTACCGAAGTCAAATCGCCCATACTGTTAGATGGTCATCACCCAGTCGTGCGCCTTTTGGTTCTCTTTTACCATCGCAAGGCTGGACATGCGAATAATGAGATGGTCGTCAATGAGCTGAGACAGAGATACTGGCTTCTTCCCTTGCGCAGCACCATACGAAGCGTCGCCAGCAAATGTTTGTATTGTCGGATCAGGAAGTCAAAACCGATGAATCCAATGACTGGAAACCTTCCTCCGCAGCGGCTTGCCCACCATCGCCGCCCATTTAATTTCACTGGACTTGATTATTTTGGCCCGATTAACTCCACAATCGGACGCAAACAGGAAAAACGATACGTAGCCCTATTTACCTGCTTGACTTCCAGAGCCGTCCATTTGGAACTTGTGCACTCCCTGACGGCTGATTCAGCGATAATGAGTTTACGTCGATTTATTGCAAGGAGAGGTGCTCCCGAAACAATATTCTCTGACAACGGAACTTGTTTTGTTGGTGGTGACCGAATATTACGGGAGTTTTATCAGACAGATGTCAACGATTTTGCTGCCAGCCGAGGAATCAATTGGAGCTTTATTCCTCCCGCTGCTCCTTTCTTTGGTGGATGCTGGGAACGGCTAGTTCTCACCGTCAAAGTTGCACTGAACGCCACCCTACGCGAAAGGGCACCTAACGCAGAAGTACTCGTGACCCTCCTGATGGAAGCTGAGGCCATTGTCAACTCCCGGCCCCTAAGTCACGTTTCTGTGAGTCAAGATGACCAGGAGACGCTGACACCTTTCCACTTTCTAATTGGCACATCCTCGAATCAAGTCCTACCTGCAACCCTTGACGACCGAGACCTTCTTCGTAGAGCAGACTGGAGGAAGGCCTTGAGGTTAGCCGACCATTTTTGGAACCGTTGGGTGAAAGAGATTCTACCTACAATGCAACCACGACAGACAGGCGAAAACAGGGAACGCGACTTAAACATCGGTGACCTGGTACTCATCGTGGACGAAAATCTTCCAAGAGGAACTTGGCCAAGAGGCCGCATCACTGCAACCTTCCCTGGCCGAGATGGCGTAGTCAGGGTGGTGGACGTAGCCACACAGGGAGGCCTTCTTCGTCGGCCCTCCAAAAAGTTGGTCAGGCTAGACGCGTAGGGCTCCTTATTGGCTGGCCCGGCTAGCTTCGTGTGCTTTCGCACACTAGGGGGTGGGATGTTGCGGATGCAACCTATTTTGTACCTTTTTTTGTCTATTATTTTTATACTTTTGGAATGTTTTATTTTGTTTTATCAGTTGTCAATATATTGCTGTCGAAAACAGATTGAGTCGGCTTGGTTTTAATATATTTCCTATAAATAATCACTCCAGCTATACAGTCCATCAGAAGTCCTTTATAGCTAGTGATAGCGTTTATATCGGATTTCAAACATTCGTTACTCACTAGTGTGATGATGGAGGGTGTCTCACTCAGAGGCAGAATAATAAACACGTAATGACGTTTTAACACGTTTTTCACTTGGCTAACAAGAGGAATAATATTAATTATGCGAGTAGCTGGGCCCAGGGGCCAAAAAGCTTCGAGGGCGACTGCTTGACGTCTTCGAATCTTCTTGTGTCTATATGTAGACTTCCAGACAGCTCGATTTGAAATGAGAAATGTGCTGTACAGCCAACCCTGTAGATGTTGTAGGTAGGTAAGTAGGTATGTACAACAGTAGGTACTTACAATTTAGTTGTTTTGGCTTAGTACGAACTAAACCTTTGTGCTAAACCTTTTTTTAAGAGCTCGACATCAAATTATGTAAACCGACTAAGTGCAAGTTTAGATGAACTCCCATATTTCACATATTAATATACATATGACAGCTGCCAACCTACGTGATTTTCACGTAAACGTACGTCCGGGCCGAGCCCGGGCTTATGAGCAAAGGAGCGTTCTTTCAGTTTAACGGGCCGGGACCGAGCTGCTTCCGAGTTTCGACCGTGTTAGCTAGATCGGCCGTCAAATGTTCGCGTTGACCGTTGAGTGGCCGGGCCGTGCGCCGGCACATAGCTGCTTTCGAGCTGCTCCCGAACCTCGGCCGTGGCTCGGCCGGGCGCGGGCATTGCTTGGCGTAGACGGTTTGTCGTAGAAAACGGCCTGTTGTAGCAAGAGTCTTCCTTAATTTATCATACTTTTCAGTTTAAAAGAGATTATTTTATTTATCAAGTTATTACTTTTATCTATCCTAATATCATAAACCCTCCATGATGCGTTCAAGAACCACCACATTATGACCACCATAAAAATTGTTCTGTTAGAACCAATTTCTTTTCTGTGAAAATGTTATTATTGCTAAATAATTACATTGATTTTGATAATATTGTTTCATTCAAATTTCGAACATCCCTGAAAAACAAAGAAATTCGATTTGACCTCTATTCTAATACCAGTCGAGATGACGTTTAGTTCGAAATGAATTGTCAATTTGCATACAATTTTGACAAATGTCGCACGTACGTAAGATATCGAACGATATGATAGTTGGGGCCGACTCTATTCTGTCTCTGAATTGAAAAAAAACCGGCCAAGTGCGAGTCGGACTCGCGCACGAACGGTTCCGTACCATTATCAATAAAAATATTGATTTTATTTTGTTTTTAGTTTTTTTTGTTATAGTGGCAACAGAAATACATCATCTGTGTAAATTTCAACTGGAACTATCACGGTATCAGTGAGATACAGCCTGGTGACAGACAGACGGACGGACGGACGGACGGACGGACGGACGGACGGACAGCGGAGTCTTAGTAATAGGGTCCCGTTTTACTCTTTGAGTACGGAACCCTAAAAACTATGACAGCTGCCAGAAAACAACGCCGCGATGCCGATCATAATATGCGGCTCCGGATTGCATCACGGAGGCTTATGATATGTGGATAGATAAAGTAGTGTATGTGACTGTACATAATTATGCATTAAAACACTCGTGTGCTGTTATTATAGTTGTTGTTAGTTTCAACTCGCCTTCGGCTCAACCCACACTCGTGGTTAATGCCCTTCATTATGTGCAGTCACTTAAACTACTATTATTTATTTAAAGTTGGATATAAAACACAATTGTTATAAAGAAGACACAAGGTCCAGGTCGAGGTGGTTATATAACCTCAAAACAAATTTGTTGAATAATTGATAATAACTCATGTTTACGCTTACATTGATAAAGTCTCCAGCTAGCCCGATATAAAACCCGTTGACCGCGATGATCTAATTAGTTTCGTGGTATCGTCATGAACGCGCTCACTGCCGTCGTCGCTCTGTTCGCACTAGCAGCCATGGCCGCCGCCGGTGTGGCCCAGCCAGTCCAGATCTACGACCTGGACCAAGCCGATTCTTTGTTCGAGAAATTCATTAAAGACCACAATCGTGATTACAAGGACGCTGCTGCCAGGGAAGAGCATTTCAATGCGTTTAAAACGAATTTAGCAAAGCTCAATGAAATGAACAAGAATTCCCGTCACGCTACGTTTGGAATTAGCAAATTCGCTGACTATACTGAAAAAGAAAGCCAGGCGATGTTTTCAAAGAGGTCATAAATTTGTATTTTAAGTGTATTAATTAATTTCATAATTAAATTACATAATTATGTAATCACTGTATTGTTTGTTTTACTTATATGTGTACAAAAGGCAAACTCAATCATTATCAAGATGATCAGACTATTATGACTATAGCTGACTTGTAGCTAGCCTGGGCTGTTATTTTGAATGCCCTGATGGGCCTCACCTCAGCCGTCACGTCCAACGAAACTATTAGCTGCACCGCTATTCTGTAGGTATAGGTAACTAGTTTTTACGTCATACCTGGCCATAAAGTAGGAATTACCGCACGCTATGCGTGCGGAAAACCCCACTTCCTGGCCAGATAGAGACGTAAAATGTTGTACTTACCACGGGTAATATATACATATTTATCGCCCTTGCCTTCGGCTCGGGCGTCAAATACCTGCGATCTGAGACATTCTTTGTTTAACCGCCCTAGGTAAGTAATGTACTATAACCTCACCTTGCCCGTCATTATAAACTAACTAGACCACTGATTAGTGTAAGGCCTGAGTGAACGCTCGGAGCGGAGCGTTCGGCGGGGCGTGCAGCGCGGCGGACGAGCGTGCATTCGCTTTGTGCAGCGTCTACTCAGGACACCTGTATGAGTTTCATTTGTTTAATATGCACGCCGCACGCCCCGCACCCCCGCACGCCCGACTCGAGCGTCCACTCAGGCCTTACACTTACGCTTAGTAACTACGAATTGTTGCGTCATCGTCTAGATATATTAGTGAGTGACGGGTGAGATAAGGTTTAAACCAAGTTACAGAATAGCGGGACTGATTGCGTTTATATCGGACTTTAAACATTCGTCACTCTCTAGCAGGTAAGTATGTACACCTACCTACCTAAGTGCGAGAGTGACGCGAATGCTTTACATACGACATAAATCCGATCATGCTACTGTACTAGTGCTGATGAAGGCAGGAGGTAAATTACCTACACATCATAAACCTGTCTCGTTAGGGCTCGTTAGTATAGTCACGATGCGACGTATACTTGAGATTAATTGGGTTGGCCGAATTGCATCAACGTAGTCAATTCAAAAAACAACTCTATAGTCCAAGGTAAAAAATTCAAATTCAAACGACAGTTTTATAAAAACTCAGCTACATGGAATAATCTCAATCATACCTAATAGCTGCACTAAAAGTTTGTCTCAAAAATGCCAATTTTGATAGAAACGCACTCGCTATTAACTTATATCTTATATGAAGTGATGGTTACTTTTCTCTACAAGCGACAGTTCAGTGTAAGTAAAATCAACGTCTTAAACATTTCTTGCAAAAGTTTTACACTAAGATTTAATCTAAATCGCTGAGAAGAGTCAACAACTGCGGCATCTAGGGTTGCCAAATTTGGAGAGCTTAATTCGAATGAGAGAAAAGTTCTAGAAGCAAGTTAAAACGAGAGTTATGAGCACCAGTATATTTTTTGCTTACATTCTCATCAATTTCAAAATTATTATGCGAAAAAAGAAGAAGTACTGTTTAAACCGCCTAGAATCAGACTAGGTGATATTCATTAATTATTATTATAATGAATTCCAAAAAACCTTATACATTATTTTAGACTAATAATGCGCTTACATACAGCGAAATTTACAAATACCCATTTCCAATTTTGTTTCCGGTTTTCTGTGAATCCTTTTTGAACAAGTTTTCTTTAGGTAGGTATCTCAAATCGACGTCCTTAGTACAATTTCTATAGTTTTTTCTCTCTTTGATTCTACTATGTATACTTTGACGAGCAGAACACAGACCCATAATATAGAAAGCACGAAATTCGATAACACTATACCTACCTAGTAACAAAGATAAGGTAATACATCCACATAACTTTGAGCTGAAGACACAAGTTCTTAATACAATCTATGCACCAACCCTATTGGGATCTCGTAGAATTGCATTCAAGTAAAATACGCGACATAACGAGGCAGCGGCAACGTTTAGAAAACTACTTTCATCAAGCCGATTCCGCAAAACTTGCCTACTTTCCACCTTGTCTCTCTTCAGCGATACGAAGGAGACCGGACGAGACTTCAGGATTGTCCATTACGCGACTAAACTCGACATTAGACAGCAGTGTTCAGAGTTCCCTTAGGAACCGCAGGTACAGGGAAAGGGACGGTCCAGCGAACATTAGAACAGTCGGCATGACCCGGACAGTCAGCCTCTCAGCAGCTAATAAAGTATGTACTTATATTAAGGCTTATGGTCACTGTTAGGAAACTTCAGGTTTATGCGAAAGGGTTGTCAAACAAGCTGAAATACCTCTAACTTTGCAATCTCTGTTCTGAAAGGAATCTGGTAGGTACCTACTAGGTAGGTTAGAACCACGGAATACTTAAATAAGATGGAAGCGGCGTGTTAGCTAGTTACTTCGGAATCCTGCGTAGCCAGCCCAACACAATCAAAACTGAATTTGTACATGTAAACACTACTGCAAAACGTTTCTAGTTGGTTAAAGCTTTTAATTCCATTACGATTTCACCAGTTGTAATTTTTAGGACGAAAAGTAACTCAAAACTGCATTACTTGCGGTCTAATTTCTAATGCCAAAAAAATGTCACGTAAGTCTATTCTTTATCAATATAGGAGCCAATTTCGAAAGGGGTTTTCAAATATGGAAATGATATGAGAATAGTCTATTTTTTAATCCATAGTCTTGATACCTGCTCTCCTTCTTGCATTAGAGCATAACTCAACGTGTGTGAGCGTGACGTACTTTTGACGGAAATTGACATTTACTTTTTCATTGCAAAATTGAGGCCCTGTTCAAATGAAGTTGACGTTTGATTATGTTCAAAACCAAAAGTGCTATGACACTCTATGGTAATACACCTATTTGAAAATTTAGAATACAAAATAGAGGTGAGACTAAGATCATAATTATAGAAATTTTATATTCTTGGTATATATCGTTTATATAGGATATCGTATATGTATATATATATATATATATATATATAGTTAAATCAATTTTAAATACCCTTATTTCTTAGAGTAAGTGCGTTTGCTTACTGCGGCCGATCCGAACCTGAAGCCAGTCCGAAGTAGCAGTATAGTGATATTTTTGAGAAATTACATCCGAAGAAGTCGGGTACCTAAGTATTAACGAAATTTTGATCTTGTACGCGACCTCATACACGTATTTCGCGAACGCTCTAAATGGAGATGGTGCTGAAAGCAACTGTCTAGAGAAATCGTATAGCTCACGAAAACATGCTAACACTTTTTAATCAAAATACGTACAATTATTAAATTAATGTTAATACATATTTACAAGGATACTAAGTACCCACAGAGTAGGTTTTGACATATCATTATATAAATAAAATTGCACATTTGACTATTGAACTACATATATTTTTTCATCACACTTGCTCATAAATGGCGTTATTCCTTGCCTGTATACAGAAGGACAATGGCCTAAATTGTTCCCGCGGGAAATAATGGCCCCATGGGAGTAATGAGCTTGTGTGTGATCTGATTGGTTAAGCAAATCTGACCAGACAAGAATTCTGCTCTGTGATTGGTTGAAAATAAATCGAGCAGGCTCTGTGATTGTTTGAAATACTTATTGAAGCTACGCCCTCCACTCGCACTGATCTGGAAGTGAAGTTGTCAATTTCGTCAACATATTAATTGGTGCGCTTGTATAAAACATAGATTTTTCTGTCTTTTGTAGTTATTTATTTCCTCGCAAATGTGATGAAAAACATTGTGTATAATACGGGCGTAAGAATATTGCAAACTCGAGTCATCAAAAGCCCTTCGCCTTACGGCGTCCGGCTTCTGATAGACTCTCGTTTGCAATATTCCTCATACGCCCCTGGTTAAACAATGTACTATAAATATGATTAGCGAAAACTGTTCGAGTTTGCGAGTTCTGGCTCGGTAACAATGTAGCTTGGCGTTCATCTCGTTCATTGAGCATAACAATTTATGTTCGTTGCAAAATATACGCGTCGCAATGTTATAAAATATCTAACTGGACGATACGATACGATACTAGACGATTTCGGTATTAGATGGGCATTTTTTATTTTTCTTGTACCTTGATGTTTTTGGCGTGTCCAGTGCCTTTGACACCCTAAAAATACGAAACACGTTGAAAAATTGTACATGTAGCAATTTTAAAACGTCTATAATATATCTTAATCGTATAAAAACCCAAAAAACCTATCATTTAGCATTAAATTTACCACATTTCCTTGGTTTTTCTGGCTGCCGACCCTCGATTTTTGCCTGTCCACCTGCGGAAAGCCAACTTCAAGTATCGATTCGAAGTATTAGGACTTGTATATTGTGCCTGGAAATACTTGTTTCTGATAGTGGACAACATGAATTTTCTTAAGTCAACCTTATATTTATCTCGCTAAAGTATTTTTTACATAATAAACTAAAATTAATCTTGTCCAGTGATTTTGGAAAAGTGGACATGTCCACACTCCGTTACGATGATTTTGTGGGAACGAGGTATTTTTATTACCAAATTAGGTGTTGAATTTTATGTAGCATCACATACCGTTACGTAACATCATTCGTTTTGTTTACAAACTGTCTGTAGTGGCTAGAAATCGTGCGTGAACGGTGCGTCGAGTGGTGGACCCAAAAAGTCCGGGTTCCGTTACGAGATTACGAAGGTTCCTATAATTTTTCTGTTAATGTGACTCAATTATCTTAATCTGTCATTATCATTAATCATAATTTCAGTAAAATACTATTACAATTGTTAAAAACAGTATATTAAACACGTGTTTTAATCTGCGAAGTAATAAAATATTTAAACTACAAGTCAGTTAATTTAGTCCTACGGTTTAGTAGGAAAGGTCCTTACGGCCGTGTGATATGAAAATATGCAAAATAATACTGAAAAAAGCCTACATGCATTTATTATGGTGAGGCGGGTCATAGAAACCAAGTTTGCGGCGGAGTCTATTTTGTAAAAAAAGGCGTTCGGAGTAAGCTAATCTATAAAATCATGCAACTCAACCAGGAAAGGGTCATTACCCTTTCCTTCATACAATCCATACTAATATTACAAATGCGAAAGTAACTCTGTCTGTCTGTTACCTTTTCATGCTTAAACCGCTGAACCGATTGAGATGAAATTTGGTATACTTTAAATTCCGGGGCCTTCCCAAAGAGTCCTTACTAAAGATAGTTTTTATCTGGAAATTCATCACCTAAGGGGGTGAAAAGGGGGGAGAAAGTTACGATCTTACGATATAAACGAGTTCCGCGCGGACGAATTCGCGGGCAAAAGCTAGTTGTACAATAAATTGCCAAGAAATATAACTAAGTTGGAAGGGTTGGTAGTGTTCAAAAAAAGCTTGTTTGCACTTCTAGTTAAAAAAGCCTACTATTCACTAAGGGAATACTTGACAGATGAAGAATTGTAACTGTTTATGCATGCTCCATCTCTACTTAAAACATTTGTATGCCTTACGGCAAAACATAGAGATACACTATAAGACCTTTGTAAGAGCTTTCAACCTATGTTTACAAATAAATATTTTGTCTTTGTCTTTGTCAAACATGCAATGAAATATTCTCTTTACGTTCCTTATAATAGACTCGGAAGTATCCTTTTTCGGGCGCAGTATCTCGAGGCGGCCTGAAATGGGATTTCATACAACTTTACTACTACCTAATTTTCATTCCACTATTTGTGGCACAGCATCACGGCATTCAGCCATGAAAATTAGTTTGATTTGAGGATTTTTATTTATTTATTTCATTGCATATTTGAGAAAAGCACTATAAGCACTACACGAAAACGGATTTCCGGCCAAGTAGGGATAGAGATACGATTGTTTTCCCGGCCTCTGATGTAATGTACTATTGTTTCCTATTTCAATGATTACAGTATTTGAATAATCTTTTACTAAATTTTCCAGTGGAGACCCTTAATTTTTACGTAGAGCTTATAACTTCAATCCACTAATACCTTCATAATTATCAACTCCATAACTGGTTTAGGAGTTGTAAATGATTTTCAAGTGTCCCTTGATAAAGGGTAGTTACGCGTATTAACATACCTAATGCATGTGGAATGCCTACACGCAAAGACTAGTAAATTGGAAAGACTGCCAATGTACACTGTAGCCATTCTGAGCCTGTTGTAGCCAGTTTAACTATACATAGATCCCCGTGCCATTCATTTCGTATGGCACTAAGATTTTTGCTTAACACATATGCGCCATCTATATGGAGTTATCATCGAGTTTATAGATGGCGCTATTGTGTGGTAGGAGCGGAGGGGGGTTTGATGAAAAGACGAGCGTACTTGCAAGCGATTATAATGCGACTAAATTTAGCGTAGAAACATTGAAATGTCCACTACACCACCGGGGCTAAAAATAATAAAAATATGTAATTTTAATTTTTCTTATTTTTTTTAAATAATAGTAGTTAACGACATTATATGAATTGGATGTGTATCCAGTATTTTTACTTTTTCAATAAACAATTTTACACGATTTTTATGAATGAATGAATGAATGAAATTTATTGCGTATAATGAATCCAGGTTACAATTGCCGGTATAGTTACATAAAGAAAGTTTCACTGAACTCTATCTTTGCAGGTGTACACGCTTATCTTAATAATTAATAGTATTACGTTTCATTAAAATGTCAACAATATTGTATACATGAATTGTTCCATTTTTAGGGTTCCGTACTCAAAGAGTAAAACGGGACCCTATTACTAAGACTTCGCTGTCCGTCCGTCCGTCCGTCCGTTTTTCACAGAGTTTGTATTTCTGTTGCCGCTATAACAAAAAATACTAAAAACAAAATAAAATATTTTTTTAAGGGGGGCTCCCATACAAAAAACGTGATTTTTTTGCGCGTATATATAAAAAATAACTAGCTACAGGAGACTAAATCTTTTAAAGGAACGGCACATTGTATAACTTAGACATTGGCAGTCTCTGTAATTTACTAGCATCTGCTAAATGTGTACAAGTGTGTCACAGAACGTATTCCGGTCACACGGACGCATCAGCATCTACAGCGTTCCATTTGTATCCATTTATTTGCCGAAATCCTCATCTGTGAGGCGATCCTGAGACGAAAATCAACGCTTCCTATTCAAACAGAGTTACTGAGCGTTTACGTTATCTATGTAGTTGAATCCGTTCCATTAATTTGTTAGTCATGGTTGAAATGTATTTGTAATACCTATTAATAACTAGCTTTTGCCCGCGACTTCGTCCGCGTAGAACTCGTTTATATCGTAGCTCGATACAAACTTTCACCTTCCATTTCCCTTTTAGGGGTAGATTTCCGATATAAAAACTATCCTTTGTCCTTCCCCGAGACTCAAACTATTTTTATCATCATTATAATCATCATCATATCAGCCGAAAGCCGTCCACTGCTGGACATAGGCCTACCCCAAAGAGTTCCAAAGTGACCAATCCTGCGCCACCCGCATCCAGCGGACTCCCGCGACCTTTACCAGGTCATCAGTCCACCATGTGGGGCCTACCAACACCGCGCCTACTAACTACCTCTATACAAAATTTTATCTAAATGGGTTGTATAGTAGCTCCTTACAAATATTCACCCCCCATTTCACCCCCTTTAGAGATTTCCGGGATAAAAACTAGTCCTATGTCCTTTTCCGGAACTCAAACTATCTGTAAACCAAATTTCATCTAAATGGGTCACTCGAATCCAAATTTTCACCCCTTAGGGAAAGATTTTCGGGATAAAATTATCCTATGTCCTTTTCCAGGACTCAAACTATCTCTTTACCAGATTTCATCTAAATGAATTCCATCCAAATCTTCACCCTCATTTCATCCTCTCAGGCGATGATTTTCGTTACAAAAACTATGCGATTTCCTTTCCCGGAACTCCAACTATTTCTATACCAAATTTCACCTTAATGGATTCTATCCTAATTTTCATCCCTCATTTCACCCCCTCAGGAGATGATTTTTCAGGATAAAAACTATGAATTGTCCTTCCCTGGGACTCCCACTATCTCTATACCAAATTTCACTTTTAAGGGTTGTTTTCAAAAAAAGTGTACCCTAGTTAAGGTAAAATTAAGAAACGTTAACTTTTTCAGGTGAGTCACGAAAATTTGCCATACATTTATACAGCTAATTTTCGTGACTCACCTGACAAAGTTAATGTTTCTTAATTTTGCCTTAACTAGGGTACACTTTTTTTGAAAACAACCCTTAAATGGATTTTATTCAAATTTTCACCCTCTATTTCATCCCTTTAGGTCAGTGTTTTTCAACCTTTTTCATGGCGCGACCCCCCTAGAGTAAGAATCCAAGCAGCCGCGACCCCCAGGGGGGTCGCGACCCACAGGTTGAAAAACACTGCTTTAGGGGATGATTATCGGGATTGAAAATATCATTCTCCGGGACTCATTTTAACTCTAAACCAAATTTCATCTTAATGGGTTTCATCCAAATTGTCACCCCTCATTTCACCCTCTTAGATGATTTTCGGGATAAAAACTATACGTTGTCCTTCCTCGGAACCCCAACTATCTCTATACCAAATTTCATCCAAATAGGGTACATCCAAATTTTCACCCCCTATTGTATGCCCTTGGGGGCTTCTTTCCGGGACAAAAGCTATCCGTTGTTCTTCTCCGCGACTCAAACTATAGGTACCAAATTTTATCCTAATGAGTTCCATCCAAATTGTTACCCCAATTTGATCCTCCTTAGGGGATGATTTCCGGAATAAAAGCTACCCTATGTCCTTTCCCAGGACTCAGACCATCTCTTTACCGAATTCCATTGAAATGGGTTCCATCCAAATTTACACCCCCCATTTCACCCCCTTAAGGGATGATTTTCGAGATAAAAATTATCATATGTCGTTTCAAAGCACCCAATCTTTATACCAAATGTCATCTACAAAGGTCACATCACATCCTTGTCCTTCCCCAGGACTCCCAACTATCGCTATACCGTAAATGGGTTCCATCCAATTTTTCACCTCCGATTTCACCTAATTAGAGGATGATTTTTGGGATAAAAACTATCCGTTATCATTCTCCAGGACTGCCAACTATCGCTATACCGTAAATGGGTTCCATCCAAATTTCCACCCCCATTTCACCCTCTTAGAGGATTATTTTCGTGATAAAAACTTTTCTTTGTCATTCTCCGGGACTCAAACTATCTCTATACCAAATTTCATCTAAATGGGCTACATCAAAATGTTCACCCCTATTTCACCCCTAGGGGATGATCTTCGGGATAAAACTATCCTTTGTCCTTCCTCAGGACTTCCAACTATCGCTATACCGTAAATGGGTTCAATCCAAATTTTCATCTACCATTTCTAACCCTCTTAGGGGATGATTTCCTCGTTTCATGTGTGCAGGAATAAAAAATATTCTATGTCCTTTCCTAGGACTCTACCTCTCTCTATACCAAGTTTCATCTAAATGGGTTCTAGCCAAATCTTCAACCCTCATTTCACCACCTCAGGAAATAATTTTTCGGGATAAAAGCTATGCATTGTCCTTCCCTGGGACTCCTTCTATCTCTTTACCAAATTTCATCTAAACGGGTCTTATCCAAATTTCACCCCCTATTTCATCCCTGATGGGATGATTTTCGGGAGTAAAACTATCCGTTGTCATACTCCGGGACTCAAACTATCTTTATACCAAATTTCATCTAAATGGGTTACATCTAATTTTTCACGCCATTAGGGGATGATTTCTGGAATTTAAAACTATAATATGTCCTTTCCCAGGACTCAAACTATCTTTCAAGCAAATTTCATCAAAATGGGTCTATCGCTATACCGTAAATGGGTTCAATCCAAATTTTCATCTACCATTTCTCACCCCCTTAGGGGATGATTTCCTCGTTTCATGTGTGCAGGAATAAAAAATATTCTATGTCCTTTCCTAGGACTCTACCTCTCTCTATACCAAGTTTCATCTAAATGCGTTCTAGCCAAATCTTCAACCCTCATTTCACCACCTCAGGAAATAATTTTTCGGGATAAAAGCTATGCATTGTCCTTCCCTGGGACTCCTTCTATCTCTTTACCAAATTTCATCTAAACGGGTCTTATCCAAATTTCACCCCCTATTTCATCCCTGATGGGATGATTTTCGGGAGTAAAACTATCCGTTGTCATACTCCGGGACTCAAACTATCTTTATACCAAATTTCATCTAAATGGGTTACATCTAATTTTTCACGCCATTAGGGGATGATTTCTGGAATTTAAAACTATAATATGTCCTTTCCCAGGACTCAAACTATCTTTCAAGCAAATTTCATCAAAATGGGTCACATACAATTTTTCACCCCCAAATTACACCCCCTTAGGGCATGCCCTAAGGGGGTGTAATTTTAGGGATAACACTATCATATGTCCTTCCCCAAGACTCCAACTCGCTATACCGCAAATGGGTTCTATCCAAATTTTCACCCCCTCAGGAGATGATTTTTCAGGATAAAAACTATGCATTGTCCGTTCCTGGGACTCCTTCTATCTCTTTACCAAATTTTATCTAAATAGGATTTATCCACATTTTCAACCCTATCTCATCCCCTTGGGAGATGATTTTCGGGATTCAAACTATCCATTGTCATTCTCCGGTACTCAAACTATATCTATACCAAATTTGATCTAAACGAAGTCTATCCAAAATTTTACCCCCCATTTCACCCACTTAGGGGAAGATTTCCGGAATAAAAACTATCCGATGTCCTTTCCCAGAACTTAAACTAACTCTAAACCAAATTTGATCAAAATGGGTTACTTTAAAAATTTTACCCCCCCCCCCCCCCCCCCCATTTTACCCCCTAAAGGGAAGATTTCCGGGATAAAACTTATCCTTTGACCTTTCCCGAGACTCAAACAATTTATATACCAAATTTCATCAAAATGGGTGCAGCGGTTTAAGTAGATACATATTTCCACCCCCCATTTCATCCCCTTAGGAGTTGATTTCCGGGATAAAAACTACCCTATGTCCTTTCCCAGGACTCAAACTATCTCTATACGAAGTTGCTCACGTCCGCAGGATTTGCCACTTTAACCCTGCACGTGTCCCCTGGGTGGCGCTAATCGAGCAACAACCTTTCGGCTGCTGTACCTGTCTGAGAATGACCTCACAGCACGAAAACCGAGTCGCTTCACTGGAATGTAAAAAGAAGATACGCAAACGCTACCCAATGGGTGAAGAATTTAGACATTACATTATAATAGTTAAGTAAAGCGACTCTGTAATTTAGTAATGCCATACGAATAAATAAATATACCAAATTTCATCTTAATCGGTTTAGACGTTTTCACGTGATGCGCGGTCACATAAACAGACAAACAGATAAACAGACAAACAGACAAAAATTCTAAAAACTGTTGTAACGTGTTCTGTTATCGATTCTAAGAATCCCTAGCTAATTTTTTTTCGTATATCTTCCATGTACAGACTTTCGACCCTCTTCACAGCTTTATTATATGTATGTATACGAGTAGATAGATAGATACCAATGGTACTAAGGCAAGTTAAAAATTGAAAATAAGCCATTGCTTAGTTCAATTCATTTTAAAATTCATTCGACATCGATACGAATACATATATGTACCAGTGTGTAACCGCCATAGGATAAAAAAAAATTGGCCTTTATCTACTCGAAGTTGTTGTGATACTTAAAGTGTAATTTTATTTTATTTTTCCGTCGTCCGTGTTAACCAGCCATATAATTAAAACATATAAAATGGGGAAAACTATCTATGGAAATATTAGAAAAAACGTGTTTTAGGATGAAGTCTTAAGTTTAACCCCAGCAATTTGGCGATCCGAAAGCTCACTACGTGTTTTTATGCATAGATACAGATTGTCGAACAAGTTTTAAAAATACGTAGGTAACAACAGGCCTATACCCTAACTAGAAATATAGCGCTTTCAAATATTTACCAAAGGATACTAACCAAAGGACATATGAAAAACTGTATGGGGACCCTCATATGTTTTCTACTTAAGAACTACCGTTTTGTGACGTTAATAAATGGTAAGTATTCTTCATCAGGCAGAGCTCCTTGTCGGCAAAAAGCTGAAGTTTCCAGTAGTTGATGACGGACCGACCCGCGGTGACATGGAAAAGGTCGATCGCAACCCGCAGTACACGGCGCCAGGTACCCAATTACATTCCTGAAAGAAAGACAATGACAGATAGATTGATTTAACTCGATTGTTTTCTTGGGCACACCCTTTTAAAGGATGACTCATCACGCTAGAACGGGCCGTGTCTGGCCCGGGTCATTTTCTAAGAAAAACGACGGCGTTTTTGAACGGCTGAGTCATACCAAAGCCCGGCCGAGCCACGGCCGGGCCGTGCCGACACGGAGCCGCTTGCGAGCCTCCGCCGTGGCTCGGCCGGGCTTGGGTGTGGCTCGGCCGCGCAAAAACGCCGTCGTCTTTCTTAGAAAACGCCCCGGGCCGGACACGGCCCGTTCTAGCGTGAGTCATCCTTAAATTGTAGGTACATAAATTCAAATCTCAACTGCAGGTCGATCACGTAACGCATTGTACGCGCGTCGGGAAAGTGTAAATGTCACTTTTTATATGGAAAAAATAATAATAATAAATGTGGCGAGCTGTTGGGGAGTAACGACCCCACGGACCCGAGTGCTCCCGAGAGTCGGTCAGGGCCTCCGTCTCCGGCGTGTCTTCGTCGGTCGGAGTGGAACCCCAAGGGGGCCCGCAGGACTCTCAGCTCTGGCTTGCCTTCATTGGCCGTCCAGAGAGGAGTCGTCAGAGCTATATGCTCCAGGGGTGGAAGTGTTAAAGGGCATAACGCCGCGAGTAACTTCGGAGAAAGCGCAGCACCACCTCTCGACACCCCTGAGCCGCTCACCCGGTGTTGTTCCTGGCCGTCTTTACGACGACGCTTTCAGGGGCCCATCTAATGAGCGGCTAGTCACCGCCTGCCTCGATAACTTTGTGTACAACAATGTTATGGCAGGTGTCCGGACCTTTTTGCAATAGCTCAGTTTCATAATCCACCCAAATCTCATCACCATAGAACCCGTTCTCTATCCATAATAGCCCCAACGCCTGTTGGAACCGGTTCACGGGTATCAACCGAAGTACCCGTGAGTGGGTTCTAGCAGGTGTATTACATCACATTAAACTTCGTCTCCAAAGGGCCTCTACGTGTTGGATCTATATCCCCACGCACGCCTTCTAAAGGACCGGGCTTTGTCCCGTGAATTTTACAGGAGATACATAATAATAATAATATACTAACATAAAATACAAATATCGGCAGGGTTGAAAATACGAAGAAGATAAATCACTTGATTTGTACCAAGCTTTAACTTGACTCCCCGTGTATGTTTGAGTATATCTAGGTCAAATCTTGCAAGTCAATTTTGACTAAGTAACTTCCCAGAGTTCAATCGAGTTTAAATTTTGTACACGTGTTTTTAATCAGGTGACAATGCAATATTATGGTACTTACGAGCGGGCCTGATTATGAGGACGGAAGGTGGCCATATGAACTCCTTAATTATCCTACTAATTTTATAAATGCGAAAGTTTGGATAAATGGATGTACGTTTCAATCAATCTCAAAAAACTACTGGACGAATTTTTATGAAACTTTCCAGTAATGTACCTTATGTAGCAGAATAGGACATAAGCTATAATTTATGTCAAATTTCATCAAAAAGGGGATGAAACTTTGTAAGGAGACCAAATATTTTTATGATGCGAGAGCGGCGTTATGATTACCATGGTAATGACATCGTCAACAAATTAGAAAATTCATCTTTGGCGTACGTAACGTACATATTGTAGTTTTATTATAATATATATTTTCAGGGAATTTGTATGCGCTGGTAACACTATTGGTGCGTTTGTGTGCGTATTGGCGCGTGTAAATACGAGTTGATCACAATTACATGAATCCATTTTATGCCTCACGCTTGGCGCGTCGGCGGTATGAAACAATCCTTCTAGGCGTTATTATTCTAAGTACTGGAGCCTCTCAATTTCATTTATAATTCTACCAAGTTAGAGACTTAGAATGTCGTTATAAATTCTGGTCACGTCCACGATATCAACCTGCATAAGCAGGTACATGGTTCAAGAATTGCTCGTTTAATGACAACGAGTCCCACAACGGTCGCTCTTGATTAAAATCCAAACGCAATCAATTAAGGTCCTATCACACCGCTAGCATATGAAATTACATCTTTAATTGGAAATTACTCACATGAACCGCACACACACCATCCTAACGAACTCATTGCAGGGCTTCATTGTGCTTGTTTGTCAACTCGTGCATAAACTCTATTAATGGGAAACTTTTTTTTCAGTCTGCTCGTCGTGAAATGTCTAATTGTATTCGCAGCGGCCGGCCTGCTAGATCTGAAATATCCTTTATTCCTCTACAACATGGAAAATGGCCGTAGGCTCTATGAAGAATTTGTTAAAAGATATGGGCGGCAGAATCAGAATAAAGACGAGAAGGAAATGAGATATAGAGAGTTTATGAAGACAGTTGAATATATAAATAACAACAATGCAATGATAGGGTCGCAGAAAGTGGCGCTGAACCGGTACGCTGATTATACCAAAGCGGAGAAGAACGATGTGAATGCTGGCTTTAAGAATCAGCGGCAAGTTGACCCGGAGTTGCTGGAACTAGAAAGGAATAATCATCGATCAATCAAAGTGATGAGTTTGTTTAACACTCAATGATTATCATGAAATGTTGATCCATTAAAAAATAACCACGTCATCATTAAATCAAGTCAAACACTGTTTTTTTTCTTTTAAATAATTTGTGTAGAGCATTATATATTAACTACGTTTCAGGTAAAATTAAGTTACTGTATTTTTAGATACATTTACATATACCTAGTGCTTACAAGATATGGGTAGACACGGCGGTATAGTAAAGAATGTTACAATAGCAGATATTTGTTTCAGATATTTTGCCAGCTGGGGTTTTCTTTAAAGCCGGTGAGTTTTCTCGTTCGCGTATCGTGTGCATATCGGACCTTGTTGCTTTACGGCTCTTTCAGGACGACGTAAAAAGTAGTCTACGTAAAAAACTTGATAGAAGATAATAAAAACATAATACTAAATAGTGGGAAGGAAGTTTGACTTCATATTAGTCTGGTATTAATTGACAAAAAGTTATTACTGCACATAATGTTTTGGTACATAAATAGTTACTTACTTCAAGCCCAAATGTTATTAGGTATCACTTGAAAGTTCGAAGACTGAATCAGGAGCATTCAATTTCATATACCAAATTGTTGGGATTTCCGCACAGATGAGAGTTCTCCCAAAGGGTTAAGCTAGTTTTGAACTTTATGTTTGTATTCAACCGAGGAAGTTGTCATAAATATCGCGAGCCTCTGCTTGTCTAACTAGCGCGAACTATATCAAACTGCTTTGTTGACGCAAAAGTTAGAGAGCTCAATATCCTGCTTCTTGTGAAGAGAGATATAACGAGTTCTATAATGACTGCCTATTATACAGAGATGATGTCAAAAATTTCGTAAGGGTGAGGAAGTTGGTAAGGAATTTGGGTCAAGTGCGTACCGCGTTTACGCGTACATTGTTGGTGGAGATAAACAATGGGTTTTGTTTAACAAGTATTTAGGTCACGGGGGAATCCGCTTACGCTGGAAATCTGAGCTAATCGTGCTGTTTCAAATCCACGGACAGATGTTTAATTTTAATTTTCACTCACTTTCCATCTATAGATAATTGCGCTGTAACTATTTCCGGGCGGTATATCATTCTGAATCTTTTTCTAGACACACACACACACACACACACACGGTGATATTTAATTTGTGATCCTGCAGCTTGTCGATTACGTTACTTAATACATTGTACAGTCAGCATCAATAAGAAACGGGTAAATACGGGTAGATTGGGTAAATACCGGGTAAATACCCGGTATTTACCCTTGGGTTTTTACCCACTACCCATCTCTAGGAAAAAGGCAATGAAACGAAACAAAAACAAACATACCTATTCAGTAATTGTATTTTCAATTAACCAACTGATAATCGTTAATTAATAATCCATATGCGAGGTTACACTTCTTACCTATAAATAAATTAAATGATACATTATAACACTTTAAACATCCGCGCTTTGTACACATATGTAAATACTGTTTAATCCGGGTCTAACGCGATATTTATTTACCTTTATTTCTGACGTTTCGACACGGGTTGCGCCGGTCATGGTCGCAGATAACTGTCGTCCCAGCAAGTTGTCAACAGAGATATGGGTTTACAATATTTCACTTCCCTCCAAAAGTCCATAAAAACATGGAGGGTACACCCGAAATAAGTCCACTACCCATCCATTTTAATGTTAATTGTCTAGGGCACGGCACACAACACTTACAGTATCCGCGCACAGATCCGAAGATATACGAGATTTCAGTTTCTGAATCACTGGTCCCCAAGTCGCCGATAAATTGAAACCATCATCCCTATTGAAGTTCTTCGGGTGTTTCCTGATTTCAATTGCCTCTCGTACCATCCGCGGGTAGTAGTGGCGTTCAGTAGAGAGGAGTCAGAAATAAAGGTAAATAAATATCGCGTTAGACCCGGATTAAACAGTATTTAAATAAATGATACATTGCCGCTATTTTGTGCCTCCCAGTACAGGATGTATTATTCAAACGGGGCAGTGAGGGAAAATCCGAAACTATAAGAGTACGGAAATTTGCTCTTAGCAGTCACGTAACTAAAATTGGTGTTTTAGAAAAAATAAAAACTGCATAAGTACCTATACAAAGATTTCCAAGGCAGCCTAAAATTACGCAAAAAAACGAACTCCGATTTTTAGTCAGATTTGACCGGGTTCGATTTCCGCCCGTGTATGAGGCTTTATTGAAAATCTTTGCATGCAGATTTTCTTTTTTCTTAAATCGGTCTCGTGACTGGATGTCTTGTAGTTTTGGATTTTCTCTCACTGTCCCGTTTGAATAATACACCCAATCTATATATCATGCAATAAAGCGAAATGACTAGTGAAAATGAAAGACACGAGAGGAATGCTCGAGTTGCAGCAAAAGGAGAAAGCTTTCAAAAAGCTAGAGGACTAACAACGCTTTAAGACATTCTTTTGTTCTATTGGAAATGGAGAAACCTAATCCGCGCACGGATCGGTTGCCTGAACTTGCCGCGAATATTCCACTAAAGATTTAGTTCTACATGATTTATTGCATCCTACTGGACTCGTAATGGGATTAAATGGATGTGCAGAGCTATATTTTAACTGCACATCTTTATGACGTACGGAATTATATCCCGCGGAGAAGATTTGTTGGAAAATATTGAATAGGTATATTCTGCTGTTATCTATAGTTAACTACTTCTATAGGTACTTATTAATGTTATTAATAAATAAATATTGGGGGACAAATTTACACTAATCGAACTAGCCCCATAGTAACGACGATATATTTATTGCATATAAATACTTCTTACTTACATAGAAAACATGCAAGACTCAGAACCAAATAATCATGCTCATCACACAACTATTTGCCCTTACCGGGATTCGAACCCAGGACCTTCAGCTTCGTAGGCACCCACCCACCAGTATCACGCGCCTGAAAACTTTCGACCCGGAATAAAAAAACTATGAAACAGTTTAGGGTATAATAACTATTCGAGTGCCTAAACATTTTAGTCAAACCGGTGGGAATCGGCTTGTATGGGCGCTCCGCCACTGCTACGCACTAGGCTAACCGGTCGCCATTATAAAGAGAAAACGTTTGAGGTTGTACGTTTGTAAGTTGGGGGTAATCTTCAGAACTATAATAAAGAGAATGGGCCTTTAGGATAGACTTAGCTCCTTTTATAGCAGCGACAGCTAGTTAGATATAAAAGCAGAAGTTAGTGAGGATGTTTGAAGGTGCCCTTTCACGCAAAAGCACACGTACAGCGGGCGTACTGCATGGTTGCCATACTTGCATCACTTATCGCTGTGGATAGGATATATCCGTCACGTTCCGACAACTATCCGAGTGCGAGAGTGACGGAAGCATTACCAACAACACTATAGTATTTGCATTCTGACACAGCTGTCATCCCGGTACAATAAACGTCAATGATGACATAATTGACATCATTCCACAACTTTTAGCCCTTAGTTCGATTAGCTAATGAGGTACACAATACAATACTATGGTATTTTACTCGAAAAGAGGAACACGCTGGTAGTTTTATATTTCCAGTATTATTTATGTTAAATTTTTTACGATTTTTTAAAAATACATTCATAGCAAATCCAATTCTACTGCAGAATAGGCACCTTGCTTTAGTCCCGTTTCGACGAAAACGTTTATAAAGTGTGAATGTCATTTTCGGGTGGGTTCATTGACGCCATCTTGACAATGTTTGTTTTTAATTTGGTATATGTAAACAAGACTAAAGCAAGGTGCCCATTCTGCACTAGAATTGGATTTACTATGAGTGCATTTTTAAAAATTAGTTAAAAATTTAACATAAATAATACTGGAAATATAAAACTTTCAGCGTGTTCCTCTTTTCGAGTAGAATACAAGGAGCTAGTCAAATCATGGACTTAGAATTATGAAATGTTGTCAATTTGTACTGGGATGACAGCTGTCAGAATGCAAATATTTAGGAATGCAAATACTATAAGTGATAAAACGGCAACCATGCTCTAAGCCCACTGAATGAACGTAATTTAACGAAACTTTCCAGTATTTAATATTATTTAGGTATCAATCAGAATAAATAGATCATCATGCATTTGACTAAGTCTTGTGGAGCAACTACCTACATTAAGAACCGTGTCACATACACATTATATATTACCGTAAATAAATATATTACCGTAAGTAAGTACATTATTGCAGACGCCGGGAAAGAAGGGCTTGCCGGGTGAGTAGGTATAGGTAGGCCGACCGTAGGTAGGCCGGATAGTGGTACGAAGCCGGCAAGCCCTTTTTACAGCTGGCATATGTATTCATGTATATTTCGCAAACATACAATGAAATGAATAAAAAAAAATCCATGAAATCAAACTAATTTTCATGGCTGAACGTGAACGCCGGGAGCCATGAAAATTAGTTTGATTACAAAACATTGTGTAGAATGAAAATTAAAAAAAAAACTTCCTGGCCTAGGCCTTTAATTTCGTATGAAATTCCTTTACAGTTCTCTCGAGTTGTTCCGCCCAAAACGTGATACTATGTAGCCTGTTTTAACGCACGCAATGACGACATTCTATTGCATGTTTGAGAAAAACAATTTACCTACTTAAAAACATTTTGTTACCTTCTCACAAATACAAATGTTAACACATAAATGGGTTTGACTGAGCGCTGTGGGCTCTCATCTCTACATATAGGCATTAACACTTTCACTGCTAGGAATCCACTTAGCGGGCACCTACGCCGTAGTCGCTTTCCGCTACATACGGGGAAAGCCACGGGATTGGCAACGAGCGTAGCGCGTAACGATTTTTAGCAGTAAATAAAAAAAACATTTACTTCAGGCATCTAAGGCCCATAGTAACAAATACCTTAAAGACATACTAGTACAATTATAAAATTAAAAACTAATTATTTAGGCGACATAACAGCGTTAACCCATTCAGGGCCCATGACGACATATATGCGTCAGAGCGCTTCGAGCGCTTTTCGCTAAATACGAGGTTTAACCTGCTACGGACAGCGGCGTAGCGCTACGAGATTGTGTTAATATGTAGCTGCTATGGACTGCAGCATAGCGCTACGAGATTGTGTTAATATGTAGCTGCTATGGACTGCAGCATAGCGCTACGAGATTGTGTTAATATGTAGCTGCTATGGACTGCAGCATAGCGCTACGAGATTGTGTTAATATGTAGCTGCTATGGACTGCAGCATAGCGCTACGAGATTGTGTTAATATGTAGCTGCTATGGACTGCAGCATAGCGCTACGAGATTGTGTTAATATGTAGCTGCTATGGACTGCAGCATAGCGCTGCGAGCGTAGCGAGACGAATTCAACAATTGTACAGTCACCCAAGAAAGCGGTCTAAAACCTTTGAAACTTAATAGACAAATATTAGTCCAAAAGTAGTAGACCAATTTCTTGGCTTACTGTACCTACGTAAGAGAATGTTCACCGAAAGCTGACTCAGCTTCCAGCGTTGTCGATTCTTGAACTGATCCGAAGTAATACGACTCATTTTGAGTTCCGCCTACGTGTCACTGGATACCTATAAAGATAATGACTACACTAAAACTTTCTTCTAACCTCCAATCGGTAAGGGATACTCAGAGATTGATTCTTGTGTTTTGGGAAAATAATTCGAATGTTGTTGCTTGGCATTTTCATAGTTATTTATTATACAAGGGGGGAAAGTTGTATTTTACCTGCGAGTGTTCATTTGAAACACGACCTAGCGAAAGGATTCTATGATTGACCATGAGCGAAGCGAGTGGTTCAAAAATAGAATCCTGAGCGTAGCGAGTACACGAGACGTAAAATAACTTTTCACCCGTGTATAACACAAATCTTTTCACCTCACTACAGCGAGGAAAATAAGAAATAGGGTAAAACATGTAAAAAAAAATGTAAAAAAAGTAAAAAAAAAGTAAAAAGAAAAGTAAAAAAAAGTAAAAAAAGTTATAAAAAAAAAAAAGTAAAAAAAAGAAAAAAAAATATGTCATACAATATACAAAAAACCAAAAATAAACATTTAACGTTCTACGTCATAGTACCCACTTATAACGTTCTACGTCTACTTTCTTCACATGTGGATAAACAGCGATTTTCTCAATAAATATCAAACATACAAAAAGGCCTTTCCGAGCAAGTGAGGTGAAAAATAATTGTGTATCTAATTAGCGTGAGTCGCCAAACAATAATTAACTTAGTGCCCGTTTTGTGACGACAGTTAAGCATAAAAAATATGTGAACATCAACTTGTTTTACATTTAACTTTAACTTACGTGTTTTCATATGCATGTTATTTTTAAATTGAAAAAAAAAAATTCTTACACATTGAATACTTAATTGTCTTCACAAAACAGACACTGTATACAGTTTTGTTTGATGATTCACGCTAATTGGGTAAAACATATTTGAAAATGTCCTGCTACGTAGTACGTAGGTAATTCAAATCGAAATTTTCAAGTTTGAGTGTTCTGTACGTGATAATAATAGCGAAATGTCAATGAGAAAGTCATTTTGTATTATCTTGCACTATGTAAAACATAATTACTTGCATTCAATTCACTCAATTAATTTGAATACCGGTCATCATTTTATAAATTGATAATGTTAAATTGAACTAGCTGCTCGTGAGGCTCCGCGCGCTTAGTACAAATAACACAAGCGAAGCCGTGGGCCCGTGTAGGAGCCGTTGTACAGCTTGTTGATGGACACGTCGATGCGCGCGCCGCCTGGGATGGGCTGGGGAAAAACGACAATCATCAATGTTTGTGGGCTGTAGACATTGAAGCTTGCAGTTTTTTTTTAATATGCTTAGCCAATGTCCATCCCGAATCAACAATGTCATCTCCTGGCTGTGCCTACAGCGTGTGACATCCATTAGAACATACATTTTATGTAACGATAGTTTTAAGCGCTGTGAGCCGTTTTTTAGGGTTCCGTAGCCAAATGGCAAAAAACGGAACCCTTATAGATTCGTCATGTCCGTCTGTCTGTCCGTCCGTATGTCACAGCCACTTTTTTCCGAAACTATAAGAGCTATACTGTTGAAACTTGGTAAGTAGATGTATTCTGTGAACCGCATTAAGATTTTTACACAAAAATTAAAAAAAAAATATTAAGTTTTAAGGGTCCCCATACTCAGAACTGAAACTAAAAAAAATTTTTTTCATCAAACCCATACATACGTGTGGGGTATCTATGGATAGGTCTTCAAAAATGATATTGAGGTTACTAATATCATTTTTTTCTAAACTTAATAGTTTGCGCGAGAGACACTTCCAAAGTGGTAAAATGTGTCCCCCCCCCCTGTAACTTCTAAAATAAGATAATGATAAAACTAAAAAAAATATATGATGTAAATTACCATGTAAACTTCCACCGAAAATTGGTTTGAACGAGATCTAGTAAGTAATTTTTTTTTAATACGTCATAAATCGTAAACCGCAATTTATTTCACGGAACCCTTCATGTGCGAGTCCGACTCGCACTTGGCCGCTTTTTTTAAAGTTCATTCTAGCAGCAATGTACTCGTAATGCTAACATTTATTGGCGTTTCAGAGAGGCAGAGTGCAGAGCTAGTAAAGTTTCAAATGGTAGTGTAGTCTCAGTTGTTAACGTTGTTACCGATACATTGCATGCCGAATTAATTTGTATGAATAAAATACTTTTTTTTTAACTAGATATACCAATTTAAGTTCATTAGGGCTTATAATTTCAGCCCTTAAAATATATGTTCTTATGGAAGTCACACACTGTATGTTTCGCTGATGATACAGTGTTAAATTTTGTTGTTGTTGTTGGAAAGTCCATTCTGCTAGTAATTATTTATAAATGATAATGATAAGAATTATTTATTGGTTCTTAAAAAAACTTACATTAATTACAAATTCTGCCAAACCACTGAAAATCCAGATTGAAGTTTGAAATCGGATGAGTAATTGCAGAGATTGCCCCCCCCCATACAAACTTACACACTCACAAACGTTACTCTTTTAATATTACCGTTAGTATAAATAAAGTGTATGTACCCGTAGCCATTTCTTTTGTAGACTTAATTTTTTAAATTTGTTTGTTTCTGTTTGTTTCGAGAAGAAATTAGGCTTAAATACGACTTTTTTTATCCCATCTCTATTATGTGCTAATCCTATCACATTGTTGATGAAATTCACCATAAGCAAACGAATTATATTTCATTATCAAACCACCCCTTTTAGACAAACGACGCTCCAAGCTTGCAATGATCCAAGATATTAATATAGATTATTAAGAACGCCCCGCCATATCCGCTTGCAGCGCTCAATAACCGTTGGATAGCCATCAAAGTACGTGCCTTTCCAAAGACACTAACCATAGTCGGGCGCATTTTTCACCGGAATAGATTTTGCTCGGAGAAAAATTGCAAATTTCTGCAACGACCATCGCTGCTGTCACGACCCGGTCAGCCGATAGCTACCTACGCGATTCTTCATGTTACACTGCACTTAATGGACTTGAACGGATTTTGCAGGTTTCTGGAAGATATTGTAGATTTTTTTTTTATAAAACGACGGTGGTAAACATTCCATGTGTAAAAAAAATAAAAAAAACACAGTGTAATAAAAATAAAAAAATACTTTATTCATAAAATTTTGAAGGCTTACTAAGTTTATAAAAAATATTCTTGTCCCATTATTACGAACACAAATGCCAAAGACAATGTGAGAGAGACGAACTTTAACGACACTTTAGCTAAAATAGGTTTGTTGAATGATTATGAATAAGGCAAATAGTAATTAACTAAGTACCTACTATTGTAAGTAACTATAATATTAAATTAGCTAAAATAGAACTGCACCCCTGTAAAAATATATATTTAATTAGTTAAAGAGCGAATACAGCGGCAGATAAACCTTTACGGCTTTGTCCGTTGTACAAATGTTTTTTTTGTATTGTTTTTTGTAGTAAATAAATGAAAAAAAAAAAAAAAAAAAAAAAAACAAGCTTAGCAGGTACCGTAGCCTATGGACACTCGTGACTCCAGAGGAATCACAAGCGCGTTGCCGACCCTTTATTCACTTGAGAATCCGCTGAGTTGGCAGATAGAGACATGCAGGTGCCTCACTCCCAACACAGCGCATCCTAGGAGCTCTGGCGACCTTACTCACCACCAGGAACACAACACCACATGCTTCATAGCATGCAATAATATAGCAACACTACAAAGCAGTGGTGCTATTATGGCTGCGGTCTTCTGTAAGGTGGAGGTACTTCTCCAGTTGGGCTGCTCCACATACGAGCGAGATGACATTCCGCTGTGCCCTACCTCTCTTATACTTAATTACGAGTAAGCTAAGCTTTAACTACGAGTAAGCTAACGAGTAACATGTTCAGTGGCCAGCGAATTTTGACTCCCGACTTTGACACGAGTAACGTGTAATTTTTGTCCCAATTTTGCGCTATTTATATTTATTATCGTAACTAATTACGCGTAGCAAATGCTCTTACAAAACTGTACTAAGTGTCAGATGACGAATCAAAATTGGGGTACGTTTATTGTCATTGAACAGGTGTTTTCCGAAAGAAGCCATTCACATAATTCCAATATATACAGTAAAAAAGAAAAATTATTTTAAAAAACTTACTGGTATATGTATAGCTTTGCTAACCGTTACCCCTAATATAATGTCGCTTGAAACTCAAACTGAGTTACATTTTAAAACTCGTTTAATGCGAGTGTCATTTAGTCTGTATAAAAGCAAGTAGCATTTCAAATATATTAAGCTCATCGATACCAAAACAATCTAAATTTACCGGCCAAATATGAGAACGGTAAAGTTTTTTACTCGTCTAAAACACTTTTTACCAGCTAGTGCATTGCTTTTGAAAATCAAAATCAAAATCAAAATCAATTATTTATTCTGCAAATAGGCCACAAGGGCACTTTTACATGTCAAATGGTGTTCTACAATATAATATTAATAATCTTACACAATAATCATTTTAAAATTGCAGATTTTAACTAATTAGTACCTAAATGGTTACAAACTAAATGTCACTGAATGAAAACTAGAACAATCCAAAATTGTAAAATATTATCAAATACATTCGATATAAGGTCTGTATCAGAATTAACAATAAGTTTATGATATAATTTAGTACCCCAGAGATGTATAATGTCTCTGAGCATCCAAATACAATTAATAATTATTCTAATGTTCTTATAGAGATGTATACTGTCCCTAAGCGTTAAAACAGAAAAAAAAGGATCATTAATGTAATATTGTCAGAGATGTACAGGGTCAATAACAATAAAACGTGTCAAGAACAGAATGATGTCTCTCGTCAAAATAATGATAATAACACTAGTATTTAGGTAGTTACTATGCCCTTGCAAGCATGAACAGACCGGACTCCACAAACAGCACCCGATCACGAGTATGACGCATATCTCAGCCATCGCCTCCCTCAACCATATGTTAGGGAAGGTGGCGACCCGATCAACGACGCCACCGTAAGCAAAGCCCTTTAAGCGAGCATGACATATGAACAAGCAAATTCAGTGATGTAAGGAGTGAATACCTACCTCCCTACAAGGACGGCAAGATGACCCACTTGAATAAGCGTTTGTACGGATAAATCGTGATTTCTCAGTGGTCAATGAATTCAAATACATAGAAATGCCTCTCCGATTTTCTGTTGGTTTTGTAATCATTCTTCTATACAAAAATCAATCACAAATAATCGTATATGTAAATCGATACAATGTTAAATCGAATCAAATGCTAATTATAATGTAGCAACACTATGATAGTTTTTGTTATGGCAATTCGCTCGCTACCATATTTGATTTAGAACGGACGTATACTTACTTCAAAGTGTAGTTAAATGATATGTTATTATTCAATTCATATTAAGGTACAGCTACGGTAGCCTAGTGGTTCAGGCATGCGGCGGTCGTGGGTTCGAATCCCGGCTCGTACCAATGAGTTTTTCGGAACTTATGTACGGAATATTTACCGTTAGCTTTTCGGTGTAGGAAATCATCGTGAGGAAACCGGTATAATCCAAATAAGGTCCAGTTTTTCCTCTGGGTTGGAAGGTCAGATGGCAGTCACTTTCATAAAACTAGTGCCTATGCCAAATCTTGGGATTAGGTGTCAAAGCGGACCCCGGGCTCCTTTATGGGCACAACCGGGAATAACGCTAGGAGGTAGATGATTCAATTCATATTAAATAATCTTTTCTTCTGCAATATTTTCAATATATTGCAACGATTGTTATGTACAGTCGCGGAATGAAAAGGTTGACCACCTTAAGGTCTGTTTTTGCTTGCTCAGTATGAGTTATCAGTATCTGCTTTATCGACTGAGTATTAAAAACATTCCGTCATACTAAATGTAATTTCACTACATGACCCACATATAGGTATAGTCAGCATCAAAAGTAGCTACGCAAACGAAGACGTCAAAAGACTTTTTAAAAGGGAATAAGAACTTTTGACGTATTTGATTGCGTAGCTATACTTTTGATGCTGAGTGTACGTTCACTATGAGAATTGACCTCTTTGCATTTTGCATTTTAGAAACGCGAGTTAGAATAAAAAAAACCGGACAAGTGCGAGTCGGACTCGCGCATGAAGGGTTCCTTACCATTATCTATAATAAACCATTTTATTCTGTGTTTTTAGTATTTGTTTTTAGTTAGTATAGTTTAGTATAAGTTGTTATAGCGGCAACAGAAATACATCATCTGTGAAAATTTCAGCTGGAACTATCACGGTGAGATACAGCCTGGTGACAGACAGACGGACGGCGGAGTCTTAGTAATAGGGTCCCGTTTTACTCTTTGAGTACGGAACCCTAAAAAAACGAACACAAGAAATAGCAATGATGACATTGACAGGAACTGTTATTCACATTTATAGTTTTATCCACGGAATACTTAAATAAGATGTTCTGTGGTTTTATCTATCCAAATATCATAAACCCTCCATGATGCCTTCAAGAACCGCACATTTTGACCATCATAAAAATAAACTGTTTTGTGAGAACAAATTTCTTATCTGTGAAAATGTTATTATTGCGAAATAATAACATCGATTTCGATAATATCATACAAATTTCGAACGTCTCTGAAAAACAAAGAAATTTGATTTAACCTCTATTCTAATATCAATCGAGATGACGTAGTTCGAAATGAATTGTCAATTTGCATACAAATTTGACAAATGTCGCACGTAAGTAAGATATCGAACGATATGATAGTTGGATCCGACTCTAGTTTGTCTCTGAATTAAAAAAAAACTATGACAGCTGCCAGAAAACGACGCCGCGATGCCGGTCATAATATGCGGATCCTGAATGCATCATGGAGGCTTATGATATGTGGATAGATAAAATAGTGTACATAATTAGGCATTAAAACACTCGTGTGATGTTATTATTTCGGCTCGTTTCATAAACCCACACTCGTGTTTAATTCCCTTCATTATGTACAGCCACATAAACTACCTACTATTAATCACTATAAAGTGCATGTTGTTAGGGGAAAATAGTTCACTTTCGGATACCGGCGCCATATTTTAGTATATTGTTAGGCATGTCCCCTGGATTCCAAAACTGCCGGGAGACTATCTCTAAAGAGTCGATCTCCCCTGTAATGACGTCATCAAAAACGCCGCGGCCGCGCTTGGAAAAGTATAAATTACACTCAAACCATGCTACGAGTACCTACATAGGTACACGTGTGGGTTACTAAATGAAAGATGAATAAATTGTTAATAGTTCGTTGATACATTATATTTCAATCTATACGCTAGTTTAAGTTCTATTAGCAAAAGATTATAAAAATCAAGAAAAAATCTGAGGACTTTCAGACTTTGCGACAAAACTAGAAAAGATACACGAATGTAATATATGGTATGACACAAATGTTATCTAGTATTTCAGCTTTGCATTTTAGTTTTTTTTTGTAAGACAAGAGCAGAATTGGGAAAATTGTGCTCAAAAAACCAACAACGCAAAGCGAGTTTTCCCTACAAGATTCATTTTATCGAAATTACAATTTTCCAGAAACCAGCACGAGCTTTTAGCATGTTGTTAGACATGTTATGTGCACTTTTGCACTTGTTTGCATCTTATTTGGTAAAGTGAAGTATTTGTTCGACGGAATCCCCTAACAACACGCACTAATAAGCGAAGAGGATGTAATCATCAAGCAAGCAAGATCAAACTTATAAAAAGGTTTTAGTTCAATTATTAATAGTCAAGGAACATTCGTCTAAGTTGAACTTTGTTGTCAAACAGTTAAACATAATTTTCAATACAACACTTCTCGTCTGATACACAGTTTAAACAGTTTTTTTTTGCAGCTGAATTTATTTGAAAACTGGTTGACCAGCAGAACCAAGGTAACCGATATAGCCCTCCGAATCGCTAAACTTAAGTGGCAGTGGGCGGGGCACATTGCACGTAGAGCCGTAGGCCGTTGGGGCGGAAAGGTTCTTGAGTGGCGAACACGTACCAGAATGCGCGGCGTAGGTAGGCCCCCCACAAGGTGGACTGATGACCTGGTAAAGGTCGCGGGAGTCCGCTGGATGCGGGTGGCGCAGGACCGGCCATTGTGGCACTCTTTGGGGAGGCCAATGTCCAGCAGTGGACGTCTGTCGGCTGATATTATGATGATGACGGTCAACCTTTTCATTCCGCGACTGTATTTGCCTAGAAAATATGGTGATTTTCGGGATGGACAATAGTTATTTGTTATGCATGGCTGCAAGTGCTTGTATTGAAAGCCGAGCTAGCGAAAGATTGTAAGACTGAACCATGAGCGACGCAAACGTTTCAAATGTACAATCCTAAGCATAGCGAGTCTTTCAAGGCACCAACGCCAAACAACTTTGCTGCCGAATGAAACACACAACTTTTCATCTCACAGTTAAGTCTTTCAAGGCTGGTGAGGTGTAAAGGCTATTTTCTACTCCACGACTTAGCTTGCGTTCTCGTGCCGCGAATGTCGCAAATGCGGTGAAGTGGCGTGACAGTCTCTTATACCCTCTGGAGCCGTTGTTGAATTGGACACGTAGGGCAGTGAGCGAATTTTACCTATTTAAATCTGTTAAATATATCGTCGTCTACTTATTACTGACAACGGATTATTGAGCTTACTATGGCTAGTTAGATTTGTGTAAGATTGTCTCCTTATAACTATTTGATATAATTATTCTATGAAGCGCCTGTCTACGATAAAATGAAAGACAATAACTCTTTTACTAATCGCACCTAATCGTAAAATAAAACTGCCAGTTTATTGTGAATAACTGGAATCAAGTATACAAACAAATGGAATGCTCTTCTCTTACCCATATTTCATGGAGGCATTTAAATCAAATGTATCTTGTTTACGTGGTTATCTTTATTGGGCCGAATTAATTTAATTTTCCCGGAAATTCCCGATAGGCATCAGGCAATAAAACGTTTTAATTTCGGTGCCATTAATTTGCGATGTATTGGGAGTGCAATGTATGAGTGCACTGCGCGTTTATACGATCGTATAAAGAGGCTCGGGGTTCACAAAGAGGGATTCCTCGCGGTCCACATTAGCAGCGGTTTCCTGCAGAGTCGAATAAATGTGGCCAATTTGCGAGAGCGTTTATCACCTAAAGAAAAGTTCTGGCGACGTCTGAAACTGCTGTAATTCCGCGCCGAAATTCGAGGGTTAATCACGTAAGCTATATATCAACGCTTAATTTGATACGGGCAACTTTGTTTGGGATTCAGTCCTGGGCATTCACACCAGCGAGGGTTAGCAAACATTACTTTTAAGAGTGACAGAGTGTCAGAGCTTAATTGGGCCACGTCTGTTATGATACCCAGCTCATGTCAGCAACTACTATATCTTCGTATGAAAACGTGACCTGCCTTATCCCTAATATTGTTGGAGTTATCCACTGTCATATTGCCTGATAATACCCATTACCTATAAATAAGTCTCACAGCAAGCGTTTATTTCGTAGGTGTTGCACAAACTTTGCTGATGCAGCGCTCGCTCGGCTGAGTCTAGAACATTTTCAATATTTCCTGTTTGAAAATCAATTTACTCGATAGAGTGTTAGACGGCAGCTCGTGTCTTCTCATCTTTGAAAAAAGTCACGTATTATGAAGGCTGAACGGTTTTCTATGCGTATAATAGCCCTATAAGGTAGGTGATTAGGATTATAGGAACGTATTTTAGAATAAAGCACATGGAATTTATGTATTCTCGTAACCTATTCTGGGATGACGGGCTTTGAATAAATTTCCAGTCGAGAACAACGCGGAACAATCTCTGCACGAATATAAAATGTGCGGTTGACTCATTACACAATCATCCTTCCTGCGAAGTATTTCTAAATCAGACTCGACATTTGCCTAAGTGCGAAATATAAATATACCTACAAATATGCGAGCCGATTTATATCCGTGTAACGATTTTCCGGGTATCTCGATTACTTACCGATATTTTAGCAATAAATCACAGAGATTTGATGGCGTTTGAAAGGGGACGAGAATTATTGGAAATTATTCATGCACGACTGTGGTCAATCGAGCACAGTCACGAGGGTTAAAAAGAGCGGTCCGATATAAGATTAAACGAGAGAGCTGATGGAATAGCCTTCACCGGTAGCAACGAATCGAACGCAATTAATCTCCTGCAATCCCAGCTAATAGTATTCGTAATGAGGGGAAATTTTAATCACAGGGCTCTAGATGGAGCACGGAGTGATTACCGGCCTAACGCATTTAGAGTTTATCCCGGAATATTATATTAGATCAAAGGCCCAAAATTAAATTCGTACCCTCGGTGGCGATAGCGGGGATCTAGTTTACCCATGAATATTAAATTTAATTATACACGTTAACATAGGTCCGCGTAATCCTAAAAACAATGAATAATATTTATAACTGATAAGTAGTTAGATATATCTTCTAAGTCTTTGTCCGCAATACCGATAAAAATATATGTTTCCCAGCGGGCATCATAAACATCAAAGGGAGCGTAAAGGCTCTTATTGATTTCACGGTCAATATTTCATTGACTATGCTTTTATTTGGGCAGTGCAGGAAGTGGGACTAAAAGCGAGTGATAAATAAAGGTCCTTTTAGACATGTGATAGTGCCCTCCTCGGCAATATTTCGCGACAGGCTGAATGCTGTCCTGATCCTTACGGTTGTAATTTCACGTCTGGGAAGTTCGTTTTCTCTTTTTGTTTGTAATGTAAATTTCCCTCGTTCGGCCAAGAACTTTGCCGAAATCTCTGCCTTTGTCCCGATCCAATGTGGGATAACAGGAGATTTAATATAGACGCCTGTAAATTCTGTACCACGTATACCGTGTCGAACGCGAATTCGGTATTTCACGCGAGATTAGCTGATTACACGATGAATACTCTTTTTATTTAGGTTCGCTCTTTTGTGTTCGTATAAAAAGATATGGAGATTTATGATTGCATGTCAAACGGATATCTCAGACACCCTTGTGTTTAATCGATTGACTTTGGCTGTGGTAATTAAATCAATTTTCCGTATTAAAATGATATTTCCATTTGTCTTTCTAGTCGCGCAAGAATGTTGTATCAAGCGATTTTAATTAGCATTGCGCTATTCCATATCCCGGATGCTTTTGGTACAATTTTTACTGTTGTCAATGCGACCGATAAATATGCCGAATACAAAGCTAAGTACAACAAAGTGTACAATAGTTCAGATGAAGAGAAAAAACGTTATTTGTCATTTATTAATAACTTGAACGCTGCTGCGGCACTCAATGATTCATTGAGAGATGGTAACATCTACGTGATGAACAAATATGCAGATTTGGACCCGGCGGAAGTTGAGGAACGCTACGCTATTCACTTAAAGACTTGTAAGTACAGTTGGGGGTATTTACTTAGGTCGATGTTATTCCCTACGTGACAGAATAGATTTGCTATTCTAACTAATATATTCGTAACAGAAATTATCATACTTTCTTCTTTGCACCTTTTATAAGTATCTGTTTAGCCTAATGGTTCGCTGGTAGAGAATACCATTTTGACATTAAGCTCGCCATTTGTACATTATATTTTTTTGTATTTTGTGCAATAAAGTTTAAATAAATAATATGCATGTATAATCCTGACAACGTTTGAAATATATTCTTTCAAATTTAGTGCTATGATTCTTAAAACATGTTATAATTAATTTGTATTAGCGTAAACTATACGGGACAAGTCACCTTCATTCAATTTTATCCTACCTAGTTATTATGTAATTAATGTTTAAATATGTGTGCCTTACTTATTTTTATTTCATTTATACACTTATATTAAGTATTTTCGGATAGGTACCTAATCCTAATTATAACATAACATCTATACCTATTGTAGATGTGTCTCTATTAGAAATTTGAACGATCAGAATAATAATGCAATATAGGAGAACAAGATATTATTATCTTTCCAACATTTTGCATATCAATTATATTCATCTTAATGCCTCAGACATCTAGATAGTCTACCTATAAATATGCACGCCCTGTCTAATAAGCACTGCTGTTGGTATATAACCCTTTAATCGTGTGTACATCAATTCGGCATGTATGGTGAGAATCATTTTTCTAAAACAGATCTTATCTTAAGACCCATCGGTCCAACAAAGCCCATTGTTTAGCCATGTGCCACAAACGCTTCGAAATGAAAAGGCCATGTTTAATAAATACTTTACTCGAATATTGACTCTATTGTCTGATGTTGTAAAGTAGCAAGGTTCAAATTAAAACGAAAGGTACATATAATTAGTAGTTGAAGCGTACTTAGTGAAACGTAAACTATTAGCGGTTATACTTAACAATGAAAGACTATGGCTTTATCTTCTGTTTGTGCATAGTACAAAGAGAAGTGAACTCCTTCTAGAAAAAATATTCGCACCATATAAAGTTCGATAAATTAAACATAACCACACGTAACCTGTTATATTTAACGTGGTAACCTGTGCAGTTAACGTGGTTGAAAATGGCGATCATCAAGAACTGTTAAGAAGCAACCATGGAATAGAAATTAGTGATAAAAATTTGTACAATTTGAAAAACTCTGAAAATCTTTTTGAAAGATACATAGAAGACGAGGAGAGAAATATTACGAATAAGCGTCAAGGCTTTATACATTTCTACCGGTAAGTTGTCATCTATGTAAAACAATAAGGTAATTACAAGATGTCGTTCTTTTTTTATTAAGGAAATAGTAAGTCAAACTTTTAGTCAAATACTTACATGTACAACAATCGAAAAATATAAAAGGTAGTTCCTTTGCGCCCTGCCGTGAAGATGAAATAATTGCAAGTTGTTAATTTTCACGACTGACGTATACATAACGAAGATGTAATTTTTTTAAATAAATTTTTATACGTAGACCGCTACTTAATTGAATAAAGGCGACAATACTTATTTGTAATAATTGACATAAACTTATTAGTGCAATCGGCGTAAAATAAACCAAAGAAACTTGACAACTCGGTTTGACAATTGTACCTTGACTTGTAACAATTGTTATTAATCATATGAAAAACTCTCTTTGGTCGAGGCCTATGTCCAACAGTGGACGTCTTTCGGCTGATATGATGATGATGATGATGATATGAAATAAAATATAAATGATTTATTCAAAAGCTCAAACAATTTACAAATATTCAGGCTGGTGCCTCTTTTTAAGCAATAATAATCTCCACTTATAATAAATCTCTAAATTAAAAAAAGAATCAGACAGTTTGAAACTAAGCTTTGCGCGGTTCGAATGTTCTCAGCATCCCATGAACGGAAAAATATGATACATTTTATATAGGTACATTATTATTCTAGCTGCAACTTAGGATAGTTTTTATCCGACTGCGACAGTTAATTAATTTTCCGAAATATACGACTTCATTTAATTTTTCATTTATTTTTATTGAAATCAAACGCTGCTCCAACTGTCAGCTATAAGAACCGTCAAATTTTCGTCAAAATGGCGGAATTGCTTTGCCTTTCACTTATTAATAATTTAAATCCCGTCTACGATAGACCTTTACGAGACAAATGCTAAAATATAAACCATAAAAAAATATTCGATTCTGATATGAGAACTTATATGCGCAAATGTCGTTTTATGTCGTAATTTCAATAAATGAAATCAACAAATTTGAACAATATAATTAACACGAATTTGTTTTTTTTGAATGACAATGGCACGCGCTCGGCGCATTCAGCCAAAGTACCTGCGGCGCTACCACGAAAACCGATACTCAATGTTCATATATTTGCATCCCTCGAGTATGGTTAGTGCGATAGAGATAGAGATACCCGAATATTTTCGAATTCCGAAGTTCGTGGTTATAGCTCAGGAATCGAAAATATGGTAAATAATCATAATGTATTTTCTCGAAAAAGAATTTAAAATAAATATAGTCAAATGGAGAAAAAAACAAAGCAAGAGGTATATAGGTAATGATTAAGTTATAAGAGTCCAAAGTTTGAAGAGGGGGTATGTTCTGTCCCTTTTCCGCAAAACGCACCTTCATATGAAACGATTGTTTTTTACTATGACGCTCGAGTATATTGACGTCACAGTCCCTCATCGTTTTCTCACTCTAACAAGCGACATTAAAACGGATGTAGCTTCATAATTTTTTGAGATATTTGAATGGGAGTTTAATTATCTTCTATCTATTTATACATAATAAATGTCCTGACTGACTTATTCACTCAATCACTCACTCATCAACGCACAGCCGAAACTACTAATCTTAGAGAGTTGATTTTTGCACAGTATGTTGCTTTTATAACGTGGGCTAGGGATAAAAAGGGATTTTTGAAAATTCTACCCCTAAGGGGGTAAAATGGGGGTGCAAAGTTTGTATGGGAGAACCTTTTTTTTTTGAGCTATAGACTTAAACTTTGTAGAAAAAGTAGTTATTAGAATACAAATGAAACACTTTCAGCGTTTTGGAAAATTCCACCCCTACGGGGGTAAAATAGGGGTGCAAGGTTTGTATGGGGGAAACATTTTTTTTTTAAATAGAGACTTAAAACTTTGTAGAAAGATCAGTCATTAGAATACAAATAAAGAACTTTCAGGGTTTTAGAAAATTCTACCCCTAAAGGGGTAAAATAGAGTGCAAAGTTTGTATGGGAAAAACTACTTTTTTTTAAATAGAGACTTAAAACTTTGTAGAGAAATTATTCATAAGAATACAAATAAAGTACCTAGATTCAGTGTTTTCAAAAAATCTACCCCTAAGGGGGTAAAATAGGGGTGCAAATTTTGTATGGGGGAAACAATATATTTTTTAAATAGAGACTTAAAACTTTGTAGAAAGATTAGTCATCAGAATACAAATTAAGTACTTTCAGCGTTTTAGAAAATTCTACCCCTAAAAATAGGGGGCTAAAATAGGGGTGCAAAGTTTGTATGTGGGAAACTATTTTTTTTAGCTAGAGTCCTAAAACTTTGTAGAAAGATTATTTAAATACAAAGAAAGTACTTTCAGCGTTTTGGAAAATTTCACCCCTAAGGGGGTAAAATAGGGTGCAAAGTTTGTATGGGAAAAACATATTTTTTTTAATAGAGACTTAAAATTTTGACGAAAAATTACTTATTAGAACATGAAAAATACTACATTCGGCGTTTTACAAAAATGATTCCCTAACGGGGTTAAAAAAGGGTGCAAGGTTTGTATGGGGAACACTTTTTCTGAGCTAGACACTTAAAACTTTGTAGAAAGATTACTTATAAAAATACAAAAAAAAGACTCAGCGTTTTGAAAAAATCTATCCCTAAGGGGGATAAAAGGGGGTGCAAAGTTTTTATCAGGGAAAGTTTATGTTTTTGAGTTAGAGACTTGAAACTTTGTAGAAAGATTACTTATTAAAATACAAAAAAAGAACACAAATCGTTTTAGAAAATTCCACCCCTAATAGGGTTAAAAAGGAGAGCAATCTTTGCATGGGCAACACTTTTTTTTGAGTTAGACTTAAAACTTTGCAAAAAGATTACTTATTAGAATACTAAAAAAGAACTTTCAGCGTTTTAGAAAACTCCATCCCTAAGGGGATCCTTAAGATCCTTAAGAAGGGTAGCCAGTGTTGTGTGGGAAAAACTTTTTTTTTTACTAGACTTAAAACTATTCAAAATGTTACTTATTAAAATTAATAATAAAGTACTTTCAGAGTTTTAGAAAATTCCACCCCTAAGGGGGTTAAGAAAGCTTTGTATGGCAACACTTTTTTTGAGCTAGAGACTTAAAAGTTTACGAAAAAAGTTCTTTCAGCGATTAGAAAAATTCAACCTCTAAGGGGGTTTAAAAGGGGGTTAAAATTTTAAATGGCGAGCAATAAAATTTTAAAGTGTTAGTAAGAGATTTTTAACTTCGGTCTTATTCTGTACGTTAAAAGACTACAAAACTGATTTCAGAGTTTTTCCAAATTCATCCCCTAAGAGTGTTAAAATTGGTTCAAAGTTTGAGTATTTCAAGGCATTTTTAAAGTATGAGATTTTTAACTTTGGTTTTAGACTGTTTGTTCACAAACTAGAAAATGAACATCAACTTTTTTTTTAATTATACCCTAAAAGAGGGTTCAAATTTTGTATTGAGAGAAATCATTTTCTAAGACGATAAAAAGTTCTACGCGGACGAAGTCGCGGGCAACAGCTAGTTTTTAATATTTTTATTTTCGTTTCTTATACTAATATTTTAAAGAGGAATAATCTGTGGGGTTGTTAGTTTGTATGTACCTAGGGCCTACGGGGTAATCTCCAAAACCACCCATCCGATTCTGAAGACGCAGCGTGGGTATAGACCTGATAAGGGTCGCGGGAGTCTGGAGGACCGATTACTTTGGCACTCTTTGAGGGAGGTCTATGTCCAGCAGTGGACATCTTTCGGCTGATGATGATAAGCTTTGGTGATTTTAGCCGACGATGTGTCACAAGCACAGAACACTAAATACTATATAGCGCGGGGTATCAAGCGCGATTTCCAACGGGACCGGTATTGCCACCTCATCCCCTCCACTCCACGTCGCCTACAACAACACGGCGATCGGGTGACGTTGGTGCGAAAGCTTGAGCGCATGCTCAAACTGTAGTGGCGCGCACGCCACGCCCACATCGCCATTCTATAGTATTAAGTGTTCTGTGGTCACAAGTATCACAACCACGGGATAAGCCCAATGCTTATGATTGTTACAGGTTTGTTAAGACCCTGGCAGAGAAGAATAGAGGCATCTACGAAGGAAACGATTCCCCTGACCTGGAGCATACCGCAGATATATTGAAAGAAAGCCACGAATATTTCTATTGATATAGATTTCCCATTTGACCTTTTGTGTTTTTGTTATTAACCGAAAACATTTATTTGATTTCAGTATGGTCCTATAATAGTCATAGTAATAAATTGTGTTACTTAACGCGTCTAGCTAGATTGATTTATTTATTTAAGATGATATGAAAACGTGTAAATTAGTACATTGTGATACAAGTGAGCTATGTTGATCATTACATCAGAGGCGGAATGATAAGAGAGCCGAGGATGTAATTATCAAAGCTCACGCGACGTTTTTCAACACATTTGCGAGTGAATGATCCTTTTCATAAAATGAAAATGTTACAGGCTCCTAAGCTATTTCCTTTAGTTATTGATGACAACAGGTTTTTACATATATAATTGTAATATTTAACGGCCTCCGTAGCCCAGTGGGTAGTGACTCTGCCTACGAAGCTAGAGGTCCCGGGTTCGAATCCCGGTCAGGGCATTTATTTGTGTGCTTATCACGAATATTTGTTCCTGAGTTATGGATGTTATATTGTATATAAGTATCTATATGTATTTATCTATTATGTATATCATCGCCTAGTACCCACAACACAAGCCTTACTGAGCTTACCGTGGGCCTAGGTTGATTTGTGTAAGATTGTCCCATAATATATTTTTTTTTTATTATTTATTTTTAATTTTAATTGTACATCTCCAAGAATTTCCAGTGGCGTCAATTCTAATTAACACTTTTCTATTCACCACGAGTCAACATTTTTAATAACGTATGCGGAGTGAAATTTAGACAAAGTTTGGCTATGTAAAATGTGAAAAATAAATTAAAACAAAAATTATGTATAACTGTCATTGTAACGTTTATATGTCTGTCAATCACTTTGGTAAGTTTCGTGAGGATTGGTTCATAAATTTTGTAACTATGGTTAGTCGACAAGAACGACGTCGTGATACTGTATGTAATTTCTACAGTTCACATCCCCTATGGCCGAAATCGGAGGTGGTGGAACATTTTGTAGAGATGGGTGAGAGTCGAAGCACAATTTATAATATTTTCTCGTCCTTTTCCTTGCGGAAAACCACTATTAGAAAGCACGGTTCTGGAAACCATAGCAGTTTGAGCAAGTTTTCTGAGCGAGCTCGACTACAGAAAATGACGGCCGGCCGAGTCGCTAAATCGTATAGAGAGCTCGGAAGGAAATTTAGATGTGACGGTAAAACGGTTAAAAAATATCTTAAAGACATGGGCATCTTCAATCGTTCAAGAAAAGTTAAGCCCGCCGTCTCCGAAAATCATAAACTTACTCGGAAAATGCGGCTACGTCATTTGGTCAAAACATGTAAAAACTAGCGTTATGGGATTTATGGGTGACGAATCATAAGTCACTTAAAATGGAAATTCGTGGCAAGGTACCTTTTATTTTGAGAACACCAATAGTCCAACGGACGACAACGTGAAATATGTCGAGCATACGAAGTTTCCTAAAAAAGTTTTCTTAAGAAGGATTAAATTGCACCTAAAAAAAATGCTTATATCTGTATTTTCGACAGCGATGGACAAAGTACTACAAAACTGCCGTAAATCATTTCGCATTTCGTGAAATACACTATTAAAAAACATTAATATTTATAAAAATAACAATGTGTTTTTTATTTAATACGACATTGAACTTTGTGCACACTCCGCATACGTTAGGTAATAACCTGCAAACACGTATCAACAATGTTTACAAATATTTGTGAAATTACCTATAATGGCGCGCAACTATTTTTTTGCGTGAAGTTCGTGCAGTGCGCGCGCAAGGTGTTAAAGCGAGGCTTAGATGAAATCTCTAAACAGCCAATACAATATAAAACAAATATTTTCGTGTTCAATATAAATTCATGTAAAATGTCATCAAAAGTAAACAAATAGTTAAATAGTTTTACTAAATGAAACGTTTCTATATCATATCCAAGAAGAAATAATCAATTAATTCATTAGAAGGATTTAATTTGTTTAGTCGAGTAAGAATCCATTTGCCGAGAATTAAGGCTCCGTAGGTTCATGGTCTGAGCATAAGCGTGAGCGAGATGGAAGTGCGTGTTTGGAAGCGCGGATATCATGTTTTTAATTTAAATTTTTTGTGCGTTTCTATAAATAAAAAAGTAGTCACTAAGTTCCCTCAAACATATTGCCGATTTTTAGAACCAATTTTAATATGTTTAGCTATTTTGCATAATTTGCTACGAATGTTTTAAGTGAATTTTAATATGTTTTAGTCCAATGTTCGTGATTTTTTTCTATCGAGCGAAAATTGCTTAATCATGTTTCGAATCACTGATTTCCCTGCAGAAAAGCCTCAAGATTACTATTCGTATTTTTTTGAAACCATATTATTATAAACAGACACATTATATTGTATCAAAAACTATGTTCGCTTAACTTCGCTGAACCTACGGTGCCTTAAAAAGAAACCTTATAACCCGGTCAATATAAGAATGCGCCGAGTCCATATATACACCTTGCTGCAAGGAGCCAACGTGTCTTAATCGGGATATAACTATAACTACACGAGTGCCGTAATGTTATAAAACACGCGTGTTTAATACCCAGGATTATGAGCCTAAAAGTGGCACAATAAGAGGCTTGTTACAAGCAAATGTGTTGAAATAGTACATTATGATACAAGTGAGGTATAATGATCATTACATCAGAGGCGGAATTGTCACGCGAATCGCAGGTGAGCGTGATAATAGAGCCGAGGATGTAATTATCAAAGCTCACGCGTGTCATACGACGTTTTTCAACACATTTGCGAGGAAAAAATCCTTTTCATAAAATGAACATGTTACAGGCTCCTAAGTTGTTTCCTTTAGCTATTGATGACAACAGGTTTTTACTCAAATATTTGTACATCTCCAAGAATGTACATCAGTGGCGTCAATTCTATTTATCACTTTTCTATTCACTACGAGTCAACATTATTAACAATAACCAAACTGGCAGCATCAATGTTTACAAATATTTGTGAAATTACCTATAATGGCGCGGCACTATTTTTTTTCGTGAAGTTCGCGCAGAGCGCCCGCAGCGAGGCTTAGATGAAATCTCTAAACAGCCAATACAAAATAAAATAAATATTTTCTTATTCAATATAAATTCATGTAAATTGTTATCAAAAGTAAATCATTTTACTAAATGAAACGTTTCTATATCATATCCAACAAGAAATAATCAATTAATCCACAAGAAGGATTTAATTTGTTTAGTCGAGTAAGAATCCATTTGCCGAGAATTAAAAACAAACCTGTATAACCCGGTCAATTTAAGAATGCGCCGAGTCCATACATACACCTTGCTGCAAGGTGCCAACGTGTCTTAATCGGGATATAAACATAACTACACAAGTGTCGTAATGTTATTAAACACGCGTGTTTAATACCCAGGATTATGAGCCCAAAAGCGGCACAATAAGAGACACGTTACGAGCAAATGTGTTGAAATAGTACATTACTTACCTAGGGCGGTTAAACAAAGAATGTCTCAGATCGCAGGTATTTGACGCCCGAGCCGAAGGCAAGGGCGATAAATATGCGCTCTGAGGCATTTGACATCGGTTGTGCTATGTGTATCCAATTTTTATATATTTACTTAAGTATTACTAGTTTTACAGCAGTCAGCATTTACTTGTTTGTCTATCGTCGTTAATTTCCTTTCTCTTAACTCGTTTACTTAAAGGTTAGCTGGAAGAGAACCTTTAATGGGATTTGTTCACCTTTATACATTTTTTTTGTAGGTACCTACTGTATCCCTCATCTCTTACGTATGGGCCTTTTTTGTTTGTCTCCTGTTATGTTTGTCACCAGAATGTCAAAAATTCAACTGACATCACGTATATAACACGACTTAAATATATAGGACATGAGATATCTAGGATGTATTAGTCTTCTGATGCTTCTCAATTTTGTTAGGTTAATCTACTTCCATCTCTTTCGGACACTCGCTAGGAACCCTCTATCCACGACTGCTCGTGTCGATCTGCTACATGTCGTAGGTCTATAAACGATATTAAAACAAACTACAAACACTGCAAATAGGTACTGAAAGCTATGTGCTTACAAACCGCGCTATTCCGAGTAACCATTCACGTTGTTTCGCGGGCCACATAATGTAAGCGGGGCTAAACGAAACAGCATTTGTACGGTTGAAGTCTGCCCGGCATAGATTCTCCCCAAGAGAAATCCGGTGGCAGTTTTATAGTTTGAGGTTCGGGCGCGCGTTTGCTTATGTCGTTATATCGTGCTGTTTTTTGAAATGGATACTTATTTGCTCGCGTTCTTGTAAGTATAGGGGTACAGTTCAAAATGTATCACGTGACTTCCGGAATAACTTTTTGTAGAGAGTTAATCTGATTTGAAATAATTGTTTGTTACATGTTTTAATCCTTCTTTATTTGCCATTAGTTGTTAATCACAAAATGTCATTTAGTTTATGTGGCGGACATCAAAATTATGCTAAAATGACCGCCATTTTTAATGTATCGCGAGTCAAATGAGCTACGTCAATCAATGTTGCCATATATTATATACCAATGTATCTGTACTTTTACAGATTTTAGTGAATTAATTCAGATATATTAGGGTTCCATAGCCAACAAAGAAGTATCCACTTAAACTTAATTAACGGTTGTATCTCCGACACGACCCGCTTCTTTTAATACAACGACGGTATATGGCAGGAGTCACCAATTAGTATCTTCAGGGGTCCAGTGTTTAAAATAAAATGACCATCGCGGTCCGTTTCTACTTGAGTTTGTTAAATAAGCAAATGTACAGAAGGGACAAGGATTTTTTTACATATCAATGTGAAAAATGTAATTTTTTGCCTTGGACTACTGGACTTTGGAGTAAAGTTGGTGCAAGCTACTCGTAATGTCGTTAAATATCTTCAAATGTTCTAAAATGCCTAGAATTCTAGAATGTGTGCGCAGCCTTTACTTAACCATCTCAAATGATTATGCATCAACTTCTTCAAGAATTTTATTAAAGTACGTAATACAAGTTACTGGTTACTGAAGGTCCGCACAAAATAGGTCGGCGGTCCGCCATTTGGTGACCCCTGGTATATGGCCTGCCTGATAGAAAGCGGACACTCCTAATATGGCGCGCCACAAAGCAGTCAGCATGTTCCCGGCTATTTATTGCTTTGAGGATTCGCCGTGTTGACAACCAATGCAGGGCTGTTATTTGCTGCGCGTTAATGTGGCTCACCCCGCCGCCGGTCACCCGTTACGAAACTAGACCTCTACCTACGGTTAATTACTACGCATCGTGTTGTCAAGTTATAATTGTGGGTGAGCGTTGAGGTGAGATTAAAACAAGTTACAGAATAGGGGGGCTGGTCCCTCTGACAACGTTACGTGTAGGTGGTGACCTACACTCCACAAATTTACAGAGAAAATAGTTTCAACGCCTATTCACAATAATCACAAATACCTAATTGTAAACTCTTCAAGCGATTCGTGACAAGTCTCTAGAATTTCTAAAGTGGAAATTCTCGAAACTGGCGACCAGGGGGCCGATTTTTGACTTTTGAGCGCTCGAAAATTAAATAAAAGTAAATACGATTGTAGTGCCAGAATTGCAAGCACTTACTTTCTGCCCATATAATTAAATACGAGTGGTCAATACCACTTGTTTTTAAATTTTCTGTTGCTATATCTAAATAGCATTTCGTCGTTTTTGTCAGTTTTCGAGTGAAAGATTCGAGCGCTCGAAAGTCAAAAATCGGTCCCCAGGCGAGAATAGGCTTGTGACCTAAGATTTATTTACGATGCCATTCGAACCAGTTTTTGAAGAGGAACAAATGTCTGTATAGGAGAAACTATAATTCTCTCTCTCTTCTACTACTAAACTATAATTAAAGACCATAAATACCCATAAAAATTGTTAAAAACGGACCTCGCTGGCGCCCGCCGAAAGGCTTCATATTAATTGACGTAAAAGTATGACGTCACACTTTGCAATTTGTACCTACTAATCGTCGTACCTATGGAAAATCAAGTAAATTGCTGTTTTGGTCGCGAAATATTGCGTTTAGGTCCATAGTTGTCATACAATTTCGTTTCTATAAAAGCGTAAGGATTCTATTGGTAGCTTGAAATTTACAATACAATACAATACAAATATTCTGTATCGCTCACCAGAAATAGTACACAATAATAAATCCAAGGTAAATTAAACATAAACAATGGTAGACAGACGGTCTTATTTTTCTAAACTTTCAAGATCCATATCTTTGTAAGATTGTAATAATATTTTTTAATTTATGCTTTATTACAATAATTTGATGGTTCAGTGGCAATTAGCAACACTACGTTATCAATTTTAACATGACGCAACTAGCCTATAGTCTTAACAACGTGATAAATCGACTAAACCGACACAAAACACTAAGTATGAATGTATGACGAGAAAAAGGGGCGATCAATAAAGTTTCTTGGAACATAAACGGGGGAAATCGATACCATCCATTAATACTCATTATTTTATGGATGGTATCGAGGAAATAATTTTCCTTGTAGCTATTGCTTGACAACGCAATGTTAACTTTGGTCCAGCTCATGCACTAAGTCTGAAACAGCGCTTAGTATAAACCTTTCAATCCGGCAGTATTCCTATGAATAGAATCAGAAATAGCTGTAGGTACTCGATCTAAGCAAAATGGTACCCAGACCAATATATGCAGCTTGGTTGTAATCAAATCAACTGACTGTATCTGTGTAAAGCCTAACTTTACAGAATTGGTGTAAAAATGCAACAATTAAATAGGTCACTACCGCAATTATTGGTGGTGCAGAGTCGGTACGGTATCAGTAAGCTGTCAGTCAAGGCAGTAATTATTTTAATGCTTGCGCGCCGACATTTTAAGTTGTGCTTCCTGATTAGCATACCTGTGCTAACTCGGGGCACCTATACGAAAGTGATGTAGCAAATTATTTTATCGACAAAAAAAAATATCGATGTTACTGTCAACATCTAACTGTTATTCAACATAAATAATGATGATTTATTTTCTCTTCATTTTAAAATAAAAACAATAAACAACTTAATTGTATTGTATTTATTTTTAAATAATTTTCATAGTGTGCAATTAACATTTGTAGGGTTCCGTACTCAAAGAGTAAATCGGGACCCTATTACTAAGACTCCGCTGTCCGTCCGTCCGTCCGTCTGTCTGTCACCAGGCTGTATCTCACTGATACCGTGATAGTTCCAGCTGAAATTTTCACAGATGATGTATCTCTGTTGCCGCTATAACAACAAATACTAAAAACACAGAATAAAATAGTTTTTTTTATAGATGATGGTAAGGAACCCTTCGTGCGCGAGTCCGACTCGCACTTGGCCGGTTTTATTTCCATATTTGTCGGTATTAAAGATCGCCGTCTATTTAGATGAAAATATCCACTTTAAATTACTAAACGTTCTCTCAACGTCCACAATCAACGGCCAGCCATTCTTAAAATATTTATAATGACTTTTGAGACAAAATAAAACAGATATGATATGTGTTCACATATGATATCGAAGCTTTTTTAGTAATCGAGAATTTTCAATGAACAGATGCATTAATATATATCGACATCTTTTTATCGATATCAAACCCCTAAAACGTGCCCCGAGTTGCCGTGGAACGAATGCAGTAGGTACTGCATCCACACCATTCCGCTTCACCAGATAATAGTGATAGTACCTATATGCGCAAATGTAACACTCACAGTTCACCAATAATTAAGGAAATCGAAGACATTAGAAAACTGTCGGGAAAGCGCAAAATGCCGCATATTGATTCCGCCCCACCAAAAGTGATCTTAATTGAATTATTCAACTAAGTATAAATAAATAAATAAATAAATATTACGGGACAATCTTACACAAATCAACCTAGGCCCACGGTAAGCTCAGTAAGGCTTGTGTTGTGGGTACTAGGCGATGATATATATAATAGATACATATATATAGATACTTATATACATATATAACATCCATAACTCAGGAACAAATATTCGTGATAAATACACAAATAAATGCCCTGACCGGGATTCGAACCCGGGACCTCCAGCTTCGTAGGCAGAGTCACTACCCACTGGGCTACGGAGGCCGTTAAATATTGTTGTATTGTTTTATGTTTTCAATATTTTTAAACTGATTGGACGTTTATTTTGGTGATGTTGCATCATGATCATGAGCTAATAATGGTCAATGGTCCTGTTACATTATAGGTAAATACATCTGGTTACTTGGAAAATGTATAAAAAATTACAAATATCTTGCACTAATAAAGAATAATAACTCTATCCCCAATTTCATCAATTTAGGCACCGATTTTAGGGATAAAAATATTTTAATCGTGGTTATAAAATATCCCGGGGACAAATTTCCGTTTTTGCGTCTTTTGCGTGAAACGTCCAAACATTCATTTTCATTTCTTTTATACAGTAAGATTCCTCCCTCACTGAATAAACGGATTCGAGTTAAAAGTCCCCGTAAAATAACGTTATCGCATCGAATATGTTCCGTCAATGAGAGCGAGCGACGGATTAAATCATGAAATTGCAATGCAATTTTGCTTTTTGCGAGAGGCGATCTCGCTCGATACTAACAAGTAACTTTAATACCTATGCGCATTATTATAAGGTAAATCCCATTGTTTATCACCTTAATATCTAATGTCTGACATCTATTTTTCACCTCTATTGAAATGCATTACCATTGTAAAAACTAAATAATGGGCCTAAACGCCATTAAAGGCAAGTCATGTGAAATAAAGCCTTATATTAAAAACTCTGGCGTTCTTTTCCGAAGTGCCTAAGTTTTTCAATATCTTTTTATTTGCACCTTTATTTATGGCAAGCGAGAATAAATAACTGCAAGGGAAGTAAGCATGTAAGTATACCTACCGTTGGCTTGGCATGATTTGACCCACACGATATCAAATATTTCGTGACATGAAATATAAAACAAATATTTCCCAGTAATATAAACCGCACAATCTAAAAAAAAATTGATAATCAAATAACAATAACGTTCTTTAAAAGTTAGTAGAAATTATCGTTTTGACTTGTAAACGTTTTTATTCGGTGCGGCGCAATCCCACATGTTACTATTAACAAAGCAGCTAAGAATGCGAGCATGCCACGTCTACTCCCATTTTCTCCGGCCGTAGATTTAAATGGCACGCGACACCGCTCCGTGTAACCTCAACCGAACAAAGTCATATATCACGATTGCTCCTTATGACATACGACGTTGTTACATAAAGAACTAGTAGCGTAGGCTTTTTACAAAGTGCACTGACGAAGATTATTGCTGACAGGATCCGGGATTTAGGTCAGAAGCACGCAGGAGTGTACACGACAATTGTGTGTTAGTAAACCTATCTTCCGATTTTTTTAGCTCCTGCGTATGTCTCTTATGAAGCCTATAACATTAACTGACGTTGCTTTCATGTCCAATTGCCTCCAACTACGCTCGGAAACGTAAACACCAATGATCTACAACCAAATATTTGTGAAATTACCTATAATGGCGCGCAACAATTTTTTTTCGTGAAGTTCGCGCAGTGCGCCCGCAGCGAGGCTTAGATGAATTCTCTATATTCTTGAGATATACAGCCATTTCTGCCGGACCATGCCAATAGACATTTGATAGAAAACTATCGGACAACAATTACTTCACATTCTCCTTAATAGATCAATTAGTCCTTTCTGCGACACCGTTCTGTTGATGTTTATAGGGAAATGTAGTTTGATGTTGAATTCCTCCTCTTTGTAAATACCTCGAAATTTTTCTGTCTCGTCGTCACTCTTCGATGTTTTAATTTTGTTGTAATAAAGTTGTCCCGTTTTACTGAGAACTGGATAGTACAAAATTTATTCGATACTTCAGATTTTTTGAAAAAAAAAATTGACACGAGAAAAGTCACCTATAAAAAACATAGGATCGCCTTCAAACGACGCTTCAGCCCCGGGAAACACCTAAATGAATTACTTCCAGAACTGAAGTTGACCTTTTATGTGAAATTTTCTTAAAGGATTTCCTATTCTACTTACCTTCAATGCAGGAGATACTTGGTGGTGTCGTTCCTTGTCTACTTCTGAATAGCCGAAGCTTACTGCGTGTCCTTTCTAATTTAGTTTATCAATTCCATAGCGGCATATGTGACTGAATCGTTGAAGCCAAAGCTACACTTTAAATAGTACCTTCAATGAAATGGTAGCGCTTCACGATATGCCTAGGAATTTCGTGATCTGCCGGATTTTCACGATGTACATGTGTTTCGGTATAGAGCTAAGAATATCGAGGAATGCGTTGCTGTAATCGATCCGCCGTATCTTTTATCAGGCACATCATGATATGCCTGGTCAACTATTAGCCAAAATCATGAAATGGCGTTGTTTCACGATATGCCTAGGAATTTCGTGATCTGCCGGATTTTACGATCGGCCGCCGACATCCATAACACAAGCTTTATTGAGCTTACTATGGGGCTAGTTCAATTTGTGTAAAAATGGTCCCGTAAAAAAAGAAAGAAAAAAAGAAAGAAAAGCAGTATCAGGTTGTCTATTCAAATCATTAATTATTTTCCAAAATTATTAAAAGGGTCCAACTGAAGGCAACTAGAAGAATTGCTATTATGTAAATAATCTGGTTTTGGAGCATAATAAAAATATATTTCATTCGAAAATCTTAAGTCTCATAATCTTTTTCTGATTTTGTAGCATATTTTTTATTCCAGTTTTGATTTATTTTTTTAGCCTTACAACATATCCTTATAAACGTAGGTATGCTACTTATGTTATGTAATTCAACATTACGTCACCCAATCATTGCCATATTAGACTTTTGTGGTAACCGGCTCTGCCTCCTCCCTGATATTTAACGGGCATTCGGGTGCCAATCTTTGAATATTTTAGCGAAAATATTATGTTGCAGAAATATAATAAATATACAATACGAGTGTTGCTACAAATTTCGTAATTTCTCCAAAACTGTTTAGAGATTAGAATTAAATCTCTAAACCTGGCCGCAATACTCAACAGAAGGGGACATCCCCACTTTCATTTTTAAGTCAGAGACAAATGGGTATAGGCACAGATGTATGAATATAAGGAGATCGGACATGGCGGCCGATTTGTATAGAGTGAGCCTGTCGCAAGTACATTAACCCACACAACGCCCAAGTAATTGACAAGACAAAGCACGCACACATCTAAAACACACACTCTTGTATATTATTTGCTATGCTTATTTGACAATAAACGCGCATCATATCAGGCATTTTGGGAAAAAACGTAATATTCTCTGCGATCAGCACGCGTGCACAGTATGGCAGTGTATGCCCATTGAGCATACAGCTGCGACACGGCCGCCGGCGGCTTGTCCTCTCTCTTGTATTCTATGCTCTGAGGGTATAGGTCATTGTCAAATAACGCAAATGTACACGCGGCCGATTAGTGGTAGGTATGAATTGTTCAAGTTCAATAGTATTTATCTAGTTATCACCATACATGTTCACAGTCACGCAAATAATTACTATTTATTATCTGTGGGTCAACAGTTCAAGACTGTTTTGATTGCATTATCTCCACAGAAAGTAGCAGAGTTCAAACTACTGTCTATAACTATACATACAGTACCTATCACGTGTGGCTGCCATTCTTTAACATATTGATTAATAGTACATTATGATACAAGTGAGGTATGTTGATCATTATCTTGTGTTTATCAAATAAATCATTCATTCATTCATTCATTCATTCATTCATTCATTACATCAGAGGCGGAATTGTCACGCGCAGGTGAGCGTGATAATAGAGCCGAGGATGTAATTATCAAAGCTCACGCGTGTCATACGACGTTTTTCAACACATTTGCGAGGAAAAAATCCTTTTCATAAAATGAACATGTTACAGGCTCCTAAGTTGTTTCCTTTAATTATTGATGACAACAGGTTTTTACTCACATATTTGTACATCTCCAAGAATGTACAGTGGCGTCAAATCTATTTATCACTTTTCTAGTCACTACGAGTCAACATTTTTAACAATAACCAGACACGCAGCATCATCAATGTTTACAAATATTTGTGAAATTACCTATAATGGCGCGCAACAATTTTTTTTCGTGAAGTTCGCGCAGTGCGCCCGCAGCGAGGCTTAGATGAAATCTCTAAACAACCAATAATAAAATAAATATTTTCTTATCTCCACTTATAATAAATCTCTAAATTAAAAAAAGAATCAGCCAGTTTGAAACTAAGCTTTGCGCGGTTCGAATGTTCTCAGCATCCCATGAACGGAAAAATATGAAACATTTTATATAGGTACATTATTATTCTAGCTGCAACTTAGGATAGTTTTTATCCGACTGCGACAGTTAATTAATTTTCCGAAATATACGACTTCATTTAATTTTTCATTTATTTTTATTGAAATCAAACGCTGCTCCAACTGTCAGCTATAAGAACCGTCAAATTTTCGTCAAAATGGCGGAATTGCTTTGCCTTTCACTTATTAATAATTTAAATCCCGTCTACGATAGACCTTTACGAGACAAATGCTAAAATATAAACCATAAAAAAATATTCGATTCTGATATGAGAACTTATATGCGCAAATGTCGTTTTATGTCGTAATTTCAGTAAATGAAATCAACAAATTTGAACAATATAATTAACACGAATTTGTTTTTTTTGAATGACAATGGCACGCGCTCGGCGCATTCAGCCAAAGTACCTGCGGCGCTACCACGAAAACCGATACTCAATGTTCATATATTTGCATCCCTGTCACTCGAGTATGGTTAGTGCGATAGAGATAGAGATACCCGAATATTTTCGAATTCCGAAGTTCGTGGTTATAGCTCAGGAATCGAAAATATGGTAAATAATCATAATGTATTTTCTCGAAAAAGAATTTAAAATAAATATAGTCAAATGGAGAAAAAAACAAAGCAAGAGGTTATATAGGTAATGATTAAGTTATAAGAGCCCAAAGTTTTAAGAGGGGGTATGTTCTGTCCCTTTTCCGCAAAACGCACCTTCATATGAAACGATTGTTTTTTACTATGACGCTCGAGTATATTGACGTCACAGTCCCTCATCGTTTTCTCACTCTAACAAGCGACATTAAAACGGATGTAGCTTCATAATTTTTTGAGATATTTGAATGGGAGTTTCATTATCTTCTATCTATTTATACATAATAAATGCCTATGTCCTGACTGACTTATTCACTCAATCACTCACTCACTCACTCATCAACGCACAGCCGAAACTACTAATCTTAGAGAGTTGATTTTTGCACAGTATGTTGCTTTTATAACGTGGGCTAGGGATAAAAAGGGATTTTTGAAAATTCTACCCCTAAGGGGGTAAAATGGGGGTGCAAAGTTTGTATGGGAGAACCTTTTTTTTTTGAGCTATAGACTTAAACTTTGTAGAAAAATTAGTTATTAGAATACAAATGAAACACTTTCAGCGTTTTGGAAAATTCCACCCCTACGGGGGTAAAATAGGGGTGCAAGGTTTGTATGGGGGAAACATTTTTTTTTTTAATAGAGACTTAAAACTTTGTAGAAAGATCAGTCATTAGAATACGAATAAAGAACTTTCAGGGTTTTAGAAAATTCTACCCCTAAAGGGGTAAAATAGAGTGCAAAGTTTGTATGGGAAAAACTACTTTTTTTTAAATAGAGACTTAAAACTTTGTAGAGAAATTATTCATTAGAATACAAATAAAGTACCTAGATTCAGTGTTTTAAAAAAATCTTCCCCTAAGGGGGTAAAATAGGGGTGCAAATTTTGTATGGGAAAAAAACAATATTTTTTTTAAATAGAGACTTAAAACTTTGTAGAAAGATTAGTCATCAGAATACAAATTAAGTACTTTCAGCGTTTTAGAAAATTCTACCCCTAAAAATATGGGGCTAAAATAGGGGTGCAAAGTTTGTATGTGGGAAACTATTTTTTTTAGCTAGAGTCCTAAAACTTTGTAGAAAGATTATTTAAATACAAAGAAAGTACTTTCAGCGTTTTGGAAAATTTCACCCCTAAGGGGGTAAAATAGGGTGCAAAGTTTGTATGGGAAAAACATTTTTTTTTTTAATAGAGACTTAAAATTTTGACGAAAAATTACTTATTAGAACATGAAAAATACTACATTCGGCGTTTTACAAAAATCATTCCCTAAGGGGGTTAAAAAAGGGTGCAAGGTTTGTATGGGGAACACTTTTTCTGAGCTAGACACTTAAAACTTTGTAGAAAGATTACTTATAAAATACAAAAAAAAAGACTCAGCGTTTTGAAAAAATCTATCCCTAAGGGGGATAAAAAGGGGTGCAAAGTTTTTATCAGGGAAAGTTTATGTTTTTGAGTTAGAGACTTGAAACTTTGTAGAAAGATTACTTATTAAAATACAAAAAAAGAACACAAATCGTTTTAGAAAATTCCACCCCTAATAGGGTTAAAAAGGAGAGCAAGCTTTGCATGGGCAACACTTTTTTTTGAGTTAGACTTAAAACTTTGCAAAAAGATTACTTATTAGAATACTAAAAAAGAACTTTCAGCGTTTTAGAAAACTCCATCCCTAAGGGGATCCTTAAGATCCTTAAGAAGGGTAGCCAGTGTTGTGTGGGAAAAACTTTTTTTTTACTAGACTTAAAACTATTCAAAATGTTACTTATTAAAATTAATAATAAAGTACTTTCAGAGTTTTAGAAAATTCCACCCCTAAGGGGGTTAAGAAAGCTTTGTATGGGCAACACTTTTTTTGAGCTAGAGACTTAAAAGTTTACGAAAAAAGTTCTTTCAGCGATTAGAAAAATTCAACCTCTAAGGGGGTTTAAAAGGGGGTTCAAATTTTAAATGGCGAGCAATAAAATTTTAAAGTGTGAGTAAGAGATTTTTAACTTCGGTCTTATTCTGTACGTTAAAAGACTACAAAACTGATTTCAGAGTTTTTCCAAATTCATCCCCTAAGAGTGTTTAAATTGGTTCAAAGTTTGAGTATTTCAAGGCATTTTTAAAGTATGAGATTTTTAACTTTGGTTTTAGACTGTTTGTTCACAAACTAGAAAATGAACATCAACTTTTTTTTTAATTATCCCCTAAAAGAGGGTTCAAATTTTGTATTGAGAGAAATCATTTTCTAAGACGATAAAAAGTTCTACGCGGACGAAGTCGCGGGCAACAGCTAGTTCTATATAAATTCATGTAAAATGTTATCAAAAGTAAATCGTTTTACTAAATGAAACGTTTCTATATCATATCCAACAAGAAATTATCAATTAATCCACAAGAAGGATTTAATTTGTTTAGTCGAGTAAGAATCCATTTGCCGAGAATTAAAAACAAACCTGTATAACCCGGTCAATTTAAGAATGCGCCGAGTCCATACATACACCTTGCTGCAAGGTGCTAACGTGTCTTAATCGGCATATAAACATAACTACACGAGTGTCGTAATGTTATTAAACACGCGTGTTTAATACCCAGGATTATGAGCCCAAAAGCGGCACAATAAGAGGCACGTTACGAGCAAATGTGTTGAAAAGATTATTCTATTGCGGACGTAGTTCTATTGTGTCTAAGCTCAACCCCAGGAACTTTAGCATCAGTTACTGACAAATTGCATAAGTAAAACAAAATTGGCAAATTCTATCAATCTCTCACAAAAACAATACATAAACAGATTACCTATTTAAAACATACGTTATTTTACTATGGGCAATATTATTATTCTTATCTGTAGTTCTTAATAAAAAACACGGCGCATGCCGTCTTTCATTCCAGACTCATAACTTAAGTAATAAATCAATATAAAATCCTTATTAAATAAAGTTTTTTTAAGCATCTGATCGGTTGGATACATGGATTCCATGAACAAATTATATGTATATTTTGCTAGTAAAATGAGCATCGAAATCAAGATTGCTATTTAAATAAATATTTTTGCATGATCTAAGAACAGTCTTACTAGTCGTGACAGTAGCAGATAAACTGAATCCCATTAAAACATTTCATATAAAAATTGGCCAAGTCTCCAAACTCTTCCATCGTAAAAAGTATTGAGATATTATTACGTAGAACCAAGTTAAACATTCTATTAAGCTATCTTTGCTTGCTAAATACACAAGTTACACAACTATACTGCATTTATAAATTTTTGCATACCTTAAACTATGTAGTAAGTCACGAAATTTTAACTGTCAGTGACAAAATTGAGGAACTTTGACTTGCAATAATTCTTTAACTACTGGTTCGAATTTCATGTAATTTGGAAATTTATTGCCTTCTAGTTTTTACAGAATTAAGTTACAGTTGTCGACAGGGGGTCGAAAATGGCTTCGAGAAAAAGATGGTATGGCCGTGCCTTTTTTTGCTCTTTTGCTCGACTTGTCGGGAGCACTGCCGTGCCCCCAGATGAAATGACACGCATTCCTACCTTTGGGGTAGTTATGCTAGCGTAAGAAAAATATTGGACGAGATTCAAAGCTTCTCTCCACTGAAAGGTTGGCTAGACTATCTAAACCTAATGTTCAAAATCAATCAATTCAATAAATTTACTTAATTTGCAAACGGATTCCTCACATAATAATAAATTGATCCAAGTGCCAGGAGGGTTCTGCACTGCAACGTATTGGAAAAAGCAATGGGATTTGCGAGGACAGTCCTTCAATAACTTCACGTCTGACCCAACTAAGGAACTGCCTGGCTTAGATGAACGACGGAAGATTTGGGTTACACTGAACCGGATAAGGACGGGTGTCAGCCGTTGCAACCACAACCTCCATAAATGGGGCAACAAGCCTTCACCGAGCTGCGACTGTGGAGCACCTGACCAAACAACCGCTCATATTGTGGAGGAGTGCCCTATGAGACGCTTTGCGGGAGAACTCAGCAAACTGTACGTGCTTACAGCGAATGCCAGGGATTGGTCGTCAAACTTAGATATTTTATTGTAGATATACCTACGTCTATTTATTATTTTCTATTGTATCTTAATAATACATTGTGATACGAGTACAAGTAAGCTATGTTGATCATTACCTCAGATCTTACCACGCGATCCGCAGGTGGTGTTAAAAATATACGCTAGATTTCTAGGTCTCGTTATACTTTTCCGGTAATATTTACGTTAATATCAATTTTATATTTCATTTTACCACTATAAACAAAAAAGAAAAACTGTTTTAGAATGTGCAATTCCAGCTCTTTTATATGATTTTAAGAGAGGTAGGGCACAGCGGAATGTCATCTCGCTTGCATGTGGAGCAGCCCAACTGGGGAAGTACCTCCACCTTACAGAAGACGGCAGCCATAATAGCACCACTGCTTGGTAATGTTGCTATATTATTGCATGCTATGAAGCATGTGGTGTTGTGTTCCTGGTGGTGAGTAAGGTCGCCAGAGCTCCCTAGGATAGGATGCACTGTGTTGGGAGTGAGGGACCTGCATGTCTCTATCTGCCAACACAGCGAATCCTAGTGAATAAAGGGTCGGCAATGCGCTTGTGATTCTTCTGAAGATACAAGTGTCCATAGGCTACGGTAACTGCTTAACATCAGGCAGGCCGTAAGCTTGTTTGCCACCACCGTTGTATAAAAAAAATGATATCTCACTAGGCCTAACTACATAACTACTAACTACATTTTTAATTTTTGCCCCCCTCTTATCCGTCCATTTTTTTATAGAAATTAAATATATATATTAATTTTTTTATTTTCCATACACGTGGATTAGCTTTGTTTTAAACTACAAATTGATAGCATTAGTAGTTCATGAGATATTTAACTTTGTGACAGACAGACAGACAGACAGACAGACAGACGGACGGAAACGCACCATAAGGGTTCCGTTTTTACCTTTTTGGTCCGGAACCCTAAAAAGACGTAACATTTCAGGTGCTAATAAAAACTATAGTCGCTGCATTTATAATTTCCCATCAGGGTTTGTGCCTATAGATGTACGAAGAGCGGTGCCTCTTAACACATGTATAATTTACTTACGGGGATGCCTTGATGCGAGTCGATTCGCGAATACCACGCCCTCTTGACAGAGACACGCTTAAGCCTTCCGCGCACGAGAAAAGGAGATCCAACACTCTTTGGTTTTCTTTTCTCTTTATTTTTTGGACAAATTTCGATAAAAACTTAACTTAGTGAAGTTGTATTTATTATTCATTATGTGAGAGTTGATGTGAGATAAAATACTATACTTTGTTTTAACTTGAATGTTAACCCCGGGCTTCTTTAAGGGCACAACCGGATATAACGTTATAAGGAGGATGATGACTTTGTATTAACTAGATTGTATCGTAAGATAATGTATTGATTGAGTAGGCTGAGTAAAAAAAGGCAAATAAAGAACCAACTTTGGATTTTATTTCTATCGAGGAAATTTTAGGCAATCATGTATCGATTAAATCAGATAAAGAATCATGTAGTCAATAATCATATATCTGAAAATCAGACCTTATTGTTTCTTAATCTAGTCAGAACGGCGTTTCAAAACACGCTATAATTTCCAATGCATCCCCTTAAAAAGAGGCATCAACAGTTATTTTGTAAAGTGTACCAATTTTGGATGAATAAATAATTTTATTATGATTAGATTAGATTATTTATTTCATGTCCAAAAATAAGATTTTTTATCACGATCCTCAAAAACAAAGAAAAAATAAGGATATAATATTAAATTAAGACAATGTTAACAAATGTATACAATAACTCGTAAATAGAACAATAAAACAAAATCAAAAGAACAAATATGTCAACCACTGTATCGTCATTCAATTTACAATATTAATGTGCATTAGAAAATACGTGATAGGTACACTACGTGACATTTAATGTCAAATCATATTAAAACAAATTTAAATAGGTAATAATAATAATGTAACATGTTAAATCCTGATTCATCTACTCTCTAACTGCGTATAATGGATTTTCTAATCAAAGGTAGGTATTTCAGGCGGCGTCTAAATGCTTCGTCAGATGTTTCCAGTCTAAGATCAGCGGGTAGTCGCTCGTATGTACAGTCGCCATCACATACATCGGAGCAAACAAGCACGTCACAAACATCGGAACACACCTCTATTTTCAAGGCATTAGGGTGCATGTGCCGATATTTTTGAACACCTATAGTGTACCTATGTATGTGATGGCGACTGTACATACTTAGGTACTTGGTCGTTGGTGGCTACTCGTATGTTTTTACATGGCAAAATGATAGGACCCGAAGATTGATCAATGCTCTGACCATTTTATTGAGTGCGTGGGAAAACCACACATTGCTCGGAATGAGATGAAGGCAACCTATTTTTCAAATACCTATTTAGCTATATAGCGATGAAGACGTTTGGAACACAAAAGTGCCCTTCGGTTTTTTAAGATTACATTTTTAGGGGTCTTTTTTGGTAGGTATTTCTAAAACATAAATCTTTACAAATATGTCACATTTATACAATTTTAGGATTGTAATGTTTATTAAACAGGGCTCTGATTCTCGAGATTATGGAGACACTTTAATTTTTTGCACGTGATGCCCTGAAAAAAATATTTTCATACAGGCATTTCGTAGCAATATCAGTAAGATAAAACTGCAGAACTAACTGAATTGTTAGAACTAAAAGAATAAACAACATACCTATTCAGTTTTTTTTAATTGGCTATTTGTTGACAAACCATTCAGTCTACCAACGCTATGGAAGTCAATTGAAATATTTAAATGGGCGAAACACAAACACAGTTCCGAAATTAATCAGAATCAGAATCATAAAGAATGTTTATTATAGAATATAGGTAAGGTAAACGGTAACTTTTAAATTAATGTAATTTTTGAAAGTGTAATTTTTATGCCTAAGTCTACATTATAAAAGCACTAGTTTGCACCCGCGACTTCGTCTGCGTAAACCCGGGATAAAAAGTATCCTTAATTTTAATCCAGGCTATAAACTATCTTTGTGCAAAATTTCATCCAAATCGGTTCAGCCGTTTAAGCGTGATTGAGTAACAAACATCCAGACATCCAGACATCCAAACATCCAAACTTTCACATTTATAAAAGTAAGTCTCTGGGCGACCAAGCTCCGCTCGGATAAAAATGGAAAATATACGTAGAAAACTAATTTTCCCGAACATGAGACCTATCTAAATCGATTTCTCGATTCCTTAACCATCTACATTCCAAATTTCATCGAAATCGTTAGAGCCGTTTCCGCGAACGTGATTTTAAATATCCTATACTATAAAAGTTTTATATATACCATATCCAAGAAGAAATAATCAATAAAATTAATTCACAAGAAGGATTTAATTTGTTTAGTCGAGTAAGAATCTATCTGCCGAGAGTTGAAAACAAACCTGTATAACCCGGTCAATTTAAGAATGCGCCAATTCCATACATACACCTTGCTGCAAGTTGCCAACGTGTCTTAATCGGGATATAAACATAACTACACGAGTGTCGTAATGTTATTAAACACGCGTGTTTAATACCCAGGATTATGAGCCCAAAAGCGGCACAATAAGAGGCACGTTACGAGCAAATGTGTTGAAATAGTACATTACTTACCTAGGGCGGTTAAACAAAGAATGTCTCAGATCGCAGGTATTTGACGCCCGAGCCGAAGGCAAGGGCGATAAATATGCGCTCGGAGGCTTTCTTTATTACCGCCCGTGGTAAGTACAAAATTTTACGTCTCTATCTGGCCAGGAAGTGGGGTTTTCCGCACGCATAGCGTGCGGTATTTCCTACTTTATGGCCAGGCATGACGTAAATATAATTATTGTTTGATTACTAGAGTATAAAAGAAAACTTCACGTTGCCATGACATCTTTATAATAGAATTTACTGACATCTTCAAAAACAAAAGTGATATATCTCCCAAAAGTGTATCCCTAAGAAGAAGTGACAAGGGTTTGACGTTAGAAAATGTAGGCGAAGAAAGACATCCCACCATTAAATTCGATCCGGCATGTTACAGATTGTACAACAGTAATCAAAACATTGTTTAATTTCCAACTTTTCACTTAACAAAGTCTACCTCATTTTATCAATTGTCAAAGTTTAAAAACTTAATCCACTTAAGGACCCTTTAGGGGGAGTTCAGAGTGCGCATGACGCTACCCTAGCGGGAAAACCAAGGACATACGGCGACCGGCCCCCACTCGGGTAGCACGCTCGCGGCCCACTGCGTCACGCCAAAATGGAGTACGATCGCGCTCGGTGATTCGTAAACAACGAACAGCAACGGAAAAGTTTTTGAATTTAGAACAAAGTTTGAAACGGATTGCATTTATTAACTTTTTTATTTTTCATTTCTCAATTGCCAGGATTGTGAAATAGACGACGAAGTTGGCAAGACTAGTGAAGTTGTTAATATGTGACTAAGCAATTACTTGAATTGTAATTAACTGGAGTGCATGTGAAGTTAATGGACCTATGACATTGTTTAAAACGTTGCATAAAAACGTTAAAATGATCCTTTTCTCGCTAATAACGTTATGTGGTGAGTAAAGTGTCCCGTAATCAGTATTTATTAATACAAATTAACCAGATTAATAATTATAAGTAACTAGATGATTCCTGGAAGATATTCAAAGCAAGTATATTAAAGAAGGACTAAATAATTGTGATACCTGGCTTAAATTATTGCACAATTTCGTACCTAGGTAGCTAAAATATAAAATAATCAGGCTAAAAGGACATCTCCTGTTTTGGCCGGCGGCGCTGTACACATTTTGCGGCGCTAACAAGATTATTTTTTAATTGAACGCGCTCGTCCAAGGGCCGTTAAAATTGGGTTTGGCTTGGCTATACATGCTTATATTGTTTATTTTTCTTCGTATTACCTAGTAGGTACATTACTGATAACAAGATTCCGGGAATGCATATGGCGATATTAAATAAGCATTTTGAAAAACAACAGTTTAAACGTGACGTTAGCTGAATTACAAATAAAATGTTGGTTTAAAAAAACATTCTCCTGCTTGAGTCCATTTAAAATATTTTTTATTGGAACTAGGTACCTAAGTCACGACGGAATGGAAGTTACATCACCAAACTCGAGTTTTACTATCTACGCGACTTTACCAAGAAGAGAGAGACTATCCAAAAAAAAGATCATCACGTTTTCCCATGTTTACAAGCTACTTACTACTAAGTCCACTAATGTGAAATGTATACAACTTCGCATCCCAAATCCTCCCCGTTCTAAATACGAAAATCTTCGCGGTATTTTTCGGCCAGTATTTTTTTCTTTTTATAAATAATGCATAGACTCTCGACTCTTTCCGCTCGTTTAAAAACCTTCGAGATTCGAATAAATGAAAATAACGCAATAAATCCTGCGCCATCATCAAACATCGATAGCCCGTGAGCGGGAACTTTTCCCTCCTAAAATACCTGACTAAGTGCAGTACATTATTTTAACTGGCTCTCAGATGCTGCTGAGTTGATTGGCTCGCTTCTGAATCTCAAGATTTCGCTCCAAGTTTAAATGTTACTTCATTTGGAAGTTTGCAAAATTTTAGTGATTTTCATTTCGTAACTTTTATTACCGAATACGGGGCATACCAACTGCTGCCATATTGGCTGCGTTGTCTCCGTTATTTATGTTTAAATTTTGCTGTTTCGATATACGATTCAAAAGCTACCTACCTATTTAATTAAATGTTTAATTATGTTAAAAGATTCCACTGGGACTAGGTATGTCGGTTTAACATCACCTGTTTCGTGGTTTATCTATATTTTTACCGTAAATATACTTATATTTATAAGCCGCAGAGATAGCCGATAACCGTAGGAGGTATAATATCGGTTTTTATGTAGGTAATAGGATAACGTTAAAGTTACTGTATGGTGCGACGGCCCTTTTGCCCGGGTGCATCAGAATTTCGAATTGAGAGACTTGGCGAATTATCATACAGCTAGGAACGGCAGCCTCTGGCATTACTATTAGCAATTGATTACGGGCTCGCTTAACTCACTTGCCGCCACTGACTTGAACTCAAGTTTGTCACCGTTGCCACCTGCCATCGACTTCATACGACAAAGTCCAAAAAGAATATGTAGACTTGAGACTTACTTGCGTGGCGTCGGGGTGCAACCTCCCATTTCTTTTCTGTGGCAGCGAAAGGATTAATGGCCTCTACCTATATGAAACCCTTCCTCTAAGCTTGCTCCCATCTATGAAAGTTGAATGAAAATAAAATATATACATGTGTAGGATCAATTCGTAAATATAACTAATACGATATTAGGCTAAAACACACTGGTAATGGTTGTATAAATCGAACTAGCTGTTTAGCCTGCAAATAGTCGTGTCGACTATTTGCAGGCACTACCTATCTGAAACGACATTTAAAGTGTCAACATCATCATGCACCTCCTGATACAGGTATTGCATACTTAGTAATAGGAAGCTCCTACCTTGTAACTATGTAATGAACATCTTGTAAGACCCATACTGCAACAAATAAATGAAATGAAATAATCAACATAATTATTACTGTGTTACGGAAATAAATATTATTTCATTTTTTTTTTCATCATGGGAATCTTTATTTGGCCCGAGCGTGAATCAAATAGACTCGACGCAAAATAGAACTCCGGTTAGTCCAACAAATCGAGAATTTAGATATAAAGGACTTTTCATTCCCATTCGTAGGTAAGTATATGAAGCTTTGAGTAGGTAAATTACATATAAGTAGTACCACAACTTTAATAATAATTGTAAGGTTAAAATTTCAAAACTTAAGTAGTAGAGTGCAGCCGGGGTTGTGTAACCGTGGTCCTAACCATTTCTCAGAGACATACAAGAACAATATTAAGTACCGATCTTACACAAATCGAACCCTTTAGTAGGCTAAATACGATTTGTGGGTTATTGTTATATCATACCTTCCGTAGATAAGTAGGTATACAAAGAAAATATCCATGATTCAGAAACAATCAATCCTGCTCATCAGCTCATCACACAAATACTTGCCCTAAAATATGAATGATTAATTACTCATCGTAATTTTAATTCGCTTGCATAAACTGACGTTTGCTGGCGCATATTCCATATGCTTACTGCGCTTTAATTGAATTTCTTTATCGGTTAGAGTATTTTTTAGGTTTAAACTGACATTTAACCTTATTGAAACGGGATAAGGTTTACCATTGGCCAGTGTAGCGTATAGCGGTTTGCACCTACACGTTTTTAGTTTCAATGTTAATGCTATAATTGGTAACCAAACTAAATAAATATTTACTATAGTTAAAGTAATAAAATGTACTTACTGAAATGAAAGGTGACAGCATTCAGTGACTTCTTAGCTGTCGGGGCTACAAAGAAGAAAAAAAGTTGTGGTACTTTAACTTTAGCTGCCAAGCACTCGCTAGTTGGTTCTCTGTTCGAAGCGAGTTTTTACGACAGTGTTATTTGCTACAAAACATGCTAAGTACCTATTTATTACACACGTAGAAGAGAGAAGCCATTGACGATGATGGGTTAGGTGTGAATGATTTAATATGGACAAACAGTTTATATTTGTCTACTTCCCTCCGGCAAGGCAATTTTGAGTGTGAGAGTTGTTTTTTTATTCGAATGGTAGCTGTGCACATAACAGCGTAATCCCGACTGATCAGTTGATACCCGACTTAATTCCAAAAATAACGATATTATTAAGTACTCATACCTAAATTCGCGGCCATTTTAATGTGTGCGCTAACGGTTATGTTTAAATTAAAAAGTCGTTTGACCGAATGACAGATGATAAACGACGGGTGAGCTCGCGTTTGGATATTGCTCATAAACATTTTTACGACCAACAGCTATCTCGCCTGTCTAATAAAAAGGAAGCGCGTAACGAAACACGGCACGAGTCGCAAATTTTTGGCGAACTTGAATTCTTATGAATTGAAACCCTATGAATTGGTAAATTTTAAATCATTTCTGTTATTGAATATACTGATTGGATAAAAGTCATGTGCAACTTTCCGCTAATGCAAATGCTAAAATCACTGGCTGGCCATATTTTTAGGCAAAATACTTGAGTACCTAGGTACGAATACAATATAAAGCATAGAATTTTCAACAGCAAGTTAATAACAGTTAGTGTAACTGATTTATTTTTCTAAAAAAATCTTTTTTTTCCTTCTATGACAAATAAGTCTCTTGCAAGTTTAAAGATAATTAAATTCCTTACATGTTTGACGTACAACATTTATCTGTAAGTCTTACAGAAAAAAAATTGCGAGGGGCGGAAAAAGTTGTATTTTTCCAAAATCTCTCAAACTACAAGTTTTCGCGCTAAAATTGTACGCTTTGGATTTAAAATATCAACTTTATATAGTGGTAAGAGTGATCTATAATGAGTATTTTTACATGCTGAAACAAGTCGGATGAGCGTGGGAAAACGGGGGTGAATGTGGAAAAAGTAGGTGTCGCCTGCGAAGCGCCGTCCTTCATAAACTATTATTGTAAGGGCTTGCGGGGTAAAGTTATCGGCTAAAACAGACACGAGAAACTCATTTTCAATGAAATCACGGTATGTTTTTAAAGAAAAAAATTACGATAAAGTGAAAACAAATTTATAAGAATTAAGAATTTCATGTCGGAGGTAAGATATCTTTATATATTTTGAATAAAATATATGTTCAAAAACTGTATCTGAAAGGTCATTTTATGTAGTTTATAAAAACTTATACTTTTTGGGCACTTGTCATAAAAAAAATCTATTTAATCTATATACTTTGCATCAAGGTGAAATAGCGCTACCTTTTTGTTCTGAATTATTATTTTAAATAATCTTGTGATGCAACTGGGATTTGTACCATTATTATATTTGCTTATTATTAAATACAAATTTAATTTAATTTTGGTGAAAAAATCCTAAAAAAAACTGGATTTTGAAAAATATATCATTCTTCACTATACTTCACATATTTAATGAAATGTCAGAAATATAGGAATTATAAATTATTATACAAAGGTTAGTTAAAAGTTTTTGTCACTTAATATACAAAAACTTTCATAAGGAAAAAAACAAGGAGAAGGCAACAAAATATTTAATACTGAAAAAAAATTTTTCACTCGCAGGACACGGCGTATATTTCATGGTATTTCAGAAATATAGCAGTAAGAAAATATTATTCAAATGTCATTTATGTGTTTTGGTTTCTTAATACACAAAAACTTTCATAACGAAAAAAAACATGCTCGCGGGTAAGCGTAAAACAGCGTAACTCTTTGCGTTCCGCATTTTTTTGTACTATACTACTCAAGCGTAATAAATTATGTTTATTGTGATAAATTTACATCACAAAGTGTAAAAAACACATTTCTCTTCCAAAAAAAGAACCTATAAGTTTCAACACTGATGTGAAGTCTGTATGATCGGTAAGGTAACAAAATTGCGGAATACAAGGAGTTAACGCTGTTTTACGCTTACTGGAGCTTGTTTTGTTTCGTTATGTTAGTTTGTGTTAAATCGAAACTCTTAACTGACATTTGGATAATATTTTCTTACCTATATTTCTGAAATATCATTAAATATCTATGCCGTGTCTTACGAGTGAAGAATGATATATTTTTCACTGTTCAGTTTTTTTTTTTAATGATCAGTATTTTCTACCAAAATTGAATATAATTTGTATTTATAATAAGCAAATACCATATGGCACAAATCCCAGTTGCATCACAAGATTATTCAAAACTAGCTGTTGCCCGCGACTTCGTCCGCGTAGAACTTTTTATCGTCTTAGAAAATGATTTCTCTCAATACAAAATTTGAACCCTCTTTTAGGGGATAATTAAAAAAAAAGTTGATGTTAATTTTCTAGTTTGTGAACAAACAGTCTAAAACCAAAGTTAAAAATCTCATACTTTAAAAATGCCTTGAAATACTCAAACTTTGAACCAATTTTAACACTCTAAGGGGATGAATTTGGAAAAACTCTGAAATCAGTTTTGTAGTCTTTTAACGTACAGAATAAGACCGAAGTTAAAAATCTCTTACTCACATTTTAAAATTTTATTGCTCGCCATTTAAAATTTGAACCCGCTTTTAAACCCCCTTAGAGGTTGAATTTTTCTAATCGCTGAAAGAACTTTTTTCGTAAACTTTTAAGTCTCTAGCTCAAAAAAAGTGTTGCCCATACAAAGCTTTCTTAACCCCCTTAGGGGTGGAATTTTCTAAAACTCTGAAAGTACTTTATTATTAATTTTAATAAGTAACATTTTGAATAGTTTTAAGTCTAGTAAAAAAAAAAGTTTTTCCCACTTTTTTTTTTACTTCCCTTCTTAAGGATCTTAAAGATCCCCTTAGGGATGGAGTTTTCTAAAACGCTGAAAGTTCTTTTTTAGTATTCTAATAAGTAATCTTTTTGCAAAGTTTTAAGTCTAACTCAAAAAAAAGTGTTGCCCATGCAAAGCTTGCTCTCCTTTTTAACCCTATTAGGGGTGGAATTTTCTAAAACGATTTGTGTTCTTTTTTTGTATTTTAATAAGTAATCTTTCTACAAAGTTTCAAGTCTCTAACTCAAAAACATAAACTTTCCCTGATAAAAACTTTGCACCCCTTTTTATCCCCCTTAGGGATAGATTTTTTCAAAACGCTGTCTTTTTTTTTTGTATTTTTATAAGTAATCTTTCTACAAAGTTTTAAGTGTCTAGCTCAGAAAAAGTGTTCCCCATACAAACCTTGCACCCTTTTTTAACCCCCTTAGGGAATGATTTTTGTAAAACGCCGAATGTAGTATTTTTCATGTTCTAATAAGTAATTTTTCGTCAAAATTTTAAGTCTCTATTAAAAAAAAATATGTTTTTCCCATACAAACTTTGCACCCTATTTTACCCCCTTAGGGGTGAAATTTTCCAAAACGCTGAAAGTACTTTCTTTGTATTTAAATAATCTTTCTACAAAGTTTTAGGACTCTAGCTAAAAAAAATAGTTTCCCACATACAAACTTTGCACCCCTATTTTAGCCCCCTATTTTTAGGAGTAGAATTTTCTAAAACGCTGAAAGTACTTAATTTGTATTCTGATGACTAATCTTTCTACAAAGTTTTAAGTCTCTATTTAAAAAAAATATTGTTTCCCCCATACAAAATTTGCACCCCTATTTTACCCCCTTAGGGGTAGATTTTTTTAAAACACTGAATCTAGGTACTTTATTTGTATTCTAATGAATAATTTCTCTACAAAGTTTTAAGTCTCTATTTAAAAAAAAGTAGTTTTTCCCATACAAACTTTGCACTCTATTTTACCCCTATAGGGGTAGAATTTTCTAAAACCCTGAAAGTTCTTTATTTGTATTCTAATGACTGATCTTTCTACAAAGTTTTAAGTCTCTATTTAAAAAAAAAATGTTTCCCCCATACAAACCTTGCACCCCTATTTTACCCCCGTAGGGGTGGAATTTTCCAAAACGCTGAAAGTGTTTCATTTGTATTCTTATAACTAATTTTTCTACAAAGTTTAAGTCTATAGCTCAAAAAAAAAGGTTCTCCCATACAAACTTTGCACCCCTATTTTACCCCCTTAGGGGTAGAATTTTCAAAAATCCCTTTTTATCCATAGCCCACGTTATAAAAGCAACATACTGTGCAAAAATCAACTCTCTAAGATTAGTAGTTTCGGCTGTGCGTTGATGAGTGAGTGAGTGAGTGACTGAGTGAATAAGTCAGTCAGGACATAGGCATTTATTATGTATAAATAGATAGAAGATAATGAAACTCCCATTCAAATATCTCAAAAAATTATGAAGCTACATCCGTTTTAATGTCGCTTGTTAGAGTGAGAAAACGATGAGGGACTGTGACGTCAATATACTCGAGCGTCATAGTAAAAAACAATCGTTTCATATGAAGGTGCGTTTTGCGGAAAAGGGACAGAACATACCCCCTCTTAAAACTTTGGACTCTTATAACTTAATCATTACCTATATAACCTCTTGCTTTGTTTTTTTCTCCATTTGACTATATTTATTTTAAATTCTTTTTCGAGAAAATACATTATGATTATTTACCATATTTTCGATTCCTGAGCTATAACCACGAACTTCGGAATTCGAAAATATTCGGGTATCTCTATCTCTATCGCACTAACCATACTCGAGTGACAGGGATGCAAATATATGAACATTGAGTATCGGTTTTCGTGGTAGCGCCGCAGGTACTTTGGCTGAATGCGCCGAGCGCGTGCCATTGTCATTCAAAAAAAACAAATTCGTGTTAATTATATTGTTCAAATTTGTTGATTTCATTTATTGAAATTACGACATAAAACGACATTTGCGCATATAAGTTCTCATATCAGAATCGAATATTTTTTTATGGTTTATATTTTAGCATTTGTCTCGTAAAGGTCTATCGTAGACGGGATTTAAATTATTAATAAGTGAAAGGCAAAGCAATTCCGCCATTTTGACGAAAATTTGACGGTTCTTATAGCTGACAGTTGGAGCAGCGTTTGATTTCAATAAAAATAAATGAAAAATTAAATGAAGTCGTATATTTCGGAAAATTAATTAACTGTCGCAGTCGGATAAAAACTATCCTAAGTTGCAGCTAGAATAATAATGTACCTATATAAAATGTTTCATATTTTTCCGTTCATGGGATGCTGAGAACATTCGAACCGCGCAAAGCTTAGTTTCAAACTGGCTGATTCTTTTTTTAATTTAGAGATTTATTATAAGTGGAGATTATATTAATCACCATGCTGAGTCATAATAACGTAGCTCGAATTACACACTATACGGTCACTCGAAATAGTATTTTATGCAACTGTTGTATAAGAAGGGTCTTAAAACGCGAGTGGCGTGGGTTGCGATGCGAGCCTTGGCGAGCATCGCAATTAAAGACGCCACGAGCGTTTTTAGACCCTTCTTAAAGACCGTTTTTAAAAAGTATTGTATGCAACGGTGTATAACCGTTGCATACAATACTTTTTCTACGGCAAATTTTAAATAAATACGAGTAGCAGACTACAAAATAGTTAAATTTTTCAGGCAGCAAGTTTTCTATTCGTACTTTTGCTACTCACGCAATTTCTTCAGGCGTGCAGTTATTCATTTCTTCGACCATTTTAAAAGGAACGTACACTTTTGTCTTCACAAACACGAATCAAATCTTAATAGTTTAGGACTAATAGTTTATCATCTTTCCTCTTTTCATTTTGAACTGTATTTTGGAGGGAAATCGGAAATGTGACAGTTCTTGCTTATGGTTTGTTTTGTTTTTAATTTGTTTGCACTTGCCATCCGAACCAAACCGAATCCGGCCCCGGACCGAATTCGAAATATTTATTTTTATAAATAATACCAAGAATTTATAAAACATGTAATTTAACACACAATAGATGATGATTTATTATTTTTGTAGTAAATAATTTATAATATACAAATGTTAAATCGTAAATAATTACTTTTATTTCGAAATATTTGTTTATGAAGTTGGCACCACTGCAATATAGCGGCCGATTTAAAAAAAGTTAAACACAAAGAAACTCCCAACATAGCCCTCTCCATTGCCCTTTGGGTGACTTTGAGCCTTCTTTATGAGGCCCATTGTAAACGACCACGTTTCAGTGCCATATGTCATCCATCACTGGCAACACACACACGTGTCAAAGACTCTCACTGCGGAATATTGGACGAAAAAATGTGCCGTAGCTTCCCGAACGCTGCCCAGCCGAGTCGGATTCGACGATTGACCCCTTTCTCGAAGTTGGACCTACCTAACTGGACAGTCTGTCCTAGGTATACATAATCGTCTACAACTTCGAGCGTAAAGTGTCCGATTGTAATGGGAGTTGGTACTGCATTTGACATGATCTTCGTCTTATCCATGTTCATTCTTAGACCAACTCGCTCGGAAGCTTTACTGAGGTCATCGAGCATCGTACTTAAGTCCTCCATGGTCTCAGCCAAGACTACTATATCGTCCGCAAACCGAAGGTGAGTGATGTACTCGCCGTTGATGTTGATGCCTAGCCTTCTCCAGTCCAGAGTCTTGAATACATCCTCCAGTGCAGCGGTGAACAGTTTTGGAGAAATAACATCTCCTTGCCTGACTCCCCGCTGCAGCGGAATAGGCTTCGAGTTCTGATCCTGGAGTCGGACTGACATAGAGGCGTTCTCGTACAACCACTTCAGTACTTCGATATAGCGGTAGTCAACTTGGCACCGCTGGAGAGACTGTAATCCAGCCCAGGTTTCGACCGAATCGAAGGTTTTCTCGTAGTCCACGAACGCTAAGCAGAGAGGCAGGTTATACTCCTCAGTCTTCTGTATAACCTGGCGGAGCGTGTGGATGTGGTCTACGGTACTAAAGCCTCTTCGGAAACCGGCTTGTTCGGGAGGCTGGAAGTCATCTAGCCTGCGTACGAGACGATTTGTGATGACTCTTGAAAACAGCTTATAGATATGGCTCAGAAGTGAGATGGGTCGGTAGTTCTTCAGCAGGGTGTTGTCACCCTTTTTGAAGAACAGCACCACCACCCCTTGTTCCATGCCTTTGGCGTTCTTCCTTCCAGTAAGACGGAATCGAACAACTTCTGAAGGGCCGTAAGGACCGGTTTTCCACCCGCCTTCAGGAGTTCGGCTGTTATTCCGTCTTCACCGGGTGCCTTGTTGTTCTTGAGCTGTTTTAGAGCCATTACAATCTCGTACAGGCTGGTGTCCGGGATGTCGTCGGTATAGTATCGGGTTAGTCTGGTCTTCCGCCAGACCAACTTCGGGTCTGCGAGTTGACATGTAAAGCTGTCCGTAAAAGCGCTCTATCTCACCCAGAATCTCAGGTTTAGAAGAAATGCCTGCAAGATGGTCTTTTTTAATTCCCATTCCACATTTATTAGTGACACAGCATCACGGCGTTCAGCCATTAAAAAAACTATAAGCAATATTTGCTTTTTGGTTAGTTATGACATGATTGACATGGTTATGACATTCTGCCACTACGATTATAAAAAAAACGACAAACTATGTTTGCTATATTTTGCAATTTTATTTAGTTAAAAAAATAAAAATTAAAAAATCACAAAAATAACTTTTGAAAACAAAAATGCAATAACTATTACATGATTTTACCTCTAAATCTGCATTGACTGCTGTGCTATTATGTCGTGGTGCCAAGATTACTTGGAGGTCATAACTTAATTTCTCCGAATCCAAAAATATTTAAAATGAATGGGACACAAGGGGTTACTGTAAATGCTCTAAGGAAGCGTCCTTTTGAATATTTGCTCCTATTACAGGCCACACCCTTTATTTACTCGGCCGGCAACCCCTTACTTCCCGTCCTCTGTAGTAATGTCAGAGGCCGGAATTTTCGTGGCATTTTTGAGCCGTCATAGTGACTTCTCATTTATCGACTTTGAATGTATAGGTATCGATAGCAATATACCGAACGAAGTCGGTGATATCGATGATATTCAATTTATTGCCTGCAATTACACAGCACGTTACAATAAGTTGCTCAATATCTATTTTGAAATGACATACGTATTATGACATACGTATAGCTTGCCCTCGACATGCCTACCACGAAACGAAAACGTGGAAGACCACCTACTACCTGGTTGACGACGGTCGAAAAGGACCTAAAAGAGTCTCATTTAACTAAAGACGTAGCACAGGACCGTGCTAGATGGAAATTACGGACAAGGAAGGCCGACCCCAAATAAATGGGACAAGGTCTAGCAGGAAGAAGAAGAAGAAATGACATACGTATATCGCTATCGATACCTATACATTAAAAGTCGACAAATGAGAGGTCACTATGACAGCTCAAAAATGCCACGAAAATTCCGGTCTCCGAATGTATTATTAAAGGCAAAAATGACAATTTAAAGAAGCTGCATTAATTTAATTACCCTCCGCCCCGTTATGGTTAGGTACATTTCAGGAAAACGATCTCATTGAACGTCCATCATATCGGGTTGAACGCTTCCTTGCTCAGGAAGGCACGCTAAGCAGTTGATCCCGGCTGCTGTCTATGACAGTAGTCGTTAAGCCGAGTTAGAGGCCTCCGGGCGGCTTAAAAAAAGAACCTCTAACAGTCGAGTTGCCCACTCACTGGACAAAGGGACTGTCAATTGGGTCCGCAGGAGCTACCTACAACAACCCTGCACGTGTCCCCTGGGCTGCTGGTACTAAAGAGTGACAAACTCAAAGGCCAAATAATGTATGCCATACGATTAAATAAATATCGGGTTGAAGTAATGGGCCAAGAGTGGGACAAATAATAATCAGAATTGGTCTGCTCGTGCTCTTTGCTTTCCATTAGGCTATTCTAATAAAACTAGTTTAAGCCCGAAGAACTAATAAAAACACCTAGTTACCGTTTCTGTTCTAGCTGCTGGTTTAACTTTCCTTATGGTAATGTAGTGTCAATTTAATAAATGGATACATGTTGTATCCATTTATTAAATTAACACTACATTAACATACCATATTTTTGCCAAAAAGTTTTTTTTTTGTTAAGTATGTATATTCAATTCAATTTCATTTATTCAAGATAACAAGGATCTCATTTTTGTTAGTACTAGTATGCACTGGAAACAATAAAACTTAAAACCTATATTAGAACTTAAAAACACTATGGTAGCGGGTATGGTGGTGGTTTATGGTAGCTCACATTTTGGTATCTCTTGATTATACATATATGTATATCACGAGTATAAATCAGATATTGACTACACGAGGTACCATATCGTACGTCAGATCCACTCGTACCAAAAGCGTTCCAAGAAAAATACAGCAACTATTACGACGCTACCGCTATAACAGATTTTTTATATGAATGTAAAAAAATATTTTTAAGTCAATACCTACTCAAATAATAATAATTGAACCCAATTAAAATCAAGAAAACATAGTAGGTGTAAACCTTTGTGTTGAAGTACTTATTATTAAATATACTGCTCCTACAAATAATTGTAACGTAATCCACATTTTCCCCGGAAAAGCATGCCTACGGGCCTTTGCGCACTACACTTTCCGGCAGTCCGGTCCGATATGGCACGCCATTAAATGTACATAGTAGTTTGTTGCACTTGTGCACTATACGTAATTTTACCGTCCAACATTCAATACAAAAAATATCGGACCGTAAAAAATCGGACTGCCGGACAGTAAAATTCATTGTAGTGCACAATCGGCCTACTAGTATACACGTGCTGCTGATAAATTATGCTGACAAAATGATGTCCTTAATCCTATATGTATTTACTTATATTGATCGGACTCGTCAAGGTGAAGAGCAAAACTATAACTAGATGATTTGCTTGTTAAATGCATATTACGGACCGTAATTAAATTACGGTAGACTTTTTTCAGAATACCCTTAAAATGTTATGGAACTAAGTATGTATGTAGGGTACGAACCCTCTATGGTGTTGGTGGCTTAAAGACTTGAAAGAGTGTATAAATAGACGTCTAAATCTGAGAGCACCTATTTATGTGCTTAGCCTATTAACGTAAATTAAGTAATAGTATTTTTCACAATCGTGTTATAATAGAGAGCTTTTTAGTCGAGTACCGTGTTTAGGCCACGAAGCTTGCTGAGTGGCCTAAGTAAGGTACGAGATTAAAAAGCTTGATTATAACACTATTGTGAACAATACTTTTTGTACGAGTTCATTAAAATTAATTTTCTACGAGTCAACTGAACTAATTAAACAAACTCGATACTGTTGAAACGAAGTGCAGCTCATCGCTCGTACGCTTGTTGATATCTTAAAAGACATCAACGAGCGTACGACATCAAAGCGATTCTATTGGTCCAATTCATTACAGTTCAGTAAAGCAGCCACGTGATTGGTCGAATTTATTTTAGTTGTCTGGAGCGTATCGAAAAGTAGTTATTTCGATTGTTTCGACAGTAACATGGACTACAACTATGAAAAGAGTGACGTTGCAGTATTCTCTATGAAATCTTAAATACACATATTTTAATCGTCGAGTACAAAAAACTAATTAAGAGTAAAATAAATTGACTGTAACTGTTAACGTATAACATTAAGATAATATTCGTCGGGTGACAAGCAAAAGTCACTACCAAAACTGTCACTGCTCTTCAAAATCTCGTATCTCGGTACGTAGTCGATATCGAGATACGACCTTTGATTTAAGTAGGTATTTGTTACTTAGTGAGTTTTGCTTGTCACCCGACGATTATGATGCACTCTGGTAAACTACATAATAAAAGGCCAAAAAAACTCGATAGGGGACAATGAACAATGTGACTGACGATGACGAGGTGACAAAGAGGAAGATAGAAGATAAAGCTCAACAACATCGCCACCAAAAATATAGAATAAACTAGCTTTTGCCCGCGACTTCGTCCGCGTAGAACTCGTTTATATCGTAGCTCGATACAAACTTTCACCCTCCATTTCCCTTTTAGGGGTAGATTTCCGATATAAAAATATCATATGTCCTTACCCGAGACTCAAACTATCTTTATCATTATTATCATTTATCATCATCATCATATCAGCCGAAAGACGTCCACTGCTGGACATAGGCCTCCCCCAAAGAGTTCCAAAGTGACCAATCCTGCGCCACCCGCATCCAGCGGATTCTTGCGACCTTTACCAGGTCATCAGTCTACCTTGTGCCTACCAACGCCGAGCCTACTAACTTCCTCTATACAAAGTTTTATCTAAATGGGTTGTATAGTAGCTTCATACAAATATTCAACCCCCATTTCAACCCCTTAAGAGATCATTTCCGGGATAAAAACTATCCTATCGCTATACTAAATGTTCACCCCCCATTTCACCCCCTTAGGGAATGATATTCGGAATAAAACTATCAGATGTCCTTTCCCAGGACTCAAATTATCTCTTAACCAGATTTCAACTAAATGAGTTCCATAAACTATGCATTATCCTTTTTCGGAACCCCAAACTATCTCTATACCAAATTTCATCCAAATAGGGTACATCCAAATTTTCACCCCCTATTTTATGCCCTTGGAGGATTTTTTTCGGGACAAAAGCTATTCGTTGTTCTTCTAAGCGAGGAAAACTATCTCTATAGGCACCAAATTTCATCCTAATCCAAATTTAAACCACCATTTCACCCCCTTAAAGGATGATTTCCGGAATTAAAACTACGCTTTGTCCTTGCCCAGGACTCAAACCATCTCTATACCAAATTCTATCGAAATGGTTTCCATCCAAATTTTCACCCCCCAATTCCCAGCACTCAAACTATCTCTTAACTGTTAACTTAAGTTTTATAAGTTTTTATTGTTATTAACATGATATGGACTAAGTCTGAAATAAATAATTTGCATTAAATTAAATTAACCAAATTTCATCTAAAAAGGTCACATCACATCCAAATTTTCATCCCTTAAGGGGGTGATTTTCGGGATAAAACTATCCTATGTGCTTCTGGAACTCCAACTCGCTATACCGTAAATGGGTTCCATCCAAATTTTCATCCCCCATTTCACCCCCTTAGGAGATGATTTCTGGACTAAACATTATTTTAGGTCCTTCCCCAGGACTAACTATCTCCATACCAAATTTCATCTAAATGGGTTCTATCCAAATTTTCACTCCTCATTTCACCCCCTCAGGAGATGATTTTTCTGGATAAAAACTATGCATTGCCCTTCCCTGGGACTCCTTCTATCTCTTTACCAAATTTTAACTGAATGGGATTTATCCACATTTTCACCCCTATTTCATCCCCTTAGGGGATGATTTTCGGGATTCAAAGTATCCGTTGTCATTCTCCGGGACTCAAACTATCTCTATACCAAATTTGATCTAATCGGAGTCCATCCAAAATTTCACCCCCCCACTACACCCCCTTATGGGCAGATTTCCGGGATAAAAACTATCCAATGTCCTTTCCCAGAACTTAAACTAACTCTAAACCAAATTTTATCAAAATGGGTTACATCCAAATGTTCACCCCCCACGTTTTACCCCCTAAGGGGAAGATTTCCGGGATAAAACCTATCCTTTGACCTTCCCCGGGACTCGAACTATTTATATACCAAATTTCATCCAAATCGGTGCAGCGGTTTAAGTAGCTCCATACAAACTTCCACCCCCCATTTCATCCCCTTAGGGATTTATTTCCGGGATAAAAACTACCCTATCTATCTCAACTATCTATATACCAAATTTCATCTAAATCGGTTAAGCCGTTTTCACGTGATGCGCGGTCACATAAACAGACAAACAGATAAACAGAAAAACAGATAAACAGATAAACAGACAAACAGATAAACAGACAAACAGACAAACAGACAAAAATTCTAAAAACTGTTGGAACGTGTTCTGTTATCGATTTTAAGTATCCCTAGCCAATTTTTTTTCGAATTACTTCCATGTAGGTACAGACTTTCGACCCTCTTCAGCTTTATTATATGTATAGATAAATAGATAGAAGATAATGAAACTCCCATTCAAATATCTCAAAAAATTATGAAGCTACATCCGTTTTAATGTCGCTTGTTAGAGTGAGAAAACGATGAGGGACTGTGACGTCAATATACTCGAGCGTCATAGTAAAAAACAATCGTTTCATATGAAGGTGCGTTTTGCGGAAAAGGGACAGAACATACCCCCTCTTAAAACTTTGGACTCTTATAACTTAATCATTACCTATACCTATAACCTCTTGCTTTGTTTTTTTCTCCATTTGACTATATTTATTTTAAATTCTTTTTCGAGAAAATACATTATGATTATTTACCATATTTTCGATTCCTGAGCTATAACCACGAACTTCGGAATTCGAAAATATTCGGGTATCGCACTAACCATACTCGAGTGACAGGGATGCAAATATATGAACATTGAGTATCGGTTTTCGTGGTAGCGCCGCAGGTACTTTGGCTGAATGCGCCGAGCGCGTGCCATTGTCATTCAAAAAAAACAAATTCGTGTTAATTATATTGTTCAAATTTGTTGATTTAATTTATTGAAATTACGACATAAAACGACATTTGCGCATATAAGTTCTCATATCAGAATCGAATATTTTTTTATGGTTTATATTTTAACATTTGTCTCGTAAAGGTCTATCGTAGACGGGATTTAAATTATTAATAAGTGAAAGGCAAAGCAATTCCGCCATTTTGACGAAAATTTGACGGTTCTTATAGCTGACAGTTGGAGCAGCGTTTGATTTCAATAAAAATAAATGAAAAATTAAATGAAGTCGTATATTTCGGAAAATTAATTAACTGTCGCAGTCGGATAAAAACTATCCTAAGTTGCAGCTAGAATAATAATGTACCTATATAAAATGTTTCATATTTTTCCGTTCATGGGATGCTGAGAACATTCGAACCGCGCAAAGCTTAGTTTCAAACTGGCTGATTCTTTTTTTAATTTAGAGATTTATTATAAGTGGAGATAATACTTCAGAGCAAAAAGGTATGGCATTACTTCACCTTAATGCCAAGAACATATATAGATTTTCTAGATTGTTTTGTACCACAAGTGCCTAAAAAGTGTACTTATTATAAACAACACAAAATGGCCTTTCAGATACAGTTTTTAAATATATATTTTATCAAAACTATATAAACATATACATCATCTTACCTCCGACATTAAATATTTTTTTTTCTATAAAAACATAGCGTGTTTTCATAATTTTACCCCGCAAGACCTAACAATAATAGTTTATGAAGGAGGTCGCTTCGCAGGCGACGCCTACTTTTTCCACATTCACCCCCGTTTTTCCGAGCTCATGGGTTGAATCCGACTTGTTTCAGCATGTAAAAATACTCATTGTAAATCCCTCTTACCACTTGATACCATACTTGATACCATTTGATATTTTTAATCCAAACCGAACAATTTTTAATCCAAAGCGTACAGCGTGAAAACTTGTAGTTTGAGAGATTTTGGAAGAATACACCTTTTCCGCCCCTCGCAATTTTTTTTTCTGTAAGACTTACAGATAAATGTTGTATGCCAAACATGTAAGGAATTTAATCACCTTTAAACCTTGTCATAAGCTGTTTTGTCATAAAAGCAACAACTAAAGTGCAATTAAAAAAACACCAAAAAATGCCCCCTTCAAATGAAGATGGTTGCAAACGCAGACATGGCCCGAGGTCGGAAACTTAATTTTTTTTTCATGACCTCATACCTGACCAATATAAATCAAAACATTTTCCTCTCCACCTTTTGCAAGGCAAATCCCACATTGACTGGATTATCTACCGTATAACACAATGAACAACATGCGTCTCATTTTTAAATAATCTGGCAAGTACTACATATAATAATATCATGTTGAAATTCGGCTAAATACGACCGTCTTTGAAGCTACTTGCCAAATAAGCGTACCTAGTACTTTTTTTCAGTACAGTCAATTAATAAGCAAAAAAAAGGCTTAACAAAGGTAAAGATTTGTACACCGGGGCACTTTAAAAACACACAATAAAAATAAAACAATGGACAACCTGTAACGATGTTTTAAGCAATACGGCTATTGCTTAAAACATCGTTACAGGTTGTCCATTGTTTTATTTTTTATAATTTGTTTTAAAAAGTGCCCAGGTGTACAGTTCCCTGTGGCGATAAGCATGAAAAGCTGCATACATCTTAAACATAGTATCTCCACAACACATTATTTATAGTAAATAAATGGTCCGTCTCTTAATGACCCCAATTGGTGGAGAATTACCCAGGTACTAACACTTAAAAATATCCCCTATTGACTTTAATATTATCATGATCGTCAATATTACCGGAGAAAAAAAATCATTTTAATAGATTTCCAAAAAAAAGAGGTTCACAATTTGTTTCTGTGTATTATTTGTTAACGTCTCTAGATTATTCCAAGGCGGTCCCATGTAGTAAACGTTATAAAAAATTGGAAAATAAGTTTTGCAATTCGGTAGATCGGGCCAATCAGTTTTTGTTTAAGCGCGCTGTTCTGAAAACATCTCTTGGGTTTACTCTTTAAAACCATGTCTTTATTGGCTCTAATTTCGCCCGTTGATAGAGAGTCTAAAGGTATCTGAAACAGTTTTTCTTAGAAACTGTCACTTCTGCAGGTCGATCACGTAACGCATTGTACGCGCCTCAGGTAGATCTAAATGTCACTTTTTATATGGAAAAATGACAGTTTAATTGTCCTAACGCGCCTTCGGAACGTTAAGTGATTACCCCTCTGGTTGCGGACTATGTAGAGTAACAATGCCATTTCAATGAATAGATTCCATTACCAATCAGCCTGTTCCAACAAGCTGTATTATAGCTAGATCACCCTAGTTAGACCTACCTAATTACCTATTGTTAGATCTTTGTCCCTAAAACAAAAGTCGCTCTTCATTTTAATATCATAAATGTGGCACATAATATATGCTAGAAAACTCTTTGCGTTAGCAACGTTTTTCACAATTCTTTACTATGTCGTCCGCTTGCTGCATATTATTAAAGTTTTGAGCATAGCCTTTGTACTTGGTATTCTAATTATTTTGAAGTTAACATTGCAATGTCCTTTTTAAGTATGCGAGTGAATCATTTGAACCGTCAACAATTACACAATTTATCCTGAAAAATACGATATTTTCATTCGTTGAAAAATACTATTTTAGGATACCTACTTAGTGACACTCTCTGTAATGGACCTAAAAATAAGATTTTGCCAAAAATTTAATTATTGGTGCACGCTTTTATTCCAGCCAGACTGCTTTTTTGCATAGATATCAACTGGGCGTTTTCACTAAAATGTGCGACTTTTACTTCATGTTCTCAGATTTTAGATTTTTTTGCTTTTTTGGAATCATGTCTCACTCTATATTTTTTTATTTATTTTTTTCTTCCCCTTTGGCTTTACGGTTGATTAGTCACTCTATTTATCGGGATTAAGAGTGCCCATAATCAATCGACAACAAGCACTGGCAGTTAATGTCAATTTTACTATTGACCGCCACTGCAGGCCGCCCCAGTGTGTTTCAGGTTTTACTATTGACCGCCACTGCAGGCCGCCCCAGTGTGTTTCAGGTTTTACTATTGACCGCCACTGCAGGCCGCCCCAGTGTGTTTCAGGTTTTACTATTGACCGCCACTGCAGGCCGCCCCAGTGTGTTTCAGGTTTTACTATTGACCGCCACTGCAGGCCGCCCCAGTGTGTTTCAGGTTTTACTATTGACCGCCACTGCAGGCCGCCCCAGTGTGTTTCAGGTTTTACTATTGACCGCCACTGCAGGCCGCCCCAGTGTGTTTCAGGTTTTACTATTGACCGCCACTGCAGGCCGCCCCAGTGTGTTTCAGGTTTTACGAGAGTTACATTGCTTCCAGTACGTGGTCGCCACTCGAGAACCTTTCCGTCCCAACGCCCATCGGTTCTACGTGCGTCGTGGGTGGGCTCCCCCACAAGGTGGACTGATGACCTGGTAAAGGTCGCGGGAGTCCGCTGGATGCAGGTGGCGCAGGACCGGTCATTTTGGCACTCTTAGGGGGAGGCCTATGTCCAGCAGTGGACGTCTTTCGGCTGATATGATGATGATGATGATGATAACATTGCTTGTTTTTAGGGTTCCGTACTCAAAGAGTAAAACGGGACCCTATTACTAAGACTTCGCTGTCCGTCCGTCCGTCCGTCCGTCTGTCTGTCACCAGGCTGTATCTCAAGGACCGTGATAGCTAGAGAGTTGAAATTTTCACAGATTATGTATTTCTGTTGCCGCTATAACAACAAATACTAAAAACAAAATATAATAAATATTTTTATTGATAATGGTACGGAACGGAACCCTTCGTGCGCTAGTCCGACTCGCACTTGGCCGGTTTTCTTCATTATTTTTATATATTATTACTGCTTATTATTTGTCTGTTTATATTGCGTATTTCCATGGATGGAAATATTCGTTCTTCCATTTTATTGTTTTTGACGTAATATTGATAAGGCTATTATAATTAACTAGCTGTTGCCCGCGACTTCGTCCGCGTAGAACTTATACTTAGAAAATATAATGCAAACAAACTTCTACTTACCATCTTAAGGGATGATTTCCGAGGCAAAAACTATTCTATATCCTTCGAAGGGTCTCAAATTATCTCTATACCAAATTTCATCTAGGTACATGGATTTTATCCAAACTTTCACCCCCTATTTCATACCCTTAGGGCCGGTTTTTCAATCACCAGATAAATTTATCTGTCAGTTAAAATTATCACTATCCCTTTCCTCAGACATATAAAAGAAAAGGACAGCCTTACATTTATCTGACAGATATGTTTTATCTGGGGGTTGAAAAATCGGCCCTAAGGGAATGATTTTCGGGATAAAAACTATCTAATATCATTCTTCGGGACTCAAACGACCTTTATACCAAATTTCATCTAAACGGGATTCATCCAAATTTTCACCCCCATTTCACCCCCTTAGGGAGTGAATTCCGGAATTAAAACTATCCTATGTCCTTTCCCAGGACTCAAGCTATCTCTTTACCAAATTGTATTAAAATGGGTTCCATTCGAATTTTCACCCCTAATTTCACCCCCTTAGGGGATGATTTCTGGGGTAAAAACTATCCCATGTCCTTTCCCAGGACTTAACCTATATCTACACCAAATTTCATCAAAATAGATTACATCCAAATTTTCACCCCCCCCCCCCTTTTCACCCCCTTAGGGGATGATTTCCGGGATAAAACCTATTATATGTCCTTCCCCAGGACTCAAACTATTTATATACCAAATTTCATCTAAATCGGGGCAGCTGTTTAAGTAGCTCCATACAAATTTCCACCCCCAATTTCAGCCCCTCAGATATAAAAACTACCCTTTGTCCTTCCCCGGAGCTCAAATTACCTATCTGTATACCAAATTTCATCTAAATCGGTTCAGCGGTTTAGGCGTGAAGAGGTAACAGACAGACAGACACACTTTCGCATTTATAATATTAATATGGAAGTATGGATTATTAGTATGGATAGTATGGGTTCTGTCCGCTTGTCTTCCAAATAGAGGTGTAGCTGTAGACTCACTTCAAAAGAAATACAACATAGCTGGACTAATTTATATGTACCTACCATCTAGCATAATTACATTATGTGCATACCTATTGTTCACAAATAAATGATTTGAAGTTTGAAAGAAGAAACGAAAAACTCATTCAAATATCTCAAAAAATTACGAAGCTACAACCGTTTTAATGTCGCTTGTTAGAGTGAGAAAACGATCAGGGACCGTGACGTCACGATCCTCGAGCTTCATAGTAAAAAACAATCGTTTCATTATAAAGGTGCTGTTTTGTCAATTTTCGACCCTATGCTATATCTACGTAGCTGTTATGCATTTTTACCCACAGATTTAGTCTTAATAAATCAAGTATAGAATCCAGACGCGTTTGCTTTAAAAATCACCTGCAATCCAAAGTGAACCTTATTATCTAAAGAACATGGTCCACCGAACCTAGGATGATTGACAGTGACTCGCGAAAATAATTGGTTTTAGACAAAATCGGTGTAATTTCGGTGAAATAACGTTAAATACATGTTGAAATGTGTTTAAAACATTGAACAATAGTGTAACCATTGTGAATTGTGGCGAAAGAACTTTAAGGATCAAGACAATTTAGTGTTTTTTACAAAAACAGTTTCGTAATTTATAACGAGTGATTATCGGACTAAAGGACAAGGTGTATCGTGGAATCATAACGTTCGTGTTGCTTATAGATAGTGCAGTACATACATTAAAATAGTGAGGCGTTGGTATATAGACGTTGTTGGACATTTTCGTGTGGCGCGCGCGCGTACCCTACGCGTAAAAAGTTAACAAAGAGTGGAACTTTCCTACAGTGACGTACTATTCTAATACAATCTACACTATTCTGCTATTACAATGGATCATATAGAAAAAAATATACTGATTCAAGCTGATACATTAGACAAGGTGAAAAAGGCGTATGTTAACTACAAGAAATCACCTAAGGAACGATTAACGGCTGGTTATCTAAAGGGCAGAATAGATACACTGGAAAAGTACTGGAAGGAGTTTTCGGCCGTACACGAAAAGTTAATCATATTGGTGCCAATGGTTCAGCGTCAAGCAAATAACTATTTTGCGGACAATATTTTTGAAGAATTTGAAGAAGAGTATTACACGTACAAAGGCGAAATAATGTCCAAGTTAGAAAGTTTGGTTCCGATAAACTGTGAGTCTAGACAAATATCTACTCCAAGCAGATCTAGTGGTGAAGTAAAATTGCCACGCATTTCACTTCAATCATTTAACGGTAACTACACAGAATGGCAGTCATTCCATGATTTATACGTGGCATTAGTGCATAACAATGAATCCTTACAAGATGTTCAAAAGCTACATTATTTGAAAGGCAGTTTAGTTGGAGAGGCAGAAGCATTATTGCGACAATTTTCAATCACTGCTGAAAATTATACAGAAGCTTGGTCAGTGCTGAAAAAACGATATTCTAATAAAAGATACATAGCAAACTTTGTTTTTAAGAAATTCTTTACACAGAAATCTGTATCTCAGGAATCAGCTAGCGCCTTAAGGCAACTATTGGATACTTCAGTGGAATGTATAAGCGCATTGAAACATTTGGGATTACCTACAAATCATTGGGACGCAATTGTCAACTATTCAGTAGTGTCAAAACTGGACTCGAGTACCCATAAAGAGTGGGAAGAATTGATTAGCAGAGATGAGACGGACGACTTACCTACTTTTGACAGATTAAAGTCGTTCTTGGAGAATAGATTTCGTACGCTGGAGATGGTGGAACCTGCAAACAAAGGCTACAAACCCGTAAAAACTAAGATGTTTCATGTTACCGCGCCGAAAGAATTGAAGTGTACCTTTTGCAATGAAGATCATTATATCTATCAGTGTAAACAGTTTTCTAAGCTATCTATTGAAGACCGATCCAGTTTCGTGCAGAAAAATAATCTCTGTTTTAATTGCCTGATACCGAACCACACTGTATTTAAGTGTAAACAAAGGACAACTTGCCAAATATGTCACAAGAAACATCATTCGTTATTACACCGAGATAAGAAACAAGCAAGTGAAGAAATGCACACGTCTGGAGAAACAAATAACAACAAAGAAGATAAAATACAAACATTAGTAGCGGCGCACACGTCGAGTGTCCCACAAGTATTACAACCTGGTCAAGACATCTTGTTGGCGACAGCACTGGTGCAGGACACATCCGAATCAGGACAGACCCACGTGCTTCGTGCTCTTCTGGACCAGGGTTCCGAGGCTTCCTTCGTGACCGCAAGGGCGGTCGAGTTGTTGGGTTTGAGAAAAACTAAAGTCAGCGGAGTGGTCTCTGGTGTTGGTGAGGACAATCAGATGTCAATAAAACATTTGGTAAAATTACATATTAAGTCAAGGTACGATACTTCCTTCTTTATTCATGTTAATGCTTATGTATTGAAGTCGTTAACCCGTCGGCTGCCAGCTAGGGAAATAAGAGGTTTTGTTTGGCCTCAGGTTAACGAAATAAATTTAGCTGATCCCACTTTTAGCATTCCAGGGAGGATTGATATTCTCCTTGGAGCGGACGTTTTCGGCGAAATCATAGACTCAGGTTTAATGAGAGGACCAGGCAACGTTGTTGCACAAAAAACACACCTGGGTTGGATTTTGTCGGGAGGTACTAATACTACTAATCCGTCATGTACTATTTCACAGCACATCACTAGTCTGCATGTTACACGACAAATTGAAGAGGACAATAATCTCCTGAAAAAGTTCTGGGAAGTGGAAACAGAACTATACACCAAGCAGAGCATGTGGACGAAGGAAGAAACAAAATGCGAAGAAATATATCAGCAAACAACAACGACAGACGAAGACGGCAGGTATGTGGTACAGCTTCATTTAAAGACAAATATAGCAGACACCGTGAAGTCATGTGGAAACACAAAGCATCAAGCGGTTATTAGACTGGAGCAACTGGAAAAGAGGTTCGCCAGAAATGAGCAGTTAAAAACTGAATACACAAGAGTTATACACGAGTACTTACAGCTAGGTCATATGAAGAAGGTTGAAACAGAGTATGAAAGTAATGCAATCTACCTTGCTCATCACCCAGTAGTCCGACAGGATAAGGAGACGTCCAGGATACGGGTTGTATACGACGCCTCTTCTCAGGGCTCAAACGGATGCTCCTTAAACGACAGCATGATGGTGGGACCCACCATACAACCAGATCTGCGAAGTCTGATATTTAGATGGAGATCTCACAAAATCTGTGTTGTTGGCGATATAATAAAAATGTATCGTCAAGTGAGAATTAACGACAAACACACAGATTTGCACCGCATAGTGTGGCGTGACGACAAATCTGAAAGAATTGAGAGTTATAAGCTGCTGACGGTAACTTTCGGTACATCTGCGCCTAATCTTGCTGTACGAACTCTTCAACGCTTGGTTGATGATGAACAAGAAAATTACCCTCGAGGAGCGGAGGTAGTTAGAAACTCATTTTATATGGATGACCTCATGACAGGCCATGAGGATCTCGATGAAATGAAGGCTACCTGTAAAGAAATTGACAAACTGATGAAGGCTGGGGGTTTCCAGATGCAGAAATGGTCTAGCAACTCCGAGGAACTCCTCAATGATATGGTCGATTACACGAAGATTCCGGAACCTGTAAAAGACAAGAAAGAGATTAAATTAGATAAAGTTATAAAAATACTTGGACTTTCCTGGGATAGGAAAGATGATACCTTCCAAGTTTCAGTTAACTTACCAGCTAGCAGGGTCCCTGTAACAAAAAGAGTGATTTTATCTGATGTCGCTAGCCTCTTTGATCCTTTTGGATGGCTCTCACCTGTTGTGATAACTGCCAAAATTATGATCCAGAAATTATGGCTCTGTTGTCTGGAATGGGATGACGAGTTACACTCCGATCTCGTGGATGAGTGGATGAACTACCGTGATGAACTTCATGAGTTGCAAACTGTTGAGATACCACGTTGGTTAAAGATGTCATCTCGCTGCAAAGAAGTGCAGCTCCATGGGTTCTCTGACGCTTCAACCCTTGCTCTTGCAGCCATGGTTTATGTAAGGGTTGTAGATGAGCACGACGTGGTGCATGTCACCATATTGGCCTTAAAAACAAAGGTAGCACCTCTGAAACAATTAACGGTCCCGAAACTCAAACTATGTTCTGCACTTTTATTGGCAAAGCTGTTGCATGATATTTCTGATTTGTTGAGCATACCCATGGACCGAATCTACGCTTGGACAGATTCGATGGTGGTTCTGTCATGGTTGCAGTCACAACTAAGCCGCTGGCAACTATTTGTTGGTAATAGAGTGTCTGAGATTATCCAGAATATAGATAATGACAGGTGGAGGCACGTTAAGTCTGCGGATAACCCTGCTGATCTCCCATCAAGAGGCGTTAAGGCAAGTGATCTGACAAGTAATGAACTTTGGTGGACTGGGCCTGCATGGTTAAAGACCAAGGACACTGAGATTCTAAGACCTACATCAATCCCAAGCACAGAATTAGAGAGCAAGAAGTCGTTTCACACTCTGATACAAGACATTCCCATTTGGGAGAGATTTTCATCAATAATCAGGATGAAAAGAGTAATAGCTCAGTGTAAGAGATTTTTAGATTACAAAAACAAAAACAGAAGATGCGATATCTTGAGTGCTGCTGAAATAAATGATGTTGAAGCCAGCTGTGTAAAGAACTATCAGAAATTAATATATGGACAAGAAGTTGAAGATCTGAAGAAAGGTAAAGTTAGAAACAAAAGTTCTTCGATCGAACTTACTCCGTACTTGGATGACAATAATTTGCTGAGAGTTAGAGGGCAATTAAGTGAAGCGAACTTGCCTGATAACGCAAAGCACCCGATCATCATACCAAGCAAGCAGCATGTTACAAGATTAATAATTTTGAATACACTTCAAGAAAAACACAAGTGGTACGACGTAGTACCGTCACCCTGTATAGGAGATATTGTTATCATAAAAGAAGAGGACTTACCACCAGCCAAATGGCTGCTAGGAAAAATCACCGCACTGCATCCCGGACCTGATAGCTTAGTACGTGTCGCAACAGTCCAATGTAAGGGTGATCACAGTTTAAAAAGACCGTTGTCAAAATTAATATGTCTGCCAAAAATGGCCGACTATTAATTTACATCCTTGGTGTAAATACTGAGCTATGGTGGGCGGTTAAATTTCTTTTGTATTTTTAGTCATACATTTTAGTGTAAAAAGTGAAGCTGCCCTACTGTAGGTAGTGGTTACACATTCAGTACATAATCACAATGATAATTTTGATTAAACATACTTAACAAAGCTGATAAGCACTTTGTTCTTAACTTAATTGAAAATGATGCATATGAGAAATGTTCATACTTACCTACTGTATACTATGTAAGTTATCATCGGATTAATATTGCTAAGAAAATGTTATACTTACATGTTTAAACATATGTTAATTAAGTTGTAATAACTTTATTATCATTATATACCTATCATGTTTTTACTCATCTAGTTATATTCATACCGTTTGTACGTAACATGAACAATTTATGTTTGTTATTAACACATTTTCTAGAATAGATACTATTAAGTTCTACCTATAATGCTAAAGGTCATCCATAAAACAAAACAATTACAGTCCATTAAAGCTAGATCGATAGAATATAAGAATGTTGTTATGGTTGACATTCCTTACAATTATTGTTAGAAAGTAAGCAAACATATTTTTTTTTTTATGAATGCCCTACGAGGGTAAGCGAATATTAACTTCGCGACGCAAGCAGTAACTAGTAATACTTTGATCGGATAGTAAGTATTATCAGTCTCGTTTTGTTTTGGTATTGTAAATTATGGTGAATGTATTGTGATTTGAGTGAATTGTTTCGTGAACTTAAGTTTATTACCTACTGATAAATGGTGTATTACCTAAGTAATGTAATGTTTGTGCTCGTGATATGCCTGGACTGCATCAGTTCAAGAAACAGTTCGCGTAAGTTTTAGGTTAACTAGTTTGTATAATTCCAGTTAAAAACTGTTGTTTTTGGTGGGCGGAATGTTTTGTCAATTTTCGACCCTATGCTATATCTACGTAGCTGTTATGCATTTTTACCCACAAATTTAGTCTTAATAAATCAAGTATAGAATCCAGACGCGTTTGCTTTAAAAATCACCTGAAATCCAAAGTGAACCTTATTATCTAAAGAACAGGTGCGTTTTGCGGAAAAGAGACGCAACAAACCCCCTCTTCAAACTTTATACACTTATAACTTATACTTCGATTTTTTTAGCATTAGAAAGACCTTTACAGAAGTAAGTGAAAGGTTTTTTATAGAACACGTTTTACGATACCTGCCGTAAATGCGGCAGAATAAGTGGAAAACTATGAAAACATTTTTAAAGCATATAAGACGATAGCAAAATGTGTAATTTGCATTTACTTAAAAGGATTATTTAATAATACGGCATTAATATTTTATTTGCGTTATTTTTAATGTATCGCAAAAAAATTGCATGATAAAAAACCCAGAGAAGCAGAGGTTTCAAACAAACGGAACGTTTTAAACGCATAAACTGCGACTAAATTGAAGAGATCGTGTCCCACATCAATAAGAGTTTAGCGTTTTGACATTTGCAATCGGTCGGATAAAATGTCCGCCATTACATTGTTCATGTTTGTTTTTAAACGTCACTCTCATCTCGTATGTCATGCGAATGCAAGTTCGATACTTTGTCATTATCCTAGAATCTTGTTGTTTTGAGTTTTTAAGTTTCATTGTTTTCCGTTAAAGTTATTTGTTATTGTTGTTGTTATTGTTATTATCTTTCGTCGATAGTGCGGTTCAGTTCAGGCGCCTGAGTGCGGCCCTTACTCTGATACTACTAAATAATAACTCCTAATGACTACAAGGTTACATCGCACTAGTGTGTGGTGGACGAGGTCGGCAAAGCTTCAAATTAAGCTAAAATAGGTTCTACTTACTTATTTCAGAGAGACCACTTGATATGCATGCATTTTAAGGTTAAAACCACCCAATTCAGTGAAGTGAAAGGTTAGGTTAGGAATAGTTAATAATAATATATATATAATATTTACAAACCTAAGTGATAGGAAATGTGAAATCATTGATAAGTACCTATGATGTAACAAAGAAAAATACACAATAATTTAATATTTTATTATTAACTTCTGAAGAAACAGGTTTACGACACCTGCTTCTTTGTTTATCGAATTTCTAATGCTAAAAAAATCGAAGTATAGTGATTACCTATACGAGTATTACCCTCTTGCGTTGTTTTTTTTCGAGATAATACAACATTATGATTATTTTGTTTAGTGTCTACATCCCTATTTTCGATAAGATAAGATAAAATAAGATTTCTTTATTGTCAGAACTGTGTACATTTAGTTGTTTTGGGTAAAATAAAGTCCAACAGCTTGCCTATTTCGGACGTACAATATTAAACTTAAAGCTAGTCAAATATACTAAAACAATAACAACAATAGTATTTCCAAATAATTTTAACCATATACACACATAACATATTAATCTATCCGAAATCCGTATTTTCTTATTAACTAAGAGGGCCTACCGCGAAAGGCATTCGAAGTTTCCCCTCTCTGTCATACTTACAAGTTCGTACATAAGTGCGACAGAGAGGGAAAACTTCGAATGCCGTTCGCGGTAGGCCCTCAGATATACAAACTTCGAGTTTCAGTTTTCGTGGTTTGGCTGAATACGCAAAGAGCGCGCGCGCGTGCTATTCAAAAAAACCAAGTTTATATTGTTCGAATTTGTTGTTACATTTTTGTACAAATTACGCCTTAATTCGACATTTGCGCATATAAGTTCGCATATCAAAATCGATTAATTTTATATTTGCTTTTGGTACCTATGTGTCTCGTCAATGTATATCGTAGACGGGATTAAAATTATTAATAGGCGAAAGAAAGGCAAAGCAATAGGGAACATTACTGCAATGTTCTGCCGCCAGAGGCAGCACTACCACTAATAGTAAACCAGTATAGAAATATAGGGATTCACACACACATGCACAATTGATTGTCAAATGAGTGACAAGGATGCTTGCATAGACAATACCGCAAGTGCGAACGAGATACAATGTGAACGCTGCTAGTGTCGCCACCTACGAAGAGTTTTGCGTAATGTTCCCTATTCCGCCATTTTGTCCGTAGTAGGTATTTCTTATTACTGTGATTTTGACGTTTCTTTTAGCTGACAGATGTGGCGGCGATATACTTTAAGAATAATAAATGAAAAATTAAATGAAGTCGTATATTACGGAAAATAAATTAATTGTCGCAGTCGGATAAAAACTATCCTAAGTTGCAGCTGGAATAATAATGTACCTATATAAAATGTTTCATATTTTTCCGTCCATGGGATGCTGAGAACATTCGTACCACAGAAAGCTTAGTTTCAAACTGGCTGATTCTTTTTTTAATTTAGAGATTTATTGTAAGTGGAGATAGCCAATAAAAATAATTTTAATTTAAATATGATACGGTGCACTTTTCAAAGTATGAATAATGGGCTTGTGACCTTAAATTTGTTTACGATGCCATTCGAACCAGTTTTTGTAGATGAACAAATGTTTGTATGGAAGCAACTACATTTAAAGGACATAAATACCCAAAAAATCGAGTTAAAGACGGACCTCGCTGACAGCAGCCGAAACTCTTCATACTGATTGGCTTTAAAGTATGACGTCACACCGTGCAATTTGTACTAACCGTTGCATAGAAAATGAAGTAAATTGCTGTTTCGGTCGCGAAATACTGCGTTTAGGTCCATAATTGTCATACAAATTTGTTTCTATAAAAGCGTAAGGATTCTATTGGTACCTTTAAATTTACTCTTCGACAAAAAATAAAAAAACTTTTTTTTCTAAACTTTCATGGTTCATATATTTTTATGGTTTGATTTATATTTTGTAATTTATACTTTATTAATAATCATTTTATGGTTTACTATCCATTTAGCAACACGACGTTATCAATTTTAACACCACGCAACAAGCCTATTATTATTATATTTTGCATAAAGTATGAGTAACAACGCATTGTAGTTTTTAAAATTATATGTTATTTACGAGTAAGTAACAAGTTTTATAATGAAGCCATATTTAATTATTCTGTGAGTCTATTTTTTCTGCTTTTATACGTGCGATTACGAGCAGCGCGCGCTTCACGCCATGTTGTTTTTTCGCTGAAGGAATATGTTTCATTAGAAGAATATGATGAACTCGTAGATATTTAATTAAATTCTAGATTTTACATCGCAGAAAATAGCAAATTAAGATTCGGAGTAGGTATGTTGAGTTTTAAAAGCACAGCGCAGGCAAGGTTTCGTTTTAATATAATTTATAAAGGCCACATATGTTTTGTATAATAGCTAAGTTCTTATTACACCCACGCTGAGTTTTGGATTTTACTAAAAGGATTAATTAGCGTTGAGGTTTTTTAATAAATTTATAAAATAATGTAATGTAATGTATTCATTGGTTTTCGGTGTGGATTAGATACACGAAGTAATAAGTACTCATAAAAAAACATTTTTAGTTCGTACAAATTTTCCTATTTGCCATTTAAGAATTCAACATTCTGGCTCCATTATTAAATCAACTTGATGGACTAAACTTGATGACCATAATTAATATATTAATTTGCACTTATAATATACATAACATAGGGTCATTTCGCCGGTTACGCGACCACCTTCGGTTAGCGACCACTTGAAGAACATGGTTTTTTCAATTGAAGATAACATCAATTCTACAAAGCCTATTGAAACAGTCAGCCGTATGCCTTATTGTTTGTAGTTATGGAATAGGAATATACAAAAAAAAACGAGAAAATATGCTTTCAGTTCACCAAGTCAGCTAAGTGGTCGCTAACCGGCACATGAAATTAGGTGGTCGCCAACCGGCGAAATGACCCTACCGATGCGACTAAAAGGAAGTGGATCAAAATAAAATTTTAATTTTCATTTCAAAACAGCGTTCTGGAATAACATGAAACTTTTTAGTAAACTAGTTTATGTTGCTATAAATTGTAATAGGTAGAAAAAAAAATAAGCGTCATTTTTCTAGCATAAGAACATAGTTAACGACCTTGATTTGGCGCATCCCATTGTGTATATAATTATGTACGACAAACACGGTGCTCGAACGGCTTGTTCAAATGGCATGTTTAAAAAATAAAAAAGGCGGCAATTTACACAATTGTTTAATTGATTACCTTGTATTTATTTATTATTTCCTCACATCGTTTGAGAAAAGCACTATACAATCCTCGGCCGGAACAGGGATTGCAGAGGGCCTACCGCGAACGGCATTCGAAGTTTTCCCTCTCTGTCGCACTTATGTACGAACTCGTAAGTATGACAGAGAGGGGAAACTTCGAATGTCTTTCGCGGTAGGCCCTCTGGACTCGTTGTATCCGGCCTCGTCTACGACTCGGCCGTCTACCCCAGATTCATCCAGCTATCCCTTACTTCACGGCCTCTACAGTATTGTACTATTACACAGACGCTCTTTTATTTATTTTATTTTTATTTAAATAATATAGAGAAACATATACCTACTATCGGTGTATTTTTGAGTAAAAACTTCCTTGCTTTATAACTGACGTATGAGTGATATTTAAAATTTCATCATCATATCAGCCGAAAGACGTCCACTGCTGGACATAGGCCTCCCTCAAAGAGTGCCACAATGGCCGGTCCTGCGCAACCCGCATCCAGCGGACTCCCGCGACCTTTACGAGGTCATCAGTCCACCTTGTGGGGGGCCTACCCACGCCGCGCCTTCCGGTACGTGGTCGCCACTCGAGAACCTTTCCGCCCCAACGGCCATCGGTTCTACGTGCAATGTACCCCGCCCACTGCCACTTAAGTTTAGCAATTCGGAGGGCTATATCGGTTACCTTCAAAGGTTCTTAGGCTCAAATTCAATCATAGGGCAATGGAGAGGGCTATGTTGGGAGTTTCTCTGCGCGATCGCATCAGAAATGAGGCTATCCGCAGCAGAACCAAGGATTTAAAATTAAACAGAAAAACATTTATTAAATACAGGTATGAGTGACGTACTCGAAGATATTATGCTCAGCAGTGGGCGTTGGGCAACTACAGGCTGATAATAATTACGATGGTCATGATGGTGATGCCTGCGAGTTATGAAGCCCTTTAAGAGCAAGTGTGATGAAAACATAATACTTAGTTATCCTACTAATATTATAAATGTGAAAGTTTGGATGTTTGGATGTTTGGATGTCTGGATGTTTGTTACTCGATCATGCAAAAACGGCTGAACGGATATTGCTGAAACTAGGTAAAGAGATAGTTTATAACCCGAATTAACACATAGGCTAAATTTTATCTCGATTTGTTTCGCTACTTTTCGCCGAATATAAATTTTGGGTATTAATTTCATATTAATTTGATGATTTTGAAGTTTATTTAGATATTTACGCCATTTTAGGTGTTAAGTTACTATCAATAAGCAGTATAATGGCTTGAAACGAAATAATTACAAATTTAATGCACATTGACGTATATTTTGGCATATCGAAGTTTTTGTATCTCAAAGACAAAGTGGCGTATCCATTGAAATATTTATGCTATTTGAGAACACACGACCAATATGTTAAGAAATATAATCGCGTGCAGAATATAATCGATTTGTGATATTTTGACACAAAAAGGCGCAGTTCTTATGGAATGTTTCTAAATGAAATGTCAGCTGCCAGCACTCAAGTCTTTTTACAGACCGGCAATGAGGTTCGCGTATATATTTTTCTGTCGCTCAAATAAGAGCGGTAGAGATGAAGATATACAAGTATCGAGGATGTATTCACAAAGCTTCCCGACAATAATTTATCGACGCATGGCTAGCACGTGATGGTGCGTGACTTATGAAGTCGTCACTTTTTAACTGCTCTAATTGGAAAGAGACGGGTAGCCTATTTCGCTCGCTGTTATGTTCTCAGTGCTAACCGTGCAAACGAACTACCTATTTATGTCGAAGTTCAAAGTTTGTATATCTCCCTCTCTATCACTCGAATACGCAAGTGCAATAAAGACGGAGGTACCTACACGAACGAACGATATTGTATTGGAGTTACATACTATGAGTGTAACCTCCATCCTCCATCGACCGGGCTGAAGAAACGTCGGAGCAGCGCCAGCACCGACTTCAACAGCACGCCCACTATCTGGCCTCTCAACGAACTGCTGAGTCACCGAGCCAGTCTCAGGCGCGGCGTGAAGAACAAGCACAGCGGCAGGCAAATGTGAGGGCTGAAGAAACTTCGGAGCAGCACCAACACCGACTTCAACAGCATGCCCACTATCTGGCCTCCCAGCGAGCTTCTGAGACTGCGGAGCAAGCGGAAGCTAGAAGACGAATTAGGTCCCAACTTCCTTCCTGTAGCCAATGAACAGCCACAGTTTTTGCAGGTTTACTTTTTAGGTGACGGCGAAGCGCAACTTGATCAACGGTCTTCCATCGTACAAGGCGTTCAGAGACCAGTACTACAAACAATTCAAAGAGTTCTGGAGGACAGTAACGTGCTAATACATGAATTTAGAAGCGCTTTGAAGAACATGACTGACGAAACGTTTATGGTAGTGATCCACCCTGACTACGTGCCCCTTGGGCAGGACGAGCCGCGCTACAACGCGCCCACCACCAGCGAGTAGGTGGCCGTGGTCGCCGGCTCGGAGCCTACCGCCGGCAGTGACATCATGCTGCGCGCGCGCGAAGGCCGGCTCTGCCGCATCGCCGACTCTCACAGGTTCCTAGATGCACTCCAGTATCCAGTCATATTCCGGAAAGTCCAGGAAGGGTATCATTTTGAAATACCTCAGGTGAATCCACAGACTACGCAACCAGTACCAAACAAAAACGTTTCCTGTATGGATTTCTATGCATACAACCTTATGGTGCGTATAGCAACGGGTTCAATCTGTTGTTACGCTGCAAGCAACTTCTGCACCAGTTTTTAGTCCATATGTATGTTAAGCTTGAAAGCGAACGCCTTAGGTACATATCACTAAACCAACGCAAGTTGCGAGCAGAAAATTACATTCACTTACAAGATGCTGTAAGGAATGACGCGCAAGTTAACGCCAACGATGTGGGGCAGATAGTGATACTGCCCTCCTCCGTCGTGAATAGCCCGAGATACCTCCACGAGTACACGCAAGCTGCGTTCGCGTATGTTCGGAGCTACGGCCGTCCGGATCTGTTCATCACGCTTACATGCAACACGGCATGGCCGGATATTACCAATCAATGAACTAATGCCTGAATAAATAGCCACTGAGAGACACGACCTCATTGCATGGGTTTTTTTTAAATTAAAATACAGAAGTTGGTCGCCCTGTTAAGTAAAGGTCAAATATTTGGAGAATCGCAGTGCTGAAAATGAAGTATATTACTATTGCGAAAGGCGACATATTCTAAGTGGACTGTATCAACATCGAGTCCTTGCGCGGTCGCCGTGATATTGCAGAATGAATGTTAAAGTTTGGGTAGATTGCGTATTGGCTTACCTGGACGTCTTGAAGGCCAGGCTCAGCATCCGATGAAGGCACTATAGAGTGGCAAAAGCGAAGGTTGCCCCTTGTACTTACACCTTTTATTGTGGCTAAAGGAGAAATTGCGTCCCTGTCAAATCGATGACGTAATTAGTGCGGAAATTCCTGATGTCAATGTTGACAAAAAACTACACGACACTGTCGTCAAAAACATGATCCACGGTCCATGCGGTGCACTAAATATGTCACCTCCGTGCATGAAGGATGGGAAGTGTACAAAGAAGTACCCCCGAGCGTTACTAAAGGACACGCAGACGAGTGAAAATGGGTATCCACTGTACCGGTGAAGAGCACCTGACGATGGAGGACGCACTGGTACTACTAGAATTCGCGGTGCAGAAAGCCTCATGTTGGATAACCGGTGGATTGTGCCATATTCTCCGCTTCTGATCAAAATATTCGATGGCCATATTAATGTAAAATTTTGTAGTTCAAGGCAGGCTATCAAATACATATGAAAATATGTCAACAAGGGCAACGATCAGGCGGTCTTCAACGTTAGGCAAGCTGGTGATGACCCCAGCGATGAGGTGCAAACGTTTAGGGCGGGCCGATACGTCAGCAGCAATGAAGCGGCGTGGCGAATCTTTGGCTGGCGAAACACTGTATGTCCACGTGTGCCACATCAATCGATAGGCCTTTTAAAATAAGTATAAGGTTTCTTAGCAATTTTTTTGATTAAGTGAATATAGTCGGAGAAAATCGCCCCGAAAGTCATAAAAATTGTGTCCCCCCCCTCTAATTTCCAAACGGTGAATAAAAAAAATTAAAAGTAATTATAGACATAGCGCTTATTAAAGTCTTTTACCGACAAGTATTTTGAACAAGATCGGTTAAAAGGTTTTCGAGATATTGCTGAAAAACTGCCTTCCCTGCGGAAAAGGACGTAAGTGTCGTAAGATTTCTGTGACGATACGACCTTTTTAATTGGCACGGAACCCTTCGTTGTGCGTGGTTCGACAGGCACTTGGCCGATTTTTTTTATTTTATCATCGCTGCCTTTAATGTTAGTGGATTATAGAAGAATACAGTAAATATGATTTAACAAAAACGACGAAACCGTATCCCAAATACATAATTAAAGATTGCTTCTTGCATTTTTATTCGTAGGTTTTATATTCGTGTGTAAGCCTATACAAAAACAGGTTACCCCTCCTGATTATGCCGTGTAAATAGGCAATTTGAACTATGCGGTTGAGCGGTGCGGAGGTGGATGACAAGATTACGCCGTAGAATTAATTTAAAGAAAAAACCAAATAGATATTTAATTTTCAAGAGCTGAAACTGCTTACCTTGAGTTTTCTTTGGGTGTGCACTTTAGCTCTTGAAGCGGGCGGGCCGAATCAAATATCTCGTCGTAGATCCGTGTCGTATCCGTGTAGACAAACTTGCTCCGGCCGATAACTCAAATACTGAAGTCCTCAGCGCAGGGGAACACGTGCATAAGCGTGTATACGTCAGGTGAAACACAAAACACTAATTCGTCCACAAATAATCATTTAAACATATAGCGGTGAAAAAATATTACGCGTTGACATGATGAAGGAAAATTATTGATAGACAGAAATCTTATTTTTTCTTTTTGACGTATACGGTTGTAAACAGTCTCAGCAACTTTTTAAGGAAAGGAGGCCAAAAGGGATTTTGTTCTGACGGCGTAACCATGCTCCCGGCCTTGAAATGCGACGAATTTCAAAATATGAGATGAAATTAAAGTATGCGGTTGATAATAAATGAGAAAGAAAAATAATCTTCCAATAAGAACTGGAAATAGCTAATTAATTACTGTGTAGGCAAAGGATATAGCTTAACAACAGGTCGTTTGAATAAGCCGTTGTTAGTTTTAACAGTAGCTACTCGAATCACACCATCAGGTCCTGGATGTACGTTCGTGATTATACCTAACGGCCATCGAAGGGGCGGAACATCATCATCACCCATCAAGACTACCGTGCCTTTAACAATAGGATGATCTGGAGTACACCACTTATTTCTGACTTGCAACGTGTGCAAAAACTCTAAGCGCCATTTTCTCCAGTATGATTGCACAATACTTTCTAGCAATCTTTTGCGATTTGTCAGATTTCTGCACTCGTTAGACAGTTCAGAAGCTGGCAAGTACTGAAGCGGTGTAGACATTAAGAAATGTGCGGGGCTAATTATTTCAGGGTGCGGATCTGAAGAGAGCACACTGAGAGGGCGTGAGTTGAGTATACATTCAATTTGAACCAGAACAGTTAGCAACTCTTCATATGTTAAAAGCTGTGACCCTATGACACGATACAAATGTGTCTTTAAACTTTTTATATTTGACTCCCAAATTCCACCCAAATGAGGCGCGCGCGGGGGAATCATCTTCCATTCTATGCGGTGATTAAAGCATTCGCGGTTAAGTCTAGATTTGAACTCGCATGTGCGAAATAGATTATACATCTCATCTAGTTGAGATTTGGCTCCTACAAAATTAGTGCCATGGTCTGAATAAAGACAAGAGACAGGGCCACGGCGTGATATGAACCGCTTGAAAGCCGCTATAAAGGCTTCAGATGTTAAATCTGAAACTAACTCAATATGAATAGCCTTCGTGACGAGGCAAACAAACAAGCATATGTACGCCTTTTGCGCATGTTGACCACGACGACGACAAAGCGTTATACGAAGGGGACCAGCATAGTCAACTCCCGTATGGACAAAGGCTTTAGCTTCTTGCAAGCGACAAGAAGGAAGGTCAGCCATCTTCGGCATCGGATGGTCTGGCTTAACGCGGAAACACGAGTTACATTTATGTACTCTATTTCGAATAACAGTTCTGGCATCCAATATCCAGAAGCGCTGGCGGATGATTGACATTAAGAGACCTGCACCCGTATGACAATTTACAGCGTGATAGTGATCAATAATCATGTTGACTATATGATCGCGTTTGGGGAGCAATGCAGGATGCTTAGCTTCAAATGGTAAATCAGCATTTGAAAGCCGACCTCCTATACGAAGAACATTTTTCTCATCAATAAACACTGACAACTTGACGAGTTTCCGCGAGGGTACCATATTATTTTTCATGCGAGCAATGTCTTTATGAAAGTGAACGCTCTGAATCGCAAGTAATAAAGCGGTTTCAGCAATTTCAATATTTTTTACAATCTCTGCAGCGTTAAGCTTTTTTGCAAAACGTAGTACATAAACCACGGTTTTAAGCAGTTTGTTCCAAGATGATATGCGTTGCGCTAAATCATATAGTATAGGTCGCTCAAGTTGCACAAGAGTTGTCAACGTTGTCGTTTTACACTCCGGCAATTGTTCAATTTCCGCGGTCTGAAAAGGTTGAATAGGCCATTCCGTTGGCGCATTATGCAGCCATGAAGGTCCGTTCCACCATAGGTTATGAGAAACCAATTGTGATGGTGTCATACCACGAGACAAGCAATCGCTAGGATTGTTTATTCCAGCGACATGATAAAAATTCTCTGGTAATACATTTTCTTGACACTGAGCAACACGATTGCTTACAAAAATTGACCATCGATGAGGCGATGCTTTGATCCATGAAAGAGCGATCGTTGAATCTGAGAAAGCATATATGCCTGCAATTGGAATGCGAGCCAGATAAGTGTCTTGCACAATTTTAATCAACTTGGACATTAAAACAGCGGCACATAGCTCTAAACGAGCAAGCGTAGTTATCTTAGCTGGAGAAACCTTGGACTTGGAGCATAACAGCCTTACACTGATATCACCAGCCAAGTTTGTCACATGCAAGTAAATGACACAACCATAACCACTAAGGCTGGCATCACTGAATCCAACAATATTGACCATACAATCGGATGATACGCCAATATGGCGCGGGATCTTAAACGTTGATAACAGTGGAAATTCTTGAATCAATATGGAGTAACACTTAATTATGTGTTCAGGGGGAGTAGCGTCCCAATCTGTCTTACTGAGCCAAAGTTCTTTAATTAACAACTTGGCGTATAGGATAACAGGTGCTACCAAACCAAGCACATCAAACAAGCGAGCTACGGTAGATAGAATTATTCGCTTGGTACACTTTCCTCCGGCGGGCGGGGACGTAGTCATTGAGAATGTATCATCGGAGGGTTCCCAAGATAAGCCTAACACCTTGGCCATATTTTGCTTGTCATCAAAATTAACACAAGCACGGTGTGATACGGGCAGCTTATCTAGCAGTGACAGTGAGTTGCTGGACCATTTGACTAAATCAAATGCACCAGTTCTAAAAAGCGCGATTAAGTTTTGCGATAAACGCATTGCAGTTTCCTCATTTATACAAGAATGAACTAAATAGTCCATGTATAATTGGGAACTAGCCACTCTTGCAGCATCGGGAAACCGATGCCCTTCATCAAGACACAGCTGCTTGACAGTTCGCATTGCCATATAAGGGCTTGATTTGAGTCCAAACGCAACGCGCGTAAACTGAAAGGTGCGAACCTGCTCCTTTTCATCGAAACGAAATAACATTCTCACGAATTTATAATCTTTTGGCGGCAAACAAATTTGCATATACATTTGGCGGATATCTGATGTCATTGCTATGGGAAACAGGCGAAAATTCAGTAGCAGAATAAATAAATCTGCCTGCAAATTTGGACCAGTGTGCAAGATGTCATTGAGAGACAAGCCTGAGCTACTTTTTGAACTCGCATCTAGGACAATTCTGACGCGAGAGGTAGCTTTATCAGGACGAACAACTGCGTGGTGAGGGATGTAATATCCGTCATCAGTGACGTCAGCTTCAGGAACTTCGGTAAGATAACCGTTTTGCATATAGTCATTGATGACTTTGTTATAATCATCACGAAGTGCAGGTATTTGTTTAAATTTCTTTTCCAAGAAAAGTAGGCGGCGATGAGCAACAGCTCGAGAATTGCCTAGTTCAGAGGCATCTTTGCAGAAGGGCAAGGCTACAGAATATCTGCCTTCATCATTGCGAGTCACGGAAGTAGTGAACAAATTCTCACACTCGGTCTCTTCCGGACTAAGAAAACGTTTGTGTGGGATCTCTTCTAATTCCCAAAATCTATTCAGGCTTGACTCAAGGTCATTGAGCACAAACGCGGTAAAAGAAGTGTCATTAGAGTTGGACTTACAAGGATAGTCACCCATTAACACGTAACCAAACGTGGTTAGCAAGGCGGGGGGTGCGCATGTGCCAGAATCTACCCTGTTCCCCAAATATATATACGGGAAGAGTTGAACACCTAGCACGACATCAATGCAGCCTGGAATATTCCAGGTTAAATCTGCAAGCGGTATATTGGCAAGATATGCCAAGTCACATTCATTAGCTTCGATGAAATGAGCGGGCAGTTGATCTGTTATGCAATCTACCACTAAAGCGTGTATATAGTATTTATTATTTGGGTAGATGCGGGATTCAATATTCAAATAAACATAACCATGTATGGGCCTCGAAGTTAAACCAACACCCTTTATATAGGAATTGTTAAGCGGTATCACGGGTAAGTTAAGTGTTTTGCAACAATCAAGCGTTATTAGATTGTTTTGTGAGCCATTATCAATTAGACATCTTATAATCGACTTGCCATCACCATTATAAGGTTTAGCGTACACTTGAGCGGTTGACAACAATATTGTAGACTTAGGGTTCGACTCTACTTTGAGTGAGACCGAAGCGTTAGGAAGCGGCTGTGCTATGGCCCCCTCAGGTGACCATTGCGTATGTATGTTATCGCGTGGCGGATGAGCCGTCAGCGGAGTATTTATTTGCGGTGTGCAGACACAGTTCGAGTTTGCATTAAGTACATTTGGCTCACAAGTATTGAACACTGTCGGCGGAGAGCGCGATGGAGGCGCGGCTGCTGACGGTCGCGGTACATGAGCGGCGGAAGAAGGGGCGTCGTTAGTGTTTGCGAACAATTGCGTTGATTTAATACTAGCGGAAGTAGCTTTATTCGACTCAAAATGTAAGAGCGTGTGATGACGCTTCTGACAGACGTTGCAAGTGTCTCGCGAGTTACAGTTGATAAGTGTATGCGAGGTACTTAAACAATTGACACAACCATGCTTATCCTTTATAAACTCAAACCTCACTTGCGGGGAGACCATGTTTTTAAACTTCAAGCAAGCATAAAGTTGCGTATGGTCCCTTTTGTTGCACAATATACAAGCTGGTTCATTAATCGCGGGTTTTGAAGCGGTATCATTGCTGGCTACAAATGCCTTATATGTAGTTCGCGTATTTTGTGCCGGTATATTGGCAACTGATTTGCTGACGGTACTACTACTAGACCGTTCCAAAATCTTGACTTGGTCTTGCACGAATGAGATAAATGACGTATATGTCGGAATCTCAACATCGCGGATTGACATTTCGTAACTTTGTAAAGTCTGTTGGTCGGTCTTCCTCAATGCGCAATTTAAAAGAAGAAAATCAGACAAATCAGGAATGTCCAACTGCTTAAGAGCGGCGATAGACGCGGAATACTTCTCAATGAAGCTATTGAGACTGCTGGCATTATTTGAGCATGGTTTCAAATCGAATATATTATTCAGGTAATAAGTACCCAGGGCGCGTTTATCCTGATATTTTTTGACAAGACTGTCCCAAATTATGGAATAGGTTTCGCCTGTAGGCACTAAACCAGCGGTTAATTTCAGAGCGTTATGTGTTAGCTTGCCCATGAGGTATTGCACACGTTGCGAGTCAGTCAGTTGGTCGTTATTATGAATGTTTGTTTTAAATGACTCATAGAAGATGGGCCAGTTCTCAGTACGACCATCAAAGCATGGTAATTCTATTGGAGGGAGTTTAATAGAAGAGCCGTTACTACGGCTTTCGGATACGGATGATGCACTTTGCGGTATTGACATTTTAATAATGTTATTTCGAGTGCGTTTTATTTTTGAGTACATATCTTCGAACGCATCCAGGGCCTCATAGTCCGGTTTGGTACCAGGGACGAGAGACATGATGATTTTATTCATCTCATCAAGAATTGATTCGAAACTGATACGTATTTCATCAATCGTTTCACTATCGGCCATGAACGACTCGTTGCTTCGCGATTCAAAATTTGAAATATTTTTCGTAGCGGTATATATGCGAGAAACTCGCTGAAAGATTTTCTCTTCTTTACTTTTTAACACTGCTAACTTAATGTCCATTTCTGATTTAGACATTTTGACTAAAATAGAATTTCAATTTTATCAATAACAATGTCAAGCGAAATATAAATGTCAATAAGCGAAATATATGAAATGAGCGTTAATGGCGGGTGAAATTATATGCCTACTGTGATGACCAAGTATTACGTCACTCACAGGCGGAAAATAAACGTTAATTATAGAATTTAGACGGAAGAATCCGGAACTCGATAGGACCAAAAATATGATTATGCCGTGTAAATAGGCAATTTGAACTATGCGGTTGAGCGGTGCGGAGGTGGATGACAAGATTACGCCGTAGAATTAATTTAAAGAAAAAACCAAATAGATATTTAATTTTCAAGAGCTGAAACTGCTTACCTTGAGTTTTCTTTGGGTGTGCACTTTAGCTCTTGAAGCGGGCGGGCCGAATCAAATATCTCGTCGTAGATCCGTGTCGTATCCGTGTAGACAAACTTGCTCCGGCCGATAACTCAAATACTGAAGTCCTCAGCGCAGGGGAACACGTGCATAAGCGTGTATACGTCAGGTGAAACACAAAACACTAATTCGTCCACAAATAATCATTTAAACATATAGCGGTGAAAAAATATTACGCGTTGACATGATGAAGGAAAATTATTGATAGACAGAAATCTTATTTTTTCTTTTTGACGTATACGGTTGTAAACAGTCTCAGCAACTTTTTAAGGAAAGGAGGCCAAAAGGGATTTTGTTCTGACGGCGTAACCACCTCCTTTTTTTCTAACCTTAATACCATAATAACCCGTCAACTGGATCACCGCCAATTTGCAAGATAAATAAGTATCACACATGGTCAGTTAATACCTAGAGTTGTCGATTGTACGTATTCAACGCGAACGAAGTCGCGGGTAAAAGCTAGTAATTATATATTAGCTAAAATTAATAGAAGGCTTGTAAAAAAAATTAATTTATCAGCGCTTGGGTAGTAATACCATTGGGTTGTAAGTATGTATACAACTGGCATCCTCTGGCTTAAGTTTGCGCATACAATTGATGCGAGTCGGCCTCCATTTGTTTTGTCTGTGGGCACTAATACTGATATTCCAGGATGGCAGATGTCAAGAAAAAAATCTGGGTAGCCAACAACGTAAAGATGATACGTAGGTAAGATTATACTTACGCAGCAATACTTTATAAGATTAATAATGTTGAGATACTTTTTCAGTGAGCTGAATATGCGCATGAATGGGGGCATAAGCACCGGTAATATGCGTGCAGACGGGGTAATTAGATTTAGGTGTAGGTAATGCAATTATCCCGGTGAGCTGTCGGCAGATTACATTACGCTTAAACAAAAGCAAACATCAAAGGCACATGAAAATATATTTCTCTATTAGCAGTAACAGCTCGGCGTAATCCCTTTAGTTTACATAATACAATTTGCATGACATAAAGCGAACCACTTTTAAGGAATTAACCGAATTTGAGATAATTTGACGCGGCTCAAGTGTCTTCCTTTACAAATTGTGGGGTTTGAGTGGGATTATTGTAAAAGGATTATCTTAGACGTAATTTACAAAGGCGCCGCATTTTAATCCTGCCAAAGTCCCAGCAACTCGAAACAACATCCATTGTCGAGTTCGTCAACGTCTTTTCATTAATTTTCATTTAAGTTTTGTCAATTGTCGGCGGAATTAAACGAAGTTTGCCGTTTCTTGACAACGTGAGACGGTTGGCTCGCGGCCAGCCGTTGTATTGTCTATTTACTCTTGCGCATTTTGCGGACAATGTGCCCCTGACAAAGGTAAATGAAAAAATGTAATAAATCGTAGATTTCGCAACGTCGGGCCGTGGGACGGCCGTCGTCATTTGTCTCGAGGGGGATGAAATTAAATCCATTAGCACGCGGAAATTAGTAGTTACTTCGTTCATCAAACTGGGATTAAGAGAGTAATAGAAAGTCAATCACTACCGATACCGCCTTAATTTTATCTTAAAAGAACGGTGCACGAAAAATTTGATGTCGTAAAATTTATATTACAAGTTTGTTCGAACTCTTTTCAGAATGAAAACAGCTGTTACGGAGTTAATATTCAGTGTAACTATACTTAGCCATAAAATAGAATGGTGCTTGCACACTGTTTGTTTACAAATCGGTACTTACATTAATGCAAACGATTATTACTAGAGATAGAGCTAAGAACATACAAGTTTAAAGTTATTATAGCTACCACTACTTAAAAGGCAATATTATACCTACATTTATTTATTTATTTATCGTATGGCGAATATTATACATCATACAAAGATATACAGTCGAATTTGAATATATATGTACGGACAAAGTGATCAAAATTATGTGAACACGAGTTCAGATCAGAGGTACTCAGATATTTTTGAAACTTTGTGAATGTTTTATATTATACTATGCAATATGCTATTCTTATCAAAGATCATGAATCGGTAAGGTACGGTTTCCCGCGAAAAAATGGTTTTGTCAGTAAAAACTAAAAACATCCGCATAAAAAGCGTCTTGGTCAAATTTAAGTTTTTCATGTTCATACCAGTAATTCGAATTTAAGTAAAACGAAAACGTTTATCTTAGTTGTTTTAACTGAGAATAATTATATTCTCAACAAATATGTAATTCGTTGATCATTAAATGCTCGTAATGGTGTCAGTAATTACGTCCATGAAACAGCAAAACCTATTCACATAGGGCAGACGCAGATACCCGTATCACACGCGCCAGCTTAATCCTGTAGCCCGTCCGGTATTACCAAAGACAAAAACTAATCCGATCGAGTTTTTCCGCCAGCCCCGGTGTAACGTAGTTTATCTGGAACAGTTATCGACAAGCAGAACTCCGCGGACCGCGACTCGCTGTCGATTGCAAGGGAAATTGTTAATTCTATCGAAATGAAACACATAGGAAACCACGTCTCCCCGCTCGTACGTCGCGATGGCTTGGCACCCTTCCAGCCACCGATTGTGCTTTACTATGGCGATTATTTTCACTGGTGCACTATTCAAACTGCTTCGGATTCCAACGACTGAATGGACATGAAAGAATTTTCGTGTGCAACGACCGACTGTAATGATGGCCGTTTATTCTTTAAAGGCAGCGCCCAGGAGCTTGCGGATTTAAAACGGTGTTCGTCTCTGTGAAAAATTATTTACTCCCTCATTTTATGGGTATGAAGGGCGATAAAGGGTGTTGATATGCAAACGGTTTGGCGCGCTGACATTGTCTATGCCGCGCATAAAGCGTGAAACATGGATATCGTCGTTCGGAAATATGTTTACGAGACCCCATCATTTTATACGACCCAATAATGTTAGTTAGTTGCCATTTAATGCCATCCCAATATTTTATTTTAAAATGTTACTTATCGTAGACAGAGAACAACGGTATTTATGATTCATAAAGCAGGCTCGCTATTGACTTATTGTTGCCAAGATCTCAACGGATTGGGTTGGAGCGGAATTTGGTAATATTACACAGAATAGGGACTGCGTGCCACATACCCGAGTTCCACTTATAGGGATTGCCAGCATTTTCTGAATTGTTGTGTTTTCGTCTTTATTGCATTATACGAAAAGGTAGGCACATTTTGTGGTATACGAATATAAATGAAATCTCTCAACAACTTACATCAGTGATGTGTCTGGACTCCCACGAGACAGTTCGCTAAGATTTTAAGAGAAAGTGGTTAGAAACGTCAATCCATTCGTCCCCCTCGTGATGATCCCATCCATTAGGCCGTCGCAATTACTGTGGTCCTTCTAAAATGCCGACCGTGCTATTATGTGACTTGATTGAGGTCACTGCCGCATACGAATTGACAATTTCATCTAATGGAACGATAAGTGCACGTAGATGGGGCCAATAAGTAGATTTTGGTATAATACTACTGTATGGTCGTTCCAGCGCCAGATGTTACAGTTTGGGTTGATTTTTGCGCTCGATATCTATGAATATAAATGGAGCGAATAATCGGGTTTTGACATATATTATACTAGCTGTTGCCCGCGACTTCGTCCGCGTAGAACTTTTTATCGTCTTAGAAAATGATTTCTCTCAATATTAAATTTGAACCCTCTTTTAGGGGATAATTAAAAAAAAAACGTTGATGTTCATTTTCTAGTTTGTGAACAAACAGTCTAAAACCAAAGTTAAAAATCTCATACTTTAAAAATGCCTTGAAATACTCAAACTTTGAACCAATTTCAACACTCTTAGGGGATGAATTTGGAAAAACTCTGAAATCAGTTTTGTAGTCTTTTAACGTACAGAATAAGACCGAAGTTAAAAATCTCTTACTCACACTTTAAAATTTTATTGCTCGCCATTTAAAATTGGAACCCCCTTTTAAACCCCCTTAGAGGTTGAATTTTTCTAATCGCTGAAAGAACTTTTTTCGTAAACTTTTAAGTCTCTAGCTCAAAAAAAGTGTTGCCCATACAAAGCTTTCTTAACCCCCTTAGGGGTGGAATTTTCTTAAACTCTGAAAGTACTTTATTATTAATCAGGGTGGCCACTTTCTGGAAAACCGGGAAAAGTCAGGGAATTTCGCTAGTCATGGAAAAGTCAGGGAATTGTCAGGGAAATTTAACGGAGGTCAGGGAATAAAAATTGTCCCTGTATGTACATAATAAAAAAGACAAATTATTAAATTTACCATCTCCAAATAAAATTTTGTGCAGTATGTTGGCTCGAGAACTTTATCGTTGTGGATCGCGCCATTAAAATTATACCCAATAAAGACTTGCAAACTTTAATAAAAATGGTCATGGTGTTACCCCACGGAAACGCTTATAGTGAACGTGGCTTTTCCATGAATAAGGAGATATTAGTGGAAAATCTTTCGCAAGAGTCTATAATTGCGCAAAGACGCGTTTATGACGCTATATCCTACCACGGCGGTATATACAAAATAAATATTGAAAAAAAATTATCCACGTTGAGTGAGTTCAGAGGCGAAAATCAGAGCAGAAAAAAGAAAAACTGCGGAAATGGTCAAAGAATTAGAAGCAAAATGACAATAAATTCTCGAAGGAGTTGCCTAAGAAGCTGCGTTGTTGGAAAAACAGATTACCAAGTTGCAATAGATTTCGTTATAATTTTTTCAAATATATAATAAACATGATAACTGAGGTATGATTTATTCAAATATAAAAAATACAATTAAGTTCAAATAACATATTAAAATAGGTTATAACTATAAACAAAAAACATAAAAAGGGGAAGTTATAAAAAGAATACTGCCTCTAAGAGGTCAGACTGCGGCATGGACCCCATTACGCTGGCAGCATTACCTCTCTGAATCGTAATGGAAATACGTTGCGAGAGGTAAGCGCCAGCTCTGGGGTCTCCAGTTGCTTGGACCAGCCGCGAAGACAAGGCCTTAATGAAATTCCTCATATCTGACGACCAAGGACCCAAGGTTTCCACAGCAAGCGCCGCAAAGTCGTAATCCTTTAACGAGGAGGAATATTTGCGGCGCTAGTTCACTTGGGCCTGGTCGGCTGCAGCGCCGGCCTGTGAACGGGTGCCTTGGATGTGGGACTGGGCGAAGGTGTCAACGCAAGTTACATCCCACACCAGGGCTCTGCCTAGTTTCCATGGCACCAATGTAGCCCCGTCTGGACGCTTGCCATCGTCACGCGCCAAACCCACAGGTTCGAGAATTACTGGCACTGAGGCAGTGGCAAGCGAAGGATAACTGATGACTAGGTAGTTTTGTTTCAGTTATACCTAAGGCCCATATAAAGTGTTTGCTTTAGTATTTCTCGCTGGATTATATGATGCAGTTAATATATCCAATAAATTAATTTAGTCAGATTTACTGTTTCAATTGGTTTTTCCTGTACAGCTTTGAACAAAAATGGTCAAAAATTCAATGAATCTTAGGGTAATTGTAGAACTGTCCTGTCTGATAGCAAATTACAATTTATAAATACAATGAAACTGTGAACCCATGACTTCCCTCTAACTATGCTTTCGCTCTTACCAACTGAACTATTCAGATACTACTTCTTCTTATTTCAGTTTTTGTAAACATTGTATTTATAAATTGTAATTTGCTAGCAGATAATCCTGCAAAAACTCAAAAAGTAATTCCAGTTATATATTTTATATTTATCATTATCACATTTTAGATTATGGTCAGGGAAAACTTGAAAAAAAAACTGGAAAACCGGGAAAAGTCAGGGAATTTTGGTTGTAGTAAATAGTGGTCACCCTGTTAATTTTAATAAGTAACATTTCGAATAGTTTTAAGTCTAGTAAAAAAATAAGTTTTTCCCACACAACACTGGCTACCCTTCTTAACCCCCTTAGGTATGGAGTTTTCTAAAACGCTGAAAGTTCTTTTTTAGTATTCTAATAAGTAATCTTTTTGCAAAGTTTTAAGTCTAACTCAAAAAAAGTGTTGCCCATGCAAAGCTTGCTCTCTTTTTTAACCCTATTAGGGGTGGAATTTTCTAAAACGATTTGTGTTCTTTTTTTGTATTTTAATAAGTAATCTTTCTACAAAGTTTCAAGTCTCTAACTCAAAAACATAACCTTTCCCTGATAAAAACTTTGCACCCCTTTTTATCCCCCTTAGGGATAGATTTTTTCAAAACGCTGAAAGTCTTTTTTTTGTATTTTTATAAGTAATCTTTCTACAAAGTTTTAAGTGTCTAGCTCAGAAAAAGTGTTCCTCATACAAACCTTGCACCCTTTTTTAACCCCCTTAGCGAATGATTTTTGTAAAACGCCGAACGTAGTATTTTTCATGTTCTAATAAGTAATTTTTCGACAAAATTTTAAGTCTCTATTAAAAAAAATATGTTTTTCCCATACAAACTTTGCACCCTATTTTACCCCCTTAGGGGTGAAATTTTCCAAAACGCTGAAAGTACTTTCTTTGTATTTAAATAATCTTTCTACAAAGTTTTAGGACTCTAGCTAAAAAAAATAGTTTCCCACATACAAACTTTGCACCCCTATTTTAGCCCCCTATTTTTAGGGGTAGAATTTTCTAAAACGCTGAAAGTACTTAATTTGTATTCTGATGACTAATCTTTCTACAAAGTTTTAAGTCTCTATTTAAAAAAAATATTGTTTCCCCCATACAAAATTTGCACCCCTATTTTACCCCCTTAGGGGTAGATTTTTTTAAAACACTGAATCTAGGTACTTTATTTGTATTCTAATGAATAATTTCTCTACAAAGTTTTAAGTCTCTATTTAAAAAAAAGTAGTTTTTCCCATACAAACTTTGCATTCTATTTTACCCCTTTAGGGGTAGAATTTTCTAAAACCCTGAAAATACTTTATTTGTATTCTAATGACTGATCTTTCTACAAAGTTTTAAATCTCTATTTAAAAAAAAAATTGTTTCCCCCATACAAACCTTGCACCCCTATTTTACCCCCGTAGGGGTGGAATTTTCCAAAACGCTGAAAGTGTTTCATTTGTATTCTAATAACTAATTTTTCTACAAAGTTTAAGTCTATAGCTCAAAAAAAAAAGGTTCTCCCATACAAACTTTGCACCCCTATTTTACCCCCTTAGGGGTAGAATTTTCAAAAATCCTTTTTTATCCCTAGCCCACGTTATAAAAGCAACATACTGTGCAAAAATCAACTCTCTAAGATTAGTAGTTTCGGCTGTGCGTTGATGAGTGAGTGAGTGAGTGAATAAGTCAGTCAGGACACAGGCATTTATTATGTATAGATAGATAGAAGATAATGAAACTCCCATTCAAATATCTCAAAAAATTATGAAGCTACATCCGTTTTAATGTCGCTTGTTAGAGTGAGAAAACGATGAGGGACTGTGACGTCAATATCCTCGAGCGTCATAGTAAAAAAACAATCGTTTCATATGAAGGTGCGTTTTGCGGAAAAGGGACAGAACATACCCCTTCTTAAAACTTTGGACTCTTATAACTTAGTCATTACCTATATAACCTCTTGCTTTGTTTTTTTCTCCATTTGACTATATTTATTTTAAATTATTTTTCGAGAAAATACATTATGATTATTTACCATATTTTCGATTCCTGAGCTATAACCACGAACTTCGGAATTCGAAAATATTCAGGTATCTCTATCTCTATCGCACTAACCATACTCGAGTGACAGGGATGCAAATATATGAACATTGAGTATCGTTTTTCGTGGTAGCGCCGCAGGTAATTTGGCTGAATGCGCCGAGCGCGTGCCATTGCCATTAAAAAAAACAAATTCGTGTAAATTATATTGTTCAAATTTGTTGATTTCATTTATTGAAATTACGACATAAAACGACATTTGCGCATATAAGTTCGCATATCAGAATCGAATATTTTTTTATGGTTTATATTTTAGCATTTGTCTCGTAAAGGTCTATCGTAGACGGGATTTAAATTATTAATAAGTGAAAGGCAAAGCAATTCCTCCATTTTGACGAAAATTTGACGTTTCTTATAGCTGACAGTTGGAGCAGCGTTTGATTTCAATAAAAATAAATGAAAAATTAAATGAAGTCGTATATTTCGGAAAATTAATTAACTGTCGCAGTCGGATAAAAACTATCCTAAGTTGCAGCTAGAATAATAATGTACCTATATAAAATGTTTCATATTTTTCCGTTCATGGGATGCTGAGAACATTCGAACCGCGCAAAGCTTAGTTTCAAACTGGCTGATTCTTTTTTTAATTTAGAGATTTATTATAAGTGGAGATTACCTTTAATAATTCGTACATTTCGCATATAGTGAATAAACACGTATGAAATAAAACTATATCCTCAATAATAAATTGCAGATATCAGCACGAAGCAATTTATTTTTCTCCAATTCTAGAGACAATGTCTGCTGCTAGTGTAATATTTTAGGTGTGATAGAAAAAAGTGGAAGACTGGCTTGTAGCCAGAACAGGCGACAATTCCTTTCTGCTATTGATACCATTTGATGCCACGTATCTCCGCCCGACCATTTTCAAGCTTCTACTGAAAGAGTAAAATTGTCGATTGAATTCAAAAGTTGGCTTTTATTAAACCAAGTTACCTACCGCTGTATTTATTTAGATGAGTAATAAAGTATCAACATAATGGAAGTACGAATAAAACGAGGAAAGTTTGTTGGGAACGTCTAACTCCGCCCACGATATTAATGATAGGTACAATCATAACTTCAAGAGCTTTTGTTTTTATTGTCATAAAAGATAAGGATAAGCCCTTGGGCTTTCTTTGAATAAACTTACTTTTATTTATAGGGCGAGTTGAAGCCGTAAATTAGAGTGGGGCGGTGCATGAGAATACTTAATTAGGGCAATACACCCGGTGTGCCTAGCTGGGATATTGCAAAAACGTTGATTAGTATTATTACGGTACAGCGTGGTAGTCTCTGGAGGCAACGTAAAGGCCATGGCTCACGCCACAGTTGCCACGCGTTTCTATTCCGCGTGCTGACTTCCTGGAATAGAAGGCAGGTGTATATCATTGTCTACGCTGCGAGGCTGTCCTGTAAGCCCGAGATGAATTATTGAGCGCTGACTTTAAAATCGTCTGCTAAATTTTCACCAAAGTATCATCTAAGTGGTAACTCACTTTTGTTATTTAACTTGATAGACATTTTCAATAAATAATTCACGTATTTAAGTAACTGAATCGAAGAGCTGTCAATAACTTTAATAGGTTCATATTTACGCTCAAGAGGAAAACAAGTAATGCCAAATGCATTGATCAAGTCAAGATAGAATCTTACTGAACTATACACGTTAAATAGTGATATTAGGTTTCTAGTTATTCGTACGTTCACAGTTTACCAAGTTATGAATATTTGTAGAGCCCCCGGACCGTTGCGCACGGATGATTTCGGCGTGAGACCCCAAACCTTGCTTGAAACTTGAGCCACGAATGGGGTTGAACAGAATTTGCCCGTATTTATTGAAAGGAAGTCAAAACTTGAATTAACTTAGCTCAAACTTATGAGAAAATGTTTTAGAGCGTATTGTATCCCACCTTTACGGCCTGCACATTACATGCCACCTATAGAATAGTACATTATGATACAAGTGAGGTATGTTGATCATTACATCAGAGGCGGAATTGTCACGCGAACCGCAGGTGAGCGTGATAATAGAGCCGAGGATGTAATTATCAAAGCTCACGCGTGTCATACGACGTTTTTCAACACATGTGCGAGGAAAAAATCCTTTTCATAAAATGAACATGTCCTAAGTTGCTCCCAAGTTGTTTCCTTTAGTTATTGATGACAACAGGTTTTTACTCATATATTTGTACATCTCCAAGAATGTACAGTGGCGTCAAATCTATTTATCACTTTTCTATTCACTACGAGTCAACATTTTTAACAATAACCAAACACGCATGTGCAAATGTTTACAAATATTTGTGAAATTACCTAAAACGCGCGCAACTATTTTTTTAATACAGTTGCTCAAAAAGTGGTACTTTTTGTAGCTGCAAATCGTGCGCAAAGTTGTATTTTGCGCACTAGTGCTTTTTACTTTTCCACGTGTATCGAACGACGTTTTTTAATACAGTTGCGAAAAAATAAGAAAAACAACAAGTAAGGAATTTGAAACTTTTATATTATGGATTCTATAACATCATTGTAATACAGTTGAAAAATAATGAAGTTGTTAAAAAAAAATATTTTTTAATACTGTTCTTACTTGTTGTTTTTCTTATTTTTTCGCAACTGTATTAAAAAACGTCGTTCGTTACACGTGCGGAAATGTCATTCTTCACTCGTCCCGAGTCTTACCACTCGCCTACGGCTCGTGGCAAGATTTCTCGGCACTCGTGAAGTAATGACATACTTTCCGCACTAGCATCGAAATGTACTATTTTTCGTGAAGTTCGCGCAGTGCGCCCGCAGCGAGGCTTAGATGAAATCTCTAAACAGCCTATACAAAATAAAGTAAATATTTTCTTACTTATTCAATATAAATTCATGTAAAATGTTATCAAAAGTAAATAGTTTTACTAAATGAAACGTTTCTATATCATATCCAACAAGAAATAATCAATTAATCCACAAGAAGGATTTAATTTGTTTAGTCGAGTAAGAATCCATTTGCCGAGAATTAAAAACAAACCTGTATAACCCGGTCAATTTAAGAATGCGCCGAGTCCATACATACACCTTGTTGCAAGGTGCCAACGTGTCTTAATCGGGATATAAACATAACTACACGAGTGTCGTAATGTTATTAAACACGCGTCTTTAATACCCAGGATTATGAGCCCAAAAGCGGCACAATAAGAGGCACGTTACGAGCAAATGTGTTGAAAAATAAAATACTGTTCTAGATATCGTGGTTTAAACACCTTAAATATGTAGGTACAAGTATAGTCAACCAATTTGATTCCTAGGCCACCGTAGAACCCTGTCATTTTAACTGCTACATAGCGACGCAATAATCCTAGTAACCCGTATTGACTTAGCATTTACAACGGCAAGGTTCTATGATGGCCTAGGAATCAAATTGGTTGCCCGTACCTGTCCAAAGTTTATCTAAACAACAAAACAAAGAACAGGAAAAAACAAATCGTCGTCGCCTACTAAAAATGAACGCCGTAATGCGGAAACATTAATAAAGCTATGAATATTCAAATAAACAATTCGTGCAAAACAATACTTTGAATAACAATTCTGAATGTGCCGATTCGTCAAAATGTTCATAGTAAAGCAACTTACTTAAACAAAATTACTGGAACCCTCCGCCATAATTATTATTCAACCTTTATCCAAGCCAAATCGAGTAAATTGGTTCCGAAATTACTTTTATTAAAAGCATTTCTTTCCCTCTGCCGAACCAAAGTGCTAAAGTAGAGTAAATGGACTGGAATTTCCGTTTCAGGAATAAATTATCTAGGAATATTACAGTAAATTACTCTTAAAAAGACGTTCGCATTCGTTGCAAATATTGGTCAATTATTTGGAGTGCAAACATTTTGATTTTATCGTTGGAGATGGGTACCGGGTGCATGATGCCGCAACTATTAGATATGGGCTCGCCGTACACCTGACTGGCTGCATCTCCGGAGACGAGGACTCTTTCAAATACATTTTCAATAACACGCTTACGCACACGTGCGCTGCACGGTTTATATCGATACCGCTTAAAGTATTTTACTTAATGTTTCGTATTTTGTAATATTTAGTGATTTTTGCTCATGCATGACACTCAGGATTTGAGTAGATAATTTTAGGGTTCACAGCGTTCCGTCCGTCTGCGGCTTAGTTCAGTGACCCTTACTAGGTAAGTGTACTAGAAAGCTGTAATTCGGCATGGGTATATAACTCAATCACACTGACAAAATGGTAGTTTTTTTAGGGTACCTCCCCTACACTTAAAATTGGGATGTATGTGGAGTATCGTTGGATAGGCTGTTGAAAAATAAGACGAGTCTTTAAAAACTATTTTTTAATTAAGGGATGTGTTTGCGTGTTATTTATTGGAGTCATATATGTCCGGCCCTCTGCGGGTTAAATTGTTACTAGTATATATGAAAATAAGCATACCCTAACTAGTAATTATAAGTATACTTAATTCATGATATACCTACCGATAAAGCCATATTTTTCTTCTGTATTTTCTCATAGCAAATCTAACGTCGTTCGATGAAAATGCCTGAAATGGTAAAAAAATACTTTGGATCACATATATAATTATTATATTATATACCACTCTATTTCTCACAGGTTAACTGCAAAAGATCCCTGATAACGACATAGTATACATACAGTTGTGAAAAACGTAGGATATTTAACAATATTCGATAAAACTTTTCTAATAAAAATTACATAGGTAATTATCTCCACTTATAATAAATCTCTAAATTAAAAAAAGAATCAGCCAGTTTGAAACTAAGCTTTGCGCGGTTCGAATGTTCTCAGCATCCCATGAACGGAAAAATATGAAACATTTTATATAGGTACATTATTATTCTAGCTGCAACTTAGGATAGTTTTTATCCGACTGCGACAGTTAATTAATTTTCCGAAATATACGACTTCATTTAATTTTTCATTTATTTTTATTGAAATCAAACGCTGCTCCAACTGTCAGCTATAAGAACCGTCAAATTTTCGTCAAAATGGCGGAATTGCTTTGCCTTTCACTTATTAATAATTTAAATCCCGTCTACGATAGACCTTTACGAGACAAATGCTAAAATATAAACCATAAAAAAATATTCGATTCTGATATGAGAACTTATATGCGCAAATGTCGTTTTATGTCGTAATTTCAATAAATGAAATCAACAAATTTGAACAATATAATTAACACGAATTTGTTTTTTTTGAATGACAATGGCACGCGCTCGGCGCATTCAGCCAAACTACCTGCGGCGCTACCACGAAAACCGATACTCAAAGTTCATATATTTGCATCCCTGTCACTCGAGTAAGGTTAGTGCGATAGAGATAGAGATACCCGAATATTTTCGAATTCCGAAGTTCGTGGTTATAGCTCAGGAATCGAAAATATGGTAAATAATCATATTGTATTTTCTCGAAAAAGAATTTAAAATAAATATAGTCAAATGGAGAAAAAAACAAAGCAAGAGGTTATATAGGTAATGATTAAGTTATAAGAGTCCAAAGTTTTAAGAGGGGGTATGTTCTGTCCCTTTTCCGCAAAACGCACCTTCATATGAAACGATTGTTTTTTACTATGACGCTCGAGTATATTGACGTCACAGTCCCTCATCGTTTTCTCACTCTAACAAGCGACATTAAAACGGACGTAGCTTCATAATTTTTTGAGATATTTGAATGGGAGTTTCATTATCTTCTATCTATTTATACATAATAAATGCCTATGTCCTGACTGACTTATTCACTCACTCACTCACTCACTCACTCATCAACGCACAGCCGAAACTACTAATCTTAGAGAGTTGATTTTTGCACAGTATGTTGCTTTTATAACGTAGGCTAAGCGTTTCAGCGTTTTGGAAAATTCCACCCCTACGGGGGTAAAATAGGGGTGCAAGGTTTGTATGGGGGAAACATTTTTTTTTTAAATAGAGACTTAAAACTTTGTAGAAAGATCAGTCATTAGAATACAAATAAAGAACTTTCAGGGTTTTAGAAAATTCTACCCCTAAAGGGGTAAAATAGAGTGCAAAGTTTGTATGGGAAAAACTACTTTTTTTTAAATAGAGACTTAAAACTTTGTAGACAAATTATTCATTAGAATACAAATAAAGTACCTAGATTCAGTGTTTTAAAAAAATCTACCCCTAAGGGGGTAAAATAGGGGTGCAAATGTTGTATGGGGGAAACAATATTTTTTTTAAATAGAGACTTAAAACTTTGTAGAAACATTAGTCATCAGAATACAAATTAAGTACTTTCAGCGTTTTAGAAAATTCTACCCCTAAAAATAGGGGGCTAAAATAGGGGTGCAAAGTTTGTATGTGGGAAACTATTTTTTTTAGCTAGAGTCCTAAAACTTTGTAGAAAGATTATTTAAATAAAAAGAAAGTACTTTCAGCGTTTTGGAAAATTTCACCCCTAAGGGGGTAAAATAGGGTGCAAAGTTTGTATGGGAAAAACATTTTTTTTTTTAATAGAGACTTAAAATTTTGACGAAAAATTACTTATTAGAACATGAAAAATACTACATTCGGCGTTTTACAAAAATTATTCCCTAAGGGGGTTAAAAAAGGGTGCAAGGTTTGTATGGGGAACACTTTTTCTGAACTAGACACTTAAAACTTTGTAGAAAGATTACTTATAAAAATACAAAAAAAAAGACTTTCAGCGTTTTGAAAAAATCTATCCCTAAGGGGGATAAAAAGGGGTGCAAAGTTTTTATCAGGGAAAGTTTATGTTTTTGAGTTAGAGACTTGAAACTTTGTAGAAAGATTACTTATTAAAATACAAAAAAAGAACACAAATCGTTTTAGAAAATTCCACCCCTAATAGGGTTAAAAAGGAGAGCAAGCTTTGCATGGGCAACACTTTTTTTTGAGTTAGACTTAAAACTTTGCAAAATGATTACTTATTAGAATACTAAAAAAGAACTTTCAGCGTTTTAGAAAACTCCATCCCTAAGGGGATCCTTAAGATCCTTAAGAAGGGTAGCCAGTGTTGTGTGGGAAAAACTTTTTTTTTTACTAGACTTAAAACTATTCAAAATGTTACTTATTAAAATTAATAATAAAGTACTTTCAGAGTTTTAGAAAATTCCACCCCTAAGGGGGTTAAGAAAGCTTTGTATGGGCAACACTTTTTTTGAGCTAGAGACTTAAAAGTTTACGAAAAAAGTTCTTTCAGCGATTAGAAAAATTCAACCTCTAAGGGGGTTTAAAAGGGGGTTCAAATTTTAAATGGCGAGCAATAAAATTTTAAAGTGTGAGTAAGAGATTTTTAACTTCGGTCTTATTCTGTACGTTAAAAGACTACAAAACTGATTTCAGAGTTTTTCCAAATTCATCCCCTAAGAGTGTTAAAATTGGTTCAAAGTTTGAGTATTTCAAGGCATTTTTAAAGTATGAGATTTTTAACTTTGGTTTTAGACTGTTTGTTCACAAACTAGAAAATGAACATCAACTTTTTTTTTAATTATCCCCTAAAAGAGGGTTCAAATTTTGTATTGAGAGAAATCATTTTCTAAGACGATAAAAAGTTCTACGCGGACGAAGTCGCGGGCAACAGCTAGTTTAATAATAAATCAATTAAAATTCTGTCTTTTTTTCATTTTCATCGCAGACCAAAATAAAAGCCCAATAAAAAGTTCCTTAAGGCTATTAAGCACCTAGCAATTATACATGGAAATAGACAGCAAACATTCAATTTATTCCTGACTTGAAGGCGGTTGTTGTGACAAATTGATAAGTGTATTGAACGCTTAAACGAACGTGTATCACAATTTAAGGTAGGTAATATAAAACTTTATTGCATATTCCGCCAACAAAGAGACGTGCTTCATTCCTCGTTAGTAGGGGAACGCTTTGTAAGTATAAGTTACGAAGTTACGGAAAAGTAGTTATCACTGTGAGGATTTTTAAGTGGATGCGGTTGAAAATCGCGTCAAAGGGACTTGAAAACTGAAAACTGTGGCTGCAAGTGCGACGCAAGTCAAGAAGTGTTACCTACTTGGAAACTTGTATGCTAAGTGAAAGTTTAAATTCAGATAGCGTGCCAGCAATCTATAATCCAAAACGTACATCATACCCTCATTCGAAAGAAGTATCTCGGCTTTCTGAATACTTCTTCAGTAAAATTTATATCGTCAGTGCAATTTAACAGTAAAAGGTCAACCGGGGTGATGAATAGTTAGGCACGGTTTTGAACTTTGTGATGAGACTTTAACGGAATCAAGAGCTCAAAACAGTGGCAGAGAGAAGAACAGAATGGCGATTAGGTACTTCACCGACAAGAGCCCGGCTCTTAAGTTTATGATAACCTATGTACTAACAATTTAAAGGTTTTAAAACTTTAGTCTTTTGTTTAAGAATATATTTTGCGATAGTAGGTATATCTCATATCAATTTTATCTTTACCTCGTTTTTTCTACTCTATACCTAAACTCAGTAATTTAATTCATATTCTGTGTATCACGTACCTACTAATTTCACATTTTATAGTTATTTATTGCGGGTACCGCAATAGAATTCGTTTTTAGAAATGAATTCAATAAAACAACGTTGCTCCGTCACAAAATTATTGAATGCACAATAAATTTAACCATATTATTCACATGATACGTTTTATACGTACCTATAGATAACTATGGGAATTTTGGACCCGGCATGAAGAATAGCGGGGTTAGGGTTGTTCTTGTGGAGTATTTAATTTTTGAAACATCTAGTATTTCTTTAGGTGCAATCATTTATTTATGTGAATTTTTCATTTTTGAGTCATATTTTATTTCTTCATGAGTTAATTCACAGTACCTACATTACTTTTTGGGGGAGGACTATGTCCAGAGTGGACGTCTTTCGGCTGATATGATGACGATGATGTTGACCTGCAGTACTAAAAATTAATGTGTCTGCGAGTTACGGACCTCGCGAGTCTGTTTTAAAAGACTTTCTTTCAATTTCCCTATAACTAATTCGACAAAAATAACGAATTTCACTAGAATCGGTTGAGAAAAACGACCTGTAGAGGAGAATAACCGGCCATACGAAATAATTTTTGCCGGAGCGGAGATCTTCATTTGCTTCATTCGCGCGTTCAATAATCTTTATTAAGATACATCATATCTGATGTATTTATATTGTAGGCGTAATTTTATTTTGTAACACGAGTCTCAATTCTCTCACTGCATTTTATAAATTTTCTATTTAGCCCTAAAATACCTCAAGTTATGCATTAATAAGACGAAATAATGGTACACGAATACATTCATCAAGTAAAAAACTTAGCTTCAGAACGTGTAGGTCCTAATCTTTGAATAAACTTAATTATAAACTTGGCAACAAATTAAATAGAAATTACGTTCTGAACTTCTGAATATTAAACCAGTCCCTTCGTAACGAAGTGTTCTAATTTATGTAGACAGGAAAGTCCTGTAGGATGATATGACATTAAATCTGGCGTAGTGTGGAACTTGCAAATTAATTACATTTTGAACTTCTGTTGTGAAAAATTTAATCATTCCAAGGTAACAGAGGCAAGGTGGTAGCTATGAAATCATTAGGAAAATATCCGGGTCGAAGGAGCAATGAAAAGAAAGGGGTGAATGCTGCTCTCCTAAATAGATTCATTTAGAACAGAATTTACGTCTTTATTTCTCTCTTGCTTGCTCTTAACGATATCACCCGAACCAAAATACTTGTTGAGATCATCCTAGTGACCAGGGGCTCATTTCATGATCCTGCAACTTACAATTTTACTAGTACATTGTTAATCACGGGTTAAAAGCCACCCATCTAAGACGAAAAATAAACAAAGAAAAACGGAGATCGTAGTGAGAGCGCCAATAGGTCGAGGCTGAAATGGGGGGGCTTTCTCTTAGGTAGCACTCTACTTTTCATTTGGAATACGAGGAAACTAAACGAAAGCCAAAACTGCTAAAACCTTTTTTTAATTTAGTCAGATTAAAAGCGTTAGTGTGTGGACCATTTGTAAGACTTTAGGAATATTCGTATGTGGACCATTTCCTGGATGAGGGTTTGAAGCGGTTATGTTGAAAACGAATGCTTAAAAAACAAAGGTTTTTGATCAAAAACAATCAATAACATTATGAAATTTATTCATGATCATAGTAATTAAAATTCAGCTTCTAAAATCAATAGATGTGTATGACAGTGTGGCTGTATAGGTTTATTTATTTAAACTATAATGCACAGTAACAAGTTACAAATACAAAAGGCGAACTTAATGCCATTAGGCATTCTCTACCAGTCGACCTTTAGGCCAATAGACAACATTACTGTAATGTTCTGCCGCCAGAGGCAGCACTACCACTAATAGTAAACCAGTATAGAAATATAGGGATTCACACACACATGCAGAATTGATTGTCAAATGAGTGACAATGATGCTTGCATAGACAATACCGCAAGTGGGAACGAGATACAATGTCAACGCTGCTAGTGTCGCCACCTACGAAGAGTTTTGCGTAATGTTCCCTATTAGAAAGTAATCATAGCTGGCGGGATGAGGGAACAACACAGAAATAATAAGGTTTCGACTACTCATATTTCTTTTTAATAACTTTAGGCCGCGGTTCTGAAGCGGTTACCTATTATATTGAGGACTAGCTGTTGCCCGCGACTTCGTCCGCGTAGAACTTTTTATCGTCTTAGAAAATGATTTCTCTCAATACAAAATTTGAACCCTCTTTTAGGGGATAATTAAAAAAAAAGTTGATGTTCATTTTCTAGTTTGTGAACAAACAGTCTAAAACCAAAGTTAAAAATCTCATACTTTAAAAATGCCTTGAAATACTCAAACTTTGAACCAATTTTAACACTCTTAGGGGATGAATTTGGAAAAACTCTGAAATCAGTTTTGTAGTCTTTTAACGTACAGAATAAGACCGAAGTTAAAAATCTCTTACTCACACTTTAAAATTTTATTGCTCGCCATTTAAAATTTGAACCCCCTTTTAAACCCCCTTAGAGGTTGAATTTTTCTAATCGCTGAAAGAACTTTTTTCGTAAACTTTTAAGTCTCTAGCTCAAAAAAAGTGTTGCCCATACAAAGCTTTCTTAACCCCCTTAGGGGTGGAATTTTCTAAAACTCTGAAAGTACTTTATTATTAATTTTAATAAGTAACATTTTGAATAGTTTTAAGTCTAGTAAAAAAAAAAGTTTTTCCCACACAACACTGGCTACCCTTCTTAAGGATCTTAAGGATCCCCTTAGGGATGGAGTTTTCTAAAACGCTGAAAGTTCTTTTTTAGTATTCTAATAAGTAATCTTTTTGCAAAGTTTTAAGTCTCTAACTCAAAAAAAGTGTTGCCCATGCAAAGCTTGCTCTCCTTTTTAACCCTATTAGGGGTGGAATTTTCTAAAACGATTTGTGTTCTTTTTTTGTATTTTAATAAGTAATCTTTCTACAAAGTTTCAAGTCTCTAACTCAAAAACATAAACTTTCCCTGATAAAAACTTTGCACCCCTTTTTATCCCCCTTAGGGATAGATTTTTTCAAAACGCTGAAAGTCTTTTTTTTTGTATTTTTATAAGTAATCTTTCTACAAAGTTTTAAGTGTCTAGCTCAGAAAAAGTGTTCCCCATACAAACCTTGCACCCTTTTTTAACCCCCTTAGGGAATGATTTTTGTAAAACGCCGAATGTAGTATTTTTCATGTTCTAATAAGTAATTTTTCGTCAAAATTTTAAGTCTCTATTAAAAAAATATATGTTTTCCCCATACAAACTTTGCACCCTATTTTACCCCCTTAGGGGTGAAATTTTCCAAAACGCTGAAAGTACTTTCTTTGTATTTAAATAATCTTTCTACAAAGTTTTAGGACTCTAGTTAAAAAAAATAGTTTCCCACATACAAACTTTGCACCCCTATTTTAGCCCCCTATTTTTAGGGGTAGAATTTTCTAAAACTACTACTACTATATACTATACTATTACTAACTTAATTTGTATTCTGATGACTAATCTTTCTACAAAGTTTTAAGTCTCTATTTAAAAAAAATATTGTTTCCCCCATATAAAATTTGCACCCCTATTTTACCCCCTTAGGGGTAGATTTTTTTAAAACACTGAATCTAGGTATTTTATTTGTATTCTCATGAATAATTTCTCTACAAAGTTTTAAGTCTCTATTTTTAAAAAAAGTAGTTTTTCCCATACAAACTTTGCACTCTATTTTACCCCTTTAGGGGTAGAATTTTCTAAAACCCTGAAAGTTCTTTATTTGTATTCTAATGACTGATCTTTCTACAAAGTTTTAAGTCTCTATTTAAAAAAAAATGTTTCCCCCATACAAACCTTGCACCCCTATTTTACCCCCGTAGGGGTGGAATTTTCCAAAACGCTGAAAGTGTTTCATTTGTATTCTAATAACTAATTTTTCTACAAAGTTTAAGTCTATAGCTCAAAAAAAAAAGGTTCTCCCATACAAACTTTGCACCCCCATTGTACCCCCTTAGGGGTAGAATTTTCAAAAATCCCTTTTTATCCCTAGCCCACGTTATAAAAGCAACATACTGTGCAAAAATCAACTCTCTAGTGAGTGATTGAGTGAGTGAGTGAATAAGTCAGTCAGGACATAGGCATTTATTATGTATAAATAGATAGAAGATAATGAAACTCCCATTCAAATATCTCAAAAAATTATGAAGCTACATCCGTTTTAATGTCGCTTGTTAGAGTGAGAAAACGATGAGGGACTGTGACGTCAATATACTCGAGCGTCATAGTAAAAAACAATCGTTTCATATGAAGGTGCGTTTTGCGGAAAAGGGACAGAACATAACTTTTTAAAACTTTGGACTCTTATAACTTAATCATTACCTATATAACCTCTTGCTTTGTTTTTTTCTCCATTTGACTATATTTATTTTAAATTATTTTTCGAGAAAATACATTATGATTATTTACCATATTTTCGATTCCTGAGCTATAACCACGAACTTCGGAATTCGAAAATATTCGGGTATCTCTATCTCTATCGCACTAACCATACTCGAGTGACAGGGATGCAAATATATGAACATTGAGTATCGGTTTTCGTGGTAGCGCCGCAGGTACTTTGGCTGAATGCGCCGAGCGCGTGCCATTGTCATTCAAAAAAAACAAATTCGTGTTAATTATATTGTTCAAATTTGTTGATTTCATTTATTGAAATTACGACATAAAACGACATTTGCGCATATAAGTTCTCATATCAGAATCGAATATTTTTTTATGGTTTATATTTTAGCATTTGTCTCGTAAAGGTCTATCGTAGACGGGATTTAAATTATTAATAAGTGAAAGGCAAAGCAATTCCGCCATTTTGACGAAAATTTGACGGTTCTTATAGCTGACAGTTGGAGCAGCGTTTGATTTCAATAAAAATAAATGAAAAATTAAATGAAGTCGTATATTTCGGAAAATTAATTAACTGTCGCAGTCGGATAAAAACTATCCTAAGTTGCAGCTAGAATAATAATGTACCTATATAAAATGTTTCATATTTTTCCGTTCATGGGATGCTGAGAACATTCGAACCGCGCAAAGCTTAGTTTCAAACTGGCTGATTCTTTTTTTAATTTAGAGATTTATTATAAGTGGAGATGACAAATAATCGCGAAAACCGAAGATCTCGTAATATCGCCAATCTCGCGATGTTTTCATACCACGAAATGTCAGCTTCAACTTTTTTTTATATATGGGAGACTTATTAGACATACCACATTAGACAAAGCGAGACGAATTTGACGCCTTAGATCAAGAGTGGTGGGATTCTGCCCAAAACCACAGAATAAATAATAGCCACAACCACGAAGGAAAACATAGATCTTTGCTCAGCTATGGCACTCAAGTACAAATAGGATTTTTTACATGTGGCTGGCTAGTGACGCGCTTTTCTCGAAAATAACCTCTTGGGTTTTAGACTTAAACAAGTCTATATTTGGTACAGTGTGATAACGTCCGCGCCGTCTATAATCCGATTTGTATTTTAGGATAATCGATGTGGACGCCAGACGTAAAGGTTGGATATTTCGGTAACGTTGGAATATTTCCATTCTATAGTACAAAAATGTGAGCAGCAGTTTTGAGGTTACCGGAGATTTTCCTTGCATATGACTTGTAGCTGAACATCGTTATTATGTTTCCTGAGATAGTTCGCAGTCTCGGGTCACTTTTGTATTTCGTGAGACGGGATATGGGGTATTTTACGTAACTGAGAGCTTATATCACCTAATAGAAACACGTACAATATATATTCAACTCTTTAATCACATTATTAAATATGCAACCTTAAACTAATATACAATTTTATGGGAAATCATAAGCAAACGATAAACGTTAACCAAAGTGCAATATATTATTCTAAAGGCAAACTGTAGACTAATTATTGATACTAAATAGATACAGCCATATTATGGAAGGAAAAACTACTTTAAGCTTTATTTTAAATCAAGTAACCAACTTTGGGGAGTGCCACAATATTTTAACTACTAGTATGTTACCGTTAATTCAAAGAACAATGAAACCACACCGGAACGATACCAATGTGACCGTCTGTGACGCTGGTGAAGGCAAAAGTGGCGGGCTGGATCTCTTTCCTCAGCACCATAACTCGGTTCTGCTGCAGAGGGCGCCACCGTCAACTTCAGGTTGGTGGACCGCCGTCAACTTCATGGCGTTGTTTTCGGTTTGCCAGCATGAAAATACCGTGGCGACAACACACCCAGGTTGCCTTACGTACTTGTCGGTATACTGTCAATATTGCATTTGCACATTAGTACCTATATTGAGCGTTTTAAAAAAGTGTAAGGAAAAAAAACATGTATTGAGTAAGTTTTTTTTATCCATTTTTTTTGCAAGAAATGAAAGGCCTTTTTTATATAGAAAGAAATAAAGATACATTTATTCACTAACACACACATATTAAACAATATACATTTAAAATATATATACAACACAATACAATTCAATATACATTATATATCTATATTGTTATGTATTGTGCGTAAGCGTTGCGGTAGGTACTGCATTTGTACTCGATTGCCCCGCTTCCGCGCATCCCGCACCAAGCAACGCTTTTTGACACCAACCATGCAGCCAGACTACGGGACCTCGCGGATGAAATAACGGCCCTGTCATTAAAACGCCTCAATTAGGGCCTCAAATATTTTCCATTATCTATGTTTGGTGTTGCTGAATGTTTTCAGTGCAAACTTTTACTGAAAATGAGAAAGTTCTTAAAGGTCCACGGGATCAGTGTTAAAAGGTCGACTGAACATTTTTAATGAAGGCGGCAAAGACTAACGTTTTGAATGGACACACATATCGATCAAATATTTTAGAAACACTTTTTGCCAGAAATAGGAACGGTTTGAACGGAAATGTGATCAAACGAAGTCATCATACTTAATTATGAGATTGCGCCGGAGATATTAAATTTTGTTACTTGTTACGTGACAACGCTATTATTTGCCGTGTGAAGCCATGGACCGTAACGAAGAGAAGCTACACTTTAAAATCTCGTGCTTTGTACATATATATAAATTATTGTTTTACACGAGTCTAAAGCGATATTTATTTACCCTAATTTCTGACGTTTTGACACGACTTGCACCGGTCATGGTCGCAGATGACTGTCGTCTACCCACTCTTATCTATGCTGTCGTCCCAGCAAGTTGTCAACGGAGATATGGGTGAATAATATTTCACTACCCTCCAAAAGTCGATAAAAATATAAATATGGAGGGTACCTATATATACCTGAAAAAAGTCCACTACCATTATTGCACGAAACACAACACTCGCAGTATTCGCGCACAAATAAATGAACGTCAGAAATAAAGGTAAGTAAATAAATATTGCGTTAGACCCGTGTACAACCAAAATTTAAATATTATAAGAAGTTATTATAAATTCCACTTGTATGACTCTGGCGGTTAGAATAGAATGGTCCAACAATGTATAAGCTAGAGGAAGCTTATTTTATCTAGCACCGTTGAAAGCCAGCACAGGCGGTTAATTTGAGTCGACACTAGACATGATATCAATGTTGCGCTCACTCGTTAGCTCGAGCGTGCATATATCATAATGGAATGCAAAATGTCTAGTCCGAATGACTTCCAGTGCATACTTTGCAGGTCGCTGGCTCATTGGCTGCATTAACCTTATATTTACGAGCCCTACCCTCGGCGGCAAACATCTGCCCGTGCGTTTACCACGTTTACCCGTTATACTCGTACAATTTGTCATAATTTTAAACCAATTCCGCAAGTCCTTTGAATTTGTGTGGACCGCTTTGCAATTTGTGTTAAACGTTCCATGGGCAAGACTGTATTGCGCGTTTTACAGTCATTACCTTTTATGTATCAAGGTGGTACGTTTCGGTGAACTTTCCATACAAACGTTTTTCAGGCTTTGTGTAGCTGCTAAACGAGTTCATGTTTTATGGAAAGAGATCCGAAAATATCCAAGCGTTTACGACAAAGAATATTTTAAAATAGACAGTTCACGTCGATGTAGAAGCAAATAGATCTTCACAAACTTTTTTGATTCGCTTCCCTTTGGCTATTCCGTTGAAAAAACAACGGCTAAATCAACAATGTAGCGATCCATATAGAGTACGTATCAAATATGTTATCCTTTGTTCCCGAAAATAAAGGTTTCTGGTGTTAGTTTCAGTTCAACTGAATGTTCGAGAAGTCAAATGTGAGAGATGGTTCAATCAAATTCAATCGTCATAAAAACTATTTGTACCTATAATTGTATGCAACATACGTTCGAAACACATAGTAAAAGATTATCTACCATAAAAAGTATTATCATAATTTAAGTAAGCATAATGCTCAAATAATTTCATCATCATCAATATTTAAGAGCTCGGCTCTTGTCGGTGGAGTAGGCGCCAGTTCTCTAGGTCCTCGGCTAATTTCTTAATAATATAAAACTTATATAATCTTCAACTTTTGCTGTACCGTCTATACAGCTTAAAAACGAATAATATCATAATTTCATACAAAATTATGGTATATGTTTTTATGCATCTGAATATAATGACAAATATGTAAATACATAGAAAACATCAAAGACTAAAAAAAATATTCCTACATATCACAAAAATATTTGCTATCACTGGGATTTGGACAATCTGGTCAATTCCATTACATCAAATAGCAAAATCTGGCGCACACCATATACGTATGGGTGTATAGTCGCGGAATGAAAACGTTGACCAGTTTTCAAATAAATTCATTTTCTCAAACATGCAATGAAATATTCTCTTTACGTTCCTTATAATAGACTCGGAAGTATCCTTTTTAGGGCGCAGCATCTCGAGGTGGGCTGAAATGGGATTGCATACAACTTTTCAGGCCTAGGTCTGCAAAGTAACTTTTTTATTTTCATTCCACTATTTGTAGCACAGCATCACGGCATTCAGCCATGAAAAATAGTTTGATTTGAGGATTTTTATTTATTTATTTCATTACATGTTTGAGAAAAGCACTATACATGCCACGGCGTGAAAACAGATTCCCGGCATCGTATACCTACTTGGCCGGAAATCCGTGTTTTCCCGGCTTCTGATGTAATGTACTATTACGCGTTGCAAGCACATGTTCCCTTTTTAAACTGTGTAACAGACGAGAGTGTTGTATTAAAAATTATGTTAAACTGTTTGACAACAATGCTCAAATTTCCTTAGACGACTGTTCCTTGACTATTGTTACTTGAACTAAAACCTTTTTATTAGTTTCATCTTGCCATTACGTTGTGTCAAATTTGATAAATATAATGATTAACCTTTAACTACCGTGGTATACGTCTCACAGACGTCAGCACTTTTATTTCGAAAATATTTTTGCGTATGTGTGGCGTCTGAAGCTATCCTTTCCGCTAGCTTCCGTTTTTGGGGTCCTCTAGCTGCAACCAAGACCGTAACCGCGGCGAGTGCGCACGAGTCGGTTACGGAGCGATCGACGTCTCACAGACGCCACCACGGTGTTTATTTACAAAAAATATGCACGTCTCCTGGACGTCACCTCAGTGTTAGTGTTTGTGACTCTATAGTAACTATCGTGTATCCCAGTCGTGACGTCATCTTTTAAGTTTGAGCTATATTTTTTTTTATATAGAATTATAAGAAAAAACAAGTAAGGCTTACTGTCAGTATAAGGTTATGCTCGCTACATATTATTAATTACCCGTAGGAAGCTAGTATCATTAGGAACTACACATTGATTCATTAAAAATATGCCTAAATCATATGATGTCAGTTTTTTTATGTTTAAAGTTAGGAGCTTTTCATTTATTTAACATGATGAAACATCTTGTAATCAAAAGATATTTTATGTTTTATAGATAATATCTTCATAATTTTAGTAAAAACTAAGATTGAACCAAGTCCGGAAATTTAGCATATCAAAAAATGTCGCCTCATAATTAAAAAAATATTGTTAGCATGATTGAAGTTATTCAGTGTTTTTTATCCCATTTGTAACTACCTAATATAATTACCCAACTAGTTTAAAAGCTTTGATAATACTCGCATGTCAATAGGATTTTTTTTTCATCGAGTTGAAATATGGCGTCTGTCAGACAGTACCTCGGTGTAAGTGGTACTCAAAAACCTCCTCGGTAATTAAAGGTAAATCCTCTTCTTTTATAATAATTTTCAACGGCCTCCGTAGCCCAGTGGGTAGTGACTCTGCCTATGAAGCTGGAGGTCCCGGGTTCGAATCCCGGTCAGGGCATTTATTTGTGTGTTTATCACGAATATGTGTTCCTGAGTTATGGATGTTATATATGTATATAAGTATCTATATGTATGTATCTATTATACATATCATCGCCTAGTACCCACAACACAAGCCTTACTGAGCTTACCGTGGGCCTAGGTTGATTTGTGTAAGATTGTCCCATAATATTTATTTATTATTTAGATTGTCCCATAATTAAAACTAAATATGAGTAACAGTTCCTGTGAATGTCATCATTGCTATTTCTTGTATTCGTTTTTTTTTAACTCGCCTTACCAAAATTCAAAGACGTCAATTCTCATAGTGGACGTATCTGCAGGCCATGTAGTGAAATGACATTCATTATGACGGAATGTGTCTGACACTCGGTCGATAGAGCAGATACTGATAACTTATACTGAGCAAGCAAAAACAGATCTTAAGGTGGTCAACCTTTTCATTCCGCGACTGTACAATGGAGTTCCTATGTCTATTAGAATTATTGAAAGCAACAAGTTATGTTTCACTTCTCATGCTTGCAAAGTTCGCCTTTCTACTGGATGAAGGCCGCGCAAAATGCCACTTTAATATTCTAGTGCACAAAGTATTTTTTAAAGACTTAGATAATCAGCCACACGCACAATAAAATAACGTAGAATAAATGAACTTGTTATTTTATTTGGTTTGCTTTAATCAATTTCCGTTCCGTGTTTTCTTTTACTAAATTAATAAAACCAGATACATTTAATTATCATTTGATTGTCATAATCATTTAAATTAATATTTGTAAACGTATTGAAATTGTATTATACTGTAAACGTATTAATATAGTAAGTTAAGTGGCGGGAATGAGCTTTATTGTATTAAATTTTGCTAATATTTGTTATTTTCTCGCTAACGAAGTGAAAAGCAGTGTGTATAAGTCAAGCATAAATAAACAATTTTACCCCTGAACTTAACTATCCATAAAAACGTCTCAGGTAAAATGGATCGTTTTATGCACTTGTTGTACAAACATTACATAACAATGTGTTTACACATTCATTTTAAAGCGTAGACGTATATTTGTATCTATAGTAGTGTTATAACGATTTCATATTTTTATTTGTAAAACATTTGTAACGTCTAATGCAATAAATGATTATGATGATGGACCAAGGATCGTAGGCCCTAGGCTAAACCAGTTGGCATAAGGTTAAATTCTTTCCAACGCCTGTATTAAGTAGTTAGAGCCACTGTTTATTTAAAGAAAAACTCGTCAAGTTCCGCATTGTGTCGTACAGGCGTTAATGTATGAAGAGGGTAGAACGTGGCCGCTAGAAGCTCGCTTGACACTTGACCGATTTTCGAATGACACGCGCCCATTACGCTTTCAGACAACGGAGCACAATTCGATTTGTTTTAGCAGTAGGTACGGAATAAAACGGCCGTAGGAAAGAAGCGATATCTTGATGTATGAGAATCAGACGTTCAGATTAATAATTACATATTAAAGAATAAGATCTATATTTTATTCAGATTTTCACCTCTCATTTAAAAGAGCCTTTTAGCGCTTCAAACACCAAAAATGTGCATATCTACTCTATCCAATAAGAATTAACGTTTACAAAGACCTGCACGGTGTGTCGTATTGTACAAATACGACACACACGTTACGTTTTCAGGCTCGGTTCGTAATCCAATGCAAATAAAAACATGGTAAATAGTAAACAGAAGGTTGCAAATGGCAATACAATCGTATACATTAGAATTATGCGACTAGTGCATGACGAAAACAGGCTCTTGATTATCCTAAAGGCTTACAAATATGTTCAAACTTAGCTATATAACTTCGAAAGACTAACTGAATTCTGTAAATAGTTTTGTAGTAATCATTTTCTAACACGCAAGAGCATAATACCAACTTCGTTGAAAGCCGTCAAGATGGTTTTAAGAATTAACGTGTAAACAAAGTTCTTACGGTATCTTTGTCGTAAGTTGCGTGAGTTTGAAGGCTCGGAGTAAGACTTCTAAACTACTTACCAAACATTTAAACATGATTATGTCCCACGTTTCTGAAAGGTCAACCTCACGTTAGATGTGATTGGGATACAGGATATTACCTAAGTACTTACACAAAGAGAAAATAACCACTACGTTCTAAGAGACGGGACTCAATCAATGGACGGGACGGGGTAATCTGGGGGAAGGATATCATACAAAGGAGTGACAATACGGTTACAGTAAAAAAAAAAGGTGTTCGAGAGTACCCTCTGCCAGACCACATTCGCACAGTGAGTGATCTCGAACACGTATCTTTGCTAAAAACACAGGGGTACAAATATGGCTGAGTCGTAAGCGAATAATGGCAGACGTAATATTTTTTGGAATGGATTTACGAGTAAAAAACCACGACCTAGAGGGCAGATTTGGTTGTATGTTGCCATAATTTTTGCCCACACTTAGGCGGGAACTTTGCCAACGGGGTGTTCCAGGCATCACGAATGTGAGGGAGAGCAAGTGATTTGAGGTCATGAGCAAAACATCGGTCATACACATTGCTGCCAAGCGTGGTTGCTTCCTTTGCGTAAATATCTCATTACCCTTTATCCCGCTGTGTCCCGGGATCCAGGCCAGAACAACATCAATGTTGTCCGTGTGACACTTGTGGAGAAGCTCCTTAATTTGTAACGTTACTGGGAAGTTTTCTTTTGCATGAAATGGGTGTTTAACTAAATCTTGCAAGCAACTCAGGGAATCTGTTAAAATAAGAGACTTATTAAGATGGTGTGAATGCACATAAGAAACCGCTTCCAGTAACGCAATAGCCTCTCCGGAAAACACAGAATTTCCGGGATGGAGTTTAAAATGTAAGATAATTTTGTACCTGGGAATCCACACTGCAGATCCCACAGGAAAATAGTAAGATAGTCAGACCACTTCTCGTCAATCACTTTGTTAAATATGTTATCCGCACCCATTTGATTCTTTGAAATACCTAAACTAAATATAACCGTTGGCTGAAAGATTATACTGTCATAGCTTATTTCAAAAAATGGGTTTGAGTAATTTTGGAACACTCTTACAGGATAGTCTAAGAACTTTTTATAACTATTAACTAAGAGGGGAGACACTTTATGAGACCAAAATGGAGAGGAGACTACAAGTCGTTGGAGCGATTCAAGGATTGGGAGTAACGGATGCGAAACTACTTGAAGCGATTTGAAAATAAAACCAGTCAGCCAGAAATTGTCTCCGCAAAGAGTATGGTGGGGGTCCATACACTCGACTTGAAAAGCATTCGTCGGGGAGGATTTCATAGCTCCAGTTATTATTTTTAAACACCTTGCCTGAATTCTATCCAGTTTTGCCAACGCGAGTTTGCTACATGGTTCCAAGACAAAACTTCCATAGTCAAAATTAGATTTCAACCCTCCCTTAGAAACACGACGGCGTAAAAAACCCGTCGCCCCCGAATATAACTGTAAATCCATGTTTGCGAAAAGGCAGTATAAAGCGCAATCGGCATATATCTACAATAAGGTGCATAACAACATACATCAACTATTATTAAATAGATGTAAGACTGAACTAACTGCATGGCTAAAGCAACTAAGCTATGATGATACGGAGTCTCTACTGTATCGTACTAATTATTGACTGAACTCAAATCACCCCCACTCACACACACACACATACACACACTTACCTTTAATATAGTATTTGTATTATTTTTCACTTAAATTAGGCTAAAACCCTAATTATACAACATAAGCACCTATAAGGTGTTACTTACTAGTTAAAAATAAACTAAGCTAAGATTAACCTATAGAATCTAGATGTAAGTTTCCTACCTACTTACCAGCTATGGAAGAGCGGGGCAGCCTAACACAGGTATACTTACCTAAAAGGAAGTCCCAATCACTGCAGGCATTGTAACGTGTTTTAAAAAAAAAGAAATAAACAATTTTTCATTTTTATTTTCATTTTTCAATATGACTTCTGACAATGGCATTGTATAGAAGTTTCTGACTATATGGGTGCAAACCCCACCTAACACCAGACAAAGCACGCATAACATTGATATTTTTTTCCGCTTTTTGGCACACATAATTCAAGTGGCTGACTCCAGACAGCCTAGAATCTAGAATAATACCTAGAAACTTAACCTTATTCTTAATCATCACAGGTTCGTCGTCGATGTGGATGTTAAGATCGGGGACATGCCTTTTTCTAGAAAAGATGCATTACTCTTTTCTGCAGACAAGGAGAGACCGTGGTCAGATAGCCATATGTTGAGGTAATATAAAGCAGAGTTTAAAGGATGAGAAGATTCGAAAAAGTCTTTCGATGAAGAATATAATGCAACGTCATCAGCATAAATACTGTAAGATCTTGCAGAAGCAGTTAACTGAAGTGTCGTGATCTGAGGTGTATAAGCTGTAGAGAAGGGGCCTCATGACAGAACCTTGAGGAAGGCCCTTCCAAACAAGACTAGGAGGTGATAGATCTCCATTCAGTCGGACGAGTATAGAACGGCCCATGTACATATTGCATATGATATTAGTAATCCTCACAGGGATACTCAGATTGAGCATTTTCTGCCTGAGTATAGGAAGATCTACGCTATCGTAGGCCGCTGTGACATCCAGGAAGACGCCCACCACGTGTTCGCCACGACTGAGAGCCAGCCGGATATCGGAGGTGAGGATGCTTAGATTGTCCATAGTTCCCATACCCTTTCTGAACCCAAACTGGGTATAAGAGATGATATTTCTATTTTCTAGAATCCACTCCAGTCAGTTTTTTACCAGATGTTCCATAATCTTACATAAAACTGACGAAAATGCTATGGGCCTATACGAATTAGGACTAACTGGATCCTTACCAGGTTTTAAAATCGGTACAATAATTTGAGTTTTCCAAGAGTCAGGAATGTTTCCTGTTAAAAATATATTATTTAAGATATCTAAGAAAAACACTTTAGTGGCTTTTGAGCTTTGAGTAATAAAAGAATATGGGATACCATCACAGCCCGGGGTGGAATCCCGCAAATGGTCAAGCGCGCAACACAGCTCGTGAAAACTAAAGGCTTCATTCATTCTTTCAGATGGAGCGGAAAGTGAACAATAATTACCAACGCCTTCCCAGTGCGGTGCAAATGGAGGGGCAAGTTTCGCAGTAAATCCATCAAGCCACGAGGTTACGTTACTGGGGACATTATTGTCGACTTGAGAGCATCGAAAAGCCTTGATTTTTTTTCCATACTAATGCAGCGGGAGCTCTCTGGGACAAAGATTCGCAGAAGGAACGCCAGCCCTGAAATTTCTTTCTGCTCAGCAGCCTCTTACTATGAGCACCCACACGTTTAAAATTGAGATAGTTTTCTAATGAAAGATCCTCAGCAAAAAGAGACTCTGCCATGTTACGCTTTTTAATGACTGCCGAACACTCAGCATCCCACCATGCTGGAGAAGGTATTTTATCGCGGGCCGAATTATTCAAAGGAATAGAGCTATCAGCCGTTGAGTAAATGGCCGAAATAAACTGGTTGTACACTTCCAACACATTCGTTTGGGTGATACTAGGCAGATTTCCCACAGATAGTTCTAAATTAGATCTAAATTTGCTCTAGTCCGCCTGGCAAGTTCTATATTTGAGAAGTGGAGTTTGTATGGGTCATGGGGCCATGGGAGACCCTACCAAAGTAGTAAAGATAGGCAGATGATCACTTCCAAGAGAAGTAGGGGAAACCGACCATGTTAAAGAACGAACCAAATTTGGGGATGCCAACGTAAGATCAGGAACACTAGCGTTCTGGACGGGAGATGTTCTGCGCGTGGGTGTTCCTTTATTTAAAATACATAAGATTACCTCATCCATAAGTTCTAAAAGAGAGAATGACGTCGCATCACAGCAGTGGGAGCCCCATAACGTATGGCGGCAATTGAAGTCTCCTTGAACAATGAAGGGAGCTGGTAGGGTTCGGAATATGGAGCTAAGTTCCTGTATTAGTTCACAATTTGGGTGTGGGATATAAACAGACACAAAAGAAATGTTGAGGCACTTAAGTGCACCAACATTTAAACCAGAGGAGTGGGATGGGATGGGAAGTTGGGAAAAGGTAAATTTTCTATTTACAAGAATAGCACAACCAGCCCAGCCATCATCCCTGTCATCCCGGACACAGGAGTAGCCCGTCACCCTAAATAGGGATTGAGGCTTCAGCCATGTCTCCGAGATGGCAAGAATGATTGGACTAAAAGAATTTATCAATTGAAATATTTCTTGTTTTTTAATTTTAATATTTCTAGCATTCCATTGTATTAGGTTGTAATTGGCCGTCTTGAATTACTTTATTAATAGCTTCACAAATGTTGCCCTTAAGGCTTTCTAGAACAGTGTGCGGTATGATGTCGGCGAATTTCGAGAGCAAATTTACTATAACCTGGTAGACACAGTCTCCTAAGTTGTCATTCGGTGTAACCGAGAAGGCCTCTCCTAATGCATTGCCATTTGGTAAAGTTGATTTAGGAGTTGCTGTTATCTGCCTGTGAGCTTCAACATCGTATGATTTCCCAGGCTGGGGCTTCGGTCGCCTTTCAATAAAAATTGTTTTTCGGTACGATTGAGATTGAGGGAGAGACTGAGAGCGGGCTGGGCTAGGTGGAGGAGAAGATGAAGACATATTTGCCGTGTTGGATTGGCTGGCAGAAACATTCTTTGACACATCAGCATATGTAGTACGCACAGGGCGGAACCTTCTGGCCGCTTCAATATAACCAATATTTTCCTCAGACATCACTAATTTGATAGACTTCTGTCTGGAAAATTCGGGGCACTTCGGGTCAGTTGCAGCATGTGGACCAGAGCAGAATAGACAAGAGACTTCATTGTCAGGGACTGAACATTCGGAGACCTCGTGATTCTGTGCGCATCGGGCACACCTAGGATTAGAACGGCATTGGTCCTTGATATAGCCGAATCAGCAGCATTTGTGACATTGAATAATCGGCAGCCTATAAGAGGACACCGGAATGGATATGTTGAAGCAGTAGATTTTATCAGGCAGTGTTTGCCCAAGGAATGTTGCTACTACAGTACCTGTTGGTTCCCAAACTTTTCTGCCATCAACTTATTTTTTTTTGTTAAGTCTACGGGCTTTTATAACTTGTCCAGACCCAGAGGGGCACTGATTTCCATTTGTGAATTCTTCTAACATCTAATCAAGCGGGATTTGAGTAATAACACCCATGCGCGAAACCTGGAACTTTGGGATCATAGCTGAAAGCTTGTAAGTTGTCAGGATAGGGTCAGAAAGAAAGGAGTTGGCTTCCATGTATGACTTAAAGTAGATGGACATTTTATTTTATTTTTGCCAATGCTTTGTATTTCTGTTATACCTGCTACTTTGCCATTACATATTATCTGAGCCATTTTTAGGGCCCGCATGCGACTTGGGGTATTTGACTGATCTGCGATATCTTTCCGCGATACGTGTACAACAAAAGGACCTACGTCAATGTCGGAATATTTAAAATCTGTACTGCTTTCAAACCCTGGCCTCACGTATGTATGTTGAACGGACGCATTCGGAGGGGTAGATTTCTTACCGTGCAAATCAGTTTCGTCGTTTTGAGCCTCACTTGGCCTTTTTTTACCCGTGTTTTGACTTTTCCCTTTATCAGGGGGTTCAGCATCACCCAATCCCATCCTCACAGGACAAACAAACACAAAACACTTACCAAACCGTGGTTATTATCACCCACAAAAATAATAAAATCTTAGTAAAATTGGTTATTAAAACCACTAATTAGCTTAATTCAAACCCGAACACGTGCGTTATCAAACACAGAGACAAGCAGAATCCGAGACAAGACTTCGATCAAGGTATTGGATGACAGTGACATTGTCATTTGATTGTGACATGGCAACTCATTGATGATGCCATACCACATAAAAATAAAAAAAAACATCTAAATGCACACATGTCTAAATGATACAGTTTATTTCACACCCATTTACAAATCATAGTATTATCATCATCATATCAGCCGAAAGACGTCTGCTGCTGGACATAGGCCTTCCTCCGGTCCTGCGCCACCCGCATCCAGCGGACTCCCGCGACCTTTACCAGGTCATCAGTCCACCTTTTGGGGGGCCTACCTACGCCGCGCCTTCCGGTACGTGGTCGCCATTCAAGAACCTTTCAGTGGTAGTGAGTGGGGCACATTGCACGTAGAACCGATGGTCGTTGGGGCGGAAAGGTTCTTGAATTACATATATTTACAACATTTCACCAATCTGTACACATACAGTTTCCTTAGCAGGGGGTCGTATTTAATTCTTCTCGTACTTAGAAAACTCCTGCTTGTAGAATTTAACCAAGTACTATCGTTTTTCAGAAGTTAATCGAAACTTGATATTTCGTTATGGTTACTTAACGTGTTTTATTGTAAGATATTTACATTTATGCGCATTTTTCTTCAACTTGTATATCCATTTGCAAGCTATGACCTTTTTATCTGGTCTATCAACGAGAACCCAAGTTTTCTTCTCAAGCAGCGACTGATATTCATCTTGCATAGCTTGATACCACTTGTCTCCATCTTCTGCATTCATTGCCTGTGAATATCTTGTAGGGTCATCCATACGCTGAAGGGATGAAGTCTGCATGCATACACAATTGGCAGCAGGATTAGGTTTTCTCGGTCTCAAATTGTAACTTGATTGTACAATCTCAATATTAGGGTTTATTTCTTCTGATGATGATGTTTGGGAGCAATAAATAAATCTGACTCCAGAAAGTTATAATAGCGTTTATTCGCTTACAAAATGTATACAAAATTACTGACGAGTGACGTGCGCTGTGCGCGGTGTCGTTTCGAGTCTCCTGGAAGGGGAACGCCGCGAGCTGATCGCGAACCGGCGCCCGCGCCGCCCGCACCCTTCCTCCCGTGCGTAGTTGGTAGCAGCGTTAACATACTCCCCCCCCTCGAGCAGGTAGGGCTTCGAGGAGTGAAGATGCTGCTGACATTGTGGCCGATGCTGAAGAAGGCTTCGTCGTCGCTGGTGATGACTCCATAGGTAATGCGCAAAGTTTGTGAATAGCGCGACGAAAGATGCCCCTTGTTGTCTGAACATCGGCGACCCTGGCGATGCCATCGTCCCCAGGGTATAGTTTTTGAATGCGTCCTAAGCGCCACTTCAATGGCGGAAGATTGGGCTCCTTTAGGACGACCATGTCGTTGATTTGTAGGCCTTCTTGGTTGATTCGCCACTTTGTTTTTTGTTGCAATTCGCTTAGGAACTCCTTGTGCCAGCGTAACCAGAATTGCTGCCGCATCCTTTCGATATGTTGATATCTGCTGAGCCGGTTAGGGTTTATATCGATCAGAGATGGTGATGGTAGTGACAACAGTGCTTTACCGATCAAGAAGTGCCCCGGAGTTAAAGGTTCAAAATCATTCGGATCTGACGATAACGGTGTTAAAGGTCGTGAGTTTAAAATTGCCTCGATTTGAGTGAACAACGTTGACAGCTCCTCAAATGTCATGTGTGTATTGCCTAAAACCCTAGCTAAATGGAATTTGGCCGACTTAACTCCGGCCTCTGTTAGTCCATTAAAATGAGGGGACAAAGCTGGCGAGAAATTAAATCTTATGCCTTCGTTTTCTACATATGACGCAATGGAATCACCATCAGCTCTGACAAATTTACCGATTTCGTTGCTTGCGCCTACAAAGTTAGTCCTATTATCTGAAAGAATCTTATTAAGTTTCCCTCTAAGAGATTTAAACCGCTTCAGACATTGGATGAAACGATCTGCAGTGAGATCGCTCGCTAACTCTAAGTGTTAACGCCTTTGTCGAAAAACAGACAAATAGGGATAACATTTGGTGATCCTACAACCGCGTCCTTTGCGGTCTGTAATGAGGAAAGAACCTGCAAAGTCGACGCCGTAAACATAGAGGTTTGGCTTCACTCTTGGTTCGGGTAAGTTACCCATGAGAGGGTTTATATTTTTTTCCTTCATGATTTTACATGTTGTGCAGTTATTAATCGTGCTTCTTGCTAAAATTCTGCCTCTTAAGGGCCAGAAAGTTTCCCTGATCATACTTAATAATAATTCCGGTCCACCGTGTAGCAATTTTAGGTGCATATGCTTAAAAAATTACTTTGTCAATGGGTTATTTGAATCCACTATAATAATAGGATGTTTTTTGTCGTATGTTTCAGGAGAGTGTTATATGCGGCCGCCGACACGCAGCAGCCCGGATTCATCGAGGAAAGGTGTAAGTGATTTAACAGGTAAGGTTTTATTGTTTTTTTAGGTTGTTTAGTTCATTCACAGATGAAGCTTCTTGTTGAGATTGTTTACTTAAGAAATTTAATTCATCTGCAGTTAAATGACCTACCATTTTAGAATTGGGTTTATTTAGGTTAAAAATGAATCGCTTTATATAGGCAAAGGTTCTTTGCAAGGTGGATAATTTTGAATACTTGGTGAAGTCCACAACCTTGGAAAGAGCGCTTGCTGATTTCTTGTTTTCTGTTATTTGATTATAAGTTTTGATTTCAGGTACATCGCTGCTAGTGCTGGACTTATTCAACTGTGGCCAAGTTGATATATACTCAAAAATGAGGGACCCTGCCACCACAAAGCTGATTTACATAGCTGCTGAGGGTCAACTCCTCTGGAAGCCAATTCCGCAGGGTTCTGATCTCCCGGGATATGCCTCCACATACCTCCAGGAGACAGTTCCTGAATGGCTCCTACGCGATTTGAGATTAAAGTTTTAAGACTGCGTGGTTTGGCCTCGAGCCAACTCAAGACCACAGATGAATTCGTCCAGTGGAAAACTTGGTCAATGCGACATCGTAGCGCTTGTTTAACCTTAACCGACAGACGTACCAGAGTTTTACCTTCACTGTCTATTGACGACAAATAAATACATCTAGCATACGCATCCTCGGACGCGTCACTGAAGGAGTGCAAGGTAATTGTTTTATATTTAGGACATAGAACGCACTTTGGGATATCAATACTCGTTAGATATCTGATATTTCCTACATATACTTGCCACTTTCTTGACAATTCTGCAGGAATTAAATCGTCCCAGTCTAGTTTAGTCAGCCACAGCCGCTGTAATATGATTTTTATTGTAATTGTGATTGCACTCAACAAACCTAGTGGGTCAAATATTTTAACAGAGTTTGATAATATTGTACGTTCCGTCACTGGTGGCGTCATATCTAACTGTGTCGAAAATTGCGATTTGTCATCAACCGGATGCCATATAGGGCCTAAGACAATAGACTGAGAAGTGACGTCCAAGTCTTTAGGTATCATAGTACCTACAACGCGTAAACGTGTTGTCTCACTTGTTTCTCGAATGACTGAGTGATGAGGAAGGAATGACCCAAATTCAGGCCTTGGTATTTCTGTCAGATGTCCTAGATTATTGTATTCATGAATAAAATCGGAATAGGCTTGTTTTAGAGACTGATCCTTAGAGAGTCGCTTTTCAATATTAAGAAATTGGTTTTCTGCCATTTTGTATGAATCTCCGAGGACAAATGGCGGTTCTCGCAGTGGAATTGTAACTTTAAAACTTCTATCTGCGTCGCGGTAGGTAGTGTCATTGAATAGACTTTTGCAGTAAGTATCCTCAGGTGACACAACCTTTGTCGCGGGTAGTTCTTCGAGTTCCCAGAACCGTGTTAGTTGATCTTTAATATCTTGTGAGAAATTACATTTTATTTCTTGTGAACTTGAAGAACCACTGCGGCTCCCCCAGTGGGGCCAGCCACTATCCATCCCAGTTCTGTCTCCGTCAATACGGGTTTATTTCGCCCTAACTTAATTTGATTGGATCCAATGAGGTCCCAAAATACATCGGAGCCGAGTAAAATATCGACTTCTGACGGATGGCAGAACTGAGGATCTGCTAGATTTATATTCGTTGGAATATTTAATTGTGTTGTGACTTTCATGTTTGGAAGTTTATCAGTGATGGTAGGCACTACATAGAATTTAACTGGAATAGAGAAATTACTATGCATTGAATTGATTATTAAATCGCAATATTTATTTATTTGCAATGTTGTATTATTAATACCTGATACTGAACGATTGACTTCCTTTGTTTTACAATTAATTATATGTTGTGCCTTTTCAGAGATGAAGGAGGATTGGCTGCCGCTGTCCAATAAAGCGCGTAGCACATGCTTGTTACCTTCGCATGTCACCTCAAGGAGTGCCGTGGAAAGTAAGTCTTGGTCACGAGATACCGTGGACAACGTGATGGATGTTTGAGCTTGAGCAGTTTGCTGTTCCACGGGTTCTGGTGACGAAGTTGATGTCGCTTGAGGAAGGTGAGTGTTACTTGTAGCTGAAGCAGTAGCATTTTCATTATTAAGCACTGGTTGGTTGTTTGTTTGTTTATGTAAAATAGTGCTATGTTTTCTTTTACAGATTGTACAACCTATAGAGCGGCACTGGTAAGTATGATGACCAGGTCGAAGACAGTTCTTGCACAATTTCCATTGGATAGCTTGTGTATAACGATCATCGATTGATAACGATTTAAATTTAGGACAATCGACTAATCTGTGATTTTGTTTGCAGGACATGCACTGGTAACAAGTGGACGGTGCGTCAGAAGCGGAAGCAATAAACGATTTAGTCTTAGGAACCACGTGACGTTTTTCATTTCTTAAATCCGGCCTTGTAGAACATACTGTTTCCAATACATCAGCCCTGTTACGTAAGAACTTAAAAAAATCGTTTAAAGTAGGAGAATCTTTAATATCATTCCTAAATTCTTCCCACCTGCGTGCGGTAGCGTTATCAAGCTTTGTCGTAGCCATGTAAATAATAAGCGTATCCCATTTGTCCGTGCATTCACCTAGCGTCTTAAGCGCTTGCAAGTTCTTGGAAATTGAATCAATTAAATTTCGCATACCCCTATCAGTCTCTCTCGACAAAGGCTCGATATTAAACAAGCACTTAAGGTGTTGGCTGACCAACAAGCGTTTATTATTATACCTTTCACACAGCAAGGACCATGCAATTTCATAATTATCAGCAGATACAGTAACTGATTTGATGGCAACACTGGCTTCACCCTCTAAATATGATTTTAAATAATGAAATTTGCATATATCATCCAAATCGTTATTTTTATGAATTAGTGACAGATAAATGTCACGAAACTCGAGCCACAGGTGTGGACTCCCATTAAAAAGAGGAAGTTTCAAAGGTGGAAGTTTGACTTTATTTGACGACCGCTTTAGCCTAGTTGGTAGTGACCCTGCCTACGAAGCAAGAGGTCCTGGGTTCGAATCCCGGTAAGGGCATTTATTTGTGTGATGAGCATGAATATTTGTTCCTGAGTCATGGATGTTTTCTATGTATTTAAGTATATATTTCTCTATATAAGTATCTATATCGTCGTCTAGTACCCATAGTACAAGCTTTGCTTAGTTTGGGACTAGGTCGATTTGTGTAAGATTGTCCGCAAATATTTATTTATTTATTTATTTATGAAGAAGAAATACCGGGCTGAACTGACTCATCTTCAGTAACAGTATTATGCCATTGTTTTTCAGTACTGGTATCCGCCTCAATTTCTTCTGGTATGACAGCACTCGTCCGTTTTGAACTACTCGGCGAGTTCTCTTGTGAACTTAACAGAAGAGGTATAAACGCTGGTTCAGGTAAATTATCACCAGACTTACATGTGTTACCTTTACCTTTCAAGTCTTGAAAATTATTTTCAAAGAAGGTTATATCTCTGCTTTTCACAAATCTTCTGGGATACGTAGCGTCCCTAAAGTAATAACTTCTCGGATCTTCTGAATATCCGACGAAAATGTGTTCGGATGCTTTCATGTCCAATTTCTTCCGACTACAGTCGGGGACATGGATCAAAGCTCTACATCCAAAAACACGTAAATGCGATAAATTCGGTATCTTACCGTACCACTTCTCGTACGCTGTCTTGCCTTCAAGAGCACGATGAGGAGATCTGTTCTTGAGATATACAGCCATTTCTGCTGCATCTTGCCAATAGGCTGGAGACAGAGAACTGTCAGACAGCATTGACCTCACTTTCTCCATAATAGACATATTGGTCCGTTCAGCGACACCTTTCTGATTAGGACTGTAGGGAACCGTAGTTTGGTGTTGAATTCCTTCACTTTGTAAATACCTCGAAAATTCAGCATTAACGTACTCCTTCCCGTTGTCGCTCTTCAGTGTCTTAATCTTGGCTCCCGTTTCCCGTTCTACTGAGGACTGGAAGACACAAAACTTATTCTTTACTTCAGCTTTTGAAGAAATAAAGAAAACAAAAGTCATACGAGAAAAGTCATCTATAAAAAATAAAAGATATCTATTGCCTTGAAATGACGTTTCAGGCAAGGGACCACAAACATCTGAATGAATAAGTTCCAGAACTGAAATTGATCTTTTATGCGAAACTTTCTTAAAGGGTTTCCTATTCTGCTTACCTTCAAAGCATGGGATGCATGGTTCCTTATCGACATCTGAGTAGTCGACGCCTACCGCGTGTCCTTTCTTTAGTTGATCCATTCCAATGCGGCATAAGTGACCTAAACGTCGATGCCAAAGCTTGAAGCTAGAAACATCGGAGTGTGTTTCAAAAGCGGTTAAACGACGCGTGCTTGGGTTAACTGTACAATCTAATGAATACAATCCACCACAATGAGAACCATGTAAAATTACATCACCTTTACAAGAAAAAGCATCAGAATCATAAAAATTACAACCAGTTTTATCAAAAACTACGCTAAAACCTTTATCTACCGCCTTCTTCACTGAAATAAGATTAGAATTCAAGTTCGGTACGTGAACAACATCCGTAATCTTCTTTACATCAGTATTGTGACAGCAACTGGTAATAGAGATATCTCCAGCACCTTGGCTCGGCAATGCATCACCATTGGCAATGGTCACAGTCCCTGTATGTGAATCTCTCACGTTTTCCATCCAATCAGCTCGTGACGTCATATGGGCCGACGCACCAGAATCGATATAAAACGTATCACGATCTAGTCTGTCATTGACATTTAATGCGCATAAAGAATTCTTGTGATTCACAGGTTTCTTCTTCTTGTCCTTCTTATGTGGACAGTCTGGACGCTTATGTCCTGGCTCCATGCAATCATAACAAACAACAGGCTTTTTTGGTTTGGATGTAGAAGGTCTAGTATGGTTCATTCGGGTACGAAGAGCAGTATCAGGGTTATCTGAGGCTGGCTTATTAATTTCATTCAATAGTTTGGTCTTAATCAAATCCACGGTAATGTCTATGTTGGAGTTTTCCAAAGCCATTACTAAAGGTGCATACTGAGGACTCAAACCTCCTAGAAGAATTACAGCTATTGAAGCATCTTCCATAATCTTGCCTATATCAGCTAAATCTTGTACAGTTGACATGACAGCATTTATGTACGTCTCTATGTTGGAGTCAAAATCATCAAGGCAGTACCTGTACAGTTTCCGTTCGAGGCTTATACGTCGCCCTAAGCCTTTGTCCTCGTAGGCGGACGAAAGAGCATTCCAAGCCTCCTTGGCTGTCTTGCAGGACCTTACATGGGTGATCGCCATACCATCTACCGTAAGACATATTTTTGATAACGCCTTTTGATCGTTACGTAATTCCTTCTCAGCAGATATATCGTTACCTTCAGGATATCCGACGATGGTCTCCCATAGTTCTTCATGCATAAGGTACATACGGATTTTGAATTTCCATACGGAATAACCGTCTCTATTTATAAGCGGTTTTATACCAGAAATAGAATTTGTTGACATGTTTACGTACGCTCAGCTGTTCGATGTCACAACAAAAAAATATCTTATGAAAATATTTACGTGAACTATAAAAATTTTCACGGATTTTCACAAATCATACACGTACACATTGGAAAAAACTTGCCTATTCACTTTTTACTAGATAAAATGCAGTTTTATTAGTGTATACTCAGTTAAATAGAGCTTCGTGCTGATAACGAATGATGTATTTGACTTTATTTAATGAAGTGACATTAAGACATCATGTAGAATATTTTTATTTTTTATTTTTATTTATTGGAGCATTGGCATCGAGGCCATCAGCTCAAACAGAATACAATTAACAAGCGTAAATAATTAGTGCCTTAAACTAAACAAGAACAACTAAAAATTACAGAATCATCATATACGAAATATTAGTGGTTAACAAATAAACATTTATACCCAAACAACAATAAATTAAGTTATTTTACAGATCACCTATAGTATGAGAAACAAAATAATAAATTACAGGATATAATTGTGGATACTTTAAAAGATCCTGTACAGAGGTCGGAATAACTTCTAGACCAGTATCCAAGCACATCGCGACAAACAATAACCTTTGTAACTTAAATTTAGTACAGTGAAAAAATATATGGTCAAGATCACATACATTATAATTACAATATTTACATGCAGCAGATTCACTAAGTTTTAATCTAAAAAGATGTGCAGGAAAACGAGCATGACCAATGCGCAATCTACACAATGTTGAAATAAAAGATCTTCCTAAATATTTTTTGTGATTTTCAAACCACGTATGAGTACTGGGGGCTGAAACAATTTCTGCCAACCATTTGCCTTTTACTTCGACAGATTTAGCCCAGGAATTAGACCAGCGTCTAGTCATTAGCTGTTTTACAAAGGGCGCTAGATCAGAGTGAGGGACTTTTAGATCGCAAACTTGGACATCCCTTGCACTCTTGGCAAGCGTGTCAACAAGTTCATTTCTCATGTAGAATACAATATGTGGTAAAAGAAATATAAATTCAAAATTTTGATTAGCCAGTAATACAACAACTTGAACTAAAACCTTTTTGTGTGTGTAAAGTTTGATAAATCTAATGATTAAATCCTCTTCACTTAAAATTATTAAAACTATAAATGTGAGTAACATGTTCTGTCAATGTCATCATTGCTATTGCATGTATACGTTTTTTTTTCTTTTTTTAACTCGTTTTCCAAAATTCAAAGAGGTAAATTCTCATAGTGGACGTATCTGTATCGGAATGTGTCTAACACTCGGTCGATAAAGCGGATACTGATAACTTATTCTGAGCAACTGTACTTTCATTCCGCGACTGTACCTGTGAAATTTCATTGAATTAACTGGCACTAATATTCAAATCATTCGTTGACGATCATAATGTAAATTCGTGCAAATTGGCTAAATTTAATTTATAATATAAATTGCTATGAAATAAAATAAAATAAATCACACTTTAACTCAAAATGGGTAGGCAGAGAAAATAATATAAGATATTAAACTACGTATTAACATTACTGTGTGAATTAATATTTTCTTAATACCGACAACGGTAATACAAGTTTTATTACTACACGTGTATTCCGTGTTCCGCGATATTCCTCTAGCTAGGAAACAACAATTGAATGATTCTTGGAAACTTTCTTCATTTCGTTGACATGACCGTGAATAAATTTTATTTCTTTAATAAAGAACCTACTTGTGGCTCGAGTTATATATTAAGTTTCGTCCTTCAAACGGAACAGATGTCGTTACATTGTTTGAATTAATTCGAAATGTTATTGCATGATTGTTTATTTACTAACGTCACTTCAATAGGGTACTTGCTTTACTTTTCGAACATGCGTCACGTATTTAGCAAATGTAATTTTTATCTACAACAAGTGAGACCTATAAATTTTCTAAAAACGCATCTGCTTTTTTTCAAATATCTATGTCACTGATATGTCAAAATCCATCAAGCTGTTTGGACTATAGCCCGTGAAATAGAATTTTCTTATCCACATACAAACATTACATACACTCGAAAAACATAACCCTCCTTCTGAGGTAGCCGGGCAATAAAAGCTGGCAATCGGTGTTGTAACTACCTACCCTGCAGGTTCTGTCGCAGCTTCTCTTGTATAGTGGAGAAAAACGATTGGCTAGTGAGATAAATAATTATATATACCTTATTTAGGCCGCTTCCACCACCATTTTATACAAAATAACAAATAATTGCAAAATAAAATAAAATAATAGCTCATTCCCGGCACTTAACTTTTTAAAGTTAGGTACTTCATACTGCCAAGTAAATGGTTCAATACGTTTTAAAATAATAATTGAATGGTATTTTATCTGGTTTTATTAATTTAGCAATGTAAAACACGGATGTGAAATTTATTAAAGCAAATCAAATCAAATGACAAGTTTATTCTACGAAGTTCTATTGTGTGTGTGGCTGTTAGGCCCGATTATATTTGTCTTTAAAACAATTTTACTTTGTGCACTAGAGCATAAAAGTGGCATTTTGTGCAGCATACATCCAGCACAAAGGCGAACTTTGCGAGCATGAGAAGTGAAAAAAGTATTTTTCACCTCACTAGCTCGGAAAGGCCTTTTTACAAGCTTTTTATTAACTTGCAATGTATGTCAGTATGTTAGTAATTTGTTCGGGTGGAATCTTGCAACTCAATTTTGAAGCAGATATCTTCAACCGATTGAGCTGTAATTTTGGGTAAAGGTATAGTTTGGGTGACAATTCAATATTATGGTACCATCGAGCTGATCTTGCAGCCTCCATCTGCTTATTTCAAGCTAATAATCCCCTCACCTTGTCGGCAGCCGTGACATCAGCCCACGAGATCACCCAGTTGAAGGTGCCCCTGTACGCCGACCCGCGGCGCGCGGCGGAACTCAGCTGCCATTTCCAGATGGACGACCAGAAGCTCCACTCTGTGAAGTGGTACCGGGACTTGCACGAGATCTTCCGGTATAATCCGTCGCAAAAGGTAAACAATACTGTATGCCACAGAGTAAATCCTATCCTGTACTATTCAACGAGCAATATGTGTATACACTGCCTAAAAGTGTCTAGGGATCAAGTTCCTACGTTTAAGAGTATTTTGCTGCAATTGAGGTTTGTTACAAATAGTAAAATAATCTCTCTCTATTTTATCCTGGAGCTTCAAACTTGAATTACTTCGGTATAGCCATTATCGCCACGGTTGGATGGGCTGGTATTACAGCGATTGTACAATGATAAACAAGCTAAAAATTTACTTGATCCGTAGACACTTTTGGGCACCTATGTATATTTGTAATCACGTTCTCGTAAACGGCTCTAATGATTTCAATGGGTTTTGGAATACGGGGGTTTACGGGGGCGAAAAATTCGATCTAGCTGTGTCTCATGTCTCGAAAAAAAAACGAAAACCAAACTGAAGCCAAAATGTTACAAGGATATTTTCAAGCGGAATGCGTTTAATATGTGTATTGCCATTCACAATCGTCTGCCCGAGGAATTAAGAACGTTAGATGGTAACATATATATATATTATTATGGGACACAATCTTACACAAATCAACCTAGGCCCACGGTAAGCTCAGTAAGGCTTGTGTTGTGGGTACTAGGCGATGATATATATAATATAGATAAATATATATAGATACTTAATATACATGTATAACATCCATAACTCAGGAACAAATATTCGTGATAAACACACAAATAAATGCCCTGACCGGGATTCGAACCCAGGACCTCCAGCTTCGTAGGCAGAGTCACTACCCACTGGGCTACGGAGGCCGTTAAATGCAATTTAAATGCAATTTAAATAGCTGGCTGTTAGATAAATGTTTTTATAGTGTTTGATGTTTTCTGGAGCAATATAAGATTGTTTAGTACTTACCTTAGACCTAGAACCTAGGTTATTGACTAGGTTAGGTATTCGGTATCTATATACCGAATTAATTGTGATTATATTATTATTATTTTCCATTCCATTTTATATTAACCTAAAGTGTAATGTAAATAATTCTGTGAATTGAATATTAGATTTTAATGAATATTTGCACGCCTACGCCGGCTGAATACATGAAACCATACGTATGTAATATTGTGACATCTTATTGTACTATGTTCTTTGCAAATAAATATATTTGATTGATTGATTTGAAATAAAAGTACAATCCTACTAATATTATAAATGTGAAAGTTTGGATGTTTGGATGTTTGGATGTCTGGATGTTTGTTACTCGATCATGCAAAAACGGCTGAACGGATATTGCTGAAACTAGGTAAAGAGATAGTTTATAACCCGAATTAACACATAGGCTAAATTTTATCTCGATTTGTTTCGCTACTTTTCGCCGAATATAAATTTTGGGTATTAATTTCATATTAATTTGATGATTTTGAAGTTTATTTAGATATTTACGCCATTTTAGGTGTTAAGTTACTATCAATAAGCAGTATAATGGCTTGAAACGAAATAATTACAAATTTAATGCACATTGACGTATATTTTGGCATATCGAAGTTTTTGTATCTCAAAGACAAAGTGGCGTATCCATTGAAATATTTATGCTATTTGAGAACACACGACCAATATGTTAAGAAATATAATCGCGTGCAGAATATAATCGATTTGTGATATTTTGACACAAAAAGGCGCAGTTCTTATGGAATGTTTCTAAATGAAATGTCAGCTGCCAGCACTCAAGTCTTTTTACAGACCGGCAATGAGGTTCGCGTATATATTTTTCTGTCGCTCAAATAAGAGCGGTAGAGATGGAGATATACAAGTATCGAGGATGTATTCACAAAGCTTCCCGACAATAATTTATCGACGCATGGCTAGCACGTGATGGTGCGTGACTTATGAAGTCGTCACTTTTTAACTGCTCTAATTGGAAAGAGACGGGTAGCCTATTTCGCTCGCTGTTATGTTCTCAGTGCTAACCGTGCAAACGAACTACCTATTTATGTCGAAGTTCAAAGTTTGTATATCTCCCTCTCTATCACTCGAATACGCAAGTGCAATAAAGACGGAGGTACCTACACGAACGAACGATATTGTATTGGAGTTACATACTATGAGTGTAACCTCCATCCTCCATCGACCGGGCTGAAGAAACGTCGGAGCAGCGCCAGCACCGACTTCAACAGCACGCCCACTATCTGGCCTCTCAACGAACTGCTGAGTCACCGAGCCAGTCTCAGGCGCGGCGTGAAGAACAAGCACAGCGGCAGGCAAATGTGAGGGCTGAAGAAACTTCGGAGCAGCACCAACACCGACTTCAACAGCATGCCCACTATCTGGCCTCCCAGCGAGCTTCTGAGACTGCGGAGCAAGCGGAAGCTAGAAGACGAATTAGGTCCCAACTTCCTTCCTGTAGCCAATGAACAGCCACAGTTTTTGCAGGTTTACTTTTTAGGTGACGGCGAAGCGCAACTTGATCAACGGTCTTCCATCGTACAAGGCGTTCAGAGACCAGTACTACAAACAATTCAAAGAGTTCTGGAGGACAGTAACGTGCTAATACATGAATTTAGAAGCGCTTTGAAGAACATGACTGACGAAACGTTTATGGTAGTGATCCACCCTGACTACGTGCCCCTTGGGCAGGACGAGCCGCGCTACAACGCGCCCACCACCAGCGAGTAGGTGGCCGTGGTCGCCGGCTCGGAGCCTACCGCCGGCAGTGACATCATGCTGCGCGCGCGCGAAGGCCGGCTCTGCCGCATCGCCGACTCTCACAGGTTCCTAGATGCACTCCAGTATCCAGTCATATTCCGGAAAGTCCAGGAAGGGTATCATTTTGAAATACCTCAGGTGAATCCACAGACTACGCAACCAGTACCAAACAAAAACGTTTCCTGTATGGATTTCTATGCATACAACCTTATGGTGCGTATAGCAACGGGTTCAATCTGTTGTTACGCTGCAAGCAACTTCTGCACCAGTTTTTAGTCCATATGTATGTTAAGCTTGAAAGCGAACGCCTTAGGTACATATCACTAAACCAACGCAAGTTGCGAGCAGAAAATTACATTCACTTACAAGATGCTGTAAGGAATGACGCGCAAGTTAACGCCAACGATGTGGGGCAGATAGTGATACTGCCCTCCTCCGTCGTGAATAGCCCGAGATACCTCCACGAGTACACGCAAGCTGCGTTCGCGTATGTTCGGAGCTACGGCCGTCCGGATCTGTTCATCACGCTTACATGCAACACGGCATGGCCGGATATTACCAATCAATGAACTAATGCCTGAATAAATAGCCACTGAGAGACACGACCTCATTGCATGGGTTTTTTTTAAATTAAAATACAGAAGTTGGTCGCCCTGTTAAGTAAAGGTCAAATATTTGGAGAATCGCAGTGCTGAAAATGAAGTATATTACTATTGCGAAAGGCGACATATTCTAAGTGGACTGTATCAACATCGAGTCCTTGCGCGGTCGCCGTGATATTGCAGAATGAATGTTAAAGTTTGGGTAGATTGCGTATTGGCTTACCTGGACGTCTTGAAGGCCAGGCTCAGCATCCGATGAAGGCACTATAGAGTGGCAAAAGCGAAGGTTGCCCCTTGTACTTACACCTTTTATTGTGGCTAAAGGAGAAATTGCGTCCCTGTCAAATCGATGACGTAATTAGTGCGGAAATTCCTGATGTCAATGTTGACAAAAAACTACACGACACTGTCGTCAAAAACATGATCCACGGTCCATGCGGTGCACTAAATATGTCACCTCCGTGCATGAAGGATGGGAAGTGTACAAAGAAGTACCCCCGAGCGTTACTAAAGGACACGCAGACGAGTGAAAATGGGTATCCACTGTACCGGTGAAGAGCACCTGACGATGGAGGACGCACTGGTACTACTAGAATTCGCGGTGCAGAAAGCCTCATGTTGGATAACCGGTGGATTGTGCCATATTCTCCGCTTCTGATCAAAATATTCGATGGCCATATTAATGTAAAATTTTGTAGTTCAAGGCAGGCTATCAAATACATATGAAAATATGTCAACAAGGGCAACGATCAGGCGGTCTTCAACGTTAGGCAAGCTGGTGATGACCCCAGCGATGAGGTGCAAACGTTTAGGGCGGGCCGATACGTCAGCAGCAATGAAGCGGCGTGGCGAATCTTTGGCTGGCGAAACACTGTATGTCCACGTGTGCCACATCAATCGATAGGCCTTTTAAAATAAGTATAAGGTTTCTTAGCAATTTTTTTGATTAAGTGAATATAGTCGGAGAAAATCGCCCCGAAAGTCATAAAAATTGTGTCCCCCCCCTCTAATTTCCAAACGGTGAATAAAAAAAATTAAAAGTAATTATAGACATAGCGCTTATTAAAGTCTTTTACCGACAAGTATTTTGAACAAGATCGGTTAAAAGGTTTTCGAGATATTGCTGAAAAACTGCCTTCCCTGCGGAAAAGGACGTAAGTGTCGTAAGATTTCTGTGACGATACGACCTTTTTAATTGGCACGGAACCCTTCGTTGTGCGTGGTTCGACAGGCACTTGGCCGATTTTTTTTATTTTATCATCGCTGCCTTTAATGTTAGTGGATTATAGAAGAATACAGTAAATATGATTTAACAAAAACGACGAAACCGTATCCCAAATACATAATTAAAGATTGCTTCTTGCATTTTTATTCGTAGGTTTTATATTCGTGTGTAAGCCTATACAAAAACAGGTTACCCCTCCTTTTTTTCTAACCTTAATACCATAATAACCCGTCAACTGGATCACCGCCAATTTGCAAGATAAATAAGTATCACACATGGTCAGTTAATACCTAGAGTTGTCGATTGTACGTATTCAACGCGAACGAAGTCGCGGGTAAAAGCTAGTAAATGAAAATAAATTTACACTTTTTCTTAACTTAAATTAATAATGAATGTAATGGGGTGCGCGTGATAAGAAAATTATGCAAAGAATATAAGCCGAGTACTAATGAATAACTAAAACATCACTTTATTCTATTTATTGTGGAAAAAGGGATGGCGAGTAAAATAAATTGAATAGAAACATAATATTTGATTAATATGTACTTATTTAAACGTTACTTACATTCAATTTCTGCAGTACTGAACCATATTACACCTTTTACTTCCTTCAGTAGGATTTACACGAACAAATAACGAAACACTAGCACCATCAGACAGTCATCATGGAGGTGTGGGTAGATTTAGTCGATATTAGTAGACGGTTGAGTCTTCTGTCGTTACCGAGCAAATAATGCCCGTCTTTTTTTTTTTTTTTCTCACAAACCCTGTAGGGGGCTCGGTGAAGCCGTGCGCGGCATGAGCCGCATGTGGCGGGATCGGGCGCCGTCCGCGACTACGGACGGGTGGCTGGTGTGGGCGTAACGCCCGGCTGGTCCGGTGGGGTCATCTGCTTCGTCCGTCGGTGCGGTCAAGCCCTGCTGGGTGGAACTCCCGAGGGAGAGGCCCAGCAAGCGACCTGCGGAGCGACGGCACTACAGGAACGTCCGTGTGTCATTAATTTTGGTACAAATCGGCCAGTCCTCTCAGGGTTATGGGGACCGGGATTGTACCTTGCTGCAGGGCGCCGAGCACGTCCTGCAGGATCTTGATGCATTGCGCAATCGTCCTACTGCCTTCTTGGCTTGTCGGTAGGGGAGGGGGCGCAATGTGGCGGGGGGGGCCTAGTCGGCGCTGCGATGTTGGGGGCGGGAGCGGCCTGGGCACTCTGTTGCGGCCTGCTCTGCGCGGTAGTCTGGGTGGTCTGGGTGGGGGCCTGGGCAGCGATGGCCTGGGCGGCGGCTGCGGCTGTTTGAGTGACGGCGGCAGCGGTCTGGGTGTCAGTGAGTGCAGCGGCGGCGGGGGCGGACTGTCCCCTGCCCCGTCTGCCTCTTCCTCGGCGGCGGAGGCGAGGTGCTGCCTCGTTCGCTCTCGCCATGAGCGAGATAGGAGCGTTTTCGGAGTTTTGAGGAAATCATGAACTTCACATAATATAATAATCATACTTCAGTGACCACAAATCATTAATAGGAAATCCCAATAATAATCACTAATACCTTACTGCGTGCGGCCAATCACCCGCTGTCAGTGAAGCTTAATCACCCGCAGACAGTGATGCCGGACACCAGCTAAGGAAATGTAATCATCGGTTCCTCTCTTCACCTCAATATAATCAAAATATTACCTTAATAAAATGTAAATGTAATCGGGTTTTGCGGAAATCATTAATTTCACATGTAATCATCATACTTCAGTGAACACAAATCATTATAATAGGAAATCCCAATAATAATCACTTAATACCTTACTGTGTGCGGCCAATCACCCGCCGTCAGTGAAGTTTAATCACCCGCAGACAGTGATGCCGGACACCAGCTAAGGAAATGTAATCATTGGTTCCTCTCTTCACTTCAATATAATCATATAATCAGTATATCAAATAATTTCATCCAACCTCATAATTATTTAAGTAATACAATAACTACATGTGTTTAATCTTATCACAAGTCTCAATCTACATTCTAGCTATTTAAAAAAACATACCTCTGCTATTCTACTTCTTTAACAAAATCACCCGGTTCTTAGGTAGCCAATATCTCTTATCTAACTCATCTAACATCAATTATTTCATCGCTAATATTGTCTTATATCTCATCCAGTCGGGCTTGTACAGTGCAGTGCAGTGTTGTGGATGTGCTACGTCATCGTGCCGCTGCTTCGTCGCCTTTGCATCTCGAATAGCTTTCACCAGGCTATCCAAAATCCGAGTCGGTCCCAGTCCCATGACATGTAAACAAAAAGAGAAATATACATGAGGGGCGTGTTTTTTTTTTTGTACGTACGATCCAACTTTTGATGATAGGAAAATTATGTAAAGAATATAAGCCGAGTACTAATAAATAACTGAAACATCATTTTATTCTATTTTTTGAGAAAAAAGGGACATTCCTTGGGATCGCGAGTAAAATAAATCAAATAGAAACATAATATTGAATATAATATGTACTTATTTAAACGTTACTTACATTCAATTTCTGCAGTACTGAACCAAATTACACCTTTTACTTCCTTCAGTAGAATTTACACGAACAAATAACGAAATACTGGCACCATCAGACAGTCATCATAGAGGTGAGGGTAGATTTAGTCGATATTAGTAGACGGTTGAGTCTTCTGTCGTTACCGAGCAAATAATACCCGTCTTCTTCTTCTCTTTTTTTTTTTGGCCTTCTGGCCAACTGAGTCAGCTCAATTTTGCCAATAATACCCGTCGAATGGCGGACACCCGTTTTTATGCAAACCCCCACCTCCATTCGAACTGCATTAAACGTACTTCCGGTGATCTTTATTTATTTTTATTAACATAATAGTTGTTTCTAATTATTAATCAAATACCCAAATAATCTATTTAAAATATAACACATATTTATATTACAATCAGACACGTGCGTGCGTGTGTATGTGTTTGAGTGTGTGAGCTTAAATATGCAAATGGGTAGGTATATTTATATATTTATTTTATTTATAACTAGTATTACACTGTTAGATAGAGGAGTGCTTCTGTTTCATCATAATTTAATTCTTTTATCCCTTCCATCACAACTTTTTTACAATAAAATATATGAGCGAGCGAGATGATATTCAGTTGTGCCCTCCCTCTCTTGCAGGGTCAGTTGTCCACTAGGCCAGTTGTCAAATAAATTTTACTCTTCATCATAACGTTATTCCAGTTGTCTCTTCGGCTCCGCTTGTTATCTAATACAATGTTTTGAAATGGGAAATGATTTCCTTCCAACCCAAAGGGGTTTTTATAATCTATATATTATTATACCTTACCTACTTATTTACTTCGCTTATACCCCGCAAAACAACACAAAAGCTACTTTTACGGCTGATTTTGGTAGACTGATGTCTATCATTGTTACGAATAAATGCCTATTCCATTCCAGGAAAAAACGTTACATGTAACATAAAATCAATTTGCTAAATTAATTAGGTACTTATATTGTTTCGTTCAGTTTGGCATTTAATTAATAATTAGACACCGGTCGTTAGTAAAATATGTTAATTAAATTTCATTCCAGCCATACATTGACCTATTTTATTGTGAACGAGTATATTGGGTTCGAATCCCGGTAAGGGCATTTATTTGTGTGGTGAGCACAAATATTTGTTCCTGAGTCATGGATGTTTACTATGTAGGTATTTAACGAAACCACTTAAATTATGACGGTACTTTACGCAGCCACATCAGTTAAGGCGTTTAGTAGTTCCCGCAGAATAAACAAACTCGCATACATACAACCAGGAACCCTAAAAACATTACACTTCTATTTTTGGGCCGTCGTTTAAAATTAGAATGAGGACCGCGTTTCCAGTAGTTAGATATTCTTAATGACAGAATGAGACTTCTCTAGGATATCTTTTTTCTATCTTCATTATTAAGTATGTGGAATTTCGCGTCGGGCCACAGCTCAGTAGTCTTTTGAATTTTAGACTATTTGCGCACTAGGTGGGGCGGAATCGGTAAGCGGTATTTTGTACTTTACCGAAAGCTTACTGATGTCACCCAGATTTCCTGACTCGGCGGAATACTGTCAGTATTACATTTGCGCTGTAGTTATGATATGTATTTTTTTATACAACTATGGTGGCAAACAAGCTTACAGCCTGCCTAATGTTAAGCTGATACCGTAGCCTATGGACACTTGTGACTCCAGAAGAGCTCCGCGGTGCCCTACCTCTCTGTGTGCATGTATGCTGTATCGCCCCGCTTCCTCGCATCCCGCATCAGGATGCACTAAAGGCGCGCAATATTAGAATCCACACTGACTTGACTCAAAGTTGACACGGACTGCAGCTGCCTGCTTACTGATATCGCATCGACTACACACTTTTGTAAGACAGACATGAAAGTGGAGATATCCCCATGAAACAAAGGGGACTTCATATTTGGAATCTGGAATACGGCCACAGCACAATAGATGTTTTAGTATGAAGCATACCGATTCCGCCCTACCAAATGCTGGAGTGGCCTTAATCTAATACATTTTATGAACGTGTGCACACCGATGCATTCAGCAAAAAATTCACTTGAATCACTGATATTTGTGCTGACTTAGAGGAAGCAATCCAATTTATTTTCCTATCCGTGAAAACTGGGGTCGATGAACGCTTTTTTTTTGGTTTCTGTTCTTTCATTACCATTACGAGCTCCTATTTGGCGCAGGTATTCTCCATATAGCCTATTACGTTTTGTTGACTTCACATATTTCTTCATACAGTTTTCCTTCTGATTGTGACTTTATAGTTGAAGTCAGTATCTAATACACATACACATACTGATCGTTTTCTTTGAGGTAATATAGCAATCATAATAAAGTGGTAGGATTTTAACATCCGTGGATGTTCTCATCTGAACTTTAAAGCAATTTTTTTTGGGAATCGTTTGTCTTTTTCAGTTCATACAGTGACCTAGATGCCCTATTAGCTCTCCTTTACCTCAGAGCTCTAACGATAAGCAACTCCCCTAAGGTGTTAGAAGAGGGAACTGGTTGAAAAAATTGTCGACAGAGCCAGATTGTTCTGATAGCTCAAATGGCTAGAGCGATAGGCTGCGTATGCCTGAATGGTACTGGTTCTCTCGGAGCGATAAATAATGTTTAAATATTTTTTGCCTTTAATTTGAAATGTATATTTAGTTACAAGACGTTACTGATACATACAAACATTTATTTACCCTACAGTGGGTCAAATTTTCTGTAAGGCTATATTATCCCATTCTTTCCACAGACTCAGATCCGGCTATTCAACGTGACCGGCATCATGGTGCAAGGGGGCACTTGTGAGGAGGACTCCTGCGTAGTGCGAGTAATGCCTCTCCCTCTGTCCACGAGGGCAGCCTACACGTGTGAGGTCTCCACCGAGGGACCCAAGTTCCAGATTGCGAGGCAGACTAAACATATGACTGTTGTCGGTGAGTTTTTTTGAACTACGATAGTGGCAAACACGCATATGGCATTTTTGGGATTAGACTGGTTTTCTCACGATGTTTTCCTTCACCGAACAACCACTCAAACCATATCAAATGATAGTCCGTAAGTAGGTAGGTTTTTTTTTTAAACAAACCCAGTGGTACGCGCCGGGTTTCGAACCTGCGACCTCCAGATTGAAAGTCGCGCGCCTCGCCGTTGCTTGGCCTACAGTGGCTTGCAATACAAATAAAATCTGCTACTGGTTTACTATAATTTGTACCTAAAAATACATGGTATCCGCATCGATTTGGATTCTACGATAATGTAACGTTAGGTACCTAATTCGCTTTTGAAACATCTAGATGGTTACGTGACGCACACAGATATTTCCCGAACCGGAACGTTAGTCATAGGAAATGGCAGTCAAAAATTCCGTCGAGTTTTAACGAGTATTTGCTATTAAATGTCTGTTTATTAAACTTCGGCTTTGTACTTCAACAGAAAGCTATTACAAAACAAACTTGGCGCAAGGTAATCGTCCCAGTGGTTGACACTGGCTCAATCCTCGTCATTTTCAATTCATGTTAACAATTGACGTAAAAGTAGAGGTACTAACACTGGGACTTTTGTCTGTCTAGGTTATTCCAAACCGTTATACCTATTCCGTGAAGGAATATAACAAAAGCAAATTGTAAAATTTATTCATTATAATAATAATCATTAAGTTGTGTTATATTTGTGTTGTTTATGTTTGTTTTTTATACTATTGATAATTAACAAAATTACTTAGTTATTTATTATGACATTTGACATTGCTTAGGATTTCCTAATTATGTATACAAGTTTACTGACATTTTTATTTTAGTTAGTTAATAGTGAAGTGGCAGCCTCAGGGGCCTTTGCCCACTTATATTTTCTTTTTGAATTTTCATTATTGTTTTATATTGTCAAATTATTATAGGTACCTATTAACGATCTATTAGTGAACTACATTAATCTATCTATCTATCTATTGTTGTAGCTAAATTGACAAACTAAAAAACACAGTCTTCCAGTTTTATTCGTAATCAAAACGGGGCGAGACGCGTACCTAATACTGTCAGGTTATTTTTGTATGTATCATCTTCGTATTGCTTCGTAAGTAGAAAATTCATTTCACAGAGATGGCTTATCTAAATGAAAGTGAGAAAATGCAAATATAAAACCAACCTTTGGGCCCTCGTGCAGGCGTCTACGAAGTAATTATAATTTTCATTATCATTCTGTTTTCTTCAAACCATTCGGAGTATTTACGAAATACGCTTTTATGTAACATTTGTTTCCAATTTTAAAGTTAATTATTTCAGATTCTGAACCGGCAGACAAAAAATAAAGCTTTCTTCAATTTCCGTAGGAACAGATTCGTTAAAATAATATAATCAGAATCAGCAACTTAAGAGCTGCCTGAACGTTTATTGTATGTCGAATAGCAACAATCCTTCATGGTAATTTAATTTCAATCAAAACATGAATAACACAATTAGTCTTTGTTCTTTAAATTAAATATGTGATAAAAGATCGAAATACTCGCTCGCCGAGGGCTGCGGCTAACACATTGTCAGTCCTTTGATTCCAGCGTAACGGGACGCCGCCCTGAGTGCTTCTGCGCCTAAATATTCAATTACGTTTCCATCCTTTGTTTCAACTCGAGAACTTAACGACGCTCAGAAGAAAATTCTCTTAAAATTTTTAAATGACTCGATTCTCTTTAGATACTTCTTACCACTCTACTCCCCTTCAATTTTCATGGCTAACTTAGTAATAAACTTATTTAAGCTAGGCTTAACTTTGTGATTTATTCAAATTAATTTTACCTGCAGCTATGCCGGACGAAGATCCAGTCATAATTGGAGCTCCGAATTTGGTGAAGCCGGGAGACCAAATACTGCTCAACTGTACAACCGACTACTCGCTTCCTCCGTCAGACATTAATTGGTACATCGACGACGAATTACAAAAGGTTGGTGGACAATATCAAGTCTATACAGTACACAATGCCGCGGACACGCCCAGGGGAGGACGGTTCGACTCTGTTCACTGATTATTTTAGTAATGAAATTCAGAATAGCAATTTGCGGGTAGTACTTAAACCTATACAGACGGACCCTACCCATTCATAATTGTAATTGAGGCCGTCAATGGCTTTTGCGCTTTGATAGTCTAGACAGATACATATGTACCTACTCAATAACTTGCAACCCAAAGTTAGGTCGTCTAGTCTAGTTTTCTTGTTTGTGTTAGGTTGTTCGAGCACATATGTATACTTTCAGAGCTCATTAGTTAATGCAGCGCATAACTGAAGTATTACGATACGTCCAAACGTGTGCACATGTAGCTTTGGTCGAAATAGCTCTTAAATATTCGCCCCCATATGTGATAAATATACCTACAGAGCATTCAAATAAATTAATCAGGACCAAAAGCACTCGGTTTCCTATAAAGCATTTCCACACACTTTACAGTAAGTACCTGGGCGTTTAATACCTATTTTAAGACGTAAGGTTAAGCTTAACTTTATATATGTCCATCCGTTAAATAGGTGGTACATATTGAAATGAAAATATGTGTTTTCAATTGTAGTATTTAAATAAACATGTACATTGAGTAGTAATTACATATAGAACGTTATCTTAAGTCCAATACTACACTATTAGTTAGCTTATTGTGAGTGAGATGTACCTACTCGTAACTTGTACGATGAACACTGGTGACTGAGCTTTAGGAAATCTGTATGTCAGCAACGGAGATCATGGCGCCATCACGGTAATGATGTAATTTGAAACGGAATTGGGTAAATAAACCGGCCAAGTGCGAGTCGGACTCGCGCACGATGGGTTCCGTACCATCAATAAAAATATTGATTTTATTCTGGTTTTACTCTTTGAGTACGAAACCCTAAAAAGGATGAAAATTTAAAGTTATTGATAAACATTACCTACGAGTATGTCCACGTATGTACGCCGGGTACCTATACCGTGGAATTAATGCGGTGAAGTGCATGTGCTCTTCAGTGAGACCGGGGCTCTGATTCAACCTCGTACTGCGCTCGTTAGGATTAATCTAGCGGGTATCGGTGGGATGGCAATTTCGTATTGAAGGGTAAGATCACTGGGCACTGTTCACGTTAGAATCCGATCATTTACATGTCGTACAGTACCTGCGAACGATTCCACAGCTGTACTGATCTGTTATTGATTAAAAGGACTTGGTTTTAGGAATCGGTTCGACGACACGATTGGGGGATCTTGAAATGTTTGAGATTACTCCGCCAAGCACATTTAGGTTAATTATTTTTCACGTGAATTTGGGATTTAGAGAATTATGGTATCTTGGAAAACATTATGGATGAAGTAAAATGAGACTTTTATTTAAGTACCGAAAGGTTAAACAAATTCTTAATGTTTCGTTTCTATAAAGCTAATGAGTTATTACTTAATGCGCCGTAGCTCGTAGGTTCAGCGAAGTCAAACGAACAAAGTTTTTGAAAGAATATAATGCGTCTGTTTGTTATAATATGGTTTAAAAAAATACGAATAGTAATCTTGTGGCTTTTTTGCAGGGAAATCAGTGGTTAGAAACATGATTAAGCAATTTTCGCTTGATAGAAAAAAATCAGGAACATAGGTCTAAAATACACTTATAACATTCGTAACAAATTATGCACGAAAGCTAAACATATAAAAATTTGTTCTAAAAATCGGCAATATCATGTTTGAGGGAACTCAGTGATTTCTTATTTATTTATTTAAAAGTACAAAAAATTAAAATTAAAAAACATGATAATGATCCGCGGTTCCGAACACGCACTTCCATCTCGCTCACGCTTATGCTCAGTGAGAGGGACAGAAGACCATGAACCTACGGCGCCTTAATTAACGATGTCATCGAAAATTTGATAAGAATTTTCTTCTATGGTAATTTAGATTTTAGCCCCAGTTAAAATGACTGTTAATGGATGTATTCAATTCATATTTTCCGATTAATAGTTATGATTATTTCACATACTTAAATTTTTTAACTTATTAACTTTCGGAAAATTTTTTTTGTTCGTTAATCACTGGCTATGTATCTCCTATTTATATGTTAGTAGGTAAACCACACAACACCCAGAAATTACGACATGATTTTGCTCATCAAATCACAATAAGTAATACCTACACGCTTCAGTTATTTGAGATTGTTGCTGAAATTAAATTTGTGATTTGATGCGAAATATTCTCATATTCAGATTTCAATTCAATTACATATATGTATTGTTGACAAAAAAGTTAAATTATATGGCTCGGTCTTGAGCTGAAAGAATAATTCCTATCAGTTTAGCACAGACTTTTTAAAGAAACAACCACCAGAAAGGAAGAACCAGAGTATCTATGTTTCTTTCTGTCTGGTGGTTTCTAGCGCTCTAGTGTAGTATCTACTTGTCACCGACAATGTTAACTTAATCTTTTTTACGAAGCTGGAGGTCCCGGGTTCGAATCCCGGTCAGGGCATTTATTTGTGTGTTTATCACGAATATTTGTTCCTGAGTTATGGATGTTATATACTCGTATGTATATAAGTATCTATATGTATTTATCTATTAAATATATCGTCGCCTAGTACCCACAACGCAAGCCTTATTGAGCTTACCGTGGGCCTAGGTTGATTTGTGTAAGATTGTCCCGTAATATTTATTTATTATTTTAATCTTAAGTATAAGTCAATTAATAAGTATAAGTCAATTAAAAAGGCCCACCGTATTACATGATTAAATAATTTAAAAGTTTTACTTGTAGTTAAGTTACAGTGGGCAGAATGTTAAGAAAAGGTCGTATCTTATGATTACGTTGATTTAGAAGTTTGATTTCGTCACACTACAGCTTCAAATACAAATGACTTTATTTACCAAAGCTGCGATTTCTCGTACAAGCATGAGTTTTACCAATTAGTGGGACAATTTATGAAAAAAATCAAGTCAAGTTGTGTGTGTGAGTTGTGTGTTCAAGGAATTGCGTATTTGAATTTTTGATATTAATTTTTACTTCTTTGATACTTCTACGCGTTCCTGAGGCTTTTAAGGACAGTGCAAAACCCTAAAAATTACATATTTTAGGACAAAAATCACGGTCGACGTCTTGGAATCTAAAACGGACTTTGTTTTTTGAATTTCCACCCTGAAAATTACATTGCAGAAAACAACATCGATAGACCCAATAAAATGATCATATGAATTGTTACAGCCTGAAGCGTGGCAACGGACGGAGAAGAGCGAGCCTCTGCCGGGCGGGCTGTGCGCGTCGTGGCGCGTGCTGCGCGTACGCGTGCAAGCCACGCCCAGTGGGTCGCTGCGCCTGCGCTGCGAAGCGGTCGTACGGGTCGACCCGCCCGTACTACGTGACTCCGTCGTCTCCGTCACCGTCCACACTAGGACGCAGCTCTCTAAATATGTTTCTAACGGAGGTGGGTACCTATAACTAACTTCAAGGGCTCAGCGACGCAAAGCGCGGCGTGGCGCGTGCAGGCCATGCCCTGCGGGTCGCTGCTCCTGCGCTGGGAAGCGGTTGTGCGAGTCAACCCGCCCGTGCTGCGTGATTTCGTCGTCATCGTCACCGTCCACACTAGGACGCAGCTCTCTAAATATGTTTCTAACGGAGGTGGGTACCTATAACTAACTTCAAGCGCTCAGCGACGCAAAGCGCGGCGTGGCGCGTGCAGGCCATGCCCTGCGGGTCGCTGCTCCTGCGCTGGGAAGCGGTTGTGCGAGTCAACCCGCCCGTGCTGCGTGATTTCGTCGTCATCGTCACCGTCCACACTAGGACGCAGCTCTCTAAATATGTTTCTAACGGAGGTGGGTACCTATAACTAACTTCAAGGGCTCAGCGAAGCAAAGTGCGGCGTGGCGCGTGCAAACCATGCCCTGCGGGTCGCTGCTCCTGCGCTGGGAAGCGGATGTGCGAGTCAACCCGCCCGTGCTGCGTGATTCCGTCGTCACCGTCACCGTCCACACTAGGACGCAGCTCTCTGAACATGTTTCTAACGGAGGTGGGTACCTATAACTAACTTCAAGGGCTCAGCGACGCAAAGTGCGGCGTGGCGCGTGCCAGCCATGCCCTGCGGGTCGCTGCTCCTGCGCTGGGAAGCGGTTGTGCGAGTCAACCCGCCCGTGCTGCGTGATTCCGTCGTCACCGTCACCGTCCACACTAGGACTCAGCTCTCTATATATGTTTCTAACGGAGGTGGGTACCTATAACTAATTTCAAGGGCTTCGTGTCCAGGGAGGTAGCTAGTCCACTGCGTCACACGATGTATGATGAAATTTGTATTTGTTGAACAGAGGGGTGATCACGTAACGTTTCGAACGTACGTTAGGACAACTCAACTGTCAATTTTCCATACAAAAGTAACATTTAGTATTTAGATCTACCTGACGCGCGTACAATGCGTTACGTGATCGACCTGCTGACTACCTCAAAGAGATGTAGATATAAAATGTTTTTGCCTTATCACAAGGGAATAAGGTGCAAAACATACCTTTGATGTTATTAAAGAGCTATTTCAAACTGGTTACAGTAGGCATCGTTAAGCTTTGAGATAAACCAGAAGATAATTTCTCATTTCCAGACGTAATTGAAAACGTCAAGCAGTTTTTCGGAAAGACAGGATTTCAAAGCCACAGTAAATTATGAAACATTATAAAAGTTATTTTACGAATAAAAAAAAACAGTTATAAAGCTTACTTTTATAGGTATATAAAAGTAAGCTTTATAAATATGAATTGAAGTTACGTCGGCAAGTTTGAATAACGTTTATCAGGAAATGTGGTAAATTAGTATGAGTCATAACCTAGGAGGGGCGGGGCGCTGTCAATGTCCGCGACCTTGTTTTGTAACTTTCAACTTGGGAATACAAAATTAATATTAATTTAGGTTCGCGGAACTGCGAGTGCTTAGATATTAATATACATTATTTCGTTCCAGGTGGAAATGTCCGCGTGAACACAAACACTGTATTTGCCGCCTGGGCTTTCATTGTAATATCAAGGTTTATGAGCTTATGAGGATCGATTTAATCATGTCTGGTGATATTAGAAATAAGTGTAGATACATCATTTCCCTCATCCGGCGTTCAAAATTTTGAATTTACTGTATATTAATTAAATGAATGTCCATAGAACAAAAAACATACCTCCCTCAGAATGAATCACTAATAAGTATAACAAATAATTTATGAAGGCCATATAGACCCTAATAACTGCTTATCAAAGGGAAACATATTTTTTGTACATTCTAAATGGTAACGATCAACGTTAACAAAAAAAGTTAAAATGTATAAAGCACTTACACGTTTAGTAGAACCCAAGGTGTGTAGAAACGACTTTAAGTATAATAATATAATTGTATAAGAAAACGCATTTGTTTCTCAAAGATGTCATGTTTTGTAGCTTCTCTGAGCGTTAATTAGTTTTACTATAATAGACATAATTAGGCATTAATCTAATGGCTGTGTTTTACTTAAGATAACGTCAATTCTTTGCACGACATCTTTAAACTATACTGTACAGTTACACAAAAATGTTGTTTTGTTTGATTAATCGTAACATATAAATGGGATACGTAAATATAAATATAAATACAATCGCTGGTGTGGTATTTTTTATCTCTCCATTACCCGTAGCACGTTTCGTTTATTAGCTATATTTATTTTGAATCCATTTACCCGATTAAATTAACGTAGTTATCGAAAATTTATTAACATTTCAATGAAATCAGCGGCAACAAGTATTTACGCTACCTATCGAACGGGCAGCAGCAAGGAATATTCCGAGTTTCGAACCAACGGAATTAGATTTCCGCCTGTAGGTAACTATTAAATCTTTACACCGAATTAAAACGGTATTGAAAAGTTCGAATAAAAAAGTTGCGGTGAAATTTCCTCCACTGAATACAGTCAATTAGAAGTGAAGGTAAAAGTATTTATTTCAAAGTAATTTAATATTCCGTTCGTATTCAACCTGTAGCTGGCAGAAGGATATTTCACTTTTGTAGCGAGGTTTTAACAACACCGTAAAATTATTTTATTTAAGCTTGCGAATAACTCGTCGGATAAATCAACAGACGGAATGCCTCCCTCGGGGATACTCTGATACGTCCTCGTGTTTCCCGGGAATATTATGATTTATAAAAAGCGATTGTTATGTAGATTTGGAACGGGAATAAATTGGTTAAATAGAAGAAACATTTAGCTCACGTATTTGCTCTCCTTGATCAGCGTTCGCAGACAAAGGTAAGGTTTTCGATAGATGTTAGATATCCACCTTCCTAATTTCGATCGATCTTATTGACTCTGGTTTGAAAATGTGTTTTAACGAGGATCTTAATTTAGCATTAATTTTTATTGTAATGCTCAATTCATAAAACTATTATTACAGTACTTACTTATTTGCAAACGACTTAAAAATAAAATAAAATCACAGAAACGTATCAAAACTTTGCCCTTTAGGCAGGGTGCCCATCACACAGGCAGCATTCCCGCGTTGAATAGCAATCGCTATTCTTTGAGCGAGAAAGCTGCCTGCGCGAGGGTCACCCGTTGCGTCCCTCAACCGCTTGCTGATCTCCTTGTGGAGCCCACGCGCGCTTTTTCCCCAAGGGCCGAGTGTCTCGACGCCAAATGCGACAAAGTCGTACTGGGCGCCGAGACAGCTATATTTCCCGACCTTGGATCGCTCTCGGGCATCCGCCGCTGCCCCGGCTAGTTTGGACGTGACTGGCAAGTAGGACGCTGCCAACGTATCAGCGCAAGTAGCGTCCCACACCAGTGCACGGCCCATTCGCCAGGGGATCAACGTCATCCCGTCTGGACGCTTGCCGTCGTCCCGTACAATCCGAGGCTCAAGAGCCACGGGGACGCAGGCGCTGGCAAGCGCCCTTCTCAAGATGTCGTTGAGTGCAGCGTGGCGGGACAAGCGGCCGGCACCCGAGGAGCAGGCGAGTCCATGGTGACCAAAGCGATCTACTGCGGCTCCACACGAGACGCAATTGTGGTCTACGCAGACATCAACTCCAAGGATCTTAATGTAAAAGCTAATAATTGTTTCAAACGTAATTCCATTTGTGGGTCAAAATCAGGAACCATAAACTGGGCTTTTTTTCTGTAGAATAATACAGTTACGGTTAAGGTTCATATAAGTTATGTTTCGATCTTACAATTCATAAATAGCTTCAAAATTAGGCCTTTGTTTGTGTCCATATGAAAGACTGAACACAATTTTTTTTATGAGCCTATTTTGTATCTCACTGCTGGGGAAAGGCCTCTCCCCGTGATCTCCATGCGTCCCTACTAGATGCCTCTTTAACTTATACTAACTTAAAAATATTTATTTATCCTTGCATTAATTATTTAATAAGTACCTACTATAGCTTCTTGTTGACTGATTCAAACAAATTTCGCAAGAGCGATTGTCGTTTTGGTTCGGAACGAGAATAATTCGTTTAGCTCCAGTAATACCTATTCATTCATAGACTACATTATTCTGATCCGAAGCCGTTTTAGTAAGGAAGCGTTTGATCGGATCAATTCTTCAAAAGGTCGCAATGACATAAAGACGGACGTCGCCACTCACAATACAGTTCACTTTGATAAAACCTCACAAAAACCGTGACTGATACACATCAAAATATATGTATATATTTCGAAACGTGTTCAGACGATACCTTGTTAAGATATTATAACACCAATGAGGGACCTATATGCGTTTTTCGGAACTTATGATATAAAAGTCACTTCAAGATGCCGACTTACTTATTTACTTCTGAGCAGACATCGTAATTTTATAAATATCGTTTTCACTGAGCGTGTGGAGAGGACTGGAATTGGCGTAGATATCTCAAGAGCAATAAGTATCAATTAATTAATAAAGAGATATCTCATTATTAATTAATATGACCCATTATGTAACTTTGTATTGCAATTTCATTATCAATAATTACTCTTCAACGAAACCACTACAAAATGACAACCATTCGTAGAAGATAAATACTGCAACGAAAATGGAGGCGATCCGTTCAAGTTTCTAAGCGTCGACTAGGTATTAGAAAATTCTAGATCAAATTTTTTTATGATATACTTAACTCACTCATACGTACTTTTATAATTGCTGACATAAACGTGTTCATGCGATCTAAGTATGTCGTCTAGGTATCACTAGTGAAATGAACGATAAAGTTATTGCATTTTTCCATCATTTTCCAGTTTTTAAATGGAAAATTACGCCTGCCTACATCTAAATGAATATACGTTTATCAACTGTTATATAGGCACAATTACCTTACCTACTTGATAGCGATAGATTGTGTTTTGAATAATTCCTGCTCTGTGAGCAGTAGAAAACACGAGCCTGTCTTTAAAAAAAATTATTTGAACTTCGAAAAACTGAATCGACAAACAGATTACTTATAATAACCGAACATTTGGGGGGGTTAGCATGGTGGCTATTTTATCACTTATCGCTGTCGATAAGACATCCCTCACGTTCTGACAAGTATGCGAGTGCGAGAGTGACGGATGTCTTATCTTTAACGATAAGTGATAAAATGGCAACCATGCTACGCCCGCTGCTCACAAAATTTCACGAGAATCCGTTAAGAAATGCGACCTGTAGGGGAGAACAGCCGGAAAGCGGGACATCCCGACATACGAACGAATTTCGGCCCAAGCTGAAGCAGAGAACTTCGTTCTCTTCGCTCCCTCGTTCAATAAGTGTTTGACTTAAACTGTGGGTAGGTACTCAAAATCTTACAATTTAAGGTTATTTCTCAAGATCGCCTTAAGCCTGCCGTTTGGATAAAGGAAACATCATTAAAACATAATAAGCCTTCACTAATTACTATTTAAAACACAACAACGGCTATACGACCCAGACTTGGCGGCACCGCGAACAAACTTTCATTTAAGCCCTTTGGGAGGCAGCCGATTTTGTCGAATATATGCGCGGCCTGACAATTTCAACTCCAAGAACAGCAATGTCGTATGTCATTATACGCTCGCATAGTGACATAGGACTTTGTTACCCTAGTCCGGAAAACAACTCGCGCGAAACGATAAAAGAGGGATCGTTAAATTTTAAACTTATAACTATTGTGCTTTACGGATTTTGTTACGGCTGGCTGCTTTGAAGTATCGTCGAGGACTCGAGTCAAAAAGTGAGAGTTTATTGATGGCCATAAAATACAAAGTAGCTTTCTGTTATAAATTTAGGTCGGAATAAAATGTTTCGCCATTTTGTTTTTTATTGCTTTTGTTAAGGAGTAAAGTGTTAACAGGAATGGGGTAAGTACAGTAGTTTCATTATTATTTAATAAGGACGGGTTGCAACTTTCGATTACAGACCGATCAACTTTAAATACAGCACCGGCAGATAAAGAAACATTTGTAACTTTCCATACAATCAGATTTTAACGAACACCGCCTACGATTATTACAGACAGGTTAGTGTAACCCACCCTATGCTAGAAATTAAGTGATCATAATAAATAATGAATAAATACTCATTACTCATATTTTTTTTTCTCTTCTTATTATCTTACACAATTCAAACTAACCCCATAGTAAGCTCAATAAGACTTGTGTTATGGGTATACTAGACGACGATACACTTAATAGATACAAATTATTCAGATTCAGATTCAGAACTTTATTGATAAAATGTCATATTTTACAGGTCAATATCATGCATGTCAAATACATTTTAAAATTTCTTATTGTCTTAGATGTTATATACCTATCGTTATTGAACAATTTTGAAAGTGTTATTGATTTATGAGTGGGTCAATGATATATTGGTCATAAAGTCGTCTATGCTGTAGCAAGCCATTTTTATGAGGAGCTGTTTGAGCTTGTTTTTGAATGCTGCATCAGTTACGGCGTTTATAACGTCAGGCGGTAGGACGTTATAGATTTTAGGGCCTAGCACGCTGAGTGATATTAGTAGTGAGTATTAGTAGATAATACTTAAATACATAGACAACAGCCAAGAATCAGAAACAAATGTTCAAGCTCATCACACAACTACTTTTTACTAAAATTAAAAATACACACAAAACAATAATATAGACAAGACAAGACAACAAGACACTTTATTAGACAATAACGCACAATGATTACTAATTATACAGACATTAAGAGGCATATAAAAGAGTTAAAGGACCCATGCATGAGAAATGAGAAAGGAGCACTCATAGCATGCCAAAGAAATACATTTAGGTACCTATTTCGGTCATGTACTTTTTACTGCAGGTTTTTATGATTTTTTGATCTTGAAATTTTCATATTCGTAATGCATTGTAACTTACACTAGCTACTAAAAATATAAATGCACAGAATAGGCCTCAATACGTGACCCTTGGTTTATTTTTATCTTTAGTATATAAATACTAAGAATAAAAAAAAACCAAGCCTATAAAGTATATTAATATACAACTATGTTACAGTCCCTGCTCTTCTATACATAATGACCACTTTGTTACTCATAAAAAAATATATAAAAAATAGATAAAATGTTTTTTTACTTTGGTTACAAAGTATCGTTAAAGCGGCATTAAAATGTGCTTTATGATCATATACAGTTTTAAAAATCACTTAATTTACAAACATGAAAATCAAACAATTTCTTCTGGGGACACAAAAACGTACATTTGCAAGTAGAACCGATGGCAGTTGGTTCAAAAGGTGACGAGTGACAGTGGCAACCACGTACCGGACAAGGTGTACCTGGGACCTGGGGTGGTGGGACCTGGGGTGGTGGGACCTGGGGTGGTGGGACCTGGCAAAGGTCACGGGAGTCGACTGGATCGGGTGACGCAGGCCCGGTCATTGTGATACTCTTTGGAGGCGGCCTATGTCCAGCAGTCATATACCTAACTGAATCACAAAAATTGGTTTCCCAACTGTATCGTTTGTTTGTTTCGAATTTTCATTTGTCCTAAAAACATTTTTCATGACTATAACATTTCATGATTATAAAACAAACCTAACCTAACCTAACGGGTTCTACGCGATAAGTAGGTATAAAAACAATTGAATAGCATTTGGGTTTCCGAGATAATTGGATTTTTGCCGATATGAAAATTCGGAGAAACGATACAGTAGGCAATTAAATTTAGTGACTGCGATAGGTTACCACTTACGTACCATTTACCTGTATTATGCTTTTATGCACGAATATAATTAAATTAAACATCCGTAGACCTCTCTTTTTCCGCAATCCGCACTCGGGTAATAGTAAAGTAATAAAATCGACATTCCCCTATGTAACAAAATTGGACACAAAACGTTAACGAACATAGTAATCCAAGAAAAGTTATTCCAACCTACAAACGAAACCTTGCGGATACGAGGGTTCAAAGGGAATTAATTGTGTATTAGCTAATCCCAGCAGTAATGAGGTGGACTCGTGAATAATCGGTGAGAATCGATTTTCCATTCATAGGAACACATAAATATTCAAGATCCGCTGTCGCCCGGGCGTCGCATGGGGCTCGTTCCCAGTAAGACGGGATTTTGACACGACCGGTTGTTGTTGCAGGAAAATGTATCAAATCTAGTTAAAACAATCTTAGTCAGAAACAAAAACTAGGCGTCTTTCGTGTAGACAGTAGGTACCTACAATAGGGAATAGCTTTAGGTTGATACTAAAATTATGTTCCGGTCCTTTTCTCGGATTTAAATATTTTACAGTGGCTTGTGTGCGCAGTTTTCATAAGATCTAGTTATATGTGTGAAACATATATATCACTTTGTTTACATTTCCAATACAATGCACTAGACACGTTAGGGCCGTCTAGGGGACTATTAGTTGAAACCAACACTTAATGTTCGAAGTGCGTTTAATTGGTAAAAAGTTTCAACAGTGCAGACGTGTGATTACAAATTAACTTAATTTTTAGAACAAATTAATTGATCGAGGTCGATCACGACCTTACGCGACCGCGATGGAAGAATAAGACACTTGGTTCACCACACTTTTCACATCACGTTAACTCGGTCCTTGTATTGGCTGATTGCCCACTAAGCAAAAGAGCAATCGATTTTCGAGAAAATGGGATGACTGATGGCGACCCGTGAGAGCTGGCCCTGGGAATCTCGTGTCGTAACACACTAGTAAATAAATAATAAATAAATATTACGGGACCATCTTACACAAATCAACCTAGACCCACGGTAAGCTCAGTAAGGCTTGTGTTGTGGGTACTAGGCGGTGATATATATAATAGATACATACATATAGATACTTATATACATATAAAACATCCATAACTCAGGAACAAATATTCGTGATAAATACACAAATAAATGCCCTGACCGGGATTCGAACCCGGGACCTCCAGCTTCATAGGCATAGTCACTACCCACTGGGCTACGGAGGCCGTCAAACTAGTAAGTACCTACAGGGTGATTTTTTAATCAGGGTCCATTTATGTTAGGGGCTAAATATATAGGTCATACTGAACAACGTTTACTGCAAGAAAACTGATATTCTTATATAAACACAGCTGTTCCAAGAAAATATCGAGAACTCGTACCCGTAATGGCACAACATTTTGTGCTATGGGACAGCCCATTCATTTTTTGCGATTTCATGTTGGTTCTAAAGGAATAGTTGTTCAATATTGTCTATAGATGATATAGACAATAACATTTTTTAAATTTTGAACAGGACAAAAAAAAACTGTGTATTTTCTTCGAAAATACGCACACTATGACTTGACTTTGTGAACAAGACTTTATCAGGGCAGCCATTAGCTGGTCGACAAGAGGGTTTATTTGTTTCATACTTTTCATACCTAACCTACCCTGAACTGTTTTGCATATAGGTTGTTTGTGTTTCATTTTATTTGGGGGCGTTATGCATGGAATATTATTAGCGTCAAGAGTTGGTCGTGTCGAGTCAATGTTAGGTCGTAGGGAGTGATCGTTACTCGTTTCAGCCCTTTTTTTTTTGTCGGTGTGTAAATGCTTTACGCATACCCCCGGCCTGGGGAAGGCTATTTGGGGGTTATGTGGGACTCTCTCCTCCCGCCGCCATCCGAGTGATGGTGACTGGGGGAGCATACCCACTAAAAAACACACGCGAACATTCTAACCACGGCACCCCCTGGCGGTCCCGGCTTCTAACTCGTTTCAGCCCTGAGTCAACACCGCAATTATGAATGCAGTAAGTATCACTCATAATAATGGGTACGAGCCAAATTGATTTACTACGCGTTTAAATTGCATGCGTCTATTATTACATAAAACAAAACTAAACTCGATTTTGCACGGAAAAATTTATAACTTTTTCAGTGGAGTTACCTACAAATTAATGTATTTAATTGAACGAATGAGCGAAGCGAAAGCAGGTTCTCCGTTTTTTTTTGTAGATGCCATACAAGTTTTTTTTTTCAAAACATGTTTTTTAAAATTACTGACTCGCGAGACAGAGCCACTAGTAAAAGAGTGGGTATTACATTAGGTTCATAAATAATGCCTCACATGGTTGAGATTCTGATATTTAGATTCTCAGATAAAGACGAAGTTGAGGAAAATTTCTTTAATATCGTAAATATTTTTCATTAACATGACTGGTTACGGCCCGAGCGAACGTAATAGAAATTACAATACAATACAAATGCTTTCACGTCTCGTCACGTGTCTATTACGTCGCATTGAGTGAGTTAGTTGTCTGCTACTTACTTGAATAACTATAGGTACAACTTGGGGTCAAGGATCTCTTGGCCAAGATGGGACTATCTGATAGTTTAGACTGTAGAATGTGTGGCGAGGAGGATGAGACTATGGAACACTTATTGTGTGAATGTCATGCCCTTGCCAGACAAAGAATGAACTACTTTGGTAACGGTTACCCACAACCAAAGAATTCAAGGTGCTCCCGGCAAACTGCATCATCCGCTTTGTGGAAATGTTTGAGCAAGCCCCTGGGAGCAGGTATAAAGGAGAGGGCAAAATGCACAAAATATCCCATTGGGTCGAAGTGCATCATAAACGGCCCTCATCTAGATAAGATAAAATAAGACCTAAACACCACGTTTACCTAATGAGCAGTAAAAAAAATCAACATTTATAGTTTATAGCATAGATTCGTCATTAACAGCAGACAACATTCAGCAAACAGCATAGAGGCTTAAATATTGTTGCAATTTTTTGAAATGTCATGAAAATACAAAACGTTTGCATTGTAGAACAGCGTAACTAATCCCTTCTACTCTCAATTTCGACTAAAATATTTTCAGGTTTATTTCACGACAATCGTCCTAAAAATAACTGTAAACCGTTGTATAAATTTGTAAACTCTTCATGTCTGAAATAGAGAAAAATTCAGAACTTGGCAAGTAAGTCGAATTTTTATGAAGAACGATATTCATTGTAACAAATTGTCCGATATCGTTCGCATCCATTCATACCTTTATCATTCCGGCACACGGTGAATTGAATAATAGAAATTGTTTCTTCGTTGTTCCAATTTGTTTCTGAGTTGTCATCTGGGTTTCATTCAACAGCTTTTGATTACTGGTCAATATTTAAAAAAAAACTTTTGCTATTCAACATAGCGAAAATACATCTATGGGTTTAAGAAAAACATGAAAGTTGAATCAAAGGCCGCCAAAATATCTGACATATTTTTACGGCCTTTGTTCCGTCATATATTTATGCCGGTGACTGTACATATATCGCTCCAAATTATACTGTGACAACAAGGGTAATAAAAATGCAACATTTATTATACGGGGTTGAACATCTAAATAAACAATAAAACGTCACGAGACCGAATAAAACAACAAGGCGAATTGGTGATAAAAGTAATGTGTGTGCACAGGGTAATTATTTTTCCAAAATTCGCCGTTTCATGTTTACGGAGGGGAACAACTAAAGGCTCTCGAGACGACTCATAATAACGTAAACGACTAACTCCCCGAGGGGAGACGAGTAATTTAGTCGTCGCCTCTCGGATCATATTATCCGTATTCCTAATACAAATGATCCGCAGTTCCGCTGGGACGTGCCAAAATGGCTAAATTAAAACGGAGTATACTTGGGTCGGCATTCGTGCGTATATTAAAAGCCGCGCATACCGCGGCTGGCGACCATCCAGCCTGGCGGATTGTCAACGAGCCCATGTTCACTAGATTTTATCAAATTATTGCGAAGGCGGTGAAATAAAAAGGTTGTTACGCGATAACCAACTGACAAATTCAGACATGTTTTAGCGCCGTGTAATCCTCCATAACTTTACGCAATCTCAATCTTTAATATCAATAAAAGTGACAGAGTAGCATATCTACGTAAAAATGTGATGTATCTTGATACGGTAGAAAGACGCTTCTCACTTTATGTTATGTGTTTACATAATTATCTCTTCAGTACGTATCTTACAGCTGTTGGGAGAATCCGACATTAATTATTAGGCCATTTCGGCGTTTAATTACCAACGTGCTCGCGGCTGAACAAAAGCTCAGCGTATAGTATAATGTTCAACCACAGCGAACCGCAAGTTAGCTTACAACAAAAGTATTTTGAGCGCTAAGTAAGTACACCGTGAGGCAGATACACACCTATGTACTTCGGGAAATCTTCGTTAATAAAATATTAAAAATACATCAAACTTGGTGCTGTGTGCGTAAGCGTAATTTTGAAGATCTCTCGCACTGAGGATTCTGATTTTTTGGTCCGTCAGAATCTGCTGGAGGGGTATATGTCGTATATGTCGCGTGTATAGGTCGCTACAAATATAAATTGAAACTACACCTCTTATTTATATAATCTCTATTTATAACAATATATCAACTTTATATTTTAAATAGGTATACCAAAAAAGAATAAACACACTTTTTTTCTGGTAAATGACTAGAGAGTAGACATTACAGAGTCTAGGCGCGCAGTACAGAATCGGTACTGACTTCAGTGCAAGCTTACCGATACCGCGCCGTCTCCGCATCGCCAAACGCGGAAGTGGCCATTTACTGCCATCAATATTCACTACCTACGCGCTACGCTCGTAGCCGGTCTTGTGATTTTCCCCGTATGTGGCAGAAAGCGACTACGGCGTAGGCGTCCGCTAGGCTGGCTGGCAGTGAAAGTGTTAAGTTAGTTTATGTTTGTGAGTAGGTATACATATCCAGTTTATAAGCTATGTATTGTTGGACACATGTTTTATCACAGATTTATCGAACCGTTTAGTCTTAATATTAGTTTGGTAGCTTGGCAGAGCATTTATTAATTTAAACTGTTTGAAACGAAGGCAGGCACATTACAATTATAATTGGTTCATACCAAAACGTACACAGATTATTTCTTTTCAACACCTGCATGTTACGAGTTACATGTAAACTAACACAAAATGAGTCTCAATATGTAGCTAGTTAAATAAGAACAGACCCCTGGCTTTCATACGATGTGCCATGGGAAGATACGTACGTACCTACTTAATTCATTTGATTAAACCGATTTTAGAAAATTGAATTTAATTCCTTTACTTTTGTACAGGTGAAATTAAGGAGAGATAATTCGATTGAGGGTTCAATATGTTGAATAAGTAGGTACTTTCGATAAACATCTAAATTTAAGTCGCCGAGGAAATCCAGACCGGAATATAGTGGGTACGTAATACCACAAATAAGTTACTTATTTTAGTGTAGCTTAAGATAAGTGGTGATTTATTGTTTGGTCCTTTATTTCTTAGAGTACATACAAACTAAATAATTTGGTTTATATTTATATGCTATAAAAATAAAATATAGTTAATACGACAACCTAAAGCAGAATAAGGTACCACCTATCGCTACACGAAACTCAAGAGTTCATGTTTCTACATTGTAGCAATTGTTTACGCATGAATTATATCCATTATGTGAGTTTGTTATGTGATATGTCACACATCTTATACGAATTTAATTTTGCATCAAAGGGCTCGATTTGAGGATAAAAATGTGGCATCCCCAACATGTGTTTACGATATCTCCACTTTTCGGTGACTGTTGTGTTTCAAAATCGTTAGAAAAGAGTAATACCAAAATTACAGGAACATTAAAGAAATGAAAAATATGTGAAATCGCAGCCTTGGTGATATTAAGGCAGTGTCATCAGTTGCATGTTTTATAATTTTTTTTTTTTTTTACTTTTATTTATTCAAAATTATAAACTTATTCTACTACATTTATATACTCTTTAGTTCTTACTGAAGCCTCAATTAGGCTTATTTGTAAGAAATATCTAATTAATATTAGTTTATTAGTTTGCTATCTATCACATTTATCCATACCAGTATTATTCCTCAGTGCTGGTGTTATGAGAGTCTATATAATGTTTTTTTAGCATTTTTTTACATGCTTTTGGATTCTCTGTTCCCTGTATTTTGATTAAAATGTCTGATGGTAGTTGGTTAAGTATATAAGGTAACATGAAATCTGAAGTACATTTACCATATATATTCTTATAGTCAGGTAAAATGTAAGGTGGTAAGTATGCCAGGTTTCTTAGTTTTTCACTACGTGTTCTCATTTTTAGGTTTTTTAGTTGGCTAAATTTATCATATATGATATGAATATTTATTTTTTCATATATACTTAGCACCTTACAGAAGCCAAATAGGTTGTTATAATTATTTTTACATTGGAGTTTAATTTTAATAGGCACTATAGTTTTAAGAATGGATAGTTGTAGTGTATATATCTTATCTAGATATGTTTTATAAGTGCATCCATATTATTATTAATTAAACAGTAACGTTATCTTTATTGCACAGTGTTTATTTTTATGGGGCTTCCATCTTGGAGCCACATTCTGACATCAAACAAAAATACCTCGAGAATGTTCAAGAAAGTTATGTCATGTACTAGACATGAACATTTTCGCTGAACAATGTTCCTTCGGATTTTACGTTTCGAATATAAGGGAATATATTCCTGAAGTCTGTTCAGGCATGCATAGAGCTGGCACGAGTGTTGATTTACACACCACCAGCCAACGTTATTATTTTATTATACAAATAGTTTAAGAATATGCTAACCAAAGATAGTATTACTCGTTTAGATTCAAACGAGGACAATCTTGTAGTCACATTTATATAAACAACGGAGTTATGGCACGAAACGGAATGTCAGCGATTTTTATGCATGTTTCATTTTAAATGGAATAAACGAAGTGAAAAGGAGAAAAAACTTCTCGAAAGCAAATTACAGGAAACGAACGAAACTAAAATGCGGGACGGCTCGCTCTGGCTTGAACTATAAAATATTTGCATCCAAACGAGGCCAGCAACAATAAGATGGAAATGCAAAATCCGCTGCGGGGTAATGCATATTGTCCGCCAGCGCTAATAGAAAAGGACATTTTATTAAAACTGAGGCTCACCACCATTGGATGGCTTTATCACGCAAACTGGGATGATTGAGTGCTTTGTGTATTACTTAGTCGTTAAATTAATATTGAGTTTATAATTTGTGATACTAAATTGCTTGGTAAGTTGTAAGATTAAATACCTTAACTGGCGGAGTGAGGATAACGTAAATAGATAGAAATGTAACTAGTAATAATACTTGTGTCAGTGTTCTAAAATCTCATAATGCTACCATAAAAAGTCTAGACAAAACGTAAGAATTGCGGTAATGTTAATTTCATTCCACGAAGCTCCGAGAGTAGAGTTTTTAACACGGTACATTTATTTCATGTCTCCTCTATTTTCCATTTACAAATTGGTCGGAGATTTAAACAGTGTTTGATCGCTCGAGCGCGCCATCAGCGTCTTTACTGATTCATACGTCACTATTTTAATATTTTCCGAGCGTAACGCGCCCTCGTAAAGGACCTCGCGGCACTCAAGCAGCCTGTAAAGTATTCGAATGGCGGCAGACAGAAGAAAATAGCCGAATTTAATACAGCGGAGGTCCCGACGGGCACTGGCGGGACCTCGCGCGTCGCAGACTGATATTGTGAAACTTTTCTTCGACGCAATCTACATAAAAAATGAGCCGAGGGTTGGTGGTGACCCGCTGGTAAATGAGAGCCTTTTGAACTGTTAATTTTGTTTGCATACAAAATGAAATCTGACATGAAAGTTATTTGCGCCTTGATCTTCTTAGATAGAGCTCTATTTTTGCAGTGCGCAGGACTTTTTGTTATGAAAAGTAGATGTTGCTTATAAATTGTTAGAGGTCTTGGTTTGCCCCCGTTGTTGTCTAAAAAATCATGTATGTACATTCAAACTTTTTTTAGGGGAGGAAAATGCGTTACGCATACCACCCGGGTGCAGGGGGTGACCCGAGTGGTTATGTGGGGCTCCCGTATGGGTTAATGAGACCCACGGTGTACCCACTAAAAACACCCCACTTGCCACCTCGCCGTCTTGTGGCGAGGTCACGGGAACGCTTGCGCACACATCCGCGACCCCGCCGGCGGCAGCCGCCCACAAGCGGCTCCTTCGCGGATGCCCGGGGATATGCTACTTGAGGCACGCCAGATGTTTTGGCGCGCCTGCCTCCTCGATCTCCACCTGTTCAGTAGCGGACCCCCCTGAGTCCTCTACGAGGAGATCATGGGTGCGGAAAATCCAGCACCCGGTGGCGGATCAGGTCTGTGGTTCCGCCACCGATCACGACTCGGCCGCAGAGGATAGGGAAAGCGGCGCACCGTAATACCGGCCGGCATTCCTCTTCCTCTGCGGTCCCTCCAATGCCGCTTCAACGGAACGGCCCCGCCAAGTTCGCAGGGGGTAGGGAGAGTGCCGCACCTCGGCCGCAGAAGATAGCGTGTGAGAACTTTTTCTGCGGTCCCTCCCCAACGCATCCTAAGCGGGCTTAGGCAAGCCCGCTAGGAGCGCCCTCCTCGGGCCAGCCGGCAGCCCAAACAGGCCGGCCCTGGGTGCTTCTTAGCTTCGCCGTGGGTGACCAGTCCACGGTTACTAAGCCCCCCCGCCCCGATTAGGCGAGCACCCCCGGGGGTCGGGGGGGGGGGGGGGGGGGTCTGAATGTACACACCTACACCAACCTACCTACCTCAATTTGGATTAGGTATACCTACAACTTGAGGAACATTCTCCAAAATGTTGGAATATTTTTAGTAATATTTCTAAAAACTTCCAAAAGAGCAGGCATGCTCAAAGTCGACAGTTCCCCATAGTAAAATTATTTAAATTTACCGAAAAGTCTACTGCGGAAGGAAGTTTCGCAGAAAATTTCAATAGAATCAAAATCATGATCTGTAAATATGCCTTTCTGCTAAGTTAAACCTCCTTAAATAATATGAAATGCAAAATGTCAGGGTGTTTGTATTCATACTTGGAAAAAAAAAAAAAATATGTAGCTTATACTTAAGAAACTAGCTTATGAGTCGAGTCTCTTCCGTCTGTAGACGTAACTTTTTAACAAACACCCCGATCGTTTGTATGGCAGAGCACATTGAGCTCCCACTCCGTTACGGAACTGAGATAAGCTTAAAAAAAAAATATATATATATCCTAGGTTTGAGTTTGTGGTTGTTCTTTAACCATATTTGAGTGTTTTGCGTCGATACTTAAGTTTCATAGTGAATAGTGAAATTTTTTTTCAATATTTTTGCGCGTTTCAAATATTATATTATGTACTTAGTAGGTTTTGATAAATGTATCGGCCTAGTTCGCTTTCGTTAGCTTTTTATATTTAGTAACCCACAGATTTTTTTTTTTGTAGAAAGGCCCATATGCTCTTACATATTTGCATTATTAGTAAACAGACACTTGTGACTGGTTAATAGTTAATTGACAAAGTAACATAAACAACTATCCCAGAATAGGCTTAGACGTAGGTAAAAAACTTTTAAGTATCCCTCTTGTACAGTCAGCTGCAGAGAAAATTAACCCCCCTTGCATACAAAATTGCATGCAGGGGGGGGGACCTTTTCTCTGCAGCTGACTGCACCTATGTAGTTTGCAAAAGCATTTTGATTAAACCACAAAGCGTTATAATTTGTAGGTAGCAGTCCATAAAGTAATAAGTAAAATATTTGTTCCAAGTTCCAACATTTTGACAGTTAATCCAGCTGAGGCGAGCCATTTAATTCAAACTCACCACCGAAGCATTCAAGCATAGCCTGAAATAAATGAAATACTTAAGTAATTTACAATTTGTTAACAAGATTTGATCCTTGGTCCCTTGTCAAAGTCTTTAGTGAGTTTATTCGCTCCTCAGAACAATCAGTCGCTCTCCAAGCCTGCAGTTGTTAATTAGCAAGAATATCTTGCGGTGACTGTACTAATCACTGTACTGTAGGTACTGTAGCTACTCGTATTTAGTTCCTGTTATGATTGTATACTTACCGACTAGATATTGCTTCTGTTTTCCCTTTATATCCATATTGCTTCTGTGAAGGTAATTTTATGCTTGTAAGGGTATATTACATTAATTTTGTTAAATTTCATAAATTTTGTCAGAAACCTTATATTTCTCCAAATATTATTAATTTAAATGAATTATATTTTCCATGGATTACTTCTTTTTCTTTTTCTTTGATTGTAAATAATATAATTTTACTACAAATTGCTCTTTTAAATCGTCAAAAAAAAGGACAAGGTTCTCAACTCGGTTGTATTTTTTATGTTATTTTAATATATTATGTGTTCAGAACTCCGCCATTTATAAACCGATTCGTACAATTCTTTTTTATTTGAAAGTGTATGCTTCCAGGTTGGTCCCATTGTTATCTAATCTCCAGTTGGAAACATGGGTACTAACAAAAATTTCGAAATAGGCACCTATAATTCTCAATTACCTCAACAAATATTTTTGTTTGTCACCGCTTAAATCCGAAAGGATCACAAACACAATGGCGGTGTTTGTATATCATTTACTGAGCAAATTCAATTATATTTAGATTGAGTCCGCATCAGACAAAATGTAACGCGACTACCGCATTGAACGGAATCGGCGATGATAATATAAGTTTGGTTTAGATTGGTTTGGTTGATTAATTATGCCTTAAATGGATATTAGGGTTTACGTGAACATTGGTACACTTCAGGAACGGTTGCGTCTGCGTCATTTATCTCTGAATGTGTTTGTTAGGATACTAACATATCACTTTTTCATCAATTTGAAAATTATCATCCGACAGTGAGAATCTGCTAAGAATTATGGGTCCGCAAGTAAAGGGTGCTGCGTACTAGTTACTTAGGTAGCGAGGAAGAAATACAAGCCAAATTGCCATTGTCGTCTGACAATTGTAAAATTGGTGAGATAGGGCCAGGTAGTTCCACAGTCTAACAGCCTGTCTGTCTATGTTATCTCTAAACATACAAATTTAATAACCTACCTAATTGGAAAACTTATTATTTAAGTCATAAAAAAATTAAGGACTTATCCTAATTGCAAACTTCATGAGGATTTCGATAAGACGAAATCCTCTTTAACGCGAAATAAAATAACATTCCCTTCCCTTCAAGCCGAAATATTTTACCTCAATAGGACAAAGTAATAATCCATTCCCTACAATCTGAAGTCCATAAATAATTTTAATACAAGAAATAAGCAGAAACTAGTCATGCCCAAATTTCGACTGCAGAAAGTAAAAAAATCGTTCATGGGTAATTGTATAATTTTTCATAATAAAGTACCCTTAGACGCTTGGGAACTGTCTTATGGTTCATTCAAACGATACGTTAATAATAATCTTCTGAAAAAACCGGGCAGCGCGAGTCTGTCTCGCGCGTCGAGGGTTCCGTACAAACTTTCACCACGGTTTATTAAGAAAAAATCTATGTTGGTTTTTCAGAGATAATTCTTTTTCAAGTCAACCAATTTCAATCATTCTTTTTTTATTTGCTAGAAGGTACTTTCAGAATACTTCCATACAAATTAGAAGGGAAAAAATTTCAATACAAATGTATTAGATTACAAACTTAAATATTAAATGATTTTTGAAGAATACAAAAAAATACGCTAGATAGAGGTCACGTTATACTTTTCCGGTAGGTAATATTTACGTTACTATTAATAATATATATTTTTTTCAAAATTTTCGCTTGGTAAACTTTGGAGATAAGGGGGGGGGGTGGTACTTTTTTCTACATTTTCCTTTGTAAATCAAAATTTTACCACTAAAGAAAAAAAACTGTTTTAGAATGTGCAATTACAGCCCTTTCATATAATACCCCACTTAGCCTACTTACTAGACTTTAAATTTTTGCCCCCCCTCTTATTCGTCCTTTTTTATAGAAATTTAAAATATGTTATTGACTACCATATAATTTTTTAGCTCCATATCTTGAAGTTTCCTGTCAAGTTACCTTCGTAGGACATGGTTGGCAACCCCGCCTGACCCCACGGCTGACACCATATTTAATTATGCATTTAAATTTAATTAAAACACTTTGGGTATTTTTAAGAACTATTTATTCGCGGTAGTCATGGTTATTAATCATAGACAAATCTAACCAAAGACAACAAAGCGTATATGTTTATGAAAACTCCTATAAACAGTGCCCAGGTTTGTGAGGCTGTTGCTCATAAAAAAAATGTTATTAATACATTCATGCTTATATTGTGGTGTTGACTTGTGAAAAAACCCATGTGGCCTACTTACAGAATAAATGATTTTGATTGATTTTTAACACCTCTATAACCCAAAATTAAAATGGCATGGCAATGGCAGTTTCTTTAACTCAAAAAATATTGTGAGTACAAACGAGACCAATGAAAATCAATATAATATTGTATCAGACAAAATTTCATGGTTTTTAACGATATGTTTATGATATTAAATAAAACTTTGACAGAAAAACAGAAAAGTCCAATTTTTTTGTCAAAGCTTTATGATAAAATATATTATTACTAACAATAATGTATGTGCCATTACTGTCTTACTCACATTAATCTGACACAATGTTTGTGTCTAACTATTAAATTTTACCATCCAAGTTCAAATAAGTACCTAATATTAGCCATTTTTTGATTTAGTTTAGTTATATTTTATATTTTATTTAGTTTTTATTAATTAGTTTCATCATCATCATCATTTTCAGCCTGTAATCGCCCACTGCTGAGCATAAGCCTCCCTTCGCGTACGCCACTTATCCCGGTCCCGTGCTAGTCTCATCCAGAAATGACCCGCGGTCTTTTTTATGTCATCAACCCATCGAGCTGGTGGACGACCAACGCTTCTTTTTCCTGCAATTGGCCACCAATCCGTTAACGTTTTGGTCCACCTACCGTCACGCTGCCTGGCAATATGTAATTAGTTTAGTTAATACTTATTATTTTAACACAATTTATAATATTATTAATAAATGATTTATATGGAAAGTACCTAATATAAAAATATACCGTTAACACTTACTCACACATACAAGTGTTCGATCCTTTGCCAAAATTGGACTTAATTGTTTGAAGGTGCCAACGTTCCGCCTCACTCTTGGCTGTGCACCCGGGTGATTAAATAAACACCTCGAACGTGCTTCAAAGAATCTTTGAACCTATAACTAAGCATTTATTTGGATAATATTTAACGGCCCGCATCGTGGAGTGTTTACTTATGGGATAGAATATTGTAATGATGCTTGAACTTAACTGGGCGTAGGTACCTTTTTATTACGGGCGCGCGAATAGAGAATTGAATTCTTTAGATTAAATAAATGTAGTTACTTATTAAATGATTATGCTTTTGCCGTGTTTAACATGCTAAATGCTCCTTTTTTTTGGTTGACTATATAACCGGCTACCTTGTTATGTAACCAATATATATATATACCTATCCAAGATTACTACAGAGATTGCTATGCTTGGCCGATCGCACGCGTGAACTGAAGGAGCACTAAATCCAGCCTTGGGCCACGTTTAGGCGCAGCACGATTAGCTGCCGAAACTACCATAATCGCCTGACAACTCACGCTTCATGTCGCGCAAAATTTCGCCTGTGAACCAGAAGCCTTCCAGGGCAATGGACGATTCGGTTTTTAACGCTTTGGATTATCTTGAAACGACCACCTATCTAGAGTCAAACTATATATGTAAGTAATAATAAATCAGCCTATTTATTTATTCCTTTCATGCATTGAGAGAGAACGGGCAGTAGTCACCATGCTAGCCCAGCGTTGGATGGGGACTTTACATATACCATTGAATCTCTTTGCAGATGTATGCAGGTTCCCTCACGATGTTTTTCCTTCACCGAAAAGCTAACGATAAATATCAAATGATATTCCGTTCACAAGTTCCGAAAAACTCATTGGTACGAGTCGGGGTTCAAACCCACGACCGCCGTTTGACAGCTGCATGCCTACACCACTAGGATACCGTAACTAACAGAGCCAAACTACTTATTTGAAATTAGGTGTTCATGTGGTCTGCGGACGGCCACTTCGAAGTTTCGCCAATACACACTGGGTCACTATTCCGCTAGCTGTGCCATAGCAAGAACATGCTTTACGAACCTTTGCGTGTTTCCCTTGAACTTTCGGTACCCGAGCAGGTAATGAAATCATAAGATAAACTAAAATAAGCATTTGAGCAATGAGCAACACACGTGACCTGTCACGGAAAATACCAAAGCGGTTGTTCTCATTTGGCGAGGAACAGAAGAATCTGATTTATTATTACGGTGGCAGAAGCGGTGTCGATTCACTTTTGTTTATGCCAGCTCGAAATTACGCGGAAATAGCGGGTCGATCTCTAACATATATTTTGCATTCTAAATAGGTTTAAATGTAATTGAAATACGTGTACAAAGCGCGAGAGTTTAAAGAGAATTTAAATCTGTTTCGCGGGTTGGCTTCAAGTCGTAACATATGGCTCCTGTGCTTCTGATCGCAGTTAGGCTGCCTAGATCTCCCATTTTTATCCATCAAGTGCAATGGCCCAATTGTTATTTACCGAAAAAGGAGCCTAGCCATGAATCACCTATAATAATATAACCTGAACTCAAAAGTACTTGAACGTTTTACCGTCTTAACGTAAGTAAGCACTCACTTACTTAAAAAGTTCAACTGCTTCCGAGGTCGAGTGCAGTAATACGAGTCCTCCGCGTATTGTAGTCGTACATTTCTTTGCTGTAAAATAAAACAGAACTGAACTGAGGTGGAATAAGAAAAGATAGGGCACTTATACCAAAGTTAATGTGTATTATTGAAACCATTAATAAAAAATAAAGCGTGGCCTATTTGCAGAATAAATGTTTGATTTTGATTCGAATACCTACTGCACTTAAGTGATGATTGAGCATTTAAAGCATTCATCCATAACTTTGGCATGAACCAAGTCCTGTATTATGAAGCAAAAACGATATAATATAACTATAAATAATGACCTAAGGATTTTGCAACTACCTATGAGGTTATGAAAACTATATCATTGCTCTGGCTTTGTAATATACATAAATAATAGCCCTGGGAGGGTCACCATTAATTTTTTTATGTAAAGAGTAGAGAAAACTGATAAGTACCTTCCGTTTCCTGAATGAGGTCTACTTCTAGAATAATATCTGAAATTTACTTAATTAAATTTAAAGTAAATACAACATGATAATTAACATTAACTAAATTAAATGAAAACTACGTTAAATCTAAAAAAGGCCCTCGAGGCATTGTTTCGAGGATGCTGGCGGCATTTCCTCGTTGAATTGCAATGCTGATGCGTTGCGCAAGAAAGCCGCCATCTCTTCAGTCACCAGTTACATCAACCAGACGCTTCGCGATTTCCGCAAATAACTTAAGCGCACTGGGACCCCACGGACCGAATGTCTCGACGCCAAAGGGTACAAAGTTATGCTCTCTGCTGAGGCCTCTATATTTATTACAATTCAGAAGTTCGGCGTTTTTCGCCGCTGCGCCCGCTTAAGAAGTAGTCCGTTTGATGTGGGACGCTGCCAGTGTGTATATACAGGTATACGGACCCAGAGACACACCATCAGGTCTTTTGCCATCATCTCTGACAATGCCAGCTGGCTCAACAAGAGCAGGCACATTGATGGTGGCAAAGAGACCGGCGGATTATGTCATTGAGTGTCGCATGTCTTGAAAAGTAGCCTGCAATTTTTTGACAACAAAGTCCGTGGTGATCCAGTCGGTCCACGTCCGTGCCACAAGGGCATATGTGTGGAGTGCATAGCATGACTCTCAGCCGCAGACCAATCGCCAGACGAAGGGAGGTCGGATCCAGGTAGGTAGGCATGTAGCCAGTGACCGGCCTCTCTGGCTCCGACCGCCAAAAGTCTTGCGCGATCTGGACCTGAACTGCGGCTCAGAATCGATTTATTTAGATTAACATCCGAGAATTTAGAGGCACATTGGTTTTGTCTGTGAACGACTGAAATTAAAGAAAAAAATAATTAAAGGGTTAACTTATAAAACAACAACTATTGTCAATGTCAACGACTTAAGGTCCACATCGAATTAATCAAAACCTTAAATAGGTATGGCAACCGCTGAGCTTCGTAATTTGCGCTGATATATTGAGGACAATATACCTATTAGCGCAAATAAAATTAATTACAATCCCGCAACTTTTGTACACGCAGTTGGTTCATAAACAGATGCCACATTCTTCATGTCCCATGTGGTTGAGAACTATTTACCCGACTGCCGAAGGAGAGAGGGTTATGTTTTTCTAGCGTATGTGTGTATGTATATAAGTATGTATGTATGTAGCTAAGTATATATGTATGTGGGTATGTCTTATTCATTGACACGCCCTGCAGCCCTGTATACCGTTTGACGGATTTCGACATGAAAATGAAAATGAAAGTTTATTAATAACATAGTTACAGGTCATAATACAACAAATTACTTGTTGAAGAATTTGAATTATTATTATTAAATATAATATATAAAATATATTTTTTTCTATAAATTCTAAAATTATACAATAACAGGTAGACTCATAAATTCGTCGTAGCTATAAAACAACTCTTTTAGCAACCAATTCCTAATTTTCTTAATATGTGTCGTGTCGTTGAATTCCTCTTAATCATGGGAGTGACATAGGCTATAATATTTGCAAAAAAGCAGTTGGGTTTTTCGAAAATGTTTTGATTTCACTTGTTTTAATTTATCTTTTGCCTTCAACATTATAAAATACATTATTTGTGTGAGGATCTTACACAAATTTGATTGAAAGTGTTCCAGGAGATGATTCTGCTGAAGATAATTGTTTTCGCGATTTACGAAGCCTTTGAAGTGAGTAGTTATTGCCAAAGGTTAATATGGTATATATAAATAAGTATAAGCATAGGTAGATATGAATAAGTGGAATCACTTCGCGTGTTTCTTACTCACGGCTCAAAGGCTCAATTTGATTGCAATGTCCCCAAGCGCTTACTTCCGCGGGTCGATGTAACGTTTCAAAACCCCCTTCCGTTTTAAGTATATTTTAGTTTTAGTTTAGTTTCGGTTAAGTTATGAGATTGGTTTGTAATTTGTCGTTATATATCATTTCATTATTTTAAATTGTATGGGTATTTAATTCTCAATACTCAATCATTTATTGCACATAATGGTTATACAGGTGGTCTTAAAATAAAGTATGGTATCACATCATGTACCCTGTTGGGCGCAGCAAATAAGAAGGTGGACACTTAGGTACATATAATTCAGCATACAAAAAATAGTATTAATTAATTATATATCTTAGTTTTACTTAATTCTATTAACAAACTTATCATCTAAATATTCCATTAAAGAGTAGTAGGTTTTCGAAAGTAACATTTGTTTTAATTTGCGTATGAAAACTGTCTCTTTATATTCATCTTTCAATTCTTTCGGCAATTTATTATATACTAGCTGTTGCCCGCGACTTCGTCCGCGTAGAACTTTTTATCGTCTTAGAAAATGATTTCTCTCAATACAAAATTTGAACCCTCTTTTAGGGGATAATTAAAAAAAAAGTTGATGTTCATTTTCTAGTTTGTGAACAAACAGTCTAAAACCAAAGTTAAAAATCTCATACTTTAAAAATGCCTTGAAATACTCAAACTTTGAACCAATTTTAACACTCTTAGGGGATGAATTTGGAAAAACTCTGAAATCAGTTTTGTAGTCTTTTAACGTACAGAATAAGACCGAAGTTAAAAATCTCTTACTCACATTTTAAAATTTTATTGCTCGCCATTTAAAATTGGAACCCCCTTTTAAACCCCCTTAGAGGTTGAATTTTTCTAATCGCTGAAAGAACTTTTTTCGTAAACTTTTAAGTCTCTAGCTCAAAAAAAGTGTTGCCCATACAAAGCTTTCTTAACCCCCTTAGGGGTGGAATTTTCTAAAACTCTGAAAGTACTTTATTATTAATTTTAATAAGTAACATTTTGAATAGTTTTAAGTCTAGTAAAAAAAAAAGTTTTTCCCACACAACACTGGCTACCCTTCTTAAGGATCTTAAGGATCCCCTTAGGGATGGAGTTTTCTAAAACGCTGAAATGTATTTTAATAAGTAATCTTTCTACAAAGTTTCAAGTCTCTAACTCAAAAACATAAACTTTCCCTGATAAAAACTTTGCACCCCTTTTTATCCCCCTTAGGGATAGATTTTTTCAAAACGCTGAAAATCTTTTTTTTGTATTTTTATAAGTAATCTTTCTACAAAGTTTAAAGTGTCTAGCTCAGAAAAAGTGTTCCCCATACAAACCTTGCACCCTTTTTTATCCCCCTTAGGGAATGATTTTTGTAAAACGCCGAATGTAGTATTTTTCATGTTCTAATAAGTAATTTTTCGTCAAAATTTTAAGTGTCTATTAAAAAAAATATGTTTTTCCCATACAAACTTTGCACCCTATTTTACCCCCTTAGGGGTGAAATTTTTCAAAACGCTGAAAGTACTTTCTTTGTATTTAAATAATCTTTCTACAAAGTTTTAGGACTCTAGCTAAAAAAAATAGTTTCCCACATACAAACTTTGCACCCCTATTTTAGCCCCCTATTTTTAGGGGTAGAATTTTCTAAAACGCTGAAAGTGCTTAATTTGTATTCTGATGACGAATCTTTCTACAAAGTTTTAAGTCTCTATTTAAAAAAAATATTGTTTCCCCCATACAAAATTTGCACCCCTATTTTACCCCCTTAGGGGTAGATTTTTTTTAAACGCTGAATTGTATTCTAATGAATAATTTCTCTACAAAGTTTTTAAGTCTCTATTTAAAAAAAAGTAGTTTTTCCCATACAAACTTTGCACTCTATTTTACCCCTTTAGGGGTAGAATTTTCTAAAACCCTGAAAGTTCTTTATTTGTATTCTAATGACTGATCTTTCTACAAAGTTTTAAGTCTCTATTTAAAAAAAAAATGTTTCCCCCATACAAACCTTGCACCCCTATTTTACCCCCGTAGGGGTGGAATTTTCCAAAACGCTGAAAGTGTTTCATTTGTATTCTAATAACTAATTTTTCTACAAAGTTTAAGTCTATAGCTCAAAAAAAAAAGGTTCTCCCATACAAACTTTGCACCCCCATTTTACCCCCTTAGGGGTAGAATTTTCAAAAATCCCTTTTTATCCCTAGCCCACGTTATAAAAGCAACATACTGTGCAAAAATCAACTCTCTAAGATTAGTAGTTTCGGCTGTGCGTTGATGAGTGAGTGAGTGAGTGAGTGAGTGAATAAGTCAGTCAGGACATAGGCATTTATTATGTATAAATAGATAGAAGATAATGAAACTCCCATTCAAATATCTCAAAAAATTATGAAGCTACATCCGTTTTAATGTCGCTTGTTAGAGTGAGAAAACGATGAGGGACTGTGACGTCAATATACTCGAGCGTCATAGTAAAAAACAATCGTTTCATATGAAGGTGCGTTTTGCGGAAAAGGGACAGAACATACCCCCTCTTAAAACTTTGGACTCTTATAACTTAATCATTACCTATATAACCTCTTGCTTTATTTTTTTCTCCATTTGACTATATTTATTTTAAATTCTTTTTCGAGAAAATACATTATGATTATTTACCATATTTTCGATTCCTGAGCTATAACCACGAACTTCGGAATTCGAAAATATTCGGGTATCTCTATCTCTATCGCACTAACCATGCTCGAGTGACAGGGATGCAAATATATGAACATTGAGTATCGGTTTTCGTGGTAACTTTGGCTGAATGCGCCGAGCGCGTGCCATTGTCATTCAAAAAAAACAAATTCGTGTTAATTATATTGTTCAAATTTGTTGATTTCATTTATTGAAATTACGACATAAAACGACATTTGCGCATATAAGTTCTCATATCAGAATCGAATATTTTTTTATGGTTTATATTTTAGCATTTGTCTCGTAAAGGTCTATCGTAGACGGGATTTAAATTATTAATAAGTGAAAGGCAAAGCAATTCCGCCATTTTGACGAAAATTTGACGGTTCTTATAGCTGACAGTTGGAGCAGCGTTTGATTTCAATAAAAATAAATGAAAAATTAAATGAAGTCGTATATTTCGGAAAATTAATTAACTGTCGCAGTCGGATAAAAACTATCCTAAGTTGCAGCTAGAATAATAATGTACCTATATAAAATGTTTCATATTTTTCCGTTCATGGGATGCTGAGAACATTCGAACCGCGCAAAGCTTAGTTTCAAACTGGCTGATTCTTTTTTTAATTTAGAGATTTATTATAAGTGGAGATTTTTATCGACATTACAAATGGTCCTGACGAATGTAGGTTTAGTCGTGATGGTGGTAGCAATAATTTGCCTTTATATCGCGTCGTACGGTTTTTGATTACATCTTCCAGTTTCGTATAAAATTCCGGGTATTTACGGACAAATTTACAAATTTCAAGAATGTAGATACATGGGAGTGTAAGTATGTTGTATTGTTTAAAATGAGGTTTACAACTGTCAGTCTGTTTAATATTAGCTAGAATTCGAATGAGTTTTTTTTGTAAAATGAACAGGCTTGGTGCGTCTGTGCTATTGGCCCAGAGAATAGCTCCGTAGCTCAGCCAGTTGTATGCGTACGAGTAGTATGTCTGAAGTGCAGTTTTTAAGTCAGTCGTTTTTTTTTTTTTTCTATTTTGTAGAATATCCTTTTTGATAGGGTAGTCAGAGGATTGTATGTTTGTGTGTGCCTTTTTTTTACAACGATGATGGCAAACAGGCTTACGGCCTGCCTGATGTTAAGCTGGTACCGTAGCCTATGGACACTTGTGACTCCAGAAGAATCACAAGCGCGTTGCCGACCCTTTATTCACCTGAGGATTCGCTGTGTTGGCAGATACAGACATGCAGGTCCCTCACTCCCAACACAGCGCATCCTAGGGAGCTCTGGCGACCTTACTCACCACCAGGAACACAACACCACATGCGTCATAGCATGCAATAATATAGCAACACTATTTACAAAGCAGTGGTGCTATTATGGCTGCGGTACTTAGCCAGTTGGGCTGCTCCATATATTACGAGCGAGATGACTTCCGTTGTGCCCTACCTCTCTGAAATAACGTCACAAAGCCGAACGCTCGGCTCAGGCGGAACGGGACAATGAGTCATACTTTTTCGTGCGTGCTGCCGGTGTTCATCGATTAATAAGACGTTATCTCGTCAAAGACTTTGAGACATACAAACATATTGATGAGATGGACGAAATTATAATAGCTCCATTTCGAACTGCCATTGTGGCTTACGGATTCCTAAAAATGTGCAACAACCTAGACAAATATGGGGATTTAAAGCAAATTCACGACGAATTCCGGTTTCTCAAATCCTATAACGGCGGATGCATTCCGAGAAGTCTACGTAACAGAGGTGCAGCTTTTCAAAAGCTACCAAAAATAAAATTAGGCGTTTTTCATTGAAAACTTACGCATGATCTTGCTCGTTTCGTTATCCTTGGCATGTCCTTCGCAACGTGAGATGAAGTTTTCTTTTGACTGTTGACCCATACTTTCGGATATAAATATTTTTTCATTTGGCCTTTGAATTTCAATGAGATCTTGAATTGCGGGTCTTGAAAGGCGATATTTTATTCTGACAAAAAATTGTGTTTTAGTAGGCACCGACATTCAAATAAAAAAGAAAGTAAGCATCAAATATTTTCAGGACTGCGTTTCTAGTCAGCATTTATTAATAATTTTACATACTTTCTCACTTTTAGATGAATAATGTTTTTTATTTATCTGACTGTCGCGGAAATAATATGGGTTATGTTTTCGAGTGTATTGTAAGACTGTGTGACACACTCATAGATAGATTATATCTATAGTCTTTTTCATTAGCACGCTCTGCAACTCACTTTCACTGCCACGAACCCGACTAGCGGCCGCCAATGCCGTCGCGTAGTCGCTTTCCGCTACATACGAGAAAAACCACGGGATCGGCTACACTTTGGCAGATTTTATAAACAGAACACACCCAAACACATACACTGGATTATAATTCAGTGTTACAAGAGACGCCTTGATTGTGCAAATTACTCCATAGTATTAACGTGGTGGCACCAGTAATGGATATTTTAAGGAGGTCGTGTATTTTCATTAATAATGAAATAATACTGTTTATACTTTGAACAATAATTATGAGCGAAAACTATAAAATATTTATATCCGTAAGAAATGAAATATTAGCTTTTTACTTATTGAAGAGACATCGATATAATAATAGAAAAATTGGAATAAGCTCTCTGTATGCTGTAAGCAATGTATGGTTAAATTTTTTTTTTATTGATATCTGATAACCAAAACTCAAATTGTTCAATTATAACATTATTTGAAAGATATTTATAGCAATTCATAAAATAAACTGAAATTCAAATAGCTTTCATAGTAATTAAATAATTGTCAAAAATCTACACTCACTTCCTTAACCGTTCGGTTATGAAATCATGATTAGTTCACAGAAGCACTGACCCCACTGACATTTTTTTAATTCACCATCTTTAAACAAAACGAAAAAAGCCACCACGTTAAATGTAAGTAGTACTTATAATAATTTCAGAGCTTTTTTCAATTAACTTGTTTCGTAAATGAAGAAGAGACAAATATACCTACATTACCTACTAGGTACCTACTGCAGCATAACTACGATGTAGAAAATAAATACACTTGCAAATACAACACGATAGTAATTTATTTCATTTTTCTAAACAGAACTTGCTTAAAAAATTGTAGCATTTAACACTTAGTATTGACCAGAGAATAATCATGGGATTACCCCCCCTCGTTAGTGGCCTACGATAAAACCCTTAAAACGCTAAACATGTCAAAGGAAAACAATTACATCGTCGTACGGCTAGATGTGACGTAAAACATTAAGAGTTGGACACATACAGTACCCTATATGCAATTATAGGTAGGGGTTTCAAGCCGCCAATACGCTTGGTCGTAGACCGCGAACACGGAACGCCACGAAGATTAGGCACACAGGTTTTTAAATAGATGTGAAGGATGAGTTCATGAGGTATGCGTGGTATGAATGACGGGTGAATGAATCAGGACGATGAAAAAAACCTAAGACGGTGGCGAGCAAAATGGCTTTCTAAATTTTGGGGAAATAGGTATGTCCAAATAAATAATCAGTAACGGGCTACGTAACGCGGCGCTACGGGGCGTAAGCAGTTTGCGACCCTACGTTAACAAAAGTACGTGCTACAAATGCTGCGTGATGTTGTATTATGGAAGACCGGTTAAATGTTAACTTATCTTCTAAAAAATATATACTAATCGGACTCCGTAGATCCTGGACCGACGAACACGACGACTACAACGACAGCGAGCGAGGGGGTAAAGTTGAATAGACCGCGCCTGGCCTCGTGCAACACCGGAGCTGAATGACCGGCTCAACTTCTTCACCAGCACAGGCTCACACCTCCTGACAGGGTGTCTAGCAAAACGTCCAAAAGCGCGTGGTCGATCGGCAGCTTCTCAACTGCCCGAACCCGACAGCTACCAACAAATAAGGGCAAGCAACACACGATAAAAAAACTATAAAAACCGGCAAATTAACGAAACCCAATGGAGAAAACACTTACCCGAACACTGTTTGCAGATTCGGCCTTCAAAGAATATGACTCGCAGAGCCACCTCAGCGAGCGCTGAGCACAAAAATATAGCAAGGGGATGCCCCAAGCAAAAAATTACTGCTCCACGATTTTTTTAAACTGTGAAACGCGCGCACTCCCGCGTTTGGTTTATCATATGATAAATAATTAGCTGGATAGAATTCCCAACGCAGGCACTAAAATTCGCTTGATCTTTCGGCAGCTTCTATCGCCAGAATGAATTTTCCCAATTTGTTTATCAAAAATTGACAAGGTTCTGGCAAGATCTTCTACGAAATTCAAGTTTTGAATAATTTAAAAAGGAAATAGCCAAAAATCAGCCAGACCCCAACACGACGTGAAGCAAGGAGATTTGATTCGGCAAAAAATTAAATGAAACAATAAACGCCATCTACGAGAAAAAACCTGACATCACATAGACAACTGAGAATGTATCTAAATACAACAAACGCAAGAGGTTCACCATCAAACGACCTTACTCCCAAAAAGGAATTCAGACGGCGCATGGAATAAGCCTGGAGCGGGCCTTTTCGCTACACTACCTACTATTTTACTAAGATGTTCCCGCGGCTCCTCCCGCGATTTACAAAGAACTTAGACAGAGATACGAGTATAGATAGAGTACTTATAGAGAGATAAAATATGTCCATACCCGATGTCAAATTCTATATACCAGCGAAAGATTTTTTGAAATCGGATGAGTATTGGTTGTCTGGGAGAGATCTTTAGCTTCAAGACCGCCTTTTGTTTGCCTCTGCTCTTATATTCGCTGTTTTCTGTACTGTGTTGTAATACAATTGAGTTGTGCAATAATAGTTATTTACGTGCGGATAGGTAATTCCCAACTCGTGTCGATCAAAAACACTCCCTGACGGTCGTGTTTTTGATCATCGCCACTCGTTGGGAATTACCTACTTTCCGCAATTGTATCATACAACATTTTACGATGCATCATGCGAGTAAATAAAAAAAATATGCATAAAAGGTGAAATTTTAATTGTCACGAACTCACAAATTTCATTTCCGCATAGTGTGCGGGAATATTGTACTGAAATCCATTCCGCACGGGCACGGTCCACCATGCGGCCGCCGTGCTGGCATCGTCCACTTCCCGTGTTTATGTTGAACCATATAAAGGGGCAGTTTCAGAGCAAGTGCATTGTAATGAATATTTATATTTAATTGTATTTCTAGAATTTGCCCCTTAGTAGTACTATTATTTATTCTGTGCCGCTACAAAATTTTGTAGATTCACAAACTTTTCCTTATATCAATTTTATTATTAGTATACTTTACTAGGTAGTTACCTGTATATTTTTTACGGAATCATTTTTAATGAATAGAAAGTAATTTTCTATAGACACAACCACGTATTTACTATCGCTTACAGGACGTGGACAAGAACTCGCGGAGACCCTGAAAAGGAGGAACATAAACATCTGCTGTATACAGGAGACGCGCTGGAAAGGGTCAAAATCCAGAGACCTAGGACAGGGGTACCAGCTGGTCTACCATGGAATAGACAACAAACAAAACGGTGTAGGGATTGTTCTAGACAGGCACCTAAAAAGCAGGATAGTAAACATAGATAGAAGAACAGACCGTCTCATAACCGTAAAACTAGCACTTGATGACTTACCAATACTAAATGTCATCTGCGCCTACGCTCCGCAAGTAGGATGTAGCAAACAGGAGAAAGATGAGTTTTGGGAGGAAATGGACGATATGACTACAAGTATACCACCAGAAGAACACACATTTGTCCTAGGAGACCTTAACGGACATGTGGGGGAAAGAGATATTACACGTAAAACCGCACATGGGGGTTACGGCTACGGATGCCCCAACCCAGAAGGTGAACGGATCCTGGAATTTGCATCGTGTCATGACCTCACAATACTCAACACCACTTTCCAAAAGAAGCCAGAACACTTAATAACATACAAAAGTGGAGGGAAGTGCTCGCAAATAGACTTCATAATGGCCGATAGTAAGCTTAGAACGGGATTCAAGGATTGCAAGGTTATACCCGGGGAGGCATTAACATCGCAGCACAGAATTCTAGTGGGTATTTATAAACTACCAAAACCTATCAAAACTCAAGTTGATAAAACAGTCCGCATAAAATGGAAAGAACTTGCTAGTGACAAATCAGACCCCTTTCGTGAAAAACTTAATGAATATCTGATTAAGGATATGGAGAAAACCTATGAAAATGCCAATTCTATGTGGTCAAACTTCGAAAATGAATGCAAAAGCCATGCCAAGTCCATTTTAGGTATATCAAAGGGAGGGATCAGCACCAACAAAGACCCGACATGGTGGAATTCAGTAGTCAAGGAATATCTCAAAACCAAAAAGGACTTGTTCAAAACCTGGCAAGAATCAGAGTCAGAAGAGGACCTAATGAAATACAAAGATGCAAAAAAGCTTGCTAAGAAAATCGTTGCCCAAACTAGAGCAAATTCACGGGAGGGTTTCTACGCTAAACTTGAGGATGTTCAAACAGATTCGGAAATCTTTAAAATCGCCAAGAAGAAACATTTATCAACACAAGATGTAAAACGTAACAAATTCATAAAAGATAAAAATCAAAATCTACTCACTAGAAACGACGACATAAACAACAGATGGTTTGAGTACTATGAAGAGCTAATGAACGAAGAGTTCCCAAGAGAAGCGTATGTGCCCAACGCCCTTGTAGAAGGACCAATACGTGAGATAAATGCCGAGGAAGTCAAAGCTGCTGTAGCGAAAATGAAAAACGGGAAAGCAGTTGGACCCGATGAAATCCCAGCTGACTTTTGGAAGTTTATTGGGCCTGTGGGTGTAGCTTGGCTGACAAGACTGTTCAACACCATAATGCAAGATGGGGCTATACCCGAGTCATGGCGTCTTAGTCATCTGGTTCCTTTCTACAAAAACAAGGGTGACGTTACACAATGTGGCAACTATAGGGGCATAAAATTGACATCACATACATTGAAAGTGTGGGAACGCATACTTAACAGGCGCATCCTCACGATGACAACCATAACATCAAACCAGTTTGGATTCACACCATCGCGTTCAACAACGGATGCTATACAGGCCGTGAGGATACTCACGGAAAAACATCGACTGAATAAAGAAGATTTACACCTTATCTTCATTGACCTTGAGAAGGCATTCGATCGTGTCCCAAGAGAACTGGTCTGGGAGGCTTTGAGAGCACAGGCGCTACCCGAATGCTACATAACCTTGATCCAGGATATGTACAGAAACGTGCGCACAAAGGTAAAGAGCCCTGCCGGCACTAGCCGGGAATTTGAAGTGCGCGTCGGTGTGCATCAAGGATCTGCACTTAGCCCTCTCCTTTTTAACCTTGCTATGGACTACATCACAAGAAATATCCAAACTCAGCTGCCTTGGAATCTCCTCTATGCCGATGATGTGGTGCTTATAGCCAAAACCCCAGACGAACTGCAAACGTCCTTGTCTGCATGGGTAAATGCGCTCGAAAAATCAGGACTTAAAGTAAATAGGACGAAGACGGAACACATGGAATGCTGCTTTAGTAATGGAAACAATATTAACGGGTCTTCTACAATCTACTACCCCGACGCAACTGCAGTTCCAAAGGTCACCCAATTTAAATACCTCGGCTCAGTGCTTACCCATGCTGCCGATATAGATGCGGATGTAAAGCATAGAATAAATGTTGCCTGGCAAAAATGGCGGTCATTAACAGGGGTTCTATGTGACCCACGAATGCCTATTCGCACTAAGGGCAAGGTTTACAAAACGGCAGTTCGGCCGGCTCTAATGTACGGCGCAAAATGCTGGACGGTAAAAGAGACGCATGTACAGAAAATACACACGACGGAAATGAAGATGCTAAGATGGTCAGGGGGAGCAACCAGGCATGACAAAATCAGAAACGAGTATGTTCGAGGCAGTTTCAAAGTTGCTCCAATACCAGAAAAGCTTTCTGAAAGCCGTCTTAGGTGGTATGGCCACGTCATGAGACGACCTGATGACTACGTTGTCAAAAAAACATCCCGGAACGTAAAAGAGGCAGAGGCCGCCCCCCTTCTACATGGTGGACCAGCATGACCCGGCTTTTGAAAAAGGAACAATTACCAGACCCGACAACCCAAGACCGAGCGACTTGGCGCCGATTAATTAGGAGAGCCGACCCCACCTAACGTGGGAACAGGCACAGAAGAAGAAGACAACCACGTATTTACTATACGTTTAAACAACTACTTACACCCATGAATACACTATGCACCAGGATATCTTATAGCGTTTTCGGAATTTTTTCCTTACTCCTGAGTGGTATAGATTGAAAAGACATAAACTTAAGTACGTTACCACTGATTGACTTGATATTCGTACCCAACTCGCAAATGTCAGAGGGTAGAAAGATCGGTTTTCGAGTCACAGTAAATAGTTGTTGAATAACGTATGAGGCAAGCCGATCTCGATGTTCGAGATCATTCCCGATTCACGGGCCAGGGCTGACAGCGAATCCATTAATTATTTAACTTGTTTGTCATGTGTTTTTTCAGCAATTTATTCGAGTAACCGTTTGGCATAGTTTCCCGGTTTAAATAAAAAAATTATATCGTCAAATATTTGTCATCTGTGGTTTCGAATATATTTTACGTTTCCCCTTCGCAACGTTGTATCGGATGTTGGAATCGTGTTTTGAAATTACCTACATATTTGTTCCCGTTTGATCAGTTGTGTGTGATCCTTTTTTATGTGACACTAGATTTTACTTAAATCTAGTGTCACATAAAAAAGGATAATTTTTCAAATACAAGGTACCCAAATAACCTAGACCCAAAACCCAGTCAATCTTTAATTACACTAATAATAATTTGTAACTACAATCTCAATTACGTCAGCTTTCGTTAAAAAACCCGCATTAAAATTGGTTCATTCGTTTAGGAGCTACGATGCTACAGACAGACACACAGGTACACAGACATGTCAAACTTATAACACCCCTCTTTTTGCGTCGGGAGTTAAAAACTCATGAATATTTATTTTAAACATGGCTTCTACAACTGTTTTTAAGTTAGTTAAGACTTAAACCCACCCTTATAAAAACTTTCTCAAGTCAATCTAAATAAAAAATGAGGTGCCAACCCTCAAGCTGGGGGGTCCGTTTATGAGTGGTTAATCCGCTTTACATGATAAATGTAGGAAAATAGCAGTTAACATTAACGCAAGGAATAGAGGCTGAAGACGAATGTCGACGGCTTAAAAAGGGAATGTCAAATAGGTACTGTATTTTAGATGTAAAGGACGTTCCAGAATTCATGCAAAATTTGAATTAAATAGAAATCAGTTTGATGCGTTGTATTTCCTTCTTCAATGCGCAATTGTGGAAACGTCCAGTGGGGTCGAACACAACCGTGCAAGGATGAAAGTCAACGCTCGCTCCACCAAAGAAATTCAGAAAATTTGTACGCAAAGTGGTCATGGAAAATTTTGACAAACTAGTGCGTAGGGAGACCAGGGATGAACGTAACAATTTTAATTTTTTTCGTCATATCTTCGAGACCATATGAAATATCAAAATTCTAACTATCACACATGATAGATTGGACTATCGACAAACTTTTGACACTTGCTTAAATGCGACTGATACTACAGATTTTGAAAAAACTGTTCAAAAAAAAATGTGGAATCTGGTACAACCATCCCTACCCCTAGGGTTGGTTGTAACAGTGCGAAGGGATGATTGTAACATTGTTAATAAAAACAAAATTACTTTCATAATCAACATGTTTATTTATAATCAGCCTTTTATGTTTTACATTATTATCAAAATTATCAAAAAAAAAATTAACATTTCTAAGAAACTTAATAATCTTCTTAAAAAATCAACCTTATTTAAAAATGAGATCTTAGTCCGATAAACAATTATGGCACACATAACTTCTTTCATTATTGGTGCAGTGTACATGAGCCCAAAGCTGACACTCTAGGCATTGCACCCATTTTTTATTTGACCTGCTGTTCGAAAAAGATTCCACGCATACTAAACAGAAGCAATCTTCGCTGTCTGAATCATCACCACCCTTAGTTACATTAGCATTTTTTTTCTTCTTTTGTGTTTTGTTTCCTCTTTTTTTAATAATTTTCTTAACAGCTGGCGCCTTTGACTTTCTTGTTTCTTTATCAGTCTGCAAAATGGGTTTCTTAACTGCTTTGGATCTAATCTTTCTTTCTTCTTGTTCCTGAATTTCAAGCTTGTTGGGAGTATCAGTCATTATTGCTGTTTTTCTGCCTTTTCTTCCCTTTCCATTATTCTTCCTCGGTCCTGCCTTTGGTAAGGGCTTTACTACATAGGGACTAAATGATGTGACGTCCTGTACACCAGCTGAAGAAGTAGATGGGATGTGAAAGTTATCAGACGATACCGATGCCATAGCCACATCTGCTTCCGAAACATTTGTTAGCGGCGAGGCCATTATTGGTGGCAAAGTTAATTCAGGAGGGGTTCTTGGTAGGAATGGTGAAGTTGGCGTAGCCGGTGAAACTCCCAATGGTGGTGTCACTAATGGTGTTGGTGAGTTCAACTCACGCTGCAAGGGCAATCTCTCTCGAAATGGTACGTTTCTGAGAAGTACTTCATCTGCTGCCAAATCCATTATTTCTGCAGAAACTAAACCTCTACTGGTGGTTCGTTTGTGTATATTAGGCATTCTGAAATAATAAAAATTAATCTGTAGTACTTTTAAATGTAAAAAATACATTAAAATACAGTTTAAGATATCACGATGATAATCGGGATGAAAGTAACAAGTTGTTACTTTCATCCCTACCTTAAATTTTTCCCGAATTGGACAAACACGTGCTTATTACCTAGAAAACCGTTAAAAAGATACAGTTTCGAACGACAAAATAGGAAGATAAACAGTTTTGCGACATTACTGGCATTTAGCACTCAAGGTTACACTAACCATAGTAAAAACAAATGCAATTGAAAAAAAAGGTTAAAACTTACTTTCGAGGTATTTTTGCGGCATCGAATCGCTACGCCCACAACCTGACAGCACAGCGCCGTGAGCACAACTGAGGTAAGAGGGGGGTTTAAAATGACGTATGTAGGTGATCCAGCCATCAGTGCAGCCAACATAATTCGTTCAGAAAGTCATTTGTTACGTTCATCCCGTGTTACTTTCATCCCTGGTCTCCCTATGAGCCAGAAAAAGTGCTCTCATGTGCTACTCTATACATAACCCCGTACCTGTGTACTTAACGTTATGATTCAGTTACAAAATAAAGTTATACAGAATAATGCGTTTCCTCTTAATTCAAATCTTACGTGATTTTTGGGACGTCCTTTATTACCTACCAAGCGTTTTCTTTGAAACTAGAACACCCCTAAGCTTAACAAGCATACATAATTATCTTGTAAGTATGTCTACTAACTTAGGTACCGAAATAACCAACCGAAATGCTACGAAACTTAACATATCATTGAACGATAAAATAATTGCCTCTTCCACAGACAAAATAGCTATTTGGATATGCAATTAGACGGAATATATTGGAAAACTACCAATACGTAATAGCCATGAAATGCAGTTCGCTTGAATTTTATGCAAAATTGCCTTTTTACGACCGCACGCCGTGTCTCCTATCTACTCATAGTCATGCCTTTATGTGCGACCATTTTATTTGGACCCTAGAATATGCATTCGCGACCTCTTGTAACACCTGGAATGTAAAGTTGCGGAGGGGTTTAAGTAGGTCTGGTTATGTTTGTGGCAAAACTAGCAGCTGCTTCCCAATTTCTTGATGCAAAAGCATGGAAAGTTGCTTGAAGAAGTTGAAAGTATTACTTAATTAACTGTTCCTCTCATAAGGCTGAGAAGTAACTTTAACAATACAGTTTACCGCCGCCTGAAATATCATACGGAAAAGTACTTAACTACTTACTTAGTTGAGACGTAAGTAGTAAGTAGATCTCGCTGGGACAGGTTGTGAGTTTAATCGCGAAAATTATATAATTCGAAGATTGGGCTTGTTATGAAATGTGGTGATAATAATTATATGCGTTTTTGCAAACTGTACTAAAATACTTACTTTAGTACAGTTTACATGCAAGAGGGTCTTTATCTTTACTAAAGTTTTTTTTACCTATACGTATCTAATGGGCACGGAAGGTATTTACAATTAATATAATGTATACACGATTAAACGACAACTAGATAATTAGGTACTTATCTAGTTGTCAAAGATATCTATAGACTTTATCTATATTCCAAAGGAATAAATAAAGCGAAATATAGCGCTATATTCCCACAGTCGTCCTATGTGCTTTTGCATCTAGCAAGCTTCTGTCTCCGCGGGCTTTATTATTATTATACACTCTAGGGGTAGGGTAGGACAGACAAGATCACGTGGAAGTGGGGTGCGCTGATTCGGGTTTTGGTAGCACTTGTAAATTTGGCTTTATTTGGTAATAGTTATACATACATTTTATGGCAATCATAGTGGGTTATTTAGGTAGAAATATTGTATTAATTTGCTCGCTAAGATTGGTGATCATTTACAAAATTTGGTCTTTGAATACAATTTAATGTAAAGTCGTTACTAAAACAGCTAATACAAATAATATAATAAATAAGCTAATGTAAAGGTATAATTTTTTTTGGTGTTTAGTATATTTTTTTGGTAAGAGAGCTATTATATATATTTAACCCCTTTTACTTTTTGGGATATTATGCGTGATAAAACCGATGACGCGAGCAGTGCGTACCCTCAATCTCATAGCGGAAAATATTGATTTGTTTTCGTGTTCTCTGAATGAATTCACAAAGACAGCATTGCTCGTAATTTATGTTATACGAGTACTAGGTATTTAAAAAAAAAATATTATATTATAAAATAGTTACACTGTTGTCATAGGTTCGATGCCTGTAAAAATAGTTATACCTACTTAAGCGTGGATAATAAACAAATAAATACAATATAACTAAATAAATTTTCATTTGTCGAAAAACAAAAAAAAAATACCTATAAAAAATCAGAGAAATGTTTTTAAATACTGTTTAATCCGGGTCTAACGCGATATTTATTTACCTTTATTTCTGACGTTTCGACACGGGTTGCACCGGTCATGGTCGCAGATAACTGTCGTCCCAGCAAGTTGTCAACAGAGATATGGGTTTACAATATTTCACTACCCTCCAAAAGTCGATAAAAACATAGAGGGTACACCCGAAATAAGTCCACTACCCATCCATTTTAATGTTAATTGTCTAGGGCACGGCACACAACACTTACAGTATCCGCGCACAGATCCGAAGATATACGAGAATTCAGTTTCTGAATCACTGGTCCCCAAGTCTACACAGTAGGTACTTAAATATGTACTTAAGGATTAAACAGTATTTAAATATGTGTACAAAGCGCGAGAGTTTAAAGTGTTAGAAATGTTTTTAATTTCGTATTAAGCAGCAACGCTGCTAACGAAATTTATAATCCGGCTCGGAGCCTAAATTTTTAATTTTTCCTTTAATTTGAAATCTAGAAATGTTTTTAATGAATAATTTCAACTTCAACAAAATAATTTTTAACAAGATAGTTTAAAAAATATTTAGTTGTATGTGAACAATTAAGAGCATTTTAACGAAGATACGGCTCTTGTATTTATAACAAAATACTTTAGAATTTGCTCTTGACTGGTTTCATTAGTGAGTATCTGTAAATAAAACTATTTAAAAATAAGTTAACCTTGTTATTTTCGTATCGTTCTGTACTTATAAACTAACTGTGGGGTATTTCAGTAAGGTATCTTGATGAAAGAAAATACAAAGGCTCTAAATAAATATTAAATGTTTGAATCATATTTTACAAAGCAGACTGCTTAAATAAGAGGGGATACAACTGTAGCCTCAAAAGAAAATCTTTATCTTTGAATCTCATTCACTACGGAGAGACGAAAAATATTACTTATTTTGCTACAAGCAAGCTTATCTGTCTCCTTTCTTGGTCTGTGGCACGGTTTATTTCGCCGGTGTTATGGAATGGTTTTAACCCTTTTAAAGTCATCGCTAGGTCAATCAATATAAAAATAGCAATAATACGATAATAGTAGATCATAATACGTGCTTCGTATTTCAAACTGTGGAAAAAGTTATCATTGGAGTAATATTTTTCATAACAATATGACGGACGGACGGACGGACGGACGGACGGACGGACGGATGGACGGACGGACGGACGGACAGCGGAGTCTTAGTAATAGGGTCCCGTTTTACTCTTTGAGTACGGAACCCTAAAAAAAACGACCAAACCTCACCACGCGCGCAGCGTAGGGTTCCGTGGTTGTCCTCTCGTAACAATTATATACTAAGGATATATTGAATTCAATTATGTATTTACTCACCAATATATGCAAAATAATTGTTATTTATGATACAAGTGCGGATTTACCTATCCGCACGTGTATCATACAACATTTTACAATGCATCATGCGAGGAAATAAAAAAAATATGCATAAAAGGTGAATTTTGGTGACCTGTGTTTTGACAAATAAATACTTTGAACTTTGAAATTTTAATTGTCACGAAATCTCATTATCGCACAGTATGCGGGAATAAATATTGTACTGAAATCCATTCCCGAACGGGCTGGTCACCTTCCGCGACGCCATGCTGCAACTTGCTGGCATGGGCCACTTCCCGTGTTTGTGTTGAACCATATACACATTCAGAGCAAGTGCATTGTAATAGTACATTGTTTAACAAGGGGCGTATGAGGAATATTGCAAACGAGAGTCTATCAGAAGCCCGAAGCAGTAAGGCGGAGGCGGTGACTCGAGTTTGCAATATTCTTACGCCCGTGTTATACATAATATTTTTCATCACATTTGCGAGGAATTAAATAACTACAAAAGACAGAAAAATCTATGTTTTATACAAGCGCACCAATCAAATGTTGACAACTTCACTTCCAGATCAGTGCGAGTGGGGGGCGTAGTTTCAATATTTCAACCAATCACAGAGCATGGAGCATGTGGTTCTTGCAGGGAGTGGGGAGTGCGTGCTTTGCGCTGCGGAGACTTGTTCTAACGACCACCGCGGGAAGGGTTGCTGTGCGAGAGTGCTATTACGCGACAGTGCACTTGCTCCTGACTTACGGCGTGGAGTTTTGGGGTCGCGCCTCCGACTGGAGGCGTGTGTTCTCGCAGCAAAAGCGCGCCATCCGCGCGATGGCCGGTAAGCCAAGGGATGCCCCAGCGCGTGACCTTTTTCGCGACCTCAAGATTCTGCCCCTGCCTTGTTTACTCATTTACCAGATCTCAGTGTTCACACACGAGAACTTGGATATGTTCAAGCGCAGAGGCATTAACACAAACTACAACCTGCGCAGTAATATACACCATAAAAGGCTGATCGCCGAATCACACAGACTTGCCAAGTCAGAGCGATCCGCGTACTGTGTAGGCCCCTCTATTTACAATCGCCTGCCAGACTCCGTAAGAGATGCAACTTCCACCGCAGCATTCAAGGTCAGACTGAAAAAGTGGTTGACGCAGGAGTCATTCTATTCGTACGAAGAATTCTTTAGTATACCAATGATAATTTAAATGTATAAAATATAGTTTGACATATATAAATAAATATTCGTAAATATTGTACCCTGACTTGTAGCAATTGTTATTAAAATATTTCTTTCTTTCTTTCTTTTTTTCTTTCATGGCCTGTTCGATTTTATTTTCCAACCAATCACAGAGCCAGAACTCTTGTCGTACGCGGCCGTCAAGATTCGCTTGACCAATCAGATCACACACAAGCTCATTACTCCCTTGGGACCATTATTTCCCGCGGGAACGATTTAGGCCATTGTCCTTCTGTATACAGGTATGGAATAACACCATTTTATGAGCAAGTGTGATGAAAAAACTTTTATTAATGAATATACATATCAAATAATAAGGTAGTGAAATTGCTAAAATTACGATTCTTGCTTAAAATATTAAAGGCATATTAACAAGTACAATAGGTTACATAAGATCCAGGTGCCATTGTTTCATTGCTCTTTCTTATTGATATTCTCGCACATTGACGTCATTGACAACGCGCTTTTTTTTTTTTTTTTCGTGGGGAAATGCTTTACGCATTCCGCCTGGCTGGGGAACCAGGACGGGTATGACGGACTCCCGGGAACCGCCCGGACTACCGCCTAAAACCCCACGGTGTTCTGCGCGCTGCTCTTTGGCGGAGCCACGGGAACGCTTGTGCACACTTCCTCGACAGCAGCTGTCTCATGGGACCCGTCACGGGGGGAGGCGTAAGTACCCGCCCCCAGTAAACCATCGTAAGGAGCGTACCCGAACACCTGGCACGCTCTCCAACTCGAGGACCTGTAGTGTGGGTGGCAGACGCCCCCGTGTCTGTCACCCGGAGGTCCTCATTATGGCGGTAGGCGCCGATCATGCGCCGCACGCCTTCGTCCGGTTCTGTGGCGGCGCATTGGGTGAGCCTCAGCACAGGCTTCCCGCTCGCGCTCTGCCGCCTCCTTCTCGGCCATGACATTCTCGCAGAAGTCCAGCATTGCCTTCCACGCCACTTTGCCGGACACCATGGCCCGCACTACTACTGGCAGTGACAGATCTTGCCCTAATCAGGCTACCACCTCCTGTCATTCTGCTCCTCATACCGGGCACTCTGCCAAAGTGTGCTGGGCCGAGTCTTCGCCGGCTCCGCACTGGTGGCATTCCGGGGTCGGCTCTCTTTGTGCAATTTTGTGCAGGTAGCTGCCGAAACAACCATGTCCTGACAGCACCTGCGTCAGCCGGAAGGTAATAACCCCGAAACGCCTTTCAACCCAGTCATGAAGAACTGGCTGAACCGCCTCTATAGTGCGGGAGCCGGCCCTCGGACTTTCCAGTTGCAGCCCCCATACTTTCTCCGCCTCATGCAGGTCATTGACTACGCGCTAGCGCAACTTGCAGCGACACACTAATCTCAATCCGTCGGTACTGCGTCTCGGATTTTAGACTAAAATTAAAAATAGTACATTATTGTCGAAGCAAGGTAAGGAGGAAATTGCTAGCTGAGTATTAATTGGCCTTGGCGACCTTGGGAGTCCGTTTAATTTAATACGAAGCCAGCAATTGCCCTTCAGCAATTGCCTGATCACTATCATATAGTGATTTTCTCAAAAATGGCGCAAGAAAACAAAATTATTAGGTACAGGTAAGTTTTATTGAATTCAACAATTTATTATAGGTTATTTCTTTTTGCCACTTCATGAAATTGTTGTAGGGTAAGTGCACCAGTGAATGAACGCTTAAGGATATTTGTGATTTTAAAAATTGTTTTATGTAAGATAGCTACATATACTTAATATCGGCCGTGACTGTTTGTACAGCTCAAACAAGTATTCTAGTTTGCTTAAATTACTTTGCTTTTGCAATAAGTTTCTATAATTTTAAGTTATTTGACCTTTTAGGTAGAACAATGGAAAATCACCAGTGAATGAACAGGGTTTTCTAGTAAATGAACAACTAAAAACCAGTGAATGAACTACTATTATAGTTGTGGTTTGTTGGTTTTAATTGCTGTTTAGCGATTTTGTTTGGAGTATCTCGATATACCAACACACGGGGTGGTAGTTAATGGTTTACTTTTTCTAAAACAATTAAAAAACTATAACAAATGTTCGTTCATTAACTGGTTCCAAAAAACCAATAAATGAACTAGGTAATTATGGGTCGATGTTCATTTACTGGAAATCTATACACCAGTGAATGAACTAACTTTATGTTCGAAAATGAGGTTTGTTCGAACACTGGACCAACGATGGACAAACCATTGGTGGTTATGCTACTAAAAACTAAATCTTATTACAATAACTAGAACATAAGATTTTGCGAAAACATTAAAACAGACGTTGCCAGTGAATGAACACTCCTGTTCATTCACTGGATTTAGGCGGTTTTTAATTCTAGTTATAGAACACCTTCTAGAAAACGAGAATCTAAACTTAAATAACTTAAAAAGATGTTTGAATAGCACAATTTCGCTCTTATGATTTCCAAAAACCACACACCATAAGTTACAAGTTTATAAAACTAGTACAATGGCACATCAAATAAAAGGTAACAATCTTGTCCCCTTATTACCGGCTCATACAAAAAATCCATGCCCATAGCCCGTCAACTTTAAGCTTCGCTCTTTTAGTAACTGTTGCGACTGAGTTGATACGAGTATAAATGTTACAAAACCCTTACAGTGAATGCTTCTAATCGCGAAAAAAATACCCGGTATGCTAGAAATATACAGAACTCTTAATTTAAGCAAATAATCAGGTTTTCGTTCATTCACTGGATTCGTTCATTCACTGGTGCACTTACCCTACGCCTTTAGATATCTGTGAACAAATTATCAATAACTGAACTTGCAGCTTCTTTTAAATCTGCAGGCGTACGAGTATATTCCATATCCTCGTCACTCGAACTAGAACTAATTTTCACGTCAATTATCAATATTTTCCAAAAAACAAATACCTAGCCATTATATTTCACAACAGCCTCCTGCAGACAGACGGTAGCAGCGCGCCTGGATGGTCATTTCCTGTTCCACTGGGATAGGTTGCATAGGGCATCCAACTGCTAATTGTAATAAAACACCTACTAACATAGTTTTAAGATCCCTGTTACTAACGAATTATGAAAATACTTCCGAATTAAATGATTAATAATTATTGTATTTAAAAACTGAGTAATTTTTGCATTGCCGCCCTTTTTTAACCGACTTCAAAAAACTAGAGGAGGTTCTCAATTCGGATGTTTTTTTTTTAATGTTTGTTACCTCAGAACTCCGTCATTTATGAACCGATTCGTACAATTCTTTTTTTAATTGGACCAGCTGTTCGCAAAGGGCGCTGAGTGCTCTCCGCTGTTAAATATCGAATAAAATGTCATGCCTTCTGAACGCTACCTTAAAAGTAATGTCTTTGTCTGTGATCTGTGGTATTGCAGGAACCACTCTTTTGTTTTCTCGGTTTTCTTGATTTATTTTATTAAAGCTTTACAAAGCTATAAACTACGTTTTCATTCATAGTTTATCATCCGCGTCCAGTATAATAACGCGTTCAGGGCGCTGTTGCGGCTGCCACGCTGGTGTAGCGCGTCCGGTATGTTCGCGCACGCGCGCGTGGATGGTTTCCCGGCCATCATGCGTGCGCGATGCGCAGCCGCGCTCCGGCGCCTGCGGTACAGCCGCAACAGCCTCCTGGCCGTTATAGCTGACAGGATGGACAGTCAGCTTGTCATACATTGGACCAGAGTACACTCTATAGTCACCTCGTACACGTGAGTGTCCTGGTTCTTTAACTTTGAAATAACTAACACAAGTAATTAAGTAGGTAAACCTAGATAATAACTTTAACATGTATTTGTCTGAATTAAACGAATTTTATTTTATTTTTATTTATTTTTAATTGAAAGTATATGCTTCCATATTGGTCCCATTGTTTTCAAAACCCCAGTTGGATGATGGGAACCATGAGGAATTGAGGGAACTCCTCAAATATTTATTAGGCACGCGTGTAGTAATTTTGGTATTTTCTATTATTACTCGTGTATTTACACCCGGAAATCATAAATTTGGTGATGGTGGAAGTTATGATGAAGACCACAGATGGCTTGTAGAACTTCTCAATTATGTACTTCAAACTATATAAATACGTCACAGATTCTGATATCATCATCATCATCATCACATCAGCCAAAAGACGTCCACTGCTGGACATAGGCCTCCCCCAAAGAGTGCCACAATGGCCGGTCCTGTGCCACCCGCATCCAGCGGACTCCCGCGACCTTTACCAGGTCATCAGTCCACCTTGTGATATGATTCCGTTCAAATAGCAAACAATGAAGTGCCAAAGGTAATTTTGAGATCCTTGAGGAATTGACGGATGTCCTCAAATATTATCGGCCCACATACAGCGATTTGGTTTATTGGTCTAAAAATCAACGCATTTGCTCTCGGAAATCAGTTGTGTTATGTGGTAAATTGGAAAAAAAATGTGGAAATGTTCATGTGGCTTGGCGGAGTACTGAATTGAAGTCGGTTAAAACTTTGTTTTGAAAGAAAATTATTTTATAAAAATCTCGAAGTATATTTTTCATCCGAAAATGCCATAATTTATTTGAGACAACTAAAAAGTCGCGATAAGTCGTAGCTTCTGATCTTCCGGTTTTGGCCTATGCCTTTCTAAGGCCGTTTTAACTTTTTTTAAAGTTTGTACCTCGACAAATAATGAAATTTGTATGCAACATTGTTGTCGAGCAAAATCGAGCTGGCAAGGTTTTTTATTATTAAAATTTTGACTGACAATAAACTATGCACGTCCTGATTTTTAACCATTAAGGTCAACTTTGCCGGACAGTTTTGAGAAAATATGGTGAGAGCTTTTCATAGAAGAAGATACCTACGAAGTTGAAATTTCTCGGCGGTGCTTGCTACTTCAAGCCTTAATTGAGCGGTGGCTCTTCTACAATAACACCACTATTGTTTTAATTGTTCTCTTGATAAAAGAAAACGAGCGGAAAGCAAGGTACTCGAGGTCAACTGTTTTTAGGGTTCCGTAGCCAAATGGCAAAAAACGGAACCCTTATAGATTCGTCATGTCCGTCTGTCTGTCTATCCGTCCGTATGTCACAGCCACTTTTTTCCGAAACTATAAGAGCTATACTGTTGAAACTTAGTAAGTAGATGTATTTTGTGAACCGCATTAAGATTTTCACACAAAAATCGTAAAAAAACATTAAGTGTAAGGGGTCCCCATACGGGAGTCTCGTATGGGCAGCCGAACAGAGCGGTCGTTGCCTGAGATCCTTTCGCGTCCGTTCCTATCGCCATAAAATTTAACAAAAGCCCATGAGACAATAGGTCGGTCAGTTGCAGATGTTGCTTGCGCCCGCGTCTTTCGCAAGTCCAAATAACACGCGTGACTTATACATTGAGTCATCCCTTCGATTTTTTTTTCAAATTGTGTTGTGCCGGGTTAATCGCAGTGTGTTATATATTGGGGGTATAAACAGTGAGTGCAATAAAAGTGCGTGCAACTCCAAGCTCCGTGAATTGCAGCAATAGCAACCCTGTACCTGTCGCCACCTAACAGGGCACGCCGTCGTCACAGTTAAAAACCGGTGAGGTCCTTCCATTAAAGTTGTAGTTTTCAAATTCCAGACCCTTTTTCTGAAGGCTAAATCGCTCAGTGATTTGAAAATGACGGGTAAATCTACGAGGCCCCTTGGTCTCGGGAAAAGCTATTTTACCTGGTCCTAACGTATCCCACTTTCAAGCTAGATCGAATGTTCAACAGTTAGACGAGCAACATAACACATCTGTTTACGCCCCTAGCACCTAGCACAAAGGCCTCCAACTTAATATTGTGTAGAATACTTAATACAATGTACAACACCCTGCCATCCCGCGCACTTATCACTTCTTGTTTCTTCCTAATGGTCAACGGCGAAGAACATCTGCTTTGACCCACACCTAGGGAAGCAGATAAGCTATAAAATTGCACCTCTGCTGTTAATTAGTTATTTACTTAGTTATCTAATATTGCATGGAGTAGGTGTCAGTCATATAAATAGTTTATTTTAACGATCGTTAAACTGGAAATAACTATATACTAATGCAGGGAGGAGATGTCACATAGTTAATTAATCAATGGTTAAACTAGAAATACACATCTGAAGCGCTCGCCTCGGTCTCCATCGCCTAACCACGCTGTCCGTTCCGATAACTCGCTTCGATACTCGTACTCATTTCGGAATACATGCCGGTTTCCAAAAAAATATATTTTGCAGTGTGTTTATATATTATATAGCAGTGAATGCAGCTGATTAATGTGCGGTCATATTCTATCGTCTTCGCCAGCTACGACGACGCTTGTCCAAGTTGAAGCGATACATTTGATGAGGTCTCTCCAATATTCAAATGTACGCATAAATCACCGTGAGGTGGCGGTAATTGGCGGGCTCCGATATAGCGGACCAACCTTGCCTGATTCGTCCCGGGAAGGCAGCAATACACATACACAGCTCGTAAAAATACAGAGCTCCTCTTGTTATGATATGTCGACGCACTGTTATGTCGATAAACCTCCACTAGTTAATTATCTATATGTGTACACAATATCTATTTAGATAATCATTTACTTCCTTTTAATCGTTCACATTTAACAGTAAGCACATACTCAAGGGTTGCACGCTGTTCTGTAACATTCAAAGACTTTCGGTGCAAAAAGGCTTGAAACCTTAGATCATAAGTTTTGTAATGGCAATGGCCAATGGTGGAAGTTAACAATTTAATTTATTATGTTTAGAATGATATACCTATATGTATTATCCATTTGATTTTATTACTAATATTAGCATGTAACGCCGTGTCGCGATTTGCCCCTTTATTTTAGAGTCCAGCTAATAATTACTAAAACTATTTTGGGTGATTGCTTTCGCCTAGCGGGTAATATACAATCATTGTTTTTTCCTTCAAGCCCATAGCGGAAGCTTCATGCTCTTTTAAGCCACTGAGTTATGGACAATGGATGGAAGGTCTACAATGCTTTTACAATCACACATCTGGCGTTAGCTACAATTAAATACAGAACGTCGCCGCCACGAGCCTGACATAGAAAGGGCAAAAACAAAAAGAAAAAAAACGGACAAGGGGCGACTGAAATTTGCGCCTACCAAGAAACTTGGAGAAAACCCACGTGCAGTAATCGCGGTTCATGAAGACAATAGAACAAAACAAGATCGTGGCGACCGACTGACAAGGTTCAAAATAAATTAATTATACGGATTCCAAAAGGCTGAAATTGCTTACGAATACCATTCGTAAATGCCATTCGCAGATGAATCAAAAATTTTATACGGTGCCATGCCTTGGGCGTATGGACGATAATCGGCTAGATGGTCTGGAAATATGGAAAGCCGTATTGGGCGGTATTATGGATGCCCTGCCTAGGGATGAAGTCAGAACACTATAACCGACTATGTAATTAGTGTGTACCTACTACATACTTACCTGTAATCTGATTTTGGTGCAGAGGTGAATGTTGCAATTGATTGATGAACTACTATAATAATAAAAGTGTATTTTATGATGTGTGCAATTGTTATGTGTGCGTTAAGTAAGATGGTGACATGTGCAGGTGTGCTGAATGAACCGGTAAAGTGATTTGAAAGGAAGGTTTTAGCGGAGAAAGTCGGCTTTGGAAACGAGTAGTGAGTGTATTTTGACTACCTATTGTGCAGTTGATACGCGTGTCTAAATATTTAGTGTCTGGGGGTTGCATTGTCGAGGCGATTTTAGTGCAGAAGTAAGTGTTGCTATTGATGAACTACGATAATAACAGTGCATTTTATTATGGGTGCAGTTTTAAGTTTGCATTAGGATGGTAGCATGTACATGTGCTGGATGAACCGGTGACGTGATTTGAGTGGGAAGTTTTGACGTCGAAGCGAGTGTTGAAAACTAGTGGGTAATGAGTGTTTAATGGCTCGGGTTTGCATCGTCAACGTTCAATCCACATATATGTACCTATATGACAACCGCGCTAGCAGCAGTGATAAAGGTAAAAGAAAGAACCAAATTTTACTACCTTGCCTAGTGAAGTAAGAAGTAAGGCAACTCTATGTCTAAATAAAACAAGTCTTGAAGGCATTTTCACGAAAGCACTTCGCAACGACGCGCACATGGCCGAGCCGCGACTATACTTACTGAGGAAAGACAAGTCTACAGCCGCAGTCACTTGAAACTCGACCAATGATACACGTTACCAACCCAGCGAATCAAGACGTGGACATTGATCATTGATTGACTACTGAGACAAGAAAGAAGAGGAGAACGAAGAGACAGAGAGGACACACAATCGCCGGGTCTTGATTAACAATTGCGATAAGCGCGAAGAGGTTCAATGTCAGAACCTGAGGGTCAAAGGGGAGGGACAAAGCAGTCAAAAACTAATTATATATATTATTCACCAAGTATAGTATCTATCTACCCCATGCTGGCTTAACGATGCCTGTATTCGGGTTGGCTCCAACTCCCGTCTCTCCAACCATCCTGACTGCACACCTACACTCCCGTCCTATCTACTTGGCTCTCCGGTTTCTCGGGCAGGAAGCTGTTGCCTGCGGCCGGGCGGCGGAAGTTGGTTCAAAATGGACAAGCAAGCCCGCTTACCCTGATCATTATAGTATTTGCGGTTAAGTCGGTGATCGGTTAAGGTTCTCATACCCCACTAACTTTCTGCCGCATATGCTACACTAGACGAGGCAAGCGAGCCTTCTTCGTTATTTTGCTCTAACACCTCCTCCCTCCTGTAGTCAGCACCTCTGAGTCCTTGCAGCAGAACTGCTGGCTGGATGAGTCACCAGAACAGAACAGAACAGAACAGAAGTGTAAGGGGTCCCCATACTCAGAACTGAAACTAAAAAAAAATTTTTTCATCAAACCCACACGTGTGGGGTATCTATGGATAGGTCTTCAAAAATGATATTAAGGTTTTTAATATCATTTTTTTCTAAACTAAATAGTTTGCGCGAGAGACACTTCCAAAGTGGTTAAATGTGTCCCCCCCCTGTAACTTCTAAAATAAGAGAATGATAAAACTAAAAAAAATATATGATGTACATTATTACCATGCAAACTTCCACCGAAAATTAGTTTGAACGAGATCTAGTAAGTAGTTTTTTTTTAATACGTCATAAATCGTAAACCGCAATTTATTTCACGGAACCCTTCATGTGCGAGTCCGACTCGCACTTGGCCGCTTTTTAGGGTTCCGTACTCAAAGAGTAAAACGGGACCCTATTACTAAGACTTCGCTGTCCCGTCCGTCCGTCCGTCTGTCTGTCACCAGGCTGTAGCTCAAGAACTGTGATAGCTAGAGAGTTGAAATTTTCACAGATTATGTATGTATTTCTGTTGCCGCTATAACAACAAATACTAACAACAAAATAAAATATTTTTTAAGGGGGGCTCCATACAACAAACGTGATTTTTTTGCCGTTTTTATAGATAATGGTACGGAAACCTTCATGCGCGATTCCAACTCGCACTTGGCCGGTTTTTTCATTTTTACCCACGACGGCTCAGAGAAGGTACGAATATGCGGTTAAGGCGAGAGGCTGTTTATTTGTTTCTCTTTGTAAAACATTTAAGAAAATGTTTATTTCGCAGGTAAAGCGTCGTGAAGCGTGCTTGGTGTTATTCGCATTGCTAGCGTTAGAGAAGTTCGCCCACACAACCGAAAACAAGTTGACGATCAAGAAGTGCTTAGAGCGGGTGCGTGAGAACCCACTGCTGGTGCTCAAGAAGCTGGCGGGGAACGCGGACGCGGAATGGAGGCAGGTCGGCTTCTGCGCGCATTGGGCGCTCGACAAACTGTGTAAGTGATTAGGACATGCTGTCTGTTCAGTGTACTCACGACCGAGAACAAGTTGACGATCAAGAAGTGCTTAGAGCGAGTGCGTGAGAACCCACTGCTGGTGCTCGAGAAGCTGGCGGGGAACGCGGACGCGGAATGGAGGCAGGTCGGCTTCTGCGCGCATTGGGCGCTCGACAAACTGTGTAAGTGATTAGGACATGCTGTCTGTTCAGTGTACTCACGACCGAGAACAAGTTGACGATCAAGAAGTGCTTAGAGCGAGTGCGTGAGAACCCACTGCTGGTGTTCGAGAAGCTGGCGGGGAACGCGGACGCGGAATGGAGGCAGGTCGGCTTCTGCGCGCATTGGGCGCTCGACAAACTGTGTAAGTGATTAGGACATGCTGTCTGTTCAGTGTACTCACGACCGAGAACAAGTTGACGACCAACAAGTGCTCAGAGCGAGAGCGTGAGAACCCACTGCTGGAGCTCGAGAAGCTGGCGAGGAACGCGGACGCGGAATGGAGGCAGGTCGGCTTCTGCGCGCAGTGGGCGCTCGACAACCTGTGTAAGTGTAATCACTTATCCTTATGGACATGCTGTCTGTTCAGTGTACTCACGACTCGCACTTGGCCGGTTTTTTCATTTTTACCCACGACGGCTCAGAGAAGGTACGAATATGCGGTTAAGGCGAGAGGCTGTTTATTTGTTTCTCTTTGTAAAACATTTAAGAAAATGTTTATTTCGCAGGTAAAGCGTCGTGAAGCGTGCTTGGTGTTATTCGCATTGCTAGCGTTAGAGAAGTTCGCCCACACAACCGAAAACAAGTTGACGATCAAGAAGTGCTTAGAGCGGGTGCGTGAGAACCCACTGCTGGTGCTCAAGAAGCTGGCGGGGAACGCGGACGCGGAATGGAGGCAGGTCGGCTTCTGCGCGCATTGGGCGCTCGACAAACTGTGTAAGTGATTAGGACATGCTGTCTGTTCAGTGTACTCACGACCGAGAACAAGTTGACGATCAAGAAGTGCTTAGAGCGAGTGCGTGAGAACCCACTGCTGGTGCTCGAGAAGCTGGCGGGGAACGCGGACGCGGAATGGAGGCAGGTCGGCTTCTGCGCGCATTGGGCGCTCGACAAACTGTGTAAGTGATTAGGACATGCTGTCTGTTCAGTGTACTCACGACCGAGAACAAGTTGACGACCAACAAGTGCTCAGAGCGAGAGCGTGAGAACCCACTGCTAGAGCTCGAGAAGCTGGCGAGGAACGCGGACGCGGAATGGAGGCAGGTCGGCTTCTGCGCGCAGTGGGCGCTCGACAAACTGTGTAAGTGATTAGGACATGCTGTCTGTTCAGTGTACTCACGACCGAGAACAAGTTGACGACCAACAAGTGCTCAGAGCGAGAGCGTGAGAACCCACTGCTGGAGCTCGAGAAGCTGGCGAGGAACGCGGACGCGGAATGGAGGCAGGTCGGCTTCTGCGCGCAGTGGGCGCTCGACAACCTGTGTAAGTGTAATCACTTATCCTTATGGACATGCTGTCTGTTCAGTGTACTCACGACTCGCACTTGGCCGGTTTTTTCATTTTTACCCACGACGGCTCAGAGAAGGTACGAATATGCGGTTAAGGCGAGAGGCTGTTTATTTGTTTCTCTTTGTAAAACATTTAAGAAAATGTTTATTTCGCAGGTAAAGCGTCGTGAAGCGTGCTTGGTGTTATTCGCATTGCTAGCGTTAGAGAAGTTCGCCCACACAACCGAAAACAAGTTGACGATCAAGAAGTGCTTAGAGCGGGTGCGTGAGAACCCACTGCTGGTGCTCAAGAAGCTGGCGGGGAACGCGGACGCGGAATGGAGGCAGGTCGGCTTCTGCGCGCATTGGGCGCTCGACAAACTGTGTAAGTGATTAGGACATGCTGTCTGTTCAGTGTACTCACGACCGAGAACAAGTTGACGATCAAGAAGTGCTTAGAGCGAGTGCGTGAGAACCCACTGCTGGTGCTCGAGAAGCTGGCGGGGAACGCGGACGCGGAATGGAGGCAGGTCGGCTTCTGCGCGCATTGGGCGCTCGACAAACTGTGTAAGTGATTAGGACATGCTGTCTGTTCAGTGTACTCACGACCGAGAACAAGTTGACGACCAACAAGTGCTCAGAGCGAGAGCGTGAGAACCCACTGCTAGAGCTCGAGAAGCTGGCGAGGAACGCGGACGCGGAATGGAGGCAGGTCGGCTTCTGCGCGCAGTGGGCGCTCGACAACCTGTGTAAGTGTAATCACTAATCCTAATGGACATGCTGTCTGTTCAGTGTACTCACGACTCGCACTTGGCCGGTTTTTTCATTTTTACCCACGACGGCTCAGAGAAGGTACGAATATGCGGTTAAGGCGAGAGGCTGTTTATTTGTTTTTCTTTGTAAAACATTTAAGAAAATGTTTATTTCGCAGGTAAAGCGTCGTGAAGCGTGCTTAGTGTTATTCGCATTGCTAGCGTTAGAGAAGTACGCCCACACAACCGAAAACAAGTTGACGATCAAGAAGTGCTTAGACCGAGTGCGTGAGAACCCACTGCTGGTGCTCGAGAAGCTGGCGGGGAACGCGGGCGCGGAATGGAGGCAGGTCGGCTTCTGCGCGCATTGGGCGCTCGACAAACTGTGTAAGTGATTAGGACATGCTGTCTGTTCAGTGTACTCACGACCGAGAACAAGTTGACGACCAACAAGTGCTCAGAGCGAGAGCGTGAGAACCCACTGCTGGAGCTCGAGAAGCTGGCGAGGAACGCGGACGCGGAATGGAGGCAGGTCAGCTTCTGCGCGCAGTGGGCGCTCGACAACCTGTGTAAGTGTAATCACTAATCCTAATGGACATGCTGTCTGTTCAGTGTACTCACGACTCGCACTTGGCCGGTTTTTTCATTTTTACCCACGACGGCTCAGAGAAGGTACGAATATGCGGTTAAGGCGAGAGGCTGTTTATTTGTTTCTCTTTGTAAAACATTTAAGAAAATGTTTATTTCGCAGGTAAAGCGTCGTGAAGCGTGCTTAGTGTTATTCGCATTGCTAGCGTTAGAGAAGTACGCCCACACAACCGAAAACAAGTTGACGATCAAGAAGTGCTTAGAGCGAGTACGTGAGAACCCACTGCTGGTGCTCAAGAAGCTGGCGGGGAACGCGGACGCGGAATGGAGGCAGGTCGGCTTCTGCGCACATTGGGCGCTCGACAAACTGTGTAAGAGATTAGGACATGCTGTCTGTTCAGTGTACTCACGACCGAGAACAAGTTGACGACCAACAAGAACTCAGAGCGAGAGCGTGAGAACCCACTGCTGGAGCTCGAGAAGCTTGCGGGAAACGGGGACGCGGAATGGAGGCAGGTCGGCTTCTGCGCGCAGTGGGCGCTCGACAACCTGTGTAAGTGTAATCACTAATCCTAATGGACATGCTGTCTGTTCAGTGTACTCACGACTCACACTTGGCCGGTTTTTTCATTTTTACCCACGACGGCTCAGAGAAGGTACAAATATGCGGTTAAGGCGAGAGGCTGTTTATTTGTTTCTGTTTGTAAAACATTTAAGAAAATGTTTATTTCGCAGGTAAAGCGTCGTGAAGCGTGCTTAGTGTTATTCGCATTGCTAGCGTTAGAGAAGTTCGCCCACACAACCGAAAACAAGTTGACGATCAAGAAGTGCTTAGACCGAGTGCGTGAGAACCCACTGCTGGTGCTCGAGAAGCTGGCGGGGAACGCGGACGCGGAATGGAGGCAGGTCGGCTTCTGCGCGCATTGGGCGCTCCACAAACTGTGTAAGTGATTAGGACATGCTGTCTGTTCAGTGTACTCACGACCGAGAACAAGTTGACGACCAACAAGTGCTCAGAGCGAGAGCGTGAGAACCCACTGCTGGAGCTCAAGAAGCTGAAGGGGAACGCGGACGCGGAATGGAGGCAGGTCGGCTTCTGCGCGCAGTGGGCGCTCGACAACCTGTGTAAGTGTAATCACTTATCCTTATGGACATGCTGTCTGTTCAGTGTACTCACGACTCGCACTTGGCCGGTATTTTCATTTTTACCCACGACGGCTCAGAGAAGGTACGAATATGCGGTTAAGGCGAGAGGCTGTTTATTTGTTTCTCTTTGTAAAACATTTAAGAAAATGTTTATTTCGCAGGTAAAGCGTCGTGAAGCGTGCTTAGTGTTATTCGAATTGCTAGCGTTATAGAAGTTCGCCCACACAACCGAAAACAAGTTGACGATCAAGAAGTGCTTAGACCGAGTGCGTGAGAACCCACTGCTGGTGCTCGAGAAGCTGGCGGGGAACGCGGACGCGGAATGGAGGCAGGTCGGCTTCTGCGCGCATTGGGCGCTTGACAAACTGTGTAAGTGATTAGGACATGCTGTCTGTTCAGTGTACTCACGACCGAGAACAAGTTGACGACCAACAAGTGCTCAGAGCGAGAGCGTGAGAACCCACTGCTGGAGCTCAAGAAGCTGAAGGGGAACGCGGACGCGGAATGGAGGCAGGTCGGCTTCTGCGCGCAGTGGGCGCTCGACAACCTGTGTAAGTGTAATCACTTATCCTTATGGACATGCTGTCTGTTCAGTGTACTCACGACTCGCACTTGGCCGGTTTTTTCATTTTTACCCACGACGGCTCAGAGAAGGTACGAATATGCGGTTAAGGCGAGAGGCTGTTTATTTGTTTCTCTTTGTAAAACATTTAAGAAAATGTTTATTTCGCAGGTAAGGTGTCGTGAAGCGTGCTTAGTGTTATTCGAATTGCTAGCGTTATAGAAGTTCGCCCACACAACCGAAAACAAGTTGACGATCAAGAAGTGCTTAGACCGAGTGCGTGAGAACCCACTGCTGGTGCTCGAGAAGCTGGCGGGGAACGCGGACGCGGAATGGAGGCAGGTCGGCTTCTGCGCGCATTGGGCGCTCGACAAACTGTGTAAGTGATTAGGACATGCTGTCTGTTCAGTGTACTCACGACCGAGAACAAGTTGACGACCAACAAGTGCTCAGAGCGAGAGCGTGAGAACCCACTGCTGGAGCTCGAGAAGCTGGCGGGGAACGCGGACGCGGAATGGAGGCAGGTCGGCTTCTGCGCGCAGTGGGCGCTCGACAACCTGTGTAAGTGTAATCACTAATCCTAATGGTCATGCTGTCTGTTCAGTGTACTCACGACTCACACTTGGCCGGTTTTTTCATTTTTACCCACGACGGCTCAGAGAAGGTACAAATATGCGGTTAAGGCGAGAGGCTGTTTATTTGTTTCTCTTTGTAAAACATTTAAGAAAATGTTTATTTCGCAGGTAAGGTGTCGTGAAGCGTGCTTAGTGTTATTCGAATTGCTAGCGTTATAGAAGTTCGCCCACACAACCGAAAACAAGTTGACGTTCAAGAAGTGCTTAGAACGAGTGCGTGAGAACCCACTGCTGGTGCTCGAGAAGCTGGCGGGGAACGCGGACGCGGAATGGAGGCAGGTCGGCTTCTGCGCGTATTGGGCGCTCGACAAACTGTGTAAGTGATTAGGACATGCTGTCTGTTCAGTGTACTCACGACCGAGAACAAGTTGACGACCAACAAGTGCTCAGAGCGAGATTGTGAGAACCCACAGCTGGAGCTCGATAAGCTGGCGGGGAACGCGGACGCGGAATGGAGGCAGGTCGGCTTCTGCGCGCAGTGGGCGCTCGACAACCTATGTAAGTGTAATCACTAATCCTAATGGACATGCTGTCTGTTCAGTGTACTCACGACTCGCACTTGGCCGGTTTTTTCATTTTTACCCACGACGGCTGAGAGAAGGTACGAATATGCGGTTAAGGCGAGAGGCTGTTTATTTGTTTCTCTTTGTAAAACATTTAGGAAAATGTTTATTTCGCAGGTAAAGCGTCGTGAAGCGTGCTTAGTGTTATTCGCATTGCTAGCGTTAGAGAAGTTCGCCCACACAACCGAAAACAAGTTGACGATCAAGAAGTGCTTAGACCGAGTGCGTGAGAACCCACTGCTGGTGCTCGAGAAGCTGGCGGGGAACGCGGACGCGGAATGGAGGCAGGTCGGCTTCTGCGCGCATTGGGCGCTCCACAAACTGTGTAAGTGATTAGGACATGGTGTCTGTTCAGTGTACTCACGACCGAGAGCAAGTTGACGACCAACAAGTACTCAGAGCGAGAGCGTGAGAACCCACTGCTGGAGCTCGAGAAGCTGGCGGGGAACGCGGACGCGGAATGGAGGCAGGTCGGCTTCTGCGCGCAGTGGGCGCTCGACAACCTGTGTAAGTGTAATCACTAATCCTTATGGACAGGCTGTCTGTTCAGTGTACTCACGACCGAGACCAAGTTGACTACCAACAAGTGCTTAGAGCGAGAGCGTGAGAACCTACTGCTGGAGCTGAAAGCCACTCGACAGCCTGTGTAAGTGATTAGGTCATGCTGTCTGTTTGGTGTACTCACAACCGATACCAAGTTGACGATCAACAAGTGCTTAGTGCGAGAGCGTGAGAAACTACTGCTGGAGCTGGAAGCCACTCGACAGCCTGTGTAAGGGATAAGGTCATGCTGTCTGTTCAGTGTACTCACAACCGAGACCAAGTTGACGACCAACAAGTGCTTAGAGCGAGAGCGTGAGAACCTACTGCTGGAGCTGGAAGCCACTCGACAGCCTGTGTGTGATTAGGTCATGCTGTCTGTTCAGTGTACTCACTACAGAAAACAAGTTGACGATCAACAAGTGCCTGGAGCAACAGCGGATGAACCCGCTGCTGGAGCTGGAGGCCACTCGACAACCTGTGTAAGTGACTACGACATGCTGTCTGTTCAGTGTACTCACGACCGAGAACAAGTTGACGACCAACAAGTGCTCAGAGCGAGTGCGTGAGAACCCACTGCTGGTGCTCGAAAAGCTGGCGGGGAACGCGGACGCGGAATGGAGGCAGGTCGGCTTCTGCGCGCATTGGGCGCTCGACAAACTGTGTAAGTGATTAGGACATGATGTCTGTTCAGTGTACTCACGACCGAGAACAAGTTAACGACCAACAAGTGCTCAGAGCGAGAGCGTGAGAACCCACTGCTGGAGCTCAAGAAGCTGGCGGGGAACGCGGACGCGGAATGGATTATTCAGTGTACTCACGACTCGCACTTGGCCGGTTTTTTCATTTTTAACCACGACGGCTCAGAGAAGGTACGAATATGCGGTTAAGGCGAGAGGCTGTTTATTTGTTTCTCTTTGTAAAACATTTAAGAAAATGTTTATTTCGCAGGTAAAGCGTCGTGAAGCGTGCTTAGTGTTATTCGCATTGCTAGCGTTAGAGAAGTTCGCCCACACAACCGAAAACAAGTTGACGATCAAGAAGTGCTTAGACCGAGTGCGTGAGAACCCACTGCTGGTGCTCGAGAAGCTGGCGGGGAACGCGGACGCGGAATGGAGGCAGGTCGGCTTCTGCGCGCATTGGGCGCTCCACAAACTGTGTAAGTGATTAGGACATGCTGTCTGTTCAGTGTACTCACGACCGAGAGCAAGTTGACGACCAACAAGTACTCAGAGCGAGAGCGTGAGAACCCACTGCTGGAGCTCGAGAAGCTGGCGGGGAACGCGGACGCGGAATGGAGGCAGGTCGGCTTCTGCGCGCAGTGGGCGCTCGACAACCTGTGTTAGTGTAATCACTAATCCTTATGGACAGGCTGTCTGTTCAGTGTACTCACGATCGAGACCAAGTTGATCACCAACAAGTGCTTAGAGCGAGAGCGTGAGAACCTACTGCTGGAGCTGAAAGCCACTCGACAGCCTGTGTAAGTGATTAGGTCATGCTGTCTGTTCAGTGTACTCACGCCCGAGAACAAGTTGACTACCAACAAGTGCTTAGAGCGAGAGCGTGAGAACCTGCTGCTGGAGCTGAAAGCCACTCGACAGCCTGTGTAAGTGATTAGGTCATGCTGTCTGTTTAGTGTACTCACAACCGATACCAAGTTGACGACCAACAAGTGCTTAGTGCGAGAGCGTGAGAAACTACTGCTGGAGCTGGAAGCCACTCGACAGCCTGTGTAAGGGATAAGGTCATGCTGTCTGTTCAGTGTACTCACAACCGAGACCAAGTTGACGACCAACAAGTGCTTAGAGCGAGAGCGTGAGAACCTACTGCTGGAGCTGGAAGCCACTCGACAGCCTGTGTAAGTGATTAGGTCATGCTGTCTGTTCAGTGTACTCACTACAGAAAACAAGTTGACGATCAACAAGTGCCTGGAGCAACAGCGGGTGAACCCGCTGCTGGAGCTGGAGGCCACTCGACAACCTGTGTAAGTGACTACGACATGCTGTCTGTTCAGTGTACTCATGACCGAGAACAAGTTGACGACCAACAAGTGCTCAGAGCGAGTGCGTGAGAACCCACTGCTGGTGCTCGAAAAGCTGGCGGGGAACGCGGACGCGGAATGGAGGCAGGTCGGCTTCTGCGCGCATTGGGCGCTCCACAAACTGTGTAAGTGATTAGGACATGCTGTCTGTTCAGTGTACTCACGACCGAGAGCAAGTTGACGACCAACAAGTACTCAGAGCGAGAGCGTGAGAACCCACTGCTGGAGCTCGAGAAGCTGGCGGGGAACGCGGACGCGGAATGGAGGCAGGTCGGCTTCTGCGCGCAGTGGGTGCTCGACAACCTGTGTAAGTGTAATCATTAATCCTTATGGACAGGCTGTCTGTTCAGTGTACTCACGACCGAGACCAAGTTGATCACCAACAAGTGCTTAGAGCGAGAGCGTGAGAACCTACTGCTGGAGCTGAAAGCCACTCGACAGCCTGTGTAAGTGATTAGGTCATGCTGTCTGTTCAGTGTACTCACGCCCGAGAACAAGTTGACTACCAACAAGTGCTTAGAGCGAGAGCGTGAGAACCTGCTGCTGGAGCTGAAAGCCACTCGACAGCCTGTCTAAGTGATTAGGTCATGCTGTCTGTTTAGTGTACTCACAACCGATACCAAGTTGACGACCAACAAGTGCTTAGTGCGAGAGCGTGAGAAACTACTGCTGGAGCTGGAAGCCACTCGACAGCCTGTGTAAGGGATAAGGTCATGCTGTCTGTTCAGTGTACTCACAACCGAGACCAAGTTGACGACCAACAAGTGCTTAGAGCGAGAGCGTGAGAACCTACTGCTGGAGCTGGAAGCCACTCGACAGCCTGTGTAAGTGATTAGGTCATGCTGTCTGTTCAGTGTACTCACTACAGAAAACAAGTTGACGATCAACAAGTGCCTGGAGCAACAGCGGGTGAACCAGCTGCTGGAGCTGGAGGCCACTCGACAACCTGTGTAAGTGACTACGACATGCTGTCTGTTCAGTGTACTCACGACCGAGAACAAGTTGACGACCAACAAGTGCTCAGAGCGAGTGCGTGAGAACCCACTGCTGGTGCTCGAAAAGCTGGCGGGGAACGCGGACGCGGAATGGAGGCAGGTCGGCTTCTGCGCGCATTGGGCGCTCGACAAACTGTGTTAGTGATTAGGACATGATGTCTGTTCAGTGTACTCACGACCGAGAACAAGTTAACGACCAACAAGTGCTCAGAGCGAGAGCGTGAGAACCCACTGCTGGAGTTTAAGAAGCTGGCGGGGAACGCGGACGCGGAATGGAGGCAGGTCGGCTTCTGCGCGCAGTGGGCGCTCGACAACCTGTGTAAGTGAAATCACTAATCCTAATGGACATGCTGTCTGTTCAGTGTACTCACGACTCGCACTTGGCCGGTTTTTTCATTTTTAACCATACGGCTCAGAGAAGGTACGAATATGCGGTTAAGGCGAGAGGCTGTTTATTTGTTTCTCTTTGTAAAACATTTAAGAAAATCTTTATTTCGCAGGTAAAGCGTCGTGAAGCGTGCTTAGTGTTATTCGCATTGCTAGTGTTACGGATCGGGTGTCGCCGGGAGAAATGGAAAACACTTGTGAACTATGAACAGTTTATAATTGTCTATCACACACACGAAATAGTACAGTATAAAACAATAGGGGTGTGCGGGCGTCTCGCGCGGATAGCTTTTACCGACTGACCATGACACCGCACACACACCAACATGAACAGGCGCTCGGCCACAGCCAAAACTACCCCTATATTTATAGTGACATACGTCTACCCACCCTAACAAAAAACACATGCAAACAGAATATCCAGGTAACAAAATATGAGCACGTCGCTAACAGCTAGCGTTAGAGAAGTTCGCCCACCCAACCGGAAACAAGTTGACGATCAAGAAGTGCTTAGACCGAGTGCGTGAGAACCCACTGCTGGTGCTCGAGAAGCTGGCGGGGAACGCGGACGCGGAATGGAGGCAGGTCGGCTTCTGCGCGCATTGGGCGCTCCACAAACTGTGTAAGTGATTAGGACATGCTGTCTGTTCAGTGTACTCACGACCGAGAGCAAGTTGACGACCAACAAGTACTCAGAGCGAGAGCGTGAGAACCCACTGCTGGAGCTCGAGAAGCTGGCGGGGAACGCGGACGCGGAATGGAGGCAGGTCGGCTTCTGCGCGCAGTGGGCGCTCGACAACCTGTGTTAGTGTAATCACTAATCCTTATGGACATGCTGTCTGTTCAGTGTACTCAGGACCGAGACCAAGTTGACTTCCAACAAGTGCTTAGAGCGAGAGCGTGAGAACCTACTGCTGGAGCTGAAAGCCACTCGACAACATGTGTAAATGACTAGGACATGCTGTCTGTTCAGTGTACTCACGACCGAGACCAAGTTATCGACCAACAAGTGCTTAGAGCGAGAGCGTGAGAACCTACTGCTGGAGCTGGAAGCCACTCGACAGCCTGTGTAAGTGATTAGGTCATGCTGTCTGTTTAGTGTACTCACAACCGATAACAAGTTGACGACCAACAAGTACTTAGAGCGAGAGCGTGAGAACCTACTGCTGGAGCTCGAGAAGCTGGCGGGGAACGCGGACGCGGAATGGAGGCAGGTCGGCTTCTGCGCGCAGTGGGCGCTCGACAACCTGTGTAAGTGTAATCACTAATCCTAATGGACATGCTGTCTGTTCAGTGTACTCACGACCGAGACCAAGTTGACTACCAACAAGTGCTTAGAGCGAGAGCGTGAGAACCTACTGCTGGAGCTGGAAGCCACTCGACAGCCTGTGTAAGTGATTAGGTCATGCGGTCTGTTCAGTGTACTCACTACAGAAAACAAGTTGACGATCAACAAGTGCCTGGAGCAATAGCGGGTGAACCCGCTGCTGGAGCTGGAGGCCACTCGACAACCTGTGTAAGTGATTACGAAATGCTGTCTGTTCAGTGTACTCACGACCGAGAACAAGTTGACGACCAACAAGTGCTCAGAGTGAGAGCGTGAGAACCCACTGCTGGAGCTCGAGAAGCTGGCGGGGAACGCGGACGCGGAATGGAGGCAGGTCGGCTTCTGCGCGCAGTGGGCGCTCGACAACCTGTGTAAGTGTAATCACTAATCCTAATGGACATGCTGTCTGCTCAGTGTACTCACGACCGAGGCCAAGTTGACTACCAACAAGTGCTTAGAGCGAGAGCGTGAGAATCTACTGCTGGAGCTGAAAGCCACTCGACACCCTGTGTAAGTGATTAGGACATGCTGTCTGTTCAGTGTACTCACGACCGAGAACAAGTTGACTACCAACAAGTGCTTAGAGCGAGAGCGTGAGAACCTACTGCTGGAGCTGAAAGCCACTCGACAACCTGTGTAAGTGATTAGGACATGCTGTCTGTTCAGTGTACTCACGCCCGAGAACAAGTTGACTACCAACAAGTGCTTAGAGCGAGAGCGTGAGAACCTACTGCTGGAGCTGAAAGCCACTCGACAACCTGTGTAAGTGATTAGGACATGCTGTCTGTTCAGTGTACTCACGACCGATACCAAGTTGACGACCAACAAGTGCCTGGAGCAATAGCGGGCGAACACGCTGCTGGAGCTGGAGGCCACTCGACAACCTGTGTAAGTGACTACGACATGCTGTCTGTTCAGTGTACTCACGACCGAGAGCAAATTGACGATCAACAAGTTGCCTGGAGCAAAAGCGGGTGAACCCGCTGTTGGAGCTGGAGGCCACTCGACAACCTGTGTACGTGACTAGAACATGCTGCCTGTTCAGTGTACTCACGACCGAGAACAAATTGACGATCAACAAGTTGCCTGGAGCAATAGCGGGTGAACCCGCTGTTGAAGCTGGAGGCCACTCGACAACCTGTGTACGTGACTAGGACATGCTGCCTGTTCAGTGTACTCACGACCAAGAGCAAATTGACGATCAACAAGTTGCCTGGAGCAATAGCGGGTGAACCCGCTGTTGGAACTGGAGGTCACTCAACAACCTGTGTACGTCACTAGGACATGCTGCCTGTTCAGTGTACTCACGACCGAGAAACAATTGACGATTAACAAATACCTGGATGCGGGTCAACATCCCCGCGAACCACGGTCTGATGTCATCTCGAACTGCAAGTCGCAACCTATTTAAGAAACCCAGGACGCTCGACTCTCCATACACATGTAGTTTGGTTCTCATTTTAAAACAGCCTGCTGGAATAACATGAAACTTTGTATACACAATGTGATCCACCGTATCTAGGCCGGAAACTAGTTTATGTTGCTAGGAATTATAATAGAAAAAAAATTAGAGACCGTAGAAATTTTATAGTAAACTAAAGATAAGATTGTGTCCCCCAGCCGCACTTAATCCTACCCCAAACGTAATACAGAGTGAAGTGTACTAATCAATGTCATTGTCCGCAGTCTTAGTCGAGGGGCGGAAACTGTCATACGAAGTAGTGGACATGTTCGCCATCAACGTGATCCTGAATTCCCAAGACGTGAGCGAGTACCTGAAGATCTCCTGCGATGGGCTGGAGGCGCGATGTGACTCCTACTCGTTCGAGAGCGTTCGGTGCACATTCCAGGTACAGTTAAGACTTGAAGTGCCAGGAACCCTGGGCGGGCGCTCTGTGGCCTGTTTTAAGAAGCTACAAATTACAATTTTGCCAGCCTAAACTGGCTACACCGTGCACCGTGGCAATAGGGGTGTAGACACCAAATAAACTTACCAATACCTAATGATACATTTTCTCGAAACAGTATTAAAAATATTGTCAAATGGAGAAAAAAGAAAAGCAGGGGATTCAATAATCACAAAGTTATAAGTGTTCAAAGTTTTAAGAGGGGGTATAAAGACTGTATCGTTTGTTATAAATACAAGTTAGCTCTGGCAGGAATAAGTTGTCTATTCATTTAAAAATATTCTGATGCAAGACAATTGATTGACATTTGTCAAAGAACCGATATCTTTATTCTTTTTTGTCTCAACTTGTTCCAATAAAAAAATGAGGGGTCTTACACCGCAAAAGCGAAAATCTATTGTGGACAAATGGTGTTCGGTTAAAGGTATTACGTACCGAAAACTCGCACAAATGGAAGTTGTTAGTGTTGGAGCCGTCCAAACTGCTATCTGTAAGTACGGGGAGGATTATACCTTCGAGGACCAACAACGGCCAGGCCAAAAACCAGGACCGTCCAATCCAAAACTGGACCAAAAGATAGTAAAATTATTCGCATCTAATAGAGAGCTATCTGTCCGAGATGTCGCGGAAAAAGTTGGTACGAGTATCGGAATGGTACAACGTGCAAAGAAAAGGAATAATTTAAAGACATTAAAAAACAGAAACATCCGAAAAGAAGTCAAAAACAAAAAGCATCTGTTAAGACACGAGTACGAAAATGATATGACTCGATTTTATCGAAAAAACACAGATGTGTAATAATGGACGACGAAACGTATGTAAAACTGGACTACAAGTCTTTGCCAGGCCCCCAGTATTACACTATTCGTGAGGGAACAGAAATCACAGAGGCTGAAAAATCCATTTGCGTTGAGAAGTTCGGCAAGAAAGTCATGGTGTGGCAGGCCATTTGTGAATGCGGAATGAAGTCAACTACTTTTTTCACTACCTCGTCGATGAATGCCGATATTTATATGAAAGAGTGCCTTCAGAAACGAGTATTGCCAATGATCAAAAAGCACAACTCCGAAACTGTATTTTGGCCTGACTTAGCGTCTTGCCATTACGCGGCTAAGGTAGTAAAATGGTATAAAGACAATAATGTAAATTGTGTGGCCAAAGAGTTAAATCCACCGAATTGTCCAGAGCTTCGCCCGATTGAACACTACTGGGCTATAATGAAAGCTAAACTACGTAATACAGCCCGTAATGCCGATACAGAGCAACAGTTTCGGTCAGATTGGAATAAGGTGGCTCGAACTTTTGACAAAGTCGGTGTCCGGTCATGGGCACCATGAGGCAAAAAATTAGAAAACTGGCCAGAAATGAATAAGTTGGGCTTTTTATGGTACTATTCGAGTTGTCCATATTATTTTGTACATAGTTGATTGATTTTAGTATGTCAATATAGTATTTTTCACAATCCTGTTATAATAGAGAGCTTTTTAGTCGAGTACCGTGTTTAGGCCACGACGCTTGCTGAGTGGCCTAAGTAAGGTACGAGATTAAAAAGCTTGTTTATGACACTATTGTGAACAATACTTTTTGTACGAGTTCATTACAATTAATAATTTAAGTCATTAATACGAGTATATAAGAAAACTAAATATCGTAAGTACTATATCACACCACCGGCGTCCATAATGTTGCAGTACTGTGCTGTGATTGGCATACTAGCCAATCAGTCCAATCACAAAGAGTAATATTTTTATTTTTTATGCCCTGGATACAGCAGCAAGTTTAAGTAGATTTTTGACAGATGACGCGACGCTGAGCAGCGTTTCGGAACGTAGCACTACGTTCCGAAACGCCATCAATTGGCAATTTTGTATCGGATCGAGTCTCCTTAAACAAGGACACATATTTTATTGAAATACGAAGTTCTATTTTCAATTTTTTTTCGGTTGTTTCGGAAGTAACAGACTATTCAACGATGAAAAGAGTGACGTTGCAGTATTCTCTATGAAATCTTAATACACAGATTTTAATCGACGAGTACAAAAAATAGTTTAAAAAAAAGTTGTCGCATTTTTTTCTTGTATTTATAACAAACGATACAGTCTTTATTATATCCCTTTGCCGCAAAACTCACCGCACCTTCTTATGTAACGATTGCAGCACGTGACGTCACGATCCCTGAGCGTCATAGTAAATGGCAATCGTTACATAAGAAGGTGCGGTGAGTTTTGCGGCAAAGGGACAGAATATACCGTTTAGCGAACTATAGCGTTTTCTTTCTCTAAAAATATTAAAACGGTTCTAGCTTCGTATTTTTTAGGGTTCCGTACTCAAAGAGTAAAACGGGACTCTATTACTAAGACTCCGCTGTCCGTCCGTCCGTCCGTCCGTCTGTCTGTCACCAGGCTGTATCTCACTGATACCGTGATAGTTTCAGCTGAAATTTTCACAGATGATGTATTTCTGTTGCCGCTATAACAACAAATAAAAAACACAGAATAAACTAGTTTTTTTATAGATAATGGTACGGAACCCTTCGTGCGCGAGTCCGACTCGCGCTTGGCCGGTTTTTCAGAACTATAGTGGCGTCCCGAGTCTTTTGTTTTAGTAGGTTTTCCTTGTTAAGGTCTAGATACTTTTCTATGGCAGTCAAGGGAAAGTTACACTAAGACGTTAAACTTAGGTTTACTAACACACTCAATGACGTCGGCTTCAGAAATTAAGTGCCAATGTAATGTTTAAACTGGATTTTATTTTAAATAAGACAGATTTAGGTTCGTGTATTTCCTGTGTTTTAATATCTAATCGTAAATCTATGAGATCTAGACATGGTTACGTGCATATAAGTTGTTAGCTTTTGGCTAAATACAAAAACGCGCCTAGGGTTTTTATGAACTTCGTCCGACACTTTTATTACATCTTGGTCAATGGATCAATGTTATTGAAGTAAGGAATAACTAGGACTCTTGCTCTCAATATTGACTGATTTTAGTCAACAATGGAGTATTTTAAATGGGTTAGAATTAAGATAGCAGTAACAACATTTTAAACTTCACAGTTTGCCCTCAAAGATTAAAAAGATAAAGAAACACGCTGTATTAAATAAAAACTGCTGAAATGGAGATAATATTCTTATTTAACAAACGTTTAAAACCCAATAGAAAAGTATACCGGTTAAAAATCTGTTCATTTATTTAACTAGCACACTATAACGACATTACAAGGGTTCCGAACGAGCCCCTAAAAAGGATAAATGTTAATAATTAAACGAAAGCTCATGGGCTGTGGCGGGCCGAGGGCAGTGAGAATTACCCTCGCCATGCGGTCTGTCGTGGCTTGTTATTAACGTTTCTATTTATTAGTCAAACGAGGCATTTATGCTTGTTCCACATAAATAAATAGGCATTAAATCTAACCTCATCCATTCTGTATACCTACGTCCCAATGCTGGACAGTGGACACATGCCTCCTATCATGGATGAGACGAAATGGCCATCCCTAGAATAATATTAACAAATTACTCGGGCATGTGCTGCCCAGTTGTCTCTACGCTGAATCACTATTAGTCCAGGCAATGAACTGACAACTTGCATGGAAAAAATGTCAAAAATGTCAAAGGCTATAGCCGTGTTTCTATACAAAATTTGCCTTTCTGTCAAATGTTCTAGTAATTTCATTTTTAGATACTCCTTGTAGGCAAAGGTCTGTTCCCCAAAGAAGAGCCATGTACACTTGTCAGCTTTCGTAATATGGCGGTTTGTTTTTTTTTTCACTTTTTAATTTTTTTCTTAAATTCGGTCTTTGCGATTAACTTGATTTTTTGGTAAACTATACTACATAATAAAACCCATCACTACAAAAAATATTGCCTGAAACTTTAGTACAAATATATGTCAAAATAATGGAAACTATAATTAGATTTTTTTTTTTGGTGTTCTGGTGTAGCGGCGCCTACAATTTGTATTTCATAAATTGCCCATCTATAGACCTACTACATATATGAAATTCAAATTATGTTATTATGTATGGGCTGCGTTCACTGTTACTGTAAAGGCCCACACACACGTAGTGGTTTGTGGGGTGTGAACACTTCTTTCCTTTTTGTGTATTTTTTTTATTTTTTATTAAGTGTGCATTTTAGTTATTAATATTTCATTATAAATATATATATATAAGATATTGCATGTGTATCTATTGTTGTTGCCCACCGTGCTCTCACCGAATGGACCCTGCGGAAGACCAGCGCTGGCTGCAAAGCTAGCAATATGCTGAGCAGGGTCCATTTCGTGACAAAATATGTATTATATTATTTCTTTTGTATGTGTAAATTGTGTGTCACGAATAAATATTTGAATTTGAATTTGAATTTGAAATTATTAGCTTTGGTACTTCATGCCAAAAACTAACTATACCACTCAAAAGAAAATAGGGGCCACTAAGTATTTTGATTGCTACGTGAAAAATATAGTAAACAGTAATGTATATTTATTAAAATAACATGTAACAAGGCTTTTGTTTTAACTTATGCTAATAACTATGTAATTGTGTAGTCAATTGTTTCACTTATTTCAATTAACATGAAATTAGTCCATTGTCAACAGCAAAAACTAAACAGAAACTCTTTGCAAAACAAAACAAAAACTGACACAAGCTGTTTTTTTTAATGGTTTAGTAACGGGTGTGTCCTCCTCTCCTGTTTTCACACTCCTGGAGCCTTGAATACATACTCTCGATTAAGTTTCTGATGTTTTCATCAGGTATCTCTTCCCGCGCACGTTTCAGAGCATCCATAAGCTGTTGCTGGTTGTGAACTCTTGCTCATGCTCCCTAACCCTTCGTTTTAATTGGTCCCACATATGCTCTATTGGATTTAAATCCGGACTATACGCTGGCCATGGTAGGACA